>CM040185.1:20647018-20777018 GCA_022606455.1 Callitettix versicolor | reverse complement strand
ACTGTGACTTTTGTGAATTGTTATATTGTCAAAAATTTTCTTTTTGAACTACTGAAGGCTGGGTGTGATATTTACACCAATAAGTAACTTGGAGACAAATAGTGATGTTTTATAGAGAGCTGAAAAGGCAAAACGTAGGAGAGAAGAAGTTGTAGCAAAGAGGTTTTTAATGAAACTTAAAAGAAGTAGGCTTAGAAACAAAAACTTTGGATGGAAGAAACTTAATCTTTATAGGGCTGCGATGACAGGCTGATGGGAACCATACTTCAAAACTCGAGGACTATTAGCCAGGAACCAGGATGCTGGGCGAAGGACAATTAAGGAAAACGTGAAACTCATTACATGGTTAAGGAAGAATAGGCTAGGAACGTATCTAGGAAAAATCGTGTATCTTATACAGGAATAAAGAGGTAACTTCCTTATACAGGAAGAAAGAGAAATCGTGTATCTTATACAGGAAGAAAGAGAAATCGTGTATCTTATACAGGAATAAAGAGGTAACTTCCTTATACAGGAAGAAAGAGAAATCGTGTATCTTATACAGGAATAAAAAGGTAACTTCCTTATACAGGAAGAAAGAGAAATCGTGTATCTTATACAGGAAGAAAGAGGTAAGAAAGAGGTAAGATGCTACATAATCTTTCATCCTGAAGCTCTTACCAATAGGATGCAAAGAGTGTTTGTCTTTCAGGACTTTGAGGTTCTCAAGCAGAATGAGCTAATCAGTGGACTGCGACAAATCATTAAGGGCACTTGTCAAAAAAACTTAGTCCAAAAGCTTAGGCCAAAGAGCTTAGTTGTAATGTATCCTTTGATTGCGGTGACAAGAGTCATCAAACAACATAATTTCAAAAAATTAATGTGACAACCGATTGTCAGACTTGTTTAATATTTATAATTAGTCAATATTCCTCTTAAATTACAACAGAGATAAACACAAAATATTTTTCGATTTCTATAAATGATGAAACAGTCAATTTTCCTCATAGACAATTTCAAGGTAACCACACAGCTGCCTCGCTGACGTGATTGAAGCAAATTTCCAAAAAATTGGTTTATCACCTTACTCTTGAAATTTCGAATTTAGTAATAAGTAATAAAATCTTCACATTTTTGCATTTTAAACAATGAAAACACGATAATTACCATTGACAGTAATATTTTCAATTTAAACGGATTTTGAAAATTCATATTAAAATATATGCAGATTTTCATCTGATTACAATAGTGAAATCCGATTTTCAAAAAAAATTAAGACAAAAAACACGATTTTTTCTTAATTTTTTAAGCCGTTATTTTGAAACGGTTGAACAGTTTGGCTGATTAACCAATTTTTTAAACAATTAAAATAAGAGATGTTTTTCCAAAATTCAATCATAATAGACTAAAATTACAAACGTGAGTGTTAATACTTATATGTACCCTTTTATAACCCTTCAAAAAGAGGTATAGTGTTCGGGATCGGTGCTCATTTCAGCGGGTCTCGTTCTTACAACGATGGCCGCTCTAATATCTCATTTTTCCACTGGAAACTCGCTAATAACTCTGAACGCACGGCGGCCATCTTAGAATTCAGAATTCGTTCGCTACCCTCGTTACGTGCCTAAACGCAATAAAACACTTTTAACGACGTTTCAACTAACCCCCGTCCTCCCCTCTCAATTTCGGCGCTCCTATTTCTAATTGGGGTCCCTTTGCTCTCACACCGGGTGCAGTAATACTTATTCAGGACTCGAAACAGATGGGACTCTAGTTCAGTGATGTCACAGCTGACAGTTAACATGTATCATGTTTTAGGGCTGATTTTGATGTTGGATATTGCGGGACGCGTGATGCGAGGAACATGTTTATAATGATATATAAAATTAGGCCTGTATTTTGCGCGTCACAAGTCTTATATTAATTCAATTATAATTAAAAATGTCCATGTTTCCGCCGGGATTGAACCGGGGACCTTGCGCGTGTAAGGCACATGCGACAACCACTATAATTTGGAAACAACGAAGACGTTTGACTGATTTATATGAAATGAATTGCTAATTTAATTTTACAGTTATTTTAAAACATCAGTTTTTTCATATTAGTTCGTAAATGTCAGCTGATTTCATTCAACAGCTGATAGGGTATAATAAAGTTCAGGTTATGTTGTTAAAAAACTAGCTATGTTAATTTGTTGTGTTTCAAAACAAATTATCGTAATTAAAATAAAAAAGGAAGAGAAAACATAATACATTTTTTTTATTTTTAGTTCAATGACAGAAATTGTTTTCATTTGCTTATCGTTATGCCAAATAAAGCTATGAGGATAACAGTTTGACGTTAACAGACTGTGGATCATGTTGAACAGATTACATCGCGATTTCTTAAGATAAAAAGTGTGTGTGATTTTATTTTAACTGGGTTGTATGTGAGCATGTTGTCGGTGTTTTTACATTTTTCGTATATTTTGTTTTACTTTTTGAGGATCATCTTTATACGTGAACGATGTATACAAATTATAACAAGCTAAACGCTTTCCCGCACACAAGACCTTTAAAATGATTTATCAAACATAGTTTCATTTTAAGAAACAGCGAAGTAATCTGTATAGTTAATTATCATTAGTAATATAGGGAACAGGATCAAGATGGCCAACAGGATCCACAGACTTCTGATGGAAAAGGTGAAACTTACGCAAATAACTGCAATATCAAAACTACGACCTTGAGTTACGCCAGTTCAATAATGACAGGACTGGCCGGATCCTGGATGTGGGCTGAAGACCCTCTTTGAAATTTGAATTTCTCAATTACGTAATTAGGTAAATTAAAATTACAACTAGTGACATCCTTTTGCTCTTTATATTAAAACGAGGGTTCTCTGAATCCTGCATGGACAGGTACAGCGAGACAGATTAAAGTTTAACTCATCCTTGAAGAGAAAGAAGAAGGAATAAGCGCACTGTTACGCAGGAGCAGATGCATGGACATGGTGCGAAGAGAGAAATAACAGATATAAACAACAATTTTGATGAAATCGCACAGTTGAAAAATGTTACAATCAATTAAATTGTTTATCTTGGTAAAATTGTTTATAAAATGTATTTTTATATAGATATTATATAATATATTAATTACTGTATTTAATTGTATGTATTTCTTGTCTCAGGACTTTCCAAATTACACCTATGAGTACTAAAATAAATAATACTTTTCTTAGATTTCATCATAAAGATTTAATTTATTACCGTAAAGTAGATCTAGTTGAAGTAGTTCAAAAATTTATTTAGGCCCATATGGTGTTTATGTATATACACATGAAACTATTGGATTTTTTTATGGTCTTTAACGTCCGACTATTGTGCACACTTGGGCTAATGCAGACGATGGGATGATTTATAGCGTATGAAAATGCCAAGCCTTGGCTGGGAATCGAACTCAGGTCCTCGGGGTGAAAACCCAGTACGCTATCAACTAGGCCATCGAGGCGGTTGAAACTATTGGATATTATAATATTTTATGAGTTACCGGTTTTATCCTTGGGTCAGCCACCCCATTTTAACCTCGCTTGATCTCCCCATTCCTGTTATTCATGTAGGAAGATTTATTTGTCCAGCTTAAATTTGAAAACTCCGTGTAAGTCCACCCTTAGCGTTTATACGGTTAATTAGAACAATAATCAAGGCTGTTTTGTTAGTTACTATTCATATTAAATTTGTAATTAACCAACGCTCCACGACAGCGCTCTGATGTGCACCTAACCTTCTCCGCCAATTTAACGGGTAACCGTAATATTCAGGAAAATATAACTGGACTAATATTGCTGGAAATTTTATGCTCTTTCTCCATTAAGCGTACAAAATTATCATAGGTCTGTCCGTTCAACCAATTACTGAAACAGCCAACAACTACACTCATCGTCTAATCAAAGGCCGCAATCTTTTTATGAAATGGAGTGGGAAAACATCTTTCTATAGGGTGTTTTCGTACTGAATTTTGCAAAAATTGTTCATTTCGTTTGGACAAAATTGCGAATATTCCTTATCGTTAAATCAGAGGCAACCATCTTGAAATGGAAATGAATGAGGAAATACCGTATACATACATCGTTTACGATTTAAACAATGTACCAACTTACCAAATTTAAAATAATCGGTCAATTCGTTTAACTAAAACAGCGTACATTCATCATAGTAAATAAGAGGCGGCCATCTTGAAATGGAAATGAATGAGGAAATACCATATACATATCATCGTAAATAAGAGGACGCCATCTTGAAATGGAAATGAATGATAGAAATATATATATATCGTTTACGATTTAAACAATGTACCAACTTACCAAATTAAAAATAATCGGTCAATTCGTTTAACTAATACAGCGTACATTCATCATTGTAAATAAGAGGCGGCCATCTTGAAATGGAAATGAATGAGGAAATACCATATACATACATCGTTTACGATTTAAACACTGTACCAACTTAGCAAATTTAAAATAATCGGTCAATTCGTTTAACTAAAACAGAGTACATTCATTATCGTAAATAAGAGGCGGCCATCTTGAAATGGAAATTAATGAGGAAATACCATATACATACATCGTTTACGATTTAAACAATGTACCAACTTAGCAAATTTAAAATAATCGGTCAATTCGTTTAACTAAAACAGCGTACATTCATTATCGTAAATAAGAGGCGGCCATCTTGAAATGGAAATGAATGAGGAAATACCATATACATACATCGTTTACGATTTAAACAATGTACCAACTTACCAAATTTAAAATAATCGGTCAATTCGTTTAACTAAAACAGCGTACATTCATCATCGTAAATAAGAGGCGGCCATCTTGAAATGGAAATGAATGAGGAAACACCATATACATACATCGTTTACGATTTAAACAATGTACCAACTTACCAAATTTAAAATAATCGGTCAATTCGTTTAACTAAAACAGCGTACATTCATCATCGTAAATAAGAGGCGGCCATCTTGAAATGGAAATGAATGAGGAAACACCATATATATATACATCGTTTACGATTTAAACAATGTACCAACTTACCAAATTTAAAATAATCGGTCAATTCGTTTAACTAAAACAGCGTACATTCATCATAGTAAATAAGAGGCGGCCATATTGAAATGGAAATGAATGAGGAAATACCATATACATACATCGTTTACGATTTAAACAATGTACCAACTTACCAAATTTAAAATAATCGGTCAATTCGTTTAACTAAAACAGCGTACATTGATCATAGTAAATAAGAGGCGGCCATCTTAAAATGGAAATGAAAGAGGAAATATCATATACATATATCGTTTACGATTTAAACAATGTACCAACTTAGCAAATTTAAAATAATCGGTCAATTCGTTTAACTAAAACAGCGTACATTCATTATCGTAAATAAGAGGCGGCCATATTGAAATGGAAATGAATGAGGAAATACCATATACATACATCGTTTACGATTTAAACAATGTACCAACTTACCAAATTTAAAATAATCGGTCAATTCGTTTAACTAAAACAGCGTACATTCATCATAGTAAATAAGAGGCGGCCATATTGAAATGGAAATGAATGAGGAAATACCATATACATACATCGTTTACGATTTAAACAATGTACCAACTTACCAAATTAAAAATAATCGGTCAATTCGTTTAACTAAAACAGCGTACATTCATCATCGTAAATAAGAGGCGGCCATCTTAAAATGGAAATGAAAGAGGAAATATCATATACATATATCGTTTACGATTTAAACAATGTACCGACTTAGCAAATTTAAAATAATCGGTCAATTCGTTTAACTAAAACAGCGTACATTCATCATCGTAAATAAGAGGCGGCCATATTGAAATGGAAATGAATGAGGAAATACCATATACATACATCGTTTACGATTTAAACAATGTACCAACTTACCAAATTTAAAATAATCGGTCAATTCGTTTAACTAAAACAGCGTACATTCATCATAGTAAATAAGAGGCGGCCATATTGAAATGGAAATGAATGAGGAAATACCATATACATACATCGTTTACGATTTAAACAATGTACCAACTTACCAAATTTAAAATAATCGGTCAATTCGTTTAACTAAAACAGCGTACATTCATCATAGTAAATAAGAGGCGGCCATCTTAAAATGGAAATGAAAGAGGAAATATCATATACATATATCGTTTACGATTTAAACAATGTACCGACTTAGCAAATTTAAAATAATCGGTCAATTCGTTTAACTAAAACAGCGTACATTCATCATCGTAAATAAGAGGCGGCTATCTTGAAATGGAAATGAATGAGGAAACACCATATATATACATCGTTTACGATTTAAACAATGTACCAACTTACCAAATTTAAAATAATCGGTCAATTCGTTTAACTAAAACAGCGTACATTCATCATAGTAAATAAGAGGCGGCCATCTTGAAATGGAAATGAATGAGGAAATACCATATACATACATCGTTTACGATTTAAACAATGTACCAACTTACCAAATTAAAAATAATCGGTCAATTCGTTTAACTAAAACAGCGTACATTCATCATCGTAAATAAGAGGACGCCATCTTAAAAATGGAAATGAATGAGGAAATACCATATACATAGGTACATCGTTTACGATTTAAACAATGTACCAACTTAGGAAATTTAAAATAATCGGTCAATTCGTTTAACTAAAACCGCGTACGTTCATCATCGTAAATAAGAGGCGGCCATCTTGAAATGGAAATGAATGAGGAAACACCATATATATACATCGTTTACGATTTAAACAATGTACCAACTTACCAAATTTAAAATAATCGGTCAATTCGTTTAACTAAAACAGCGTACATTCATCATCGTAAATAAGAGGCGGCTATCTTGAAATGGAAATGAATGAGGAAACACCATATATATACATCGTTTACGATTTAAACAATGTACCAACTTACCAAATTTAAAATAATCGGTCAATTCGTTTAACTAAAACAGCGTACATTCATCATAGTAAATAAGAGGCGGCCATCTTGAAATGGAAATGAATGAGGAAATACCATATACATACATCGTTTACGATTTAAACAATGTACCAACTTACCAAATTAAAAATAATCGGTCAATTCGTTTAACTAAAACAGCGTACATTCATCATCGTAAATAAGAGGACGCCATCTTAAAATGGAAATGAATGAGGAAATACCATAGGCATAGGTACATCGTTTACGATTTAAACAATGTACCAACTTAGGAAATTTAAAATAATCGGTCAATTCGTTTAACTAAAACCGCGTACGTTCATCATCGTAAATAAGAGGCGGCCATCTTGAAATGGAAATGAATGAGGAAATACCATATACATACATCGTTTACGATTTAAACAATGTACCAACTTACCAAATTTAAAATAATCGGTCAATTCGTTTAACTAAAACAGCGTACATTCATCATCGTAAATAAGAGGCGGCCATCTTAAAATGGAAATGAAAGAGGAAATACCATATACATACATCGTTTACGATTTAAACAATGTACCGACTTAGCAAATTTAAAATAATCGGTCAATTCGTTTAACTAAAACAGCGTACATTCATCATCGTAAATAAGAGGCGGCCATCTTGAAATGGAAATGAATGAGGAAATACCATATACATACATCGTTTACGATTTAAACAATGTACCAACTTACCAAATTTAAAATAATCGGTCAATTCGTTTAACTAAAACAGCGTACATTCATCATAGTAAATAAGAGGCGGCCATCTTGAAATGGAAATGAATGAGGAAATACCATATACATACATCGTTTACGATTTAAACAATGTACCAACTTACCAAATTAAAAATAATCGGTCAATTCGTTTAACTAATACAGCGTACATTCATCATTGTAAATAAGAGGCGGCCATCTTGAAATGGAAATGAATGAGGAAATACCATATACATACATCGTTTACGATTTAAACACTGTGCCAACTTAGCAAATTTAAAATAATCGGTCAATTCGTTTAACTAAAACAGCGTACATTCATTATCGTAAATAAGAGGCGGCCATCTTGAAATGGAAATGAATGAGGAAATACCATATACATACATCGTTTACGATTTAAACAATGTACCAACTTAGCAAATTTAAAATAATCGGTCAATTCGTTTAACTAAAACAGCGTACATTCATTATCGTAAATAAGAGGCGGCCATCTTGAAATGGAAATGAATGAGGAAATACCATATACATACATCGTTTACGATTTAAACAATGTACCAACTTACCAAATTTAAAATAATCGGTCAATTCGTTTAACTAAAACAGCGTACATTCATCATCGTAAATAAGAGGCGGCCATCTTGAAATGGAAATGAATGAGGAAACACCATATATATATACATCGTTTACGATTTAAACAATGTACCAACTTACCAAATTTAAAATAATCGGTCAATTCGTTTAACTAAAACAGCGTACATTCATCATCGTAAATAAGAGGCGGCCATATTGAAATGGAAATGAATGAGGAAATACCATATACATACATCGTTTACGATTTAAACAATGTACCAACTTACCAAATTTAAAATAATCGGTCAATTCGTTTAACTAAAACAGCGTACATTCATCATAGTAAATAAGAGGCGGCCATCTTAAAATGGAAATGAATGAGGAAATACCATATACATATATCGTTTACGATTTAAACAATGTACCAACTTAGCAAATTTAAAATAATCGGTCAATTCGTTTAACTAAAACAGCGTACATTCATCATAGTAAATAAGAGGACGCCATCTTGAAATGGAAATGAATGAGGAAATATCATATACATATATCGTTTACGATTTAAACAATGTACCAACTTAGCAAATTTAAAATAATCGGTCAATTCGTTTAACTAAAACAGCGTACATTCATCATAGTAAATAAGAGTCGGCCATCTTAAAATGGAAATGAAAGAGGAAATATCATATACATATATCGTTTACGATTTAAACAATGTACCAACTTAGCAAATTTAAAATAATCGGTCAATTCGTTTAACTAAAACAGCGTACATTCATCATCGTAAATAAGAGGACGCCATCTTGAAATGGAAATGAATGAGGAAATACCATATACATACATCGTTTACGATTTAAACAATGTACCAACTTACCAAATTTAAAATAATCGGTCAATTCGTTTAACTAAAACAGCGTACATTCATCATCGTAAATAAGAGGCGGCCATCTTGAAATGGAAATGAATGAGGAAATACCATATACATACATCGTTTACGATTTAAACAATGTACCAACTTACCAAATTTAAAATAATCGGTCAATTCGTTTAACTAAAACAGCGTACATTCATCATCGTAAATAAGAGGACGCCATCTTGAAATGGAAATGAATGAGGAAATACCATATACATACATCGTTTACGATTTAAACAATGTACCAACTTAGCAAATTTAAAATAATCGGTCAATTCGTTTAACTAAAACAGCGTACATTCATCATCGTAAATAAGATGACGCCATCTTGAAATGGAAATGAATGAAGAAATACCATATACATACATCGTTTACGATTTAAACAATGTACCAACTTACCAAATTTAAAATAATCGGTCAATTCGTTTAACTAAAACAGCGTACATTCATCATAGTAAATAAGAGGCGGCCATCTTAAAATGGAAATGAAAGAGGAAATACCATATACATACATCGTTTACGATTTAAACAATGTACCAACTTAGCAAATTTAAAATAATCGGTCAATTCGTTTAACTAAAACAGCGTACATTCATCATCGTAAATAAGAGGCGGCCATCTTGAAATGGAAATGAATGAGGAAATACCATATACATACATCGTTTACGATTTAAACAATGTACCAACTTAGCAAATTTAAAATAATCGGTCAATTCGTTTAACTAAAACAGCGTACATTCATCATCGTAAATAAGATGACGCCATCTTGAAATGGAAATGACTGAGGAAATACCATATACATACATCGTTTACGATTTAAACAATGTACCAACTTACCAAATTTAAAATATTCGGTCAATTCGTTTAACTAAAACAGCGTACATTCATTATCGTAAATAAGAGGACGCCATCTTGAAATGGAAATGAATGAGAAGAGATCTTATTGAAATGAATGAGAAGTTATATCAAATTTGAAATTAATCAATCAAGGCGTTTGGCCACAATTGCGTATCAAATACACATTCAAACCAAATGCCGAAAAGTCGAGTTGAAATAGAAACTTCTTTTCTTCGGTGAGTAAAATAAAACATGGATAGAAGTGTTGAGCGTGAATAATTCGATTTTTAATGTCGTTTTATATGTCCGATTTTAATCCAACTAGGTTAAAAAATGCTTGCATTTTCGGAAAACCATGTATGCATTTTTCATACATTATTGGAGATGGACTGATGATTTCGATGATTTTTATATTTGAAAGAAATGAACAATAAGTGGAAAAGTTTGTACAATGCCTAGTGCATAATTAATATTATCTAAATAATAGAAAATCGCCTTCAAATACACAAATATTCGCGGCACGCATCTGTTTCGCTTACGTAGCAGAAGCGAACTTTCAAAAATATTTTGTGACATTACAAGTTACTTTAAAAACACAAAAACGAACCCTGACCGCCGTTAAGTCAATTATTTTAATTTCCAACGATTTTTAATTTTTAAAATGCTAATTTCTGTAGATTTTAACGCCGATTAAGAAGGTGAAATCTAATTTACAGAAATGAGTTAAAAACGTTGTTTTTTTACGTTTAAGCGGCCACCATTTTGAAACTGTTAATGGGATATTGTTTTGTAACGAAGCTGTCCAAAATCGATTTGTGTGCCAAATTTTAATGAAATTAGACTAAAATCACAATCGTGATCGATCTACTGACCCTCTGATTGTTATCTAGAAACGTTATCGTCATCTGTGTTCATTTCAACTAATAAAGCCTGTTTCTTACCATGATGGCCACTCCAATCGCTCATTTTCCAGCGGACACACGCTAAACATTTGCCGATATTGTTTGCCGTGTGCCGGGCAAATAGCGTGATCACAAAAATTTAGAACGCTCTAGGCGCGATATTTTGTGCGCGAAAGAATTATTCAATATCCATAAAATGTTACGTCACGGCCTAATGTCATTGCCGCTATACGTGATCCAATATTACAAGTACGTGATGCAGATGGTAATATATCTAGGCGGCGACGCGATATAGGCACGTATATATAACTAACATCTGCGCGTATCCGTTGCCCTTCGATATTAACTGTGTGTATATCGATGACAATAAACTGCGATATGAATATGCAGTCGTTAAATGTATTATTAAATGATTGGCGGCAAGCAGCTGAATGGTTCGCGTGATGGAAATCGATTTACAACAATCGATTTACAACAATCGATTAGCATCGAATAATATTGTTTCGTAAAGTGTTTAAACAAGTTTGCAGAATGAAAGCGGGAATATCGAATAAGGGAGATTTTAAGGGGGATTAAAAGAGGTAGAAAGGAAATAAAGAGTTGAGTACCTTAAGAGAGGGTAAGACAGGAAGGGAGTGAATGAAAAAAATGTGAGAAAATAAGGAGATATGAAGAGAGGAAAAGAGGTAGAGAGGAAGATAAGATAGAGAGATTGTAGATAGGATTTTTTTTTTTATTTTATTTTACGCTACAACTAAGTAATAAAACTTATCTAGCAGCTTAAATCAATAACAGTTAACTATTAGGCGGAATTTAGTCCACTGATTTAAGTCCACCAGATATCCACTGCGGGAAACAAAGTATCATCACTGCACTAAATCTACAGGCTTGGTTCTCTTAAGTCTCCTTATTACCCTGTTGGTACTTGAGATCTGGAGCACCGCTGGATTTTCATGATTAATAAGCTTCTTTAAATGCTTAATAGCTGTAATTTTAATTTCCTCATTTACTGTGTTCATCTTTAAATCTCTGTGGATGTCATCATTCCTAATATACCAAGGGGCGTTAACAATTCCACGTAGCACCTTGTAGATAGGATGAGAAAAATTCTGATTCAATTCCTCTAATAATAAAAACAATTACTGAAAAAAATATTTATTAATGAAATAATAACACGTTTTTTATATTCCCACAAATTGGTCGTTTAAAAAATTATAAATACACGATATATCATATTTTACTTGAAAGTAGACATTGTTTCCTTATTCAGTAAACAGGGTGAAATGGGTTTACTAGCAATAAAGAAAAATTAACAGACGAAATGTTATATAGTAACTTATAAAAACAATGCAAAAAAGTATTGCCAGGTGAGTTTGTAACTAAGTCAAATAAAAAATGCAGAAAATCAGTTATTTTTGTAAAATAAGTAATAAATTTGGAAAACTTTTGGAAACATGATTTTCATACATCTTTCTATTGTGACGCTAATTTTAGTAAAAATAATAATAAAAGGTAAAACAATGAATTTGTATATAAGTAACGTGTACAAATAAATATTAAAATTTTTAAAACTAGTTACGTAAGGCAAACTGGTCTGAAATTTAAAATTAGAATAGAACACAATAGAAGTTTGAGGTTGGGCAATGAAAACTAGTCTTGCTAACTACTTGAGAATTCATAACATTCTTGATTGTTATAAAAAATAGTATCTGTATCTTACAAATACAGGAAATAAAACAATTCAGAAAACATCGTTCAATTTAAAATAAATCTGTATTAGTTTAGATATTTAGGTTGTTCACCTTTTTGAAACCATTATCTAAGGCATTATCCCCTCCAATTTCTTACGCTTGTACAGTATATTTCCCTAACAAAAATATATACCTGTTTTAACTTTAGTTGTTACGTTGCCTTGACAACGCTCTAACTAGTGAAACCTAGGTTGGCAAGACAGATTAAAATGTCGAAATATACAAACGTGTTATTAATTCGTTAATGTAACGAGTTTCCAGCAAGTACAAATAGTCTTAGTATAAATAAAATATATTTAAGCGTTGTAACCAGTGATTTTGTTTGTTTCACGAAGCAATTATGTAACAAATCGTTCAGTATATTCAAATTTACAGCTGATGGGCTTACTGATCCCACCGTACACTTAGCTCATACTGTAGTAATGTTAGTATGGTCATTCGTTCTTTCCACTTGAGAACACACTAAAACCTTACTTGTATCTTCACCACAAATGAAACAAGCATATGGTTTATAAAATATACTCTGCGCATGTCTGTAGCCTCAAACCCAGGCCCGTGTTACTGTACTCTCAAACACGTATGGCAGAAATGTTGGTAAACGATTCTGTAACATGTTACTTAACATTGGTTCGGTTCAGATAACGTTAAACAACTTAAAAGAGCCAATTCCAGTTTAATCGCTAACCGAAACAATTAAAGCGAACTAAACTAGTATAGACACACTCACAGAAAAGTTTAGTATCAACGTCAGTTCGCAGCCTAAACCGTATATTACTTTTACAATAGGCGTGTGTTTCGCCTGTCAATTAGGCATTGTAATCAGTTAAATTTGTGTGTGTGTGTGTGCGCGCGCGCGCGCGCTAAATGCATTGACAGACAGTTAAAATTTAAACTTTACTGCACAATGCTACGCAACCCGGGAAAATTATTTAAAATATTTAATAACAAAAATGACGAAAAATAAATTCTTCAGCGGATGCAAACGTGCTTTAAGCATGGCGAAACTTTGCGCCAAAAAAATGAAGGACGTTGAAGACACCGTGTGTAGATAGAGAGAGAATAAGGAAGCAGGAGAATGAGAAGAGGTATGAGAGGGGAAATGAAAAGAGAGAGAGAGAGAGATAAAAGGAGAAGGTTAGAGAAAAAGCAAGAGTTTTTTTGTGTTTAACGTCCGACTATTGTGCACATTTGAGCTAATGCAGACGATGGGATGATTTATAGCGTATGAAAATGCCAAGCCCTGGCCGGGAATCGAGCCCGGGTCCTCGGGGTGAAAGCCCAGTTCGCTATCAACTAGGCCACAAAGGCGGCTATATATATATATATATATATATATATATATATATATATATATATATATATATATATATATTATTATTATTATTATTATTATTATTATTATTATCTGCGCATAGACCCTGTTGGATCATGCAAAGCACTCCGACTCATGTCTTGTTCCTTCTAATCCTCCACACCTCCCTCATCCTGTCCCCATGGATCCTCTTCCGCTCCTCCGTCCATTTTACCCCTGCTCTCTTTCGGATTTCATTCTCTGGGACCTTCCAACCGAGCATCTTTCTCCTGTATGCGTGCCTATCTTCAACATCTGTTGAGTCTATTCCTGCGTCATGTAGGTCTATTCTGACTTGTGCGATCCAAGACGTTGTTGATTTGACACCTTGTATATACTTAAGGATTCTGTTGGCAAGTCTCGTTGTTGGGAGTCTACTGATGTGTCCATAGAACCGAAGCCTCCTTCTTCTGATATCTGCTGCCAGGTTCGATATCTTCTCTGTGGTCTTCCGTGAGTGCAACCTGTATCCATCTTCTGTTAATCTCGGACCAAGGATCTTCCTCAAGATTTTGCGTTCTTCCTTCAAAATACCCTCCACGGTAGCTTTTGTGTGGAGTGCTAGCGTCTCGTTTGTATATAATACCTCTGGTTTTATGACTGTGTTGTATACATATATTTGAATATATATATTTGAATAAAATATATATATATATATATATATATATATATGGACAAAATGAATGTCCCGATTTTAACTTGTAATATTATTGCTCCTAGTGCATTACCAATAGCGGAGGTCTAGAGTTTAAGAAAATCGCCGCTAGATGTAGGAAGAGTAGGATGCAGTGAGAGAATAGAGGGAATAAGGAGACTGGAAGAAGAGAGATAAAGAAAGGGAGAGATAAAACCATAAGGAGACTGATTTATTTCCGTTATTTTTAATAAATTGTAGATAATTTTTTTCTACCTTCCACTGAAACAATATATTGGAAAAGAGAAGAAGAGGTTGAACGAGGAGGAAGAAAATGGAAGGGAATGAATGGAGGGAGATATATTAGTATGAAAACAATGTTAATCTTGTACTTTAGGGACCGGAAAACGTATAACCGTCAACTTTTCACGTTTTACTATGCACTTCCTATTGTTTAGAATTGACATTTATCTTATCAACGACCGCATGTGCACACAATAAACACTGTATTCCGCTGTTTTAAACATTTCCCGTCCAGAAAAGATTAAAACATTCTTGCGGCGGTGAAATATTCAAGGAACGTGCAGATTAGAATTGCTAGAATAATCCAGCCTTTGCAAGTGACAAGTTCCCCGCTTGGAGACAGTTATTGGAATTTAGCACTCTGACAATGGAATTTACTGCCTCTGATAAGGCCTTGTTATTTGGCGCGCATGCGTAAATAAAAAATCGCGGCACAAAGTTGTCTCGGTTAAGTAACAAACGAGGATTTCAAATATGTAACAACATTTAAAAAAATCTAAAGATTTTGTGTTTAAAATTTTTAAAAAATTTTTAAAATTTAAAATTACTGCTGAATTTCATTCTTATTGAATTCAATTAAATCTCATTTTTGTTTTGCGGTAAAAGAGTGATTATTTTAATTTATGTAAAGGTCGCCATTTTGAAACGGTTAAACTGAATTTGCTTAGTAACGAAGTTGTACAAGCTACATACAAAAAATACGCATATTTCTCTTTCTCGTTATATAGGAGGTGCTAATCAAAAGTTTGGGGAAATTTAATTCCGCGCGCGAATCTTTGTGTTATGACCTGCCGGTCTCTCTTTTGCTTTGTGAGTTAGTATGCTAACAGCAGTGACGGTGAGAGGCAGCGCGTTGTGTAACGTTGTGTTTTAGCGTTGAGGCGAATTTTTAAATTTGTGTCAATGACTGATTTTCAGGAGAAAATAATCTGCTTCGAATTTAAAAGACTGCTGAAAAAACCATTCTCATGCTTATGGAAGCATTTGGTGACAAATTTATGAATATAAGTATAACTTTGTAAAAAAAAACGCTTAAAAGATGGATGAAATTCTGTCGACGACGATGACAATTTAAGGCGACCACCGACAAACTCAACTCAAGGCAAACATCGCGAAAGTGCGAGAGTTGCTGATCGTAAACAAACAATCCGTGATGTTTGAAGGTTCGTGGGAATGTCGTACGGATCCGTGCAACGCATCTTATCAAACATTTCTGTAAAATTTGTACCGACACTGCTGAGCAGCGTCCGAAACGATCGTCTGAACTGAATTAATTGAAAATTGCACCAAAAGTTGACCCTTCAACTTCATCTCCAATGTCGTAACAAGTGATGAGACGTGGATTTAGGTTATGACCCTAAAACTAAGCAACAGACGTCACAGTGTCGCCATCTTCCCCGCAGAAAAAAAAAAAAAAAAAAAAAATCACGCCTAGTGAGCAGCAAAGTTTTTTCTTTGACATGAAAAGCACTGTCCACAAAGAATTTGTCTCTGTAGGTGTCAATGGAAACTTTTATTGTGAAGTTCTGAAGCGCCTGGGTGAGAGCATTAGACGCAAACTTTCGTAACAAGAGCTGGGTTCTCCACCACGATAACGCGCCTGCGACACATCGCCAGTTGGTTCGGAATTGTTTCGCTTCTCGTAACACATAGTGTTCCGCTTCGCCTGACCTCGCACTGTGCGAATTTTTTCCTTCAAGGAAAGTTGAAACTGAAAGGCAGTTGTTTTTCCACAACTTAAAAGATCCAGGCAGAATTGCAGGACGTGCTTCAAACACCTACAGTTGCAAAATACCAGGGATGCATGAAATCATAGAAGAAACACTGGGATCTCTGTATCCATGCCCAAGGGGACTATTGTGAAGATTACTATTGTGTAAGTACAAGTTATAGTCAGTAATTTTATTTTTTGGAATAATTTCTCGAACTTTCGGATTGCACCTCATATATATATATATAGGAGTATATATATATATATATATATATCCTATCCATATATATATATATATTTATATATACGTATTCTGTATATATATATATTTATAGTATGTATAAATTGGTGTGTGTGTGTGTGTGTTAGTGTTTGAATTTTTTTCTACGACATTTCAAAATTGTTTCAGAGATCAGAATCAGCGATCATTTCAAACCCAATGATTAATGAATAGCCAATACGAACTTGTAGAGAATTTCTATTGAAAAGGCTCTTGAAGCGGCAGTAATTATTTTAGGATTTTTGACTTAGCTGCAATCCTGATCTCTAGAAAACATTTTATAGACTTATTATAATGTCCACGCTATTACCTCAATTTATGATTATCGAAAATACTGATAGTAAATATATCTATTTTATCAGAATGATTCTAACACATTTGGGGCCGCCTCGGTGGCCTAGTAGATAGCGTACTGGGCTTTCACCCCGAGGACCCTGTTTCAATTCCCGGCCAAGGCTTGGCATTTTCATACGCTATAAATCATCCCATCGTATGCATTAGCCCAAGTGTGCACAATAGTCGGACGTTAAAAAAAACAATAATAAAAAAATAAAAATGTAACACATTTGACTTTAGGTTTTATGATTTAGGTAGGTGAACAAAATTTTAAATAATTAAATGATTCATATCTAAAATTTTAAAAAATTATGATTTCAAAATAAATTTACTCCTACCTCCATCAAATATAATTTAAGAATATATAGTCACGAAAAATATCTTCTCTTATCAGTTCGTTTTTTTTATTTCGATAAGTTGTAATGACAAAATTGGATACCTATAATTTTTACATTTTCTGCAGTTATAACAACGCGCTTTGCAATTGTTTTTATTGTTAATTAACTGTTAGAAACTTGGCAACACTGTACAAATCGCAATATTTCTTTATTCATAATATAGTAGAATTGGTATATCTATCGTACAACACATGTTTAAAAATATGAAAGTCGTTTTAAGACTAAACTTTTCCACTTGTAAAGCTAACAAACTTGTGCATTAAAATTTTAATAACTTAAGATCTAACAAACATAACAGTTATTTGAGGAGTTTAGTTTCAAAACGTCCTTTGTCCACCGGATGACGAAATCGAGATTTTTATTTATACGTATTCTGTATACGTAACCTATAGAAAATATAAGCTTATTTTTAACCAAAACTTCATATAAGTAATAAATATTTGAGCTTAAATACGTGGTTTGGAATAAAAATGTATTTTGTCCAACCAACACGGTCGACTAGAATTAACTACTGAAGGATTCAGTTTTTTGTTTTCAAAATTGCCTTCAATACTTTAGTACGTAAATGGTGTTTGTTCACTTTAGTTTCAAACTATCTTTTGCCCACTGAGATATCAACATTACAACCTTTGGAAAAATAGTAAAAATAATATTAATTCTGTTTGTATCTCTTTGTTTCATGTGCATTTCAAAGAGTGGTAACCCTGCTTGTAAGCAGGAAATTGTTTATTTGTGATTCTTACGATAGGTTATGTTGAAGTGTTGTTTAGAAGTTACGCGTTTAATGCATCGAATTTTGTATGTTTTGATCGTGATTTTTTATATATATATATATATATATATATATATTTATTATGAACGGTACATAGTACCGTGAATTGTGTTATATATTTTAGTAATTTTACCACTGAAAAGGCTTTTTACAATTTATTATAACTTTTAATTATTATTATTTTTTCTAATAAATATAAATATAATATTGATTTTCTTAAACAATGGCCTAAATTTTGAAAATAATTAAATATTTTTGCTGATTCTTTTCACTTAACTAAAAATTAATTCTTTTTTTATTTTAATTTATATTTTTGTATTTTATCAGTGTTTCAATAATATTTGTTTAAGTAAATGAGCTATTACTATGGTTTTCGCTGTACAGTGCCAAATGCTAACATTGTTTAAACTGTCCTTTGTCCGTTATTTTTTATTTTCAAAACGTATCTTGTCCACTCTTCAGATTCAAAATGTCCCTTGTCCGTAGAGATTTATTTGTTAATAAACTAAAAGTGTAAAAACTTTTCCTTTGATATAAAGTTACCTTGAGATATAAAGTATAATTTAAACAATTACTTAACGTTATATTCAAAACCTTTTCCACCTGAAAATGTTTTTTTGTGATTTCCTGAAAATTTTCAACAATGGACGTAGGACGTTTGTAACTAGAGTCCTAATTTATTCTTTAGTGTAGTTCAGAGTTTTTCTAATTAAAAAAAAATATATTGTTTTATGCATAACTTAAAGTGGAAGCAGATTAAATTTTTAATGCGTTTTAAATATTGCATGTTTTTCAGTTGTTTACAAAAAAATTATTTTTCTAGAATCACATTCCTACTATTTAATTATATTAAAACAAATAATACTGTATGTAATATTAATCACAAAAGCCGCCTCGGTAGCCTAGTTTATAGCGTACTGGACTTTCACCCCGAGGACTCGGGTTCGATTCCCAGCCAGGGCTTGGAAATTTCATACGCTATAGATCATCCCATCGTCTGTATTAGCCCGACGATGTGAAAGCCCAAGTGTGCACAATAGTCGGACGTTAAAAAAAAAAAATGATTCAAACACGGACAAAAATAGATTTTGATAGTAGGTATTTCAAATACTTATGAAGTATTTACTATTTTTCTTAAATTTAAAAAAAAATTATTTTAAAACTGCATAAATTATAATTTTTAAAAATCGTTTGAATTAAGAAATTTAACTTTCGTATTTCAATATTTGTACGGGCAGATTTTAATGCTGTTTATGAAAGTAAACTCAGATTTTTTTAAAATGTGAGATAAAGAAAATTATTTTTGGAATTTCGATTCCATCATGTCAGCGAAAGACTGGTGCGCGAAGATTATATTCCTATTTCAATATGGTCTCTCATAGGCTAACACTGGCCTTATATTTGTTTTCTCTTCCTAAATTCCAAATTATACCCGTTCTTTTTTTACTGATAGAAAAATTGTGTTTTTCTAATTGGCTGATTTGGGCTTTTAAGTGGTCTAATTTTGTGTTCTCTAAGATCTCTACCGATCGGAATCAGTTGTAACTTAAGGTTTCTTATTTCCTTCTTTCTTAAGCTTTTCGTTTTTAGACTCGCTTGTAGAAAAACAATGCGTGATTTAGTTTCTATCGTAGTTACAAAATCCACTTTACCTAAACATCTCTGCCAGTACGATATATTCGTTGTTTTAAGAATCCTTATCACAAGTCATTGTGTTGCTTTTTTAAAACAAAGTTTTTGTTACTATTTTGATTTTGTGGAAGAGGGAACTTTAATAAATTCGGTCCTGCAGTGTAAGCAAATAAGAAGATTTGTCAACAAAATGTATCCACAACGGGAACATAAGAAGGACATACTCGCTCTAGAAAGGGTTCCATAGAAGAACCTGGAGATGTTATTAGAGCATTTGTACTGGAAAATGATCTACCTGGAGCAGCCATCAAGGTAAGACCCGGGAACTTTGACGACAATCCACAAATCATTTTTTGAGCGGTCATTATATGGTGCATTTTAGGTTATGCCAATGGACATTGTTGTAGGACAGATAATCTAGGAGATATTCTTAATTTTCAAGAATAGTCGCACCAGCTGTTTGCACTCTCTCTGCGTTGTAATAAAGCATTGTTAAGTCAGTTTAGTAGAGTCTGATCGCCATTTAGTAAACACCATGTGCGAGAATTTCTCGTGAATGTAGAATTTCCCTCCAGCTACTTCCAACAGTTCAGTGACACACAGTCTGCCAATCTGAGTACACGAAATTTTACTACTAAGCGATAGCGAATGAAAACGAAAAAGCTATGGTAAGAATTCGGTACTCGACCTTTCACTCGCACATGTTTCTCTCTGTTCCTCTGGTGTTTTTAGCATGCCGTTTTCTAAGCGGCTGACCTAAAGCGTGTATAATACGCTGGTTAACAGGTATTGCTGGACATAAGATTTGAACATATCTATATTATAATTATTAGCCTATAGTAAATACTACATTAAAATTTAATTTTTTTTTTTTTAGGAAAACATATCGGTCGGAACCAACAACAATATATATATATATATATATATATATATATATATATATATATATATATACATGGAGGATATTTTGAAGGAAGAACGCAAAATCTTGAGGAATATCCTTGGCCCGAGATTAACAGAGGATGGATACAGGTTGCACTCCCGGAAGACCACAGAGAAAATATCGAACCTGGCAGCAGATATCAGAAGAAGGAGACTTCGCTTCTATGGACACATCAGTAGACTCCCAACAACGAGACTTGCCAACAGAATCCTTAAGTATAAACAAGGTGTCAAATCAACAACGTCGTGGATCGCACAAGTCAGAATAGACCTGCATGACGCAGGAATAGACTCAACAGATGTTGAAGATAGACACGCATACAGAAGAAAGATGCTCGGTTGGAAGGTCCCAGAGAATGAAATCCCAAAGAGAGCAGAGGTAAAATGGACGGTGGATCGGAAGAGGATTAATGGGTACAGGATGAGGGAGGTGTGGAGGATTAGAAGGAGCAAGACATGAGTCGGAGTGCTTTGTGTGATCCAACAGGGTCTATACGCAGATTATATATATAAATCTATATATATATATATAAATATATATATAAATTTATATATATAAATTATATATATAAATATATATATTACACATTTTATATTTTTTTTATAAAAATTTATAAAAATTTTACATTTTATGTTATATTATTTATATAATTTTACATTATATATATATATATATATATATATATATATATATATATATATATATATATATATATATATAATATAACCATATTTCATCGAATCTAAAACGCATATTTTTTCCTATTATGATACTTAAAAAAACTTTTAATGTCACAACGGTTCTAAGAAATCCAAAAATACTTCTATTTTCATATTACGAGAAATGAACCCTTGTTATCTGAAAAACAGAACAAAGCGCACAGCTGCAAGTTCAATATGCTAGAACTTCTTCTATCTATAATTCTGTCATTTTGCTTCGAGTAGCTAACGAGTAAAGAATGTTTTCATGACAGTATTTTATACCAACAAGTATGTTTATTTAAACTTGTGTTGCTTGGTTATTAAGAAAAATAACCTATAAGAAATGTATTCAAAGAGAAATGTCTACATCGTGATGCAGCAATAAAACGAAAAGTTATTCGCTGAACAAAACGGAAACAGAGCTTCAGAATTACAGGGTATTTCCGGTATTAAAATATGTAGTTTCATTATCATCATTACCATAATAACTACTTTGTATTTGGTATTATAATCCCGAGGTTTTGTTTAGTATATTTAAGTGTTTCATCATATGTTTTAAGGTAAGTAAAGTAGGTTATTCTTTTTATATTCTTCTTCTTTCTGCTAGGATTATTGTCACTATGTTGAGTATAATAATCTGCCTCCCCTAGCTTCGTCAATTCTTCTTTCGTTGACGCGTTTCGGAGAACCTCCATCTTAAAAACTATTTCTATACTCACAGATTATTATACTGAACATAGTGACAGTAGGGTATATTTATTAAATTTGTTTTTTTACAACAGTCTGTCACTTTGTAATGTTTCTTAAAATTTGTCTGTAAAATAAATGTATATATAATTTTTTCAAATTTTATTACTGTTTTATTAAAACTTGGTACAAAAATCGATTTTGGTAACATAGGTAGGTCGATACCTTGCCATGAAATTTGTTCAACAGTTTCTAAATTGCTCTTAATACACTTTTTTAATGATTAGCAAAACTTCGTACAGCGTTAGGGTTTTAAAACAATTTAATCAATCTAGTTTACGGTTTATATCTTACATTTCAAAGTTGGCTTGAGTTCTGTATCTTCGTACGTCACAAAAACTCAAGCGAACTGACTTCTTCTACCGAGTTGAATTCAGTTTTTTCAAACTACTTATTCATATAACATTTTTATTTTTTCAAACCTTTTGTAATTTAAAAAAAATTTTAATTGATTTCAATCAGGGGTCGTTTTTGTATTTTCAATATAGTCCAATGTAATTTATAAGTTTGAAATGCAGATTTTGATACTGATTATGAAAGTCAAATCAGAAAGTCAATAATGACTTAAATATGGAAAAATAATTTTGGGAATTCGCTTTTATACTGACAGCAAGGCAGTTTCGTGTAGCGCTTACTATCGTTAAGTATACACAAAGTATTTTTGTGTATCGCGCAAGATGATGTAAACACACACACACACACGCACACACATGGAAGTTTCCTTGTAAAATATAACCAGCCGCGATGTTGGTATACAATATCCCTACGTAATTACAGGCCACAAATCCAAAACCGGACTTACAATAAGCTACCCTAATGGGCAACGTTGGACACTCAAACTTGGGCGTTTCGAATTTACTGACCAGTTAAAAGCTTATTATAAACAACGTATTAATGGCGATACCGTTGTGAAATTCTTAATGGGCGATACTGCGCACCTGTGTTCATCACTTATCCTGTGCTGCTACCTGGTCGCCAGTTAGGTAAGATATACGGTGTGTGCTAAAATATTAGGCTCAGCTGTAAAGTTGAAATATGTATTGTTACAAAAATGCGTATTAATATAGGTATTGCACAGATTGGTAATTGGGAAAAAAGAAAACTTTGAAAACTAATAATTATTAGTGAATTTACATTGGAAAAATGAGTTATTGGAACCGCCATCATAGTAAGATCAAAATACGGTACCTTATTTGGATATATATCGCATTGAAAACCGATGTACAGTCGTGTGACACAATTTATTCTAAAAAGTATTGTTACAAAATTTCTTGACAAAAATATTTGACATTTTCTAAATTATTCTCACTCCAAGACACTGTTCGACTTCAGAATGGGAACGAAAACAACCTTGAAGATACCAGGTACAATTTTGTGAAAAATCAGGACAATATATCATTTAGAAAAGAACGGTTTTGAATATGATACACATGTTTCATTTCGTAAAAGAATACGAGTAAACACACACACACACACACACACACACACACACACACAAACATAAGG
Source organism: Callitettix versicolor (assembly GCA_022606455.1). Taxonomy (NCBI): domain Eukaryota; kingdom Metazoa; phylum Arthropoda; class Insecta; order Hemiptera; family Cercopidae; genus Callitettix; species Callitettix versicolor. The sequence goes on along the minus strand of CM040185.1, from coordinate 20,753,024 downwards.
TATATATGGCTGAAGTACCGCCCAGGTTCCTAACATCGCCCACTTAAATCTAGGCAAAAATAATGCTTCCACCAAGTAGTCAACCAATGCACTACTTAGCTCTTTGTCACGGCAGTTCACTATGTTATTTGCGTTGTTGTTATAAAAGGCGTTGTACCCTTTATTTCTGTGATTTTTTGAAATTTTTGAAGCCTTATGAGTTATCAAACTACTGCCTCTTTCAGTACTATAGCATATGAGTCTTGAGTTGTATCACAATCATGTTAATATTGTAAAATAGTGTAATAAACACGCTTTCTTTTGATACCCTTATTTTTTTGTTACAAGTAGCCGGTTTGTTTGTAGCGTCCAAGCCGGTTTGTGGAGCTGCAATGTCCAAGTACATCTTCAACTTTGCTCTAAACATGTCCCAGTTTGTTTTTTTTTTTTTTTTTTTTTTTTGTACATAGTCTTGGGAGTTTTGATTTCTGTATTATTGATTCACTGACTGTTAAAATAACTGGCGTATGATCTGATGACAAATCGTAGTTACTTTCAACAGAAATATAATTACAATTTATGCCCTTGGCGACAAAGAAATCAATCAAATCGGGCAATTTTCGGGGATCAGTGGGCCAGTAAGTTGTCGATTCAGAGGAAAGAAATGTGCATTTACATTCAAGTCCTGCATGCTTTAGATCTTTACCTTTGTAGTGATCAGTCTAGAGCCCAGGTGCGTATGTTTTGAATTATAATCTCCTCCAATAACAAAACATGAACCCAATGTTTTAAAGAGATTTTTAAAGTCTTCTTTGGAGGGCTAGTGTCTTGGCGGGCAGTGTCTTGGTGGGCAGTGTCTTGGCGGGCAGTGTCTTGGTGTCTTGGCGGGCAGTGTCTTGGCGGGCAGTGTCTTGGCGGGCAGTGTCTTGGCGGGCAAGTGTCTTGGCGGGCAGTGTCTTGGCGGGCAATGTCTTGGCGGGCAGTGTCTTGGCGGGCAGTGTCTTGGCGGGCAGTGTCTTGGCGGGCGAGTGTCTTGGCGGGCAGTGTCTTGGCGGGCAGTGTCTTGGCGGGCGAGTGTCTTCTTGGCGGGCAGGCTTGGGGCGAGTGTCTTGGCGGGCAGTGTCTTGGAGGGCGAGTGTCTTGGCGGGCAGTGTCTTGGCGGGCAGTGTCTTGGCGGGCGAGTGTCTTGGCGGGCAGTGTCTTGGAGGGCGAGTGTCTTGGCGGGCAGTGTCTTGGCGGGCGAATGTCTTGGCGGGCAGTGTCTTGGCGGGCAGTGTCTTGGAGGGCGAGTGTCTTGGCGGGCAGTGTCTTGGCGGGCAGTCTTGGCGGGCAGTGTCTTGGCGGGCAGTGTCTTGGCGGGCAGTGTCTTGGCGGGCAGTGTCTTGGCGGGCAGTGTCTTGGCGGGCAGTGTCTTGGCGGGCAGTGTCTTGGCGGGCGAGTGTCTTGGCGGGCAGTGTCTTGGCGGGCAGTGTCTTGGCGGGCAGTGTCTTGGCGGGCAGTGTCTTGCAATATGATATCATTAATGCAATCAGCACTAAAACTTGTACGAAATATTCTTTTTAAATTATCATACGCGTATTGAAATCAACCTCATAATGTAAGCAGATTCTAACATTGCTTACATTTACTGATTCGCAAAAAAGTGTAAGGTACAAGTTTTAAAATTCAGTTTTATTTATTAATTGATATATTATTTTCGTCTTGCAAATATTGTTCATATTAAAATGTTTCTTTATTTCACTTAAATAATATTTGGACATTTTCAGCCATCATTTAAACAAAATCAGAGGTGATTTCAACATCTCGGGTTTGGAACGTACCATGATGGCGGGTCAGGCAGCGTATTTTCCAATTGATATTCGCTAATTACATTGAACTGACTATGCGAGAATTAAACACATGTAAGTCTAGTTTCGCACTTAGTTACACTTTATAGGCCTACTTAACAGTTATTTATTTTGATGACAGCAAATATGAAAACAGCTGTTTGGTAGCACTCCATTTTGTCGTATTTTCAATGCATTAAAATTAACGATCTCTACGCAACGATCTCGTTAACGTCATAGAAGAGAATTTTCAAAAGTATTTTTCTATATCTAATCCTTTTCTAAATACCGATTTCACTATCTTGATCAGAATTAAAATCTGAATATATCAGCACTAAACACTTTCTAATTACATTGAAAAGACGAAAATTAAATTTGACCTCTGTCGAATTACATTTTTTAATTTCAACGGATTTTGAAAATTTAAGAAAAATGCTAATTTATGCAGTTTTTAATGAAGATTATGTTTCTTAAACCCTATTTAAAAAAATAAGTAAAAAGAAGCTATAAAATCTAAATATTTCAAATGACTGCCATTTTGAAACTGCTGAAAGAGCAATCGGAACAAAATTGCGATTGTACGAGTGATAACATACGGTGAAACTTCAATGAGTGACAGCAAAATGCTGACAATGGTGCAGAAACTTTAAAGCAGGACGTACAGATGTTCATGATGCAGGCGGTCAGGGAAGGAAGTCAGTGTCAACCAATGATCTCGTTCAGCGAGTGGATGAGGCAATTCGAGAAAATCGTCGGTTCACAATTTCTGAATTGAGCTATTCATTTCCTGAAATTTCAAGGTCAGCTCTCTACACCATTGTGAGCGAGAAACTTGAGTACCACAAACTGTGCGCGAGATGGGTTCCCAAGATGCTGTCCGACCATCACAAAACACAGAGAATGGAAGCCTCCTTAACGTTTCTCCAGCGTTACCACAATGAAGGAGAAACTTTCTTGAACAAAATTGTCACAGGGGACGAGACATGGGTCCATTACGAAACTGAAGAAACAAAAGAACAATCCAAACAATGAATGCATTCTCACTCTTCCAGTAAACCAAAGAAGTTCAAGCGAACCTTCAACAGAAAGTGCATGGCTACTGTGTTCTGGGACCGACATGGAGTTCTCTTGGTGGAAATCATGGAACGTGGCACAACCATTACAGCAGCCTCATACAGCGTGACTCTTCAGCGTCTACGAAGGGCAATTCAGAATAAGCGGAAAGGAATGTTGTCATCAGGCATTGTCCTTCTCCACGACAATGCTCGTCCGCACACTGCAGCTTCAACCAAGATGCTCCTACTGTCTTTTCAATGGGAAGTGTTTGGTCATCCACCATACAGCCCGGACTTGGCTCCATCCGATTTTCACCTGTTTGCTCACATGAAACGCTGGTTAAGAGGACAACATTTTGGCACAGACATTGAGCTGCAGACCAGCGTACAAACATGGCTGAAAACACAGGCGTCTACGTTCTACAACGAGTGTATTGGGAAGTTGGTACCACGCTACGATAAATGTCTAAATCTGAGTGGCGACTATGTAGAAAAATAGTGTAATTATGTAAGTACTTGTTACAAATAAATAATTTTTGATTTTTACTGTGGTTTTTATTTTGCGACAGATCGGACCTTGAAAAAAAAATAGAGCTCGTAAGTAGGCCTTTACGAGGTAGGTTCAAAAAGTTTCCGTAATTGGTCAACAGAAGTTTGTTGAAATGACGTACATTAATAATATTGAAATAACTTTACTTCAAATTATACTCTCTGCTTCACGTACAACAATTATTGGAAATATTTAAACAAAATTTTTGGAAAGTCCGTTTAATTGTTTCGTCGCATTTTACGACGATTTTTGTGTTTCCAAAAATTGGTTTTTCAAAATTAATGTTCCAGTAGCTAATTGTACAATGAAAATTAACTAAAAACTGAAAAAACATATTTATTCATCCGTTTTAATTTATTTAATTTAACGAGATAAAATGTTTATTTTATTTTTATTCAATAACGTAACTTTGTCGTTAAACTGAATTTTACTTTGAATTCGTAATGCACGATTTTTTTCGTCTTACCATTAATAGTAAATAGTGATGCAATATCTACAGCAGTTTCCGTTTTTACGTTATGGATACTTGAAATCCGCCATTCCTCTTCATCCTTATGCTTTCTGCATACACTGCAGCAGCTTGGATAATTTGGCATGGAGGTAAGCTCTTTTCAAAAATGGAGTTTAAAAAATGGGGTTCGTTTTATTCTCTTTAAAACGTCAAGAGCAAATCTCTCAGTAGTTTGTAAAAATGTCAACTCGATATTTTTAGTGTATTTTTTTTATTCCGTGCCACTTTTAACGACAATCCACTAAATAAAATATTAACCACTCTAAAAACATTTCGGTAATTGGTGCAGGCAATTACACTCTACAACCAAGAAAACGACTTGCTTATTGCAAAGTTTTTATCACTCTGTCAGACTGTAGTAAATGACTGTAATTTCGTAGTGTTGTTTGGTATTTAAAAAAGCGGATGTCTTTGTGTACTCAAACCAGCTGGGCTAAGCATACATGATATTTTAAAAACATAAAAACGTTGCTAACATATCCCCCCCCACCACTGTACAAACAGACTGACGTGAACACCTGTCGGAACTGGAGGTATTTTAGCCTCATTAATGCAACAATAACGTAACTTAGTGATTAGGTTATTGTTTGTCAGTGAATTGTTTGGGTGATTTAAGAGCGCTGAACATTTATTTGAAATCAAAATGTAAGTAGAGTGTTTTAATGTGTCTGTAAAATATTTTACTCGAACAAAACAGATATTTGTGACAGGAACTTCCGCGTTGTATAATGGATTAAGATATATGGCTTGTTATAATGAATATGAAAGTTTAAAAATAATTTCTAAAGATTTCATCCAAAATTATCATATTCTAACAAATATGATTAGAAACTGTTTATTGAATTCCAAATAAAATATACTTTTTACTCGAGAGTAAATTTGGAAAAAATTACGAACCCAAAGGCTGTCATAGTTCATTTCTTTACTTTTTCCTAATGCGTTCCTAAAGTATAATATTTTTCTTTTAAATTAATTCGACACACTGACATCAGTTATAATCACTTATGTACGGTATTGAGCAAAATTTTATGAAACGATTTTGAAATATTTCGGTAGAATATTTAGGTTTTTTGATATCAAGGTTATTTGAGCATGTCTGTAAGAAATTTATAGACTAAAATTAAACGAAATTCAATCGGAATCTTTGATCATATTTTATTTTTGTTTATTAGTTCTGGTAGTTAACAACTGAATGATAATCAACCGAGCTACAAAACATTATTTTTTACTTTTTGCAAAACAAACTTACTGTCTTCTATTTACTTTTATTACAAATTTTTGATTGCCCGCCATTTTGAAACCGTTTATTTCTTTCAACCCTAAAAGTATTGCAATATAAAGTACAATGTAGTTCAACTGAATCGGTTACACCGATCTAAAGATAAATGCAAAATGGCTGATAACTTGTAAGAGAGTTTTTGGATACATGTGTTCCGAGTACACTTCGTATGATGTTCAGTAAAATTTAATGAAAAAATAGAATATAACTGTGTTAAAAAAAACAGAGCCATTTTAAATAATTTAAAATACTCAAAAATGCAAAAATAAATACTGTAAAAATTACAAAATCAAAACACTTTGTTCACAAAAATATTAACGAAAAATTTACAGTAATGCCAACAGTGAAATTAATATTGTAAACCAAATTTATAACTGTCTACCTAACAAATAAGAGGTATAATTAATTGTTTATGGTTTACAATTTTCCAGAATATGATATGTCGAGCCCAAACAATTTACGCTTTGGTATTGCTTTCTACAGCCTCTTTGTTTTTCTTGTACCACACAGAGATAGCCAAAATAACATGGAGAAACTTCACAGGTAGAATAGAAATTATTTGTTTCAAAATAATAAAAATATATATTCTGTAAACATAAAAACGTGAGGTCTGTTTTACAACTGAAAAAAGTAAAAATTGGCAGTAGCAGGACTGGCCGATAGAAGTGAAAACTGAAATATATGAAACCGAATTAATATATATTGAATATTTAATTTAATGATTCGAATATTTAGTTAAAATTCATTAGAAGAAAGAAGTCCTACAGGCATAATTTGTACATTCATTAGAAATTCATCTTTTAATTTATTTTTACATTTTTATATTTTGTATTTATTTTGTAAACATGATGGGCTGCCCAGTACAAATAGATTAATGTAATTGTATTTATAATGTAATTTTATAATATTTAAATGTAATAATTGATATGTACTGAACACTACACACACACTCGATAATTTCCACGAGATGAAATTAACTTTTCTGTGTACACCTATATATTATATTTTTATATTATATAAACTACAAATATATTAATAAATAAACTAAAGGTCTGTGCATATTATATCGTGTTGCGTGTATTTCCATAAAATTATTTTGATACTAATAACCCGTACCTGTATATATACGCACGAAGGTCTCCACCGCAGAATCGTCTTCGAAACGCTGCCTCCAAGCGCCTCTTTGAGTGGCCCAAACAGGTGATAGTCGCAGGATGATAAGTATGGACTGTATGGGGGATGTTCCATTGGTTCCCAGCCAATTTGATCGAGTTTAAGCCTCGTAGCGTTCGCCGAATGTGGTCGGGCATTATCGTGAAGAAGAATGACGTTTCTCGCCGGTTTAGATTTCCTTTTCCTACGAAAAGACTGTTTTGCGGCCTCTAAAACATCGCAATAATATTGTGCATTTATTGTGCGTCGTTGATGGAGGAAATCGACGTGAAAGGCGCCTTGATTGTCGAAAAATACAGTGGCCATTACCTTCCCGGCCGACGATCGTGATTTGGCCTTAAGGTTTTCTACTGCTTCCCGTCCTTCGGCGAATTCCTTGTGCCAAGCAAAAACGCGAGCTCTTGACAGGGTCCTGTCCCCGTATTGAGCCGTCAATCTACGAAAGATTTCAGTCGGATTGACCCCCTCCTTGGCCAAAAACTTAATAATAATTCTCTGCTCCACGGAAACGTGCACTTCACTCTCACTCATTGTATAGTTTTATACTGAAGGGTCCGAACGGAAATGTTGCCCGTCTACGCCTGTCCCAAACCTCCCAGGCTACCTGAAACCCCACCCTTTAGAGTTCAATGTCCAACGGAAAAGTTTTTAGAAAGTCAGTCTCGTTTATATTTGATCAACCCTCGTACGTATATATGTATAGCCGTATAGCGCTGTGCAACGCATGAGTTGTCTGCTGTTTATACTTTCACAGTTCACATATACACTAATACAAATATTACACGTGTACTACACTCTCGGCAGTCCCGGCGTGCCGCAGCTGGCAGCTGTATTGAATTGATGACTCATCGTATACAGATTTAGCGTGACGCGAGCTCAATACTTTTTACCCACCCAAAAAGTGCTAAACACGCCTAAAGACGTTTTCACTTGGAAAATTGAAACGCTATATTGTGAGGGGATCGCAGGTAATATTTATCTAAACAGATGATTTCGATAATAATATTTTGAGGTTAGGTTTATTTATAATTGACTGTGATTTAATGTAAAAGGGATGTTAAAGCCTATATATTTTGGTGTACATGAAATGAATGTTTATTTAAAAGCGCGACGATAAAAACTACAAAGTAGAAGGGCAATTAAATATTGGAAAAATATTTTTAAAAGATTTTCAACGAAGTACTGCTATTTTGAAAAGGATTTTTAGGCCTAAAAACTTCAGAACAGTTTGAAAATAAACTACGTGCAAAATATTTAAAAGTAATTATTATAACGAAACATTTTTATCTCTTTAAAACGTTATTCAAAATTCAGTATCAATGCACATTTAACTGTCAAGCATTTATATATTACCTTTATCGCTGTTCTAATTACTGATTTTCAATTTCGTAAACAATAACGCAGTAAGTTTAAAACTATATTAAATCAGTTTTTAACAATTTCAGAGCTAAAAATGTTATCATCCCAATTTTAAACACGGTCTTACCAAAGTTTCAGATGCTACAGCTTTCAAAATATCCACACTAAAAGACCTTCAAGAAAAACATCAAGCAATCAAAAAACAGGTCTTAGCTGACAAAGCACCAGCTAATATCCATGAGGAGGATGCAACGATTATACCAAATAAGTTACCAAATAAAGGTATGCAATAAAGACATATTTCTTAGAAGAATTTTTAATATTATAGTAAGTTATTTAAAAAGGAATAACAAAAAAACTGTAATCTTTGAGGAATTTCTCGGATTAGATTATTAATTTTTTTAGCAAACCTTGATCATTTATAGAGATTCAATTCATGTTAAAAGTAGAATAAATTTATGCTTCATTAGAAAAACAAAACCATAATTTCAGATTTAATTTTAATTTTAAAATTGTACATTTTCTATTAATTTATTACAGTATTTCGAGTTATTTATCTGAATTCGATTAATTTTAAATGATATTTTTAAAACAATATTGAGAAATTTTACCTTTTTTCGTTTTCTTTGACGGTATTTTAAACATAATTTGCAAAAAGAACAACCACCCATACGTCTTTTTTTCGTCATTGGACTCTATGTGGTATCAATATTTTAAAATAAATCTACATGTGTTCACTTAAATGCTAATTTGTTTATACAAAATCCTAAAAATCACGCCAACGTAAGCACTCCTAGTGACACGCATTAAAGTAAAGATATATAGACTCTCTCTCTCTCTCTCTCTCTCTCTCTCTCTCTCTCTCTCTCTCTCTCTCTCTATATATATATATATATATATATATATATGTGTGTGTGTGTGTGTGTGTGTGTGTGTGTGTGTGTGTGTGTGTGTGTGTGTGTGTGTGTGTGTGTGTGTGTGTGTGTGTGTGTGTGTGTGTGCATAAAGAATATTATATTAATAAAAAGCTGATAATCATTTCTTCACTAGCAACACTCTTTCTGTACACTTCTCGAGTAAAAATTTTCGATTGAAATATTTAAAACAAATAATTTAAAGCAATACCACTAATAATTTATATGCATAGTTTTAGAATCAAATACTTCACCATCAGCGCTACCTGCCAGTAAAAATGTCATCGTTGAAAACACTAAAGATAGTTTATTAAGAGAAACAGGATATTCCAAAGGATTTGTAAGCACGGAAAGTATTAGAAACTACACGCTGAATACAACTGGAAATAACGTAAAAGTAATAAGTGATTTGTATAACAGCCGGTATCTAATAAACAATTCAGATCTGTGTCCGGACTCTGGATCAGGGTTGCGGCTGATTGTGCTGATTACGTCAGCTCCTGATCACTATGCAGCCAGAAGGGCAGTGCGCATGACATGGGGACACTTCGGTCAGCGGAAAGATGTGAGTTTAATTTGTTTACTAGATTAGTTTACACCGGAGAAACAATTGTGTTCAATTTTTATTGCAAATTTTGTTATTTTAAGGCGAAAAGCACATTGAGGTTATTATCGCCTCCTTAAAGGGTAAGTGTGAGTGTAATGTGTTAAAGTCGTAAGTGTAGTGTTGTAAGTGTAAGTGTGTGTTAGACTCGGGTACCGCGAGGAACGTCTAAATCCTCCCAATAGATGCAGCTAGTCTGCACCCCCTGCGGGGAAAAGAAATTTGGCGTATCTAGTGTAATATGCTCCTAGGACTAGAGCCCTATAAAAATACTATCTAAAAAATGTACAAAATCGCAATTCCTATAACTTGAATGGTCAAAGATAAAATCTGTTTTACATTCTTTTTTACATTACATTTTTTATTATTATTATTTTTTTTTTATGTTTAACGTCCGACTATTGTGCACACTTGGGCTAATGCAGACGATGGGATGATTTATAGCGTATGAAAATGGCAAAACCCTGGCCGGGAATCGAACCCGGGTCCTCGGGGTGAAAGCCCAGTACGCTATCAACTAGGCCACCGAGGCGGCTTTCTATTTTTATTAGTTTTCTTTATATTCTTAAGAAAAAAAGTTGATTATTACTCCTGAAATGTCTTGAATTGTTTCTATGCTAAAAAATATTCGAGCAAGCAATAGCAATAATATATATAAAAATTAAAATTTTTGAAAAAATGTTAAAAATTACGCTCGCATTTTGATTTCTTCCATTCAGTTTTATCAGGAACCTTAAAAACTTTCACTTAAAATTTGGTTATACTGACTTCAGGAAAAACAATTAGTATAACACTAAAATTTGAGCAAATTTTTAGTAACTGTATTTGAGAAATTCGAATACCTAAATATTTATGATAGTTATTGAAAGTTTTTTTGTAATGTTTTATGCTATTTATTTACAGGTGTAGGTTCATTGTGTCAATTTAACTTAGGAAGAACAGTTAGATACCCTGAAGTTTATTTATACAAATAAATTTTTATAAAAGTAAAACAAGGAAGTCTTCAAGAGAGTGATGTAAAAATAACCTAATAAAAGAAGCAGACAGAAAAATACAATAACAGTTATTGAAGGCAGCTTAGATATAACATTTTGTAAAAAGTAATTAGAGAAACCAAAAAGTGATTGTGTTCTCTGACGCCATCTGGCGGGACAAGTTGTAACCAAGTGCTGTGGCCTCTAATTTTAAATTGTTAAATTGCTAATTGTTAATTAAATTTTTAATTGTTAAATTGAGATGAGGTACTTAGGTCTATAGTTTTGACGTGCTTTTAGATTGTGTCCAAAGTAATTAGATTAGATTAGATTCTAGAGGAAGAGATTATAAAACCCCAAACAATACAAACTACTAAACTATTGTCCCACTAACCTCTAAAGCACTACTCCAGTAGATGGGTAGTAATTTCCAACAATCCACTGATTAGCTCATCCCGCTAGACTTTAAATTTGCTGTATTTCCGATTACTGCATTACCTACACAGTGTTTCTCCATAGTACATACCTACCCTGTTCAAAGATGCACTCTCTAACCACAATCCCTGATTTCCCTATGTTGTGCTGTACCAAAGTCGCCTACCGCCCTCTAAGTTCTTCATGAGGGATTTTACCCATGACCTCTTGCAATTGCAATTCCCATGAACGTTATACCACCTTGCCTGGTGTTACATATTAATCCACCTTATAAAAAAGACCCGGTCAAATATAGAGAGAACCCTAAAGCTGGCTCAGGTCCGATAAAGTTAAAAGCCGATTTCACTCCAGCCAGTAGGTCTCCTCATCATTTCCCTCAACCTCCTTATGCCTCGGAACTCAGTAAACAGTAACTGAGGTTCTCCTGATACCCACAGACCAGCTTAGACCGGACTATAGGCAGTGCTTCGGTAACTGCCCATCAGTATAAATGTGAATACGAGCCTTCTAGAAGGCCCGTTTCAAGTTCTCCCTAATACAGTCATTAATGACAATTACTTATAATAATTAAAGACACGTAATAAATATAATTATATATATATATATATATATATATATATTACTCCGTTTTCTTTCACAGCAAAGTACCACAAACAAATGCTCAAAGAGTTCACAATCCTTACTCACTACTTACGTTTTTCCAATAACTGCTCTTAGCAGTTTAATAGATAATAAAGGTATTATTAAGAAATTCTCTCTTATGTCGGTAACTATTAAAGTTCCACTCGCCTTTATTGATGTTAATTTCAATATATTATATTTTAATTTGGTTCTATGTTGATTAACGTTTATTTTAATGTGGCCAGTTTTGCAAAAATTTTAAAAACATCTGAAGATAATAAGTGATTATTGTTTTCCTAAAATATTGTTAATTCTTACTCACATTTTATATCAGCGTTAAGTTTTAAAACCGTTTTTACTGGTAGTTTTTTAAGGTAATATTTCAAAAGTTTTGTCCTTTAAGGAGGCCCTCTTGTAAGGTGAATCATCCAATCAACGGCTACCACTAACAGAATTACAATTAGTCCGTGACGGAAGACATAATTTTATGAATAAATAAAGATTGTATTATAACGAAAATAAACAATGTACAATTATTAAATTCGAAATAAATATATAAATAACTTATTATCGACTGTTCGTGCACATTTATTTTGGAAAACAATAGTTTTTTCTCAATTAACCCAAGATTGGTGGATTTTTTTTTAACTTCCAACTATTGTGCACACTTGGGCTAATGCAGACGATGGGATGATTTATAGCGTATGAAAATGCCAAGCCGTGGCCGGGAATCGAACGCGGGTCCTCGGGGTGAAAGCCCAGTACGCTATCAACTAGGCCACCGAGTCGGCTCAAGATTGGTGGATTGGTTTCGTTCGCTGGTGAATTTGTTTCATTAGTTCGTCTTTAGTTTCCTTGTTTGGAATTCTTATTTGTTTACCCTTTTTGGGAAAATTGTCTTTTTTAATGACGTGAAGTTAACCTAAAGCTGTCATGAAACCTAGAAACAAATCAGCTGTATAGGAAGGGAAGTTTATATTCTTTTTTGTTTTGATTTACTTCATTAGCTGTACCTGCAATTTCCAATATATTTTTTTTATAAAAGTAGAATTACTCCAAATGGTTGAATTAATTTTATTTTACAGCCACACCTGGCTGTATCTTATCTATTTATTAACCTTATCTTATTTATTAACCTTTTAATAAATTTTAATAAAGGTGGCTTATCTTATTTATTAATCTTTTAAACACACTTTTTTAAATTTAATCGGTAATTCGGTTGTGCTCAATAACTTTTTAATTTTTTGTATTTCATAAAACTAACAATGGAATACAAATTATAAATAAATAAAGTAGCCAATACATATTCTAGAACGTAATCTCAAGCTCCTTTCTTTCCTTTGTAATGTGCGACTTTCAGTTTAGCTTTGAACCCAAATTCATTTGCAAATATTTAACTTAATTTCTGTACGGAATTATTTTACTGTTTATTACAAGTGGTTTTTGTAAGTACAATTTATACGAATTGACGTAGGCTCGTTAGTTTTAAGTGACGTACAGAACTGACGTTAAGAGAAAAAAATGTAACTGTGCTTTTGGAAGGAGTTTTAAAAATAATAGAACAACGTAATAAATCACACTTTGATATTTATGTTTTTACTATACCATTCAAGGTTTCTAAATGTAATTATATGATTGCTATTGGAGAAAGAGCTATTTACGTAAACACAGTTGTAAGACACCGTGACCATGAAATCGGTAACGCTTAGAACAATTAGACACGTTTTACTAGGTCGTTAAAATATGTGTGTATTTGTTTTAGAACTCCAGCTTTCACAATCTTGGCACAAACGATTATTTTGTTAATAGTAAAACACGTTCATTCGTTTCACAATTACGCAATTTAAAATTCCATACTAACCAAATTATCACTGATGTTTTTATTATACCATTTTAATCGATAATAAAAACAATGTAAGTGACATTAAAATATTTAAATTTGATTTATATTAATTGTTTTTTGATGAAAATAATTTTTTTATACTATAAAAATGGTTTCGGAAAATATTTTCAGTATGTAAACAGAACTGCACACTACTATGTTTATTATGAAATTTAGCACATACAGTTTAGATATGTATTTTTTTTGGCAGTTTCAGTCATCAAATCGAGGTAATAATTGCTTAATTAACTCATTAATTATTGCAACGCAGCTGTATAGTACAGTGCCCACTGGATTGTCTGACTCACTGTGTTATTGATTAATCTATGGTATTCATAAAAAAATTTGAATATCTAACCTACCCTAACCGACTGCATTGTTTGTCTGATTCACTGTGTTATTGATTGATCTATGGTATTCATAAAAAATTCGAATATCTAACCAAACCTAACCTAACCAACCCTAGATACTGGATTGTTTGTCTGACTCACTTTGTTATTCATTGTTCTATGGTATTCATAAAAAATTCGAATATCTAACCTAACCTAACCTAATCTAGCCCACTGGATTGTATGTTTGACTCACTGTGTTATTGATTGATCTATGGTATTCATAAAAAATTCGAATATCTAACCAAACCTAACCTAACCAACCCTAGCCCACTGGATTGTTTGTCTGATTCACTGTGTTATTGATTGATTATTGTATTCATAAAAAAATTCGAATATCTAACCCACATAACCTAACCTAACCTAGCCCACTGGATTGTTTGTCTGATTCACTGTGTTATTGATTGATCTATGGTATTCATAAAAAATTCGAATATCTAACCTAAGAATTTTTTTAATAACTGAAAGTTGTACGCTAAACGTGTTTTCCACATTTTCTTTTTGGGCTATTTCAATAAAAAAAATTGAAAATACACCCTAAATGCAGCAAATTTTAAATGTTTTACTGCTCTGTTTTGAATATCACGTTTCCCTATCGTAATTTTCATGGTGTATTTGAACTACTAGTTGATGGCGGTTTTAGTTGATTACAATCTTTTAATAACATGGTTGTAAAAGCGCTGGTTTTTAAAAAAACTGTAGTGTTCGACGTTTTCAAACGTATAAACATATAAACATATAAACATATAAACGTATAAACATATAAACATATAAACATATAAACATATAAACATATAAACATATAAACATATAAACATATAAACATATAAACATATAAACATATAAACATATAAACATATAAACATATAAACATATAAACATATAAACATATAAACATATAAACATATAAACATATAAACATATAAACATATAAACATATAAACATATAAACATATAAACATATAAACATATAAACATACAAACATATAAACGTTTAAACGTATAAACGTATAAACATATAAACGTATAAACGTATAAACATATAAACATAAAAACATATAAACATATAAACGTTTAAACGTATAAACGTATAATCGTATAAACATATAAACATATAAACATATAAACATATAAACATATAAACATATAAACATATAAACATATAAACATATAAACATATAAACATATAAACATATAAACATATAAACATATAAACATATAAACATATAAACATATAAACATATAAACATATAAACATATAAACATATAAACGTTTAAACGTATAAACGTATAAACGTATAAACGTATAAACATATAAACATAAAAACATATAAACATATAAACGTTTAAACGTATAAACGTATAAACATATAAACATATAAACATATAAACATATAAACATATAAACATATAAACATATAAACATATAAACATATAAACATATAAACATATAAACATATAAACGTTTAAACGTATAAACGTATAAACGTATAAACATATAAACATATAAACATATAAACATATAAACATATAAACATATAAACATATAAACATATAAACATATAAACATATAAACATATAAACGTTTAAACGTATAAACGTATAAACGTATAAACATATAAACATATAAACATATAAACATAAAAACATATAAACATATAAACGTTTAAACGTATAAACGTATAAACATATAAACATATAAACATATAAACATATAAACATATAAACATATAAACATATAAACGTTTAAACGTATAAACGTATAAACGTATAAACGTATAAACATATAAACATATAAACATATAAACGTTTAAACGTATAAACGTATAAACGTATAAACGTATAAACATATAAACATATAAACATATAAACATATAAACATATAAACATATAAACATATAAACATATAAACATATAAACGTTTAAACGTATAAACGTATAAACGTATAAACATATAAACATATAAACATATAAACATATAAACATATAAACATATAAACGTTTAAACGTATAAACGTATAAACGTATAAACATATAAACATATAAACATATAAACATAAAAACATATAAACATATAAACGTTTAAACGTATAAACGTATAAACATATAAACATATAAACATATAAACATATAAACATATAAACATATAAACATATAAACATATAAACATATAAAGGTTTAAACGTATAAACGTATAAACGTATAAACATATAAACATATAAACATATAAACGTTTAAACGTATAAACGTATAAACGTATAAACGTATAAACATATAAACATATAAACATATAAACATATAAACATATAAACATATAAACATATAAACGTTTAAACGTATAAACGTATAAACATATAAACATATAAACATATAAACGTTTAAACGTATAAACGTATAAACGTATAAACATATAAACATATAAACATATAAACATATAAACATATAAACATATAAACGTTTAAACGTATAAACGTATAAACATATAAACATATAAACATATAAACATATAAACATATAAACGTTTAAACGTATAAACGTATAAACGTATAAACGTATAAACATATAAACATATAAACATATAAACGTTTAAACGTATAAACGTATAAACGTATAAACGTATAAACATATAAACATATAAACATATAAACATATAAACATATAAACATATAAACATATAAACATATAAACGTTTAAACGTATAAACGTATAAACGTATAAACATATAAACATATAAACATATAAACATATAAACATATAAACATATAAACATATAAACGTTTAAACGTATAAACGTATAAACGTATAAACATATAAACATATAAACATATAAACATATAAACATATAAACATATAAACGTTTAAACGTATAAACGTATAAACGTATAAACATATAAACATATAAACATATAAACATATAAACATATAAACGTTTAAACGTATAAACGTATAAACGTATAAACGTATAAACATATAAACATATAAACATATAAACGTTTAAACGTATAAACGTATAAACGTATAAACGTATAAACATATAAACATATAAACATATAAACATATAAACATATAAACATATAAACATATAAACATATAAACGTTTAAACGTATAAACGTATAAACGTATAAACATATAAACATATAAACATATAAACATAAAAACATATAAACATATAAACGTATAAACGTATAAACGTATAAACATATAAACATATAAACATATAAACATATAAACATATAAACATATAAACATATAAACATATAAACGTTTAAACGTATAAACGTATAAACGTATAAACGTATAAACATATAAACATAAAAACATATAAACATATAAACGTTTAAACGTATAAACGTATAAACATATAAACATAAAAACATATAAACATATAAACATATAAACATATAAACGTTTAAACGTATAAACGTATAAACGTATAAACGTATAAACATATAAACATAAAAACATATAAACATATAAACGTTTAAACGTATAAACGTATAAACATATAAACATAAAAACATATAAACATATAAACGTTTAAACGTATAAACGTATAATCGTATAAACATATAAACATATAAACATATAAACGTATAAACGAAATTTGCTTAGTGAAAATTCGTGTAAGGTATTATATTTTAAGCATCCTTTCAAAAAAAGGCACTTATGTCCCAGTTTACGGTTTTAAATACAGCTAATTTTCTCATAAACTTCTTATTAATTTTATATTTCTCAGGTGGATCCACACTTCCCTTATCAGGCAGTAATATTTCCATTTCTATTTTTGATTTGCAGATAGCGCTGTCGTTCGTCATTGGCACCACTCCGGACACCGACGTGCAGACAGTTCTGGAAACCGAGTCACGTACTTACGGGGACATAATCCAAAGCGATTTCATCGACTCCTATTACAACCTGACCTTGAAATCAGTAAGCATGTTGGAATGGGTCGACCGTTACTGCAGAGAAGCGAATTTTTATTTAAAGACCGACGACGACATGTTCATAAACATTGCAAAACTGTTGGACTTTATCGCCAGTTTGGGTCAAGCGCAGCGAACCATCTACGGCAGACTGGCGGTAGGCTGGATCCCTAACCGCAACAAACAGCTGGAATACTACATATCACGTGAACAGTTCGCCCCCAGCGTCTTTCCGTCGTTTACCACCGGGCCTGCTTATCTGGTAACCATGGATTCTGTTCGCGATCTCTACCTGAACAGTCTGCGCCATATTTACGTAAATCTAGAGGACGTGTTTATAACGGGTATAATAGCGGACTCGTTGAATATAGCGAGGGTGAGCGTGCAGGAGTTCGTCAACGGTAAGATCGGTTACAGCGCATGCGTAGTTAGAAGTATAATCAGCGCTCATAAGATAAGCTATCAAAAGCAATTTTTACTGTGGAGTTTACTGAACGATGAAAGCCAATCGTGTTGAATCAAAGCGTTACGGCAGTGTTTAATGTGATTATTATATAAAATCGGAAACTTCAATTTTACCTCTGCAGCCGTAGTGAGCACACGGAAATGTTGCGCACTGATGGGGTGTGTGATACGTAGATTTACATC
The DNA here is from genome assembly GCA_022606455.1 of Callitettix versicolor. Classification (NCBI taxonomy): domain Eukaryota; kingdom Metazoa; phylum Arthropoda; class Insecta; order Hemiptera; family Cercopidae; genus Callitettix; species Callitettix versicolor. The sequence continues at coordinate 20,734,901 of CM040185.1, read as the reverse complement.
AAGAAACATGTAATATTAGTAAATTGCGATCGGAAAATTATATATGAATGAACAGTGACGTTGAAATGAACATTAAAATCGAATTGTAAATTTCTGACTGGTACAGAACAAGACCCATAAAATTGGAAATTTACAACGTAAAGATCTATTTAAGAAAATCTATTTAAAGTTTTACGTTTGAAAATGGCAACCATTTAGAATTTGTCGAAAACAGTAACATTTTACAAACGCACTGTAAAATGTTATAGAAAAAACAAAAATAAATGGTTTTTATTTTTAAAAAGTCTAATATGTTTTTTTGCTGGTTGGTTTTTCTGTAGGTTTACCAAAACTTTCGAACAAAACAGTTCACACTGCTGAAGGCGGTATACTGATATAACATAATACTCGCATAAATGCACACATTTCTGTATTTTTATTTTGCATTTTTCAATTTTATTTAATCGACACCACTAAAGTAATTCAGAGTCACAATAGGCGCTCATTTAGATCTATTGAAGACCACTCCATTAACTCATTTTGAAATGAGCTATGTCATCGTTGAAAACTGTCTCATTTCTCAATATGGGTAGTATTAATTTTTCCATTCTTACTAAGATACTATTAATAGATCTTTATTAATTGATCAAAATTTACGATCACAATTTGAGAGAAATATGGTTAATGATTGTTTTTTCAAATTAGTAAATTTTGTTAATTTATTCAAATCTATAGGCTTAAATGAATTGTAAAATGCGATTTTAACGAAATTGTAAAATAAATTTGTTTTATATCAATAAGCGTTTTGGTTTACTTGAAGAATATAATTAATTTATTATTACCAATTTTTTCGATTAAAAGATATTCATTTATGTAATATTTACTTTTTTAAGGTAGCTTTAAACAATGTTTATTTCATTTGTATTTTTTAAATATACATCGAAAAATAAATAACTGTTTTATACCCCGATATAACTGATTCGCTTTTATTACTATCTTATATAATACTATATAGGTTGCTATACTACTATAATACTATAATACTATAATACTATAATACTATAATACTATAATACTATAATACTATAATACTATAATACTATAATACTATAATACTATAATACTATAATACTATAATACTATAATACTATAATACTATAATACTATAATACTATAATACTATAATACTATAATACTATAATACTATAATACTATAATACTATAATACTATAATACTATAATACTATAATACTATAATACTATAATACTATAATACTATAATAATAATATAGGTTGCTTCTTATATAACACTGAATTAAAGTTTCATAGTAAATTATTTATACCGGAAACCTGATCAGATAGCATTGATGTCGTCTGAACACTTATTGGTTAAACAACGTACTCGGTTTAGCAGTATAAATTGAATGAAAAGACTTGTTGACTTCAATAATTGCGTTAATTTAAAATCTCGTAAAATATAATTAAAAACTATTTATATTTCTTAGGAAACAAAATAATAAAACACGTTGTTGTCGACATTGTATTTTCAAATTTAATAAATAAACATTAATATTTTATTATTACACGGTATTTTTTCTGGATTTTTATTTAGACTTGTAATATATTTATTTTAATTCAATGTTTTAAATATCAGGTAATATTGAAATTTGTGATGAGTGTTTCTTTAAATTAGACATAATAAAACCAATTTTCAATTAAACAAACAAATTAGATATAATAAAGAATAGAACGAACAAATTAAAGAAGGCCCTAAAGTTAACTTGGGGAACGTATAAGAAAAATTCGCTTTCCTTAAAGTCGAAAATCAGACATTATAATACGGTCACAAGACCGGAAGTGACGTATGCCTCGGAAACTTTAATCTAAGAAGCCGAAACAGAACTGAGGAGTTTCAAAAAGTGGAAAGAAAAATATTGAGAACCATTATCAACAAAAAAACACATGGGAGAAAGAACATACAGACTGCTGCAAAGTTCAGCCATCTATCAGGATAACGAACATCTGTTAGAAGATATTAGAAAGAGGAGACTGGCTTTTTATGGACACCTAATAAGGCTACCAGAAGAAAGACTGACGAAGAAACTCCTAAATTACCAACTCAAGATGAAAGTAAAGAATGAGTGGCTTAAGGAAGTGGAAAAGGACCTAAAAGAATTAGGGATAACGGAGGAACCTGAAAGAAGAAAGGGAAAAATCAATCCTTAGGGATAAAAACACTAGATTAAAATTTAAAGAAGGAACAAAAAGAGTTGCCTTTTACTCAGAGGAAGTTAGATCTATAAGACTGAAAAAGTATTAGGAGAATCTCAAAAACCTAAAAGAACCAAAGTTGAAAGCCCAAAAGAACCAAAATTGATTAAATGTGCTCCATTGAGGTCTAAAAAAAATGCAATGGAAAAAGATGTTTTAAAGACGTCAGGAAACTTAAAATAACGTTTTAAATGGCCGTCATTTTTTAAAAAAAGTATGTACAAACATTTTTTATAAATTATTACACTAAGCATTTCGATCAGTTGTGTAGCAAAATTAAGGATCTGCCTTATTTAAACTACATATATGGTGGTCCTTCAGAACACCAGAGAAACCTCACGCCTATACGTTTTCCATTTCAAAGCTTTATAGTAAAATAAAATAGACTTAAAACCGATAAAAGGTTTATAAACAAAATTACAATGGCAGTATAAAGTGTTCCAGTGAGAGTGCAGCACAGTACAGGCATATATGATATATATATATAATTGTGTATGTACCAAAATATTTGAATGCTAAAAAAAACATTGTTGAACGTGATATTAAATTATTATTGTACCCAAGAATTAAATAAATATGGACAGAATCAGTTTTTAAAGTAGAATCGGTAAGACCAATTCTCATATGAAATATTATTAGACAAAACACTCTGATTTTAGAAAACAATAAATACTACATACAGTCTAATTACGTACGTTATATAAAATCCTGTTAAAATATTTTTCGTTTGCAAATATTTCAATAAGGTACAATGTTAGAATTCAGTCGTTAATTTTATAGGTTATAGTTTACGTAGGAAGTAGAATAAATTAAGGCCTAAAATATGCTAATTATAATGAATAGAATTGGTTTATTAACTGGTCATACAACTATTAAATATTTAAAAATTTCCAAGTTCTCGAAAATGTTCAGAAACGTTATGGCAGAAAAAGAAAGACGTATGCACATTTTAGAGAACTTGGAATTTTTAAATCTAAATTAAAGGGAGAAAACATAATAAATGAACAGATATCGTCGCAAGCAGATTTACGTTTAAAAATCTAAAAAAATTCAAAAATTAACAGGAGGGACGACCGTTGAAGAGAAAGTTTGAAAGCAGCCAATCAGAAACGAGCGAAAACGTATGATTTTTAACAGCCAATCAGAAGCGAGCACGTCAGGTTTAATGTACACCTATTGACTAAAGGAGGGGTACAAGGTGGAGACAAAAAATTATAAATAGGACGGGCCATAATATTGGTGACCAGTATAGTTTTTGAAGATGGAGGTTCTCCGAAACGCGTCAACGAAAGTATAATTGACGAAGCTAGGGAAGACAGATCATTATACTGAACATAGTGACAATAGTCCTAGCAGAAAAGAAGAAGAATTTAAAAAGAATAAGTATAACGTATATTTTACCAAAAACAGAAGTTCATATTCACAAGAAATAGTAAACCTTTATGCTTTTGCAACTATTTTGTTTGGGAAGAAATTTACAGTATCCTTAAAGTTCAAATACTGATTTAAAGATTAGTTTATTACAGTAATTAAATACTATATTAAATGGTATAATTTTAATTGTTTTTTTTTAAGGAATTCAGATTTTTGTACGTTCATTTACGGATAATGATTTCTTAAAAAAAGTTCTAATCTATTTTTCTTTTCATTCACTTATCAAGGCAAGTTTTATTTGCTATATTTCATAGATCATGTATATTTCATATTTTATGAACAGGTGCTTCAACTTCTTGTTGCACATTGTTGTGTATTGTTCGATCTTTGTCCTATAAACTGCGCAAGTTCACGCGCCAACTAGTATCTATTATTTTTTCTTTAATTTTTAATTGTAACTTCCACAAAATATGCAAATTATTCTGTTATATATGTCAGTGTAAATGTGAAACAAAATTAGATGTTATATATTTTTCTAGTATTGTTATTCAATGATAGAATACCAGTGCTATTATAATTCTTTATTCGGACATTCCCATTATTTGTGTTTATAAAAGCAATACACTATTTTCGACATTACTGATCAAAACTCGTTCTAAAACATGAACAGACATGTTGAACATATGCACTGAATCATCATAAACTCAGAATAATCAAGGCTGATATATCATTAGATGAAAATTATAAACAAAATTTTATATTAGACAATTAGACTTAAATGTAATGAACATAATATTTCAACAAGAAAATAACAAATCTACATAGTAGTTGACAAATACCGTATAGAAACTTGGATGTGTACTGGTCAAAAGAAAACCAATTACATATTTACGCGCTATATAAAATCAGACAAAGAAGAATAATTAATTATTTTATTGATACCTGTATTTCCCACTTAGGCTTATGTATTATTTTTTAGATTTACGTTTTAAATTATGTACTTGGGAATAGTTATAGTTTCAACGATTTGTTCAGAAACTATCGAGAATTTTTAAATTTCGCGGGTTTGGAGAGTCTGATTATTAAACATTTTTTTTATTATGTTGGTATACATGCCCTTGAAGTATGATAAAACTTTCAATTGTTTTCATTGTTGACTTTGTCTGTAACAGCCACTAAGTTTAGACGTGTTTTTATGAGCTCGGCGATTTTCGTTTGTTAAAAGAAATGGATCAAAGAATTTGTATCAAATTTTGCGTAAAAAATGGAATAAAGTGTAACAAAGTGTGTGAAATGTTAACAAAGGTATATTGTGAGCCTGATATGAGTAAAGCAAAAGTTTACGAGTGGTATAAGCGTTTTCAAGAAGGCCGTAAAAACGTTGAAGATGACGAACGCCCTGAACGCCCCAGCACATCAACAACCGGTGAAAACGTGGAAAAAGTGAAAGAAATAGTTATGAACAATCGCCGAATCACAATTAGAGAGGTCGCTGATAATGGCATATCGATTGGATCATGTCATGACATTGTTTCCAGTGTTTTGTGTATGAAACGCGTGGCAGCAAAATTCGTTCCAAAATTGTTGAATTTTGAACAAAAACAGCGGCGAATCTGAAGCAATCCGAAAAAAAAACCGGATCTGTGGAAAAACAATTCATGGCTTTTGCACCACGATAACGCACCAGCTAACACTTTATTGCTTGTTCGTGAATTTTTGGCCAAAAACAGTACTGTAATGATGCCTCAGCCTTCACATTCGCCAGACATGGCTCCGTGTGATTTTTTCCTATTTCCAAAACTAAAGAGACCGTTAAAGGGTCGTCGTTTTACAGCTGTAGATGACATTAAAAGCTCATCGCTGAAAGAACTAAAGGCTATATCAAAGATCGAGTTTGAGAAGTGATTAGAGGATTGGAAGAAGCGCTGGCACAAGTGCATAATCTCCAATGGGGACTATTTTGAAGGCGACAATATCAATGTAGAAGGATAAATAAATATTTTTTTCAAAAAATTAAAATTCTCCTTACTTTCTGAACACACCTCGTACATCAAAAAATGTATAATTAAACAATAATACTAATAAAACATTGCATGCTATACGAAGTGTTCATTTGTTAATTAACAAATTAATAAAATAAACAATTGTAGAATAGACAGTAGCAAACATTGCATAGCGATACGTAATGAAGGGCGAACGGACAGTGTTCTGCTGAATATGCAATGCAATCAAAGGAAAATAGTGGATTCCGTCGTCTAGTGAACAAGAAATACAAGGAGCGAAATTTCTTTTCCAATTTTTGAATCGGTTGCTTTGCAATTTAAAATAAAATAGAAATCAGAATTGATCCAATCAAATAATAGGAAACTGTGATTTCGATTGTATAACTGAATATTGGATGCAATCAAGAATATACGGGTAAAAGCATAACTAGAAGTGTATTTGTCAATGAGAGCCTTGTTTAATTTTCGAACAGAAATAACTAGAAAATCAAATATTTATACTTATTGGTGAGAAGCCATAATTTCTGCCCACTGCTGACCTATTTTTGTAAAAATAATTAACTTCTGTGTATATTCTTTCACTGCATCGATTTTAAAGTTAACATTACGATTGTGAAAATCGGTTTTCAGATTTTCACAGATGTGTTTATTTTCACAAATGTGATTTTTATTTTGATATACATCTTTGTTTATATACCTCTATATAAATCGCTGAAAAATAAATTAAAAATATTTGTTAACATTGATGTAAATTCTGCATACATTTTCTAATTCTAACAATATTTCTGAAACCTATTCCAAGACATTCGATTTGAAATCTATTAAAAAAAATGCTGAGGATTGTGCAAATTTTCATACAGTTTTCACTACGTATGCAAATAAACAAGGGAAGTGAGAATAACTGATATATAGTAAATATATAAATCCAAAAATCAATCACTGATCACTGTATCCTAATAATTACAAGGTAAACGTAGTTGAAACTTTGCACGATAGCGTTCCTCGTCGTGAATGAGTTAAAAAGCAAAATTTTAAAATTTTCATCTCTCAAGTGGTGTAAAATAGCTTCTTCTAGAACAAAGAAATCTTGTTTTTTTCTTTTTTTCATATTTCCGGATATGAAAATGTTATGACTGGAAAAAAACCTTAAAGCATTTGTCGTACATTGTTGAATGGGAACTGATCATCTATTCAAACAACACATGATTTCTATACCGTTTTATGTCAAATTTAAATTTGGGAAGAACCGTCTTAAGTTAGGAAAATCTGGAGACCTAGTATGGTATACGGATGGCTGCAAAACAGGCCAGAACCCTGGGACAGTACGCAACAGTATTCCAGGCTGAAGTAATGGCCATTAATGACTGTGTTTGGAAAAATTTGAAATAGTCCTTCAAGAAGACACGTAATCATACTTATACCGTTAGTCGAATACTTGTAAGTAATCAAAGCACTTGCGGGTCCTATAATTCGGTCCAAGCTGGTCTGGGAGTGTTTCGGGAGAACCTTAACGCTCTGTCACTGAGTAACCGTGTCACTCTTCATAGGGTTCTGCAGCATAAGGGCGTTAAAGATTATTAGGAGGAACACTGCCTGGCTGGACCGGGAATACATCGGAATTTATCGGACCCGAGGTCAACATCACCTATTTATCTGTCTGTTATTTACATACAGATGTATATATATATATATATATATATATATATATATATATATATATGTTAATAGATACATTAACAAGCAACACCAGGCAAGATGAAATAACCTTCATTGGCATTCCCATAGCAAGCGCCTCTTATGATGATGATTATCTTGCCAATAGCATCTTGTATATTTCCAGGCCAATTGCTGCAATCCATAGGAATCCGAAGCCAAGTCAACGGGGACTTTCAAATAGTTGAACCAAGTAGTTGAACCCAACTCGACACCCCAAGAACCTTACTCAAAAAGTGTATCTATATTTATTAGAGTCAATAAGTCCAAGTTGATATGAAGACCAGATAACATTATTATGTTATTATATGTTAATATTGTTATTTTATTCGAGTAGCTGACAGACAAACGACTAGTACAGGATGTGGTCAATCCTTGACTCACAGTTCGAATGACTAAACCAAGAGTGCGAGTATATAACTAATTTGTAGGCGAAACTCGAAAGAGGCGTCCATTGTAACACCAAGGTCCATCACTACACTGCATCTCTCCTCAATGGGATAATCAGCCTCAATGATAGCAATCCTGGGTATCAGCCTGGGTATTAGCAATCCTGCGGTATGTTATCATAATGACGAGAGTACGTAATTTTGGCTAAACGCAATGGACCGATTGTTTTGAAATTTGGCTCGAAGATAACTTGTATAAAACTCGAACGAATTGTGTAAGATTTTTCACATTCACCTCCTTTTCAAGATGGCGGCCTCTGGTTTAACGATGACTAGTGTAGTCGTTGACAGTTACTTGTATACGGGCTGCAATGCAAAACGTATACACTTTTTGACCGCTTCATTTGAAAAAAGGTTAGGATTTTTAATAAAGTTAGTTCAGGAATTTTTTTTCTTAAACATCAAATTGTTACGAATGCGTCAGAGCGTCATAAGAGCACGTCATAGGAGCGGTGGTTCAGCAATGTATTAAGAATATACTACCACAAAAAAATTTCAGTAAATTTTGGTAGTAAATTAACTGTTTTCAAAAAATTGACGCTTGGTAAAAATACTGGTTTTTAATAGTACGTATTGGTATTGCCACTATTATGAAACGAAATATTTCAACAAGTAAATTCATACTTTTAACAGTTCATTGCATCAATTATTACCGCGAAAAATATCAGTTAAAGTAAAACTCATTAATACAGATAAGTAATTTATTAAAAAAAAAAAGGATGTCAGAGAAGAAACGTTTTCAGTTAATTTACACAGGTAATACTTTTCTTAATAAAAACATCATTAATTATGTTTGCAACACCGTGTAGCAGATATTATATTTTAATGTTTTTTTGTTAAACATTATCTGTAGTCTCGAAAATATGACATTGAGGTACGCAAAAGAAAGACAAAGCAGACTGACCCAGTATCTTAGCTGGTTAGGTCATCGAGACTTCTTTTTCTTCTCACTCTCTCTCTCTCTCTCTCTCTCTCTCTCTCTCTATATATATATATATATATATATATATATATATATATATATATATATCGGTGCTTTATATCTTCAGGTTTTACAATTCAGGGTAATACAATGATAGACTAACTATTGCCCATTTTGCAATGAAAGTTTACTAAAACTTATATCGATTCAAACAATCCGATATAATATAAAAGTCACACGACCAGGATATTAGTGTTCTATATTAGGTAAGTTTCTTTCAATAAACTTCGTTTCCAACGTTCCTTTACGTCCGTCTATTGTGACGATAAAACCATTCTTTGAAAACTTTCTTTATATGTTATCGTTATGTACGTTAAATATATATCCCGCACGTTTCTGGTTTACAATTCAAGTGAAAATTACCCTTTGAAAAAAAATTTTCACGCAAACGTTAAAGACACTTTTCGAATGTTATCGACCAAAATACATGAAGCATTGTCTGAATTCTCAAATTCAGTGTGTGTATTTGTGTGTGTGTGTGTGTGTGTGTGTGTGTGTGTGTGTGTTTGTTTGTGGGTATGTGTGTTTGTGTGTGTGTGTGTGTGTGTGTTGTTTGTGTGTGTTTTTGTGTTGTGTGTGTGTGTGTTGTGTGTGTGTGTGTTGTGTGTGTGTGTGTGTGTGTGTGTGTGTGTGTGTGTGTGTGTGTGTGTGTGTGTGTGTGTGTGTGTGTGTGTGTGTGTGTGTGTGTGTGTGTGTGTGTGTGTGTGTGTGTGTGTGTGTTGTGTGTGTGTGTGTGTGTGTGTGTGTGTGTGTGTGTGTGTGTGTGTGTTTGTGTGTGTGTGTGTGTGTGTGTGTGTGTGTGTGTGTGTGTGTGTGTGTGTGTGTGTGTGTGTGTGTGTGTGTGTGTGTGTGTGTGTGTGTGTGTGTGTGTGTGTGTGTGTGTGTGTGTGTGTGTGTGTGTGTGTGTGTGTGTGTGTGTGTGTGTGTGTGTGTGTGTGTGAAACACCAGAAAGGTCTGGATAACTTTGAAGGGCATTCGCACTGTAATCGTTTGGTGTCAAAGTTTATTTAGTTGTACTTAGAGAAACAGTAGTTATTTATCTTGGGTCGATGAACAATCGAGGACGCAATAAAATTTATTACGGGACATTAAACAAGACAGTGAACAGGATAGTATTTTTCACAGAGAAACCTTTGTGTAGACCAGGGCTTCTCCATCGGGTCCAGGTGGACCACTTGGGGATCTATTGGACTATGAAAGGGGTAGATTAAATTCGGCGGGTCTTTTTTGGGGGGGGGAATGAAATAAACTCAATTTTTAACCTCTTAACGCGTACTTCATAAAAAATGAAAACTATAAAAATATAATTTTTTTATTTGAAAATATATACTTTTGTTTCTGCGCGTTGCCTGGACGTTCTACTCTGCACAAAACTTTTCAAAGATTTGAAAGAGAATATCAATGTTCGTTACAAGGATTTATAAAGCATAAATGTTATATCTGGGATAATAAAACCACTTAAATAATTTAAATTTTTAGCCTATATTAAAGCGAAAAACACATTGAGGTTATTATCACCTCCCTAAATGTAAGTGTGAGTGTAACATGTTAAAGTCGTAAGTGCAGTGTTGTAAGTCTCGTAAGTATGTGTTAGACTCGGGTACCGCGAGGGACGTCTAAATTTTCTCAATAGGTGCAGCTATTCCACTGGAAATCACTTGAAAGCGACACGCCGATATTGATTTCGCACTACAAATACATTGATTGAACTTAAGAGAATTTGTAACTCAAAATCAACTTCCAAACAAGTGAATACGCCAAATTTTTGGAGTTGCAAAGGCATTTGCACAACAGATTAACAAGTATCAGAGGACACTATTCTAGCATACCCTAGTTCTTACTTGGTTGAGGCAGGATTTTATTTATTGCGAATGACAAGAAATCGATTCAGATATCAGGACGTGGTGATTTACGATTAATATTAACAAATATTTCCCCCTGATATAAGTAAGATAATCGAAGGACATCAACCGCAAAAATCTTATTAAATTTTTAAGTATTTACGTGATTTATTGATTTATATTTTATTTAAATTTTTGCTTCTATAAACATAATTATATTTTTAATGTATATCTAAATTATTAAAAAAATTGCATTACTGAATTGCTCCTAATAAAAGCATCATTTGCAGTGACATTTGTGCACATTGTAAACATATGGGGGTCTACGAAATAAAAAAATAATTTAGGAGGTATAAGCAGAAAAAAATTTGAGAAACCCTAGTGTAGGCTATGCGAGAAGGAAGAGGTAACTGCAGGTTGCTACCGTGTCTCTTGTTAGCAGGAAGTATGGGGTGCTGACCTTTAAGGAGATCCAACAGATGAGTCAAAAGGCTGTTAAAACTCATTAGTACTTTTATCCAAGACGATTAGTTCCTCAATAGTTCTTAGGGGGGCCGGTGGTCGATATAGCAAGTCCACTAGTCAGTCTGTATGTTTGAAATGTGCGGATTTAAAACTTGCATTTAAAGCCGTTAAATCAAGTGAGGATACTTTTATAGCTTTAAAGTTTCCATTAACGCCGATCACATTGTAAAATCAATAAAATATTGACAATAAAAAAATGTTTATTTTTTTCACACATAAGTCATAACTTAAGAAAATTTAAATTAAATAAATTGACAGAACAGAAAATAAATGTTATTAAATAAAATACTCTGCTTTTAATAAACCGGGTGGGACGTATTATTTGAAAACCATACTGTAGCCTAACTCAAGTATGGTTTTAAACAGTAGAACAAAGTAAGTCATAATGTATTAAATAACCTTAACAAAATTAATAACTTTGCTTCATTAACAGTTCAATAAAGAATTATATATAATTTTAAAGTCTATTTTCAGGACGTAGAGAAAATAGGAAAGATAGAGAAAAGGATTTTACGGAAAATATTGGGTCCAAAGAGTAACACAGGGTTAGAATATAAACAGAGGTCAAATGGAGAGCTTTATTCAAAAATAGAAAAAATAACAGACGTATTCTGTAAAAGAAGGCTTCAATTCTACGGACACATATACAGAATGGAGAACACCCGACTAACTAAACAGATCTTCACAATATTAAACAAGCACAGGAACAAGATAACTTGGTTCACAGAGATAGACAAGGACCTGGAAAACAACGCAATAGACTCAGAAATTATGGGAGACAGAGCAATATTCAGAAGTACAATACGGCAACTTGAGTTGCGGGAGAGTAAAAGACCCACGTGCAGGAGAGGAAGAGAGTGGACGCAAGAGGACAGAGAAAACCATTAATGGAAAATGAAGGAAGCATGGGCTAAGAAGTTGATTAAGCGTGCCCTCTAAATGGGCTATTCGAAAAAAAAGTATATTTTAACAGAAAAAGATAAGCTATAACAATGTTCAACTTCTTGCTGTACATTGTTGTACATTTCGTTTCTTTTCCCCCACTAACTGCCAAAGTTCGCACTGGTCCACTAGTAGTTTATAATAAAACCGTATTTGTATCTCTCTGTTTGGTACAATAATTACCAAATAACCAATAAGCGCCACGAAAAACACAGCAACTATTGACAGAAAACTCGAGACTGGACCAATCGCAGCCACTTCGCCAGCGGTTGTGTTTGACCGACACAAATAACCTAATATAGATGCAGAACAGGCGAGCAATAAGCTTCTCCTTGTGTGAGTGTGTGTTTACACTGGGCGATATTGTATCCTGTGCAGGGTTTTGTGTGCTGACGTTAAAACAGGTTAGCTTATTGTTAGCTGATTTTCCTTTAGAACCGAATAATAAGCAATGCACAGCAAGAAGTTGAACAGTGTTATATCATCTCTTTAAAACAACGTTCGGAGTGACGACAGAATCCTCAGTCAATTTTTGGTTCGGCAGTTTCTTTTGCAGCTACTTTTGCTTTTACGAAAGACTTTTTGTGTAAGCAACATACAACACACTAATATTTAATTCAAAAGTTGTACAATTTGTACGACTACTGTACAATTTATCCTGAGTAAAATCGTTGGAAAACTATGTTGGTTTAATATCTATGAAATTCTGTTAAAATAGACGTTATAATTGTATTTAATATCAGTATGACCTGTCAATTTTTACTTATTTAATACAATAAGCACTACTTTGTTCTACATTCGTAAAATATAACCTATAAAATTAATGACATTGCTTCTTATTGAAATATCTACACATGAAACCTACTATAACCGGATTTCAAATTACATACCACTATCAGGCTACAATATTTACCATTTACTAAAAGCAGAGTCTTTTATTCAATACCATGTACTTACTAGAACTGGCTTAGATTGTCTTACCGATTCTACGTTTGAAAACTGTTTCGATCAACACTTACGTATTGGATACAGTAATAATTTTTTTTATTTTTAACAATTTTCCATAGCAACCACCAGTTTTTGTACACCTGTGTCAATGTATGTCACCTGTGTTTGCATTGTGCTGCACTCTCACGTAGACACTTCATACTGCTCCCGGAATTTCGTTTTAGAACTTTTATCGGTTTTAAGTCGGTTTCATTTTATTGAAAAGACTTAAAATTGAAAATTATGTGGCGTGTGGTTTATCTGGTATTTTAACGATTTGTAAAATATTTCACATATTTATTTTTAATAAAGCATATTTTATTTTATAACGAAGCATATCCATATTTTACACCGAACGGAATGCTTAGCGTTTTAAGCATATATATATATATGTGTGTGTGTGTGTGTGTGTGTGTGTGTGTGTGTGTGTGTGTGTGTGTGTGTGTGTGTGTGTGTGTGTGTGTGTGTGTGTGTGTGTGTGTGTGTAATGAAATATTGTTGCGACGTTTCGCTAAAATCTCTAAAGCATCTTCAAAGTTTTTCCTCCAAAAGTGAAGTCAATTTTTTTCTTCTAAAGTTAATACTTTATGTTACACACACAAACTAATTAGTAAGTTAGAAATTGATTATTACATAATAAGTAAGGCATGTAATTGATAAGTTATGTTATACATATGTTAGCGGTCATGGGATCGGCATTAAAAGGAACGCTATCGGCAGTAACTCAGTTACGAATCAACTAGTGCACAAATACGCAACAGACTGAATTAAACACAAACAAATTTGCAAAAGCTTGACGTGTAACTTCCTGGTTGTAGCATCATCATGTATTAAGTCCGGCCAAAGAAATATCTTTGAGGAAAAAAAAAACATTGTAGCGACACCGAATTATGCCGCTAATTTAATGTCGCTACTCGATTGTAGTGTCAAAGTTGTCTCGTGTTGGCCAAGGAGTTTATAAGAGGAAAAACGTTCTAACTGAAAGAAAGTTGTCGAAAGGCAGGTAAGTACCAATCAGAATGTTGACAATTTTATGTATGCTCGACACAGTTGACTACATTTGTATTCTGTTGAAACGCATAGTTGTTCTTCAGACTAAGCTGTATGTTTAGTCTATATCATTACACTTCGTGCGATTACGGTTACGAAATACTATCCCATTTTCCCTAAGAACACCGATATACTTTATATCATTTATTCATTTTTTAAATTCTTTTCCACACGTTCATACTTTATGCAACAAATAAAAAAATAGCATTTTTATGGTTTTATTCTTTTTTCACAATTATTTGAAGAACAAATATAGATTATTATTATTATAATTTAAAATGTATATACAAACATCAAGTATAATTATTACAAAATATTGAAATTCAGTAATTTTTTTTTATATAATTAATTACAACTGAGGCGTGCCCCATCTAGTAATTTTTCTTTATCATTGTGTTCACTGTGTTCTGGGGTGCAGTCCGACGGCTGGTCCCAATGTGTTTACGGCCTGGAGAGGTCAATTGGCTTGTGATGATGGTCTTCAGCCTTCTTGTGATGTTGTCACTGCGGCATAGTAGTTGGACAATTTCTGTATTATTATGCTGTTCTAACCTGCAATAATGCTTAACCGAGAGCTTTTTAATGACTTCCTGAACAGATTCAACACCTAGGTCCTTATGTATGTTTTCATTTCTCACATACCAAGGGGCGTTGACAATCGTTCTCAATACTTTGTTTTGAAAAATTTGAATAATTTTACTATTGCTTTTTATTGTACATCACCAGAGTGGTGCACCATAGGTCCATATTGGTCTTAGAACTTACTTGTATAGCCGTATCTTGTTGGCTATCGAAAGTTCTGAATTTCTTCCAATAAGCCAAAACATTTTATTGAATTTGAGCTGTAGCTCCTCTTTTTTCTTTTTTACATGCACCTTCCATCGGTGCTTTGCATCAAGTGTCATTCCTAGATATTTAGCACATTCAGTAATTAAAAATGTAAAATAAATTAAATAAGAATGATTAGTTATTGTAACATAGCCACCGGACCACATATTGAAGTAACTAGGATCACCTATTCTTCCCGTCAGTGATCTATCCACTCAGCTCGTAAAGACTACCGCGGTTTCGAAACTCTATCGTTTCATCTTCAGGCCGTGATACAAAATGTTAAATCCCTCTCTCGAGGTAGTCACACAACGTCAATACAAGGTCAAGTCATACAAAACATTAAAAACATACATCACAAACACTGAGCACAATTACACGATGAAATGCGGCTTGGCCAAGCGACACGCGCGACTCGTACGTCGTTACATTCCGGACTGCGGAGTTTTCTATTCTGGAGAATTATTAAGTATATCAAAATTAGAACAATATTACAATAACTATATATATATTTGTACAAAGCAAATAAAAGTTCTTGTTTATAATTAACCTGTAAATATTAATTGATTGAAGTAGTATTGTTTCTTTTTGATAAATATTTTTAAAAGACAAAACCCTTTTAAGGATTAGGTTACAATCCTTAATAAAGGACATCTCACCGAGTGTCGGGAGGCAAAGATTCCTGACAATAGGCAAAAGAAAAACGTGAAACGAATAATATCCTGGAGGATAACTGACTACGAATGGAACGAATCTGTTATGACAGTGCTCAAGACAAGGAGGGTACTTTAGAAGAATGGGAAAAGTTTACTTCGATATTTCAACTTCAATTATGATTGTTAATATTTTCGTTTAACAGACACGTGAGATTAAATAAAGGTCAGTAGGCAATTAGTTGATTAATAGAAAATAGAGCGCGCGCGCGCGCACACACACACACACACACACACACACACACACACACACACACACACACACACAAGTACAGTTTCTTTAACATTGTAGTGTACATAATAAATGTTGTGTACCTAGTCAGTAGGAGTGTGAATACTTTATCATAAATTCCGATTTATTTTTAAACAAAAACTTGTTTCGATCTAATATTGTCATACTCTCGTTGTATAACACTGTTCGACATTTTAAAATTTATTGATTTTTCTCTTACATAACTGAGCAATAAACCTAACAATATATCCTTATAATGTACTCAGTGTTGGAATGGATACATAAATGTGTCATAAGACACCATAAAAATAAATTAATGACCTATTTTTCTTTAAAAAGTGTATTATACTGCGGTATCTTTACACTTCTGTTTTTACATTTTAAAGTCATAAATTTGTTTGACAACGTCAAGGGGAAAACGAAGATATATAGTTCGAAATATATATGCATTGACTTGGATGATAAAACCATGCCTTTTTTGCTGACGTAATTGAATGGAATTTTCAACAAAGATTTACAGTAAACAGCTCTAATATCTGTAACAATTAGCATTTTTAAACTACGTAGAAAATGCAAACTTCAACCTTGAATAAGGTGATAAAATTAGATTAAAAAACATTGAATTTTAATTATGCATAGGTGCCCTTTTAAAACTTTTAAAAGTTCTGTCTACCCTAGCTTCGTCATTTCTACTTTCGTTGACGCGTTTCGGAGAACGTTCATCTTCAAAAACTGTATCTATACTGGTCACCAATATTATGGCTCGTCCTATTTATAATTTTCTAACTCCACCTCATACCCCTCCTCTATTCAACACGTGTACATTAAACCTGACGTGCTCGCATCTGATTGGTTAACGAAAACGAAAGCGTATTATTTTGAACGGCCAATCAGTAGCGAGCACGTCAGGTTTAATGTACACGTGTTGAATAGAGGAAGGATACGAGGTGGAGTTAGAAAATTATAAATAGGACGAGCCATAATATTGATGACCAGTATAGATATAGTTTTTGAAGATGGAGGTTCTCCGAAACTAGTCAATGAAAGTATAATTGACGAAGCTAGGGAAGACGGATCATTATACTGAACATAGTGACAATAATTCTAGCAGAAAAGAAGAAGAACATAAAAAGAAGTGCTGTCTAAGCTAATGTAATTTTGCATAACGAGTTTGAAGCAAAATAAAAATTTTCCAATTCTGTGTTCCTATTTGATACTTTTTTTGAAAGATTTTATTTAAGTAACAGAGAAATACTTTGAACAAAATTGATTTCTTTAATGATTACATACCAAATAAAAATTGAGATATTTAAATTATTATCGGAACTATGTTGAAATAGATTTTCATATGAGATTCTATTGAAATCATTCATTCGTTTAGTCGAATATCCACTGATGATCACAGCCAAACCGATGGACACATAACAATTTTTTCTGACTCCCGAGACCTAACAAGTAATATTTACGTAAAAATTATAAAATTTGTCACAATAAAAATTAAGACAGATTTTTTAATATGTAGTCTTATAAAAAAAAGTAGATAGTTTTTGTTTAAGCCAAGCTCTAGCGAGAACATGCTAGCTTTAGCGAGATGATTGATTAGGAAAAAAGGTTCACCGAACGAAAAAATGTAACTGAAAAATGAACGAACGAGCAAACAAAGTCCGTGCCTTTTCCTTTTTCTTCTTTCTTTCGATAACAGTACACGCGTATTATACGAAAACAGTTTGGTTTCGATATTTTTCCTTAGTTGAAGAACACGTGCACGTTGTAACCGTTTGTAATAAATTCGAAATTAATACAAACGTGTATAATAACTCTTATTAATTTTTCAAGTTTTTAGCAGCACAACCTAAAACTTATAGCCTATCAGCTGTTCAATGAAATCAGCTGACCGTTATGAATTAAAATAAAACAGCTGATCTTTTACAGTAAATAATATCTAGGCTAGTTTACGTATTCATTTAATTAAACGAAACAAGATATTTGTAAACATATCTTTAAAATAATTATATATTCAGCAAAGATATTATTAACAAAATCTTTACTTCTGTCTGTAACACACTAAGTTCCACACGTGTACTTATTTTCATAAAAACGTGATTTCTTTGATTAAAATGTAACGAAAATAACAGAACAGGTATCGAGAAATAACAGTGATTATTTATTTTTTTCAGATTACAAATTTTCGTCGGAAAATAATACGTTTAGAAATAAATCAAAATTGCTTTTTTAATATATTTGAAATATATCGTTTGTATCCCAATTGTATATTTAAAGAAAACATTAAATACAGAAAATTTAAAAATAAAAAGTGACTCAATTTTTTGAAATATATTTATTGCGTTTTCTTAAAAAAAACGGGATTTTAAAAAATCCTAAATTAATTGCCATAACACCCTACGCAGGTTTGAATATTTAATAATCCGATTATCAACCAATGGTGTTATTTCTGTGAAATGTTCGCACAAAAATACGTCATAACTGTTTCGATTTAACTCAGTGACTATAAGTACAAAATAAAATTGTCCTGAGGTAACGTAAATATCTGTTCAACTAGCAACGTTCAACTAGCAACTACAACTAGAATGGATTACCTTTTTCCGTGTCGTCTGCAATGCCACGAAGCGGACTCTACCGCCCTTTAGTGTCATTTTTAAAACGTGTTTGGTAATCTTACATAAAAGTCACTTCTTAATGAATTCAGCACAATTATAACTAAGCAATTTTTTGTTTTATAGATACACTTCTTGCTCTTCTATCTTAGAAGACAGATTATACAAATGAAAAAATGGAACAATATATGTCATATTATATTTTTGAAAGTTTTTGTGTTTGTTTGTTATTCAATCACGCTTTAACCATTGGACCAATTGTGATGAAACTTGGTACGAAAATGGTTTAAGTATCTGAAATAAACATAGGCCTATTTCCGTTTTAAAAAACGTCATTAAACTACTTATCCAGCCCAACATAATTATGTAGTATTTAGTTTTGTGGCATGTGTTAACTGTAGTTAGGTTTAATTACTGTTTACTGTTTACAGGACCTGAGATTTAGGCACCTGAAATGGACATAGATCCAATCCCATTTAAATAATCTTAATCTGTGTTTTATTTATTGCAAAATTCTTGCTTTTAATGTTACATTTTCAATTATTTTAGTTGAAATTTTTTCAAAACTGAATCTAATTTGTTACTTTGTAAAAAATTTCCAACATTAAATTTAAAAAAAGAGTGCAGATTACGTTATGTTAAAAATTACTATAATTTTAAGTATTTTCTCTTTGTTAAAGTCTGGTTTGCTTTGTTGTTTGTAGTTTTGTAATTTTAAGTTTCATTAGATCAAATAATCACAATCTGGTGTTTCTCATTTAAGACTTTTCAATGTTTTCGAAGCAGAATGCAGAATATATAATATATATATTTTATTAGGATACTTTAATTGTGAGGTAGTATACATATTTGTGTAATTACATTATATAAAAAAATGGTAAATATGCAGTGTAGAATATACTTGATTTGTTGATATTTTTGTTACTAAAATGCTTTATTATGTGCCCAAAAGCAAGAATCCAAAATATGAAAGCACAAGAAGTACGATAAAAACGAAAATAAAAGTGACCAACATAGCCTCAAAATTGCTACCGGCAAAAATCATGTTGTAGATC
Organism: Callitettix versicolor; assembly: GCA_022606455.1. Lineage (NCBI taxonomy): Eukaryota > Metazoa > Arthropoda > Insecta > Hemiptera > Cercopidae > Callitettix > Callitettix versicolor. The sequence continues at coordinate 20,715,341 of CM040185.1, read as the reverse complement.
GGTAAAACAGTAAAAATATGTCTAACACGGATTTTGGGTGATAAGAAACCCATTTTTTAAAAGAATACTGCATAACCTAACTGACATGGTTGTTAGGCTTAACACAGGTTGCTTAAAAAAAAAAACTTCATATATTTTTAAAAAATACTACATATCCTGACTCGGTTGTTGGGCCTATCACAGTGAAGCGTGAAAAAACCTTTATATATTTTTTTTAAGAATACTAAATATCCTAACTGACACGGTTGTTAGGCCTAACACGGTGATGACTGAAAAAACCTTTATATTTTTTTAAAGAATACTACATAACCTAACTGACACGGTTGTTGGGCCTATCACGGTGATGTGTGAAAAAAACCTTTATTTTTTTAAAAAAGTACTCCAAACCTTAACTGACACTGTTGTTAGCCCTAACATTGTGATGCGTGAAAAAAACTTTATGTATTTTTTTAAAGAATACTCCATAAGCTAATTAACATGGTAGTTAGGACTAACACGGTGATGCGTGATTTTTAATGTATATTACGATTGCGGGCAAAGCCGCGACGGGTAACAGCTAATCATATTATATTTCTGAAAGTTTGTTTTTGTTCATTAGTTTGTTATTCAATCACACTTTAACTACTGGACCAAATGAGATTAAATTTGGTGTGAACACGCTTTAGGTATCTGAGATAAACACAATACTATTCCAGTTTAATTGTATAATAGTGACTTTTTAATAATACTGTATTTTATTAAAATATGACTGGACCCTGTTTTAGACTATCGAGCAGCAAAAATGTATATTTCTTGGCCGAAAACCATAAATCGTATAATATTGTAAATAGAAATATATTAAAATGAAATGACCTATTCTGATTTTGAAAATCGACTATAAATTTTATTGCCTACATTATAATTGCAGACAAAGCCGCAACGGGTAACAGCTAGTATATATATATATATATATATATATATATATATATATATATATATATATATATAATAGTGTATTTTACGCGTCGCAAACCTCATATTAAATTTATTATATTTAAAAATTACGGTTTCCGTCCGGGATCGAAACGGAGACTTTGTGCGTGTGAGGCACTTATGATAACCACTACACAAAGGAAACTTCGAAGAAGTTTGACCGATTTAAGTATATGAAACGAACGTTAATATGATTTTATTGAACAACTGATAGGCTATAAGTAATTTTAAACCGTGTTGTTAAAAACGTGCTTTATTAATTTGTCGTTTATATTAATTCGTAACAATCAGCTGATTTCATTGAGCGGCTGATAGGCTATAATAAGTTTAACATTACGTTGTTAAAAGCTGACTACGTTAATTTGCCGTGTTTTGGAACAAATTATCGTAAAAAAAAGTAAAAAAGGAAGAGGAAACAAGTTACATGATTTTTTTGTGGGTTCGACAGGAGACATAAGTTTTCATTAAAGAAGAGAATTAATTTATTTTGTGAAATAGTGTTAGTATTGTGTGGTATAGATTGTATTCGGTCGATGGGTCCTTAAAAACTTAGACAACATTTCTGACGTGATACAGGCGCAGATAAAATTTTACAAAGACGTTTATTCAACCCTACCGTGTATTAAACATGACGCGGAATTCACTTTAATGAACGGCGCCCGGGCTGTTTAACTGAGAGTGCATGCCTTGCCTTCTCGTCTTGCTTTATCTAGCCGAGTGCAGCAGACAGGAAACAATTTGCCCCAAATCCTTTAAATCAAAGACAACCGCCACTAGTTAACGTCGAAGAAACTTAGCACTAAAGTTCAGTTGAATAACTTTATTGGCATTATAATAATAAACTTAGTTTATTAGAGAATGTGTAACGAAAATTGAATTACAGAAACCACGAAATGGGCACAGAATCTGACTTCCAGATCATTTTTAAATTTTTGATCGTTATATATATATATATATATATATATATATATATATATATATATATATATATATATATATATATAGTATATATATATATATATATATATATATATAATACATATATGTATATATGTAATGCACAGAAAAAAATGTCTACAAAATTACATTGCTAATAGTGGTAGCCTATATCATATGATCAATGACATACCGCTTTCAGCGAAAGCATATTAATGGACGCTTTCCTACTGTTACACATTAATCAATAATTTCGATATTCACACCATTCGATAATTTACCTCTTAAGATCACTTAAGGTACTTTACAAATTTACGTGCTAGTACTTTTCTCTCTCTCTCTTCGTTAAGACTTATGTTAAACATTATTTTAGAATATAATAAATGATCATTTTTTAATAAGGAATAATTTAACGATCTGCTATAAAGAGTAATTGAGTTCTAACATTAGGTTTTAAAATATGTTTTCCAATACACACACACACACACACACACACACACACACACACACACACACACACACACACACACACACACACATATATATATATATATATATATATATATATTTGTGTGTGTGTGTGTGTGTGTCTGTCTGTGTATTGTTACGCACTAAAAACACCAAAAAAAGCATTCCTCTTTTAAAAACCTTACGGAAAAGCAGCCAGACATTACTTCGTGGAAAAGTTAACTGGCTGACCGCCTATTCTTCTACAACGTTGGCTCTCCTTTCTCGATCCTCAGCCCTCAACCTCTTCATGACCACTGCAGCGAATCCCCAATGGCCCTCCAGTTGGCCTCTGAAGCCATTATTGTCCCCAGACTTTTCGGTGCAATGCTGCCTCGCAGATTTGTTTGCAGCTTCATCCTTTCCTCGTCGAATCTCCGACACCGGAAAAACACATGCTCCGCATCTTCCTCCACTGCTGGAAGGCAGGGGACAAACCGAGTCTGTTTCCAGTCTGAAACGGAACAAGTAAGCTCTTGTTGTTGTTGGTGTGTTTGTTGATGTGTGTGTGTGTGTGTGTGTGTGTGTGTGTGTGTGTGTGTGTGTGTGTGTGTGTGTGTGTATGTGTGTTTGTGTCTGTGTGTGTGTGTGTGTGTGTGTGTGTGTGTGTGTGTGTGTGTGTGTGTGTGTGTGTGTGTGTGTGTGTGTGTGTGTGTTTTGTGTTTGAGTGTTTGCGCGAGAGAGTCTCTCTCTCTCTCTCTCTCTCTCTCTCTCTCTCTCTCTCTCTCTCTCTCTCTCTATATATATATATATATATATATATATATATATATATATATATATATATATATATATATATATATATATATATATATACAGGATTATCCTTGACTATGTCTTACTGTGATAGCCTCCCAATTGTACATTTTCCAGCTATAAGTATTGTTTTGCTTATTTCCAATGCAATAGTGTTAATTGCATAACGATGCATAACTCTTCCTATTAACGAGTAAGCCCAGAGGGCTGAAAGTCGTTGATACCCACATTAATTTAATAAATTATTCATGAACAGGTTGAATACGGGTTTCGAAAAGCCATTTTAAACATTCGTATTTCAAATGCAACGAAACAGTGTTGCAAACAAATTAGGCACCGTTAAATTTTACAGATAATACGTGAAAATATGCGATTTTTTCATTGAGTCACTTCACTATACAAACTGTTAATGAAATTTTATGATGGTAAATAATCTTCTTGTGATTTGTAATGAATATTCACGCTTAAGTAGGTCTCTGAATTCGAAATGTATTGTTTATTTTGCCACGTTGAATTGTTATTTGTCCCACAAAGTCCAGTCGCTCGGTCATGCTTGTGGAACATTGTCAACAGTTACGTAACGATAAAATCAATAAATTTCGAAATGTTGAACAATATTATACAACGAGAGTATGACAATAATAAATCGAAACATAAGTTTAAGATTATTTACTAGAGGAAGTGTCCCTTCCCCCCAGGCACTGCTATCGATTGACCTATTGTGCAACTTACCTCTTAAAATACCTAGTTCAGCAGATTGGTGCCCCTAATAAGTTCCAACAACCTACTGACTAGCTCACTCTGCTGAAGGTCCCTAGGGTCTTGTAAACCAAAACCCCTAGCCTCCTACCAGCAAGAGCCTCACAATCATAAATTATGTGACCTGTTAGTTTCCTCCTCCTTCCTGCACAATCTACACACGGTTTCTCCGTGGTATACACCTATCCTGTTCATGTGCACCCTCAGACCACAGTGCCCTGTTATGAGCCCCATGATCCTCCTGAGTTGTGCTCTGCCCAGGACATCTGCTGCTCCTTTGATTCCTCCAGAAGGAACTTTGCTTAAGAGACATTTACTATGGGAATACCCATGAAGGTTATCTCATCTTACCTGGTGTTGACATGTAATCCACCCATTAATAGCAGACCTGGCCAACGATAGAGAAATCCTAAAGCCGGCTCAGGTCCGACAAACTCAGATGCAGATCCAAGTCCAGCCAGTTGATCTGCTTCTTCATTACCCTCAACTCTCCTATGCCCCGGAACCCAGTGAAGAGTTACCGGGTTATCCCGGGACAGAACGTCAAGGTTCTTCCAACACTCCCAGACCAGCTTGGACTGTGTTATAGGAACCGCAAGTGCTTTTATTGCTGCCTGACTATCGGTATGAATATGAATACGTGCCTTCTTGAAGCCCCGATCCAAGTTCTCCCCAACACAGTCATTAATGGCCATCACTTCAGCCTGAAATTATGTTGTATGCTGTCCCAGGGTAATTACTTTCTTTAACCCCGTTCTCAGACCGTACACCTCAGCACCAGTTCCTGACTTTGTCTTGGAACCATCTGTATACCATAATATGTCTCCAGGTTTTTCCAGCACACGATCTCTGCCCTCAAAGGCCAAGTTGACATCACAGGGTCTAGATACTATGTGCCGTTTAACCATCTGATCAGTCCCCATCATCAAGATTGGTTCAAAGATCTTGTCTGTGATTCTAGCATGCCCCGTAGATAGAGGGCAGCCAGCCACCACCACCCTGCAGTCTGTAAGCTGCTTTACGTGCCTCCCAATGTCAAAAAGATCAATTATGAATTCTTAAAAGCCATCGAAATCACGAAGTTTTTGAATGCGGTCAGGATTTGTTTTCGTATTTTTAAGGCAATTTGAAAGTTTCAATTTTTAATGTGTGCTTATTTAAATACCGTTTATAACGTTAAGTGTAGAATTTCCGAAGGTTTAAAATAAAGGAAAATACTTTTAAAAATGTGCTTCTATCACTTACACGAGACAGTTGTGTGCGGAAATATAAATTACAGGTATTTTAAAATCATAAATGTATTTTGTTAGTTAACGAACCCTACAAATATGTTATTAAAATCGAATTTAAAGTTTTAATCGAATCGAACAAAACTTGTCAAAGTTAGTGTGCCAACACACAAAACCTGATTTTTTAAAAGAATCTTTTAAAAAAAACCTAGAGATCAAGGTCGGTTCTAATACAATTTTAAATTAAAGGATATAAATTTTATTACGAGAACTTTTCCAAATAGCGCGTTTTAAAATTTTAATTTGCTAAAAATCTGGAAAGCATTTTAGTTGCCCACTTGTTTCATGACTAACATACAAAGCACTGCACTGGCTTATTGCGCTGTATCTTTGGCATTAAATCGTAAGTTGGAAGAAAAGGTTAGGTACACGCCCATTCTGAGTTTTTAAATCAAGTGAATGAGTGAAAACGTGATCCATTGGAAACAAGTTTATATCAAATTGCTCGCTACGTTCTGCTTGGCCTTCTTTTCTGTAAAATCAGCAACTGGCGCTTGTCCAACTGTTTGTCCCTACAAATTGGCCTTTTTTTTACTTACTGGCAAAAATACAGTTACGTTAACACTGCGCTCCCAATTATTAATTTTCACCCGAAAATATTTGTCCACAATTTTGAGTCCAATGACGTTTGGTTGTTTAACTTGTGTATTAATACATTTTCTGTAACATAAATTAATATAGTTTGTTTAAACAAAAACGTATTTTCATACGAAAATGTGATATTGATCGGCAGCTATTGTTATAACGAGATTTTGGGGCCGTGAAACGTATAAAGATTTTGAAATCCAGAACACTTTCTGGAGTCACGTTAATGTACACTCTGGACAGCATCACAACCACAGGTAATTAAAATTTCGATTTTTTGTTTGTTTAGCAAATGACTTTATTTAACACTGCGCTGTACGTCATCAAACACAAGTTCATTCATTATCACCCGAAAATATTCGTCGACCATTTTTTGAGTCAAATAAAATTTGGTTTTATTTCTTTTGCACCTACACATTTTCTTTGAAAAAAAATTGTATAGTTCGTCTGTATAAAGTAGAACAAACATATATTGAACTACATAGTTTTGTGACGTATCTAACTGAATTCAATTAATTAAATTCAAATGAAGGTTCTACAACAATTGCTGACGTTAGGCGAGCACACACACACACACACACACACACACACACACACACACACACACACACACACACACACACACACACACACACACACACACACACACACACACACACACACACATATATATATATATATATATATATATATATATATATATATATATATATATTATTGTGTGTGTGTTAAAAGTGATCTGTAAGTCAGTAAGTATCATGGTTCGATTCAAGGTCTTGAATCTGGGTCTTGATGTGATACCCACCTCACCTAATAGCACACACACACACACACACACACACACACACACACACACACACACACACACACACACACATATATATATATATATATATATATATATATATATATATATATATATATATATATATATATATATATATATATATATACTCACACACACACACACACACACACACACACACACACACATATATATATATATATATATATATATATATATATATATATATATATATAAGTATAATAATAATGTGTGTGTGTGTATGTGTGTGTGATCTATAAGTCAGTCAGTATCATGGTTCGATTCAAGGTCTTTAGTCTGGGTCTTGAGGTGGTACCCACCTCACCTGCGTGCGTATATATATATATATATATATGTATATATGTATAAGTATAATTGTGTGTGTGTGTGTGTGTGTGTGTGTGTGTGTGTGTGTGTGTTAAAAGTGATCTGTAAGTCAGTATCATGGTTCAATTCAAGGTCTTGAGTCTGGGTCTTGATATAATATCCGTTCTGATATATCAATTACCTTTGTGAATTCGCAAAAAAACGTTTCGCCTAAAATATCAATATCAACATCTCGGCGTCGAAACTTTGTCTGGGCGCTTCAAAGATAAACAGAAACGCATCTCAAACCGGTGTCAAAACTTTGTCGGGTGCTGTGCGGACAGTAAGGGCAGATGTCAGACCACAATGCATTTCAAACTGCCTGCTGACACAGTGTCTAAGTGTCAGATATGTGTACTGTTAAAGTTCAAGTTATTGTCGAACCTAGCTAACTTTCGTGTAACGAGACACAGCAGAAACAACAAGCGAAAATCAACAATATAATTTTACATTCAAATTTAAACATAAATCCAGACCTCAGTTCATTTTTAAATTTTGAAAATGAAAAATGCCAATTTAGGCAGATCTTAATGCATATGACGGTTACAAAAAAACACACGCGAAAAAATGAAAAGAAAGAAATATGAACAGAACAATTATCGAAATAGTTGTTTACATCAGGTGAGAGGATCTAAGATACTGAAAAAAACAAGTTTTAAATTAACACTAATTTTCGGAGACTAAATTGAAAAATATTAAACGGTGCTCAGAGATTGTTAAACGGTGAACACTTGTTAAGTTGTAACCATGTTATATGGATGTCCCACATCAACCTTATTAAAGTTGTAGATTTTACTTCCACTCGTTTATTGATTTTTAGTCACATTACACTCAATTCGATTTCACTGCACCACAAAATTTGCCGTATGATAAGGAAGTATTCACTTGAATTACCTTTACTTTAATTAACTTAACTTTAATTCAACTGTGGTACTCTTAATTCAATGTCATTACACTACAAAACTTGAATTCAATTTCACTGCACCACAAAATTTGCCGTATGATAAGGAAATATTCACTTGAATTACCTTTACTTTAATTAACTTAACTTTAATTCAACTGTGGTACTCTTAATTCAATTTCACTAACTACAACTGTGGTACTTTAATTCAATGTCATTACAATTTGAATTCAATTTCACTGCACCACAAAATTTGCCGTATGATAAAGAAATATTCACTTGAATTACCTTTACTTTAATTAACTTAACTTTAATTCAACTGTGGTACTTTTAATTCAATGTCACTAAACTACAAAATTTGAATTCAATTTCACTGCACCACAAAATTTGCCGTATGATAAGGAAATATTCACTTGAATTACCTTTACTTTAATTAACTTAACTTTAATTCAACTGTGGTACTCTTAATTCAATGTCACTAAACTACAAAATTTGAATTCAATTTCACTGCACCACAAAATTTGCCGTATGATAAGGAAGTATTCACTTGAATTACCTTTACTTTAATTAACTTAACTTTAATTCAAATTACCTTTTGCTAATTAACTTAACTTAACTTTAATTCAACTGTTGTACTCTTAATTCAATGTCACTACACTACAAAATTTTAATTCAATTTCACTGAACCACAAAATTTGCCTTAGTGGTTACATTCAATTCAATTACCTTAAGAACCTAAGTTAATTACAGTTGCTATAATTATTTTAAAAATGTAAAGTTAATAATATTTTACTTATTTTATATCATTTTAACATTTTAAATTAAAATTATTTTATTTAATAGTTGTAGGGCACATGCCCCTTCAAATCCCTAATCCGCAACAAGCATAACTCACTCAACCGTCACAAGACTGGAGGTAACGCAATTGTTGTCAAGTTAACTTCAATATAATGTGATGATTGTGAAGCATTATTGTAAAGCGTTAGCGTTATGTAAATTTTTTAGCGTCATAGCTTAACAACAACGATTTTTTTTGTTTAACGTCCCACTATTTTCAAACTTGGGCTAATGCAGACGATGGGATGATTTATAGCGTATGAAAATGCCAAGCCCTGGCCGTGAATCAAAGCCGGGTCCTCGGGGTGAAAGCCCGACGCTATCAACTAACCACTGAGGCGGCAATTAACAACAACGAAACCAGGTTAGGTCTGCTGTAATACATTTAAATTACAAAACATAACAAGAAACTCGCCTGCCTAGGTCTGTAGTATGGTTCAAATAATGAAATATAGATTTGTCTAAAACTGTAAAACTTTCAGAATCAAATGTCTGAGCAAGCATATTTTGAAATTTGAATAATATTAGTAGCACAACTTTTAACACTTCAATTACTTTTTTCCCCACAGGGGGTGCAGACTAGCTGCTCCTATTGAGAGGATTTAGACGTCCCTCGCGGTACCCGAGTGTAATACACACCTACACTTACAACACCACACTTACGGCTTTAACACTTTACACTCACACTTAGGCCTACATTTAGGGAGGCGATAATAGCCTCATTGTGCTTTTCGCCTTAAAAAAAAGCAATTACTTTTTTCCCCACAGGGGGTGCAGATTAGCTGCTCCTATTGAGAGGATTTAGACGTCCCTCGCGGTACCCGAGTCTAATACACACCTACACTTACAACACTACACTTAAGGTTTTAAAACTTTATACCCACACTTACATTTAGAGAGGCGATAATAGCCTCAATGTGCTTTTCGCCTTAAAAAAAGCAATTACTTTTTTTCCCACAGGGGTGCAGATTATCTGCACCTATTGAGAGGATTTAGACATCCCTCGCGGTATCCGAGTCTAATACACACCTACACTTACAACACCACACTTACGGCTTTAACACTTTACACTCACACTTACATTTAGGGAGGCTATAATAGCCTCTATGTGCTTTTCGCCTTAAAAAAAGCAATTAATTTTTTTCCCACAGGGGTGCAGATTATCTGCACCTATTGAGAGGATTTAGACATCCCTCGCGGTATCCGAGTCTAATACACACCTACACTTACAACACCACACTTACGGCTTTAACACTTTACACTCACACTTACATTTAGGGAGGCGATAATAGCCTCTATGTGCTTTTCGCCTTAAAAAAAGCAATTACTTTTTTTCCCAAAGGGGTGCAGATTAGCTGCACCTATTGAGAGGATTTAGACGTCCCTCGCGGTATCCGAGTCTAATACACATCTACACTTACATCACCACACTTACGGCTTTAACACTTTACACTAACACTTACATTTAGGGGGGCGATAATAGCCCCATTGTGCTTTTCGCCTTAAAAAAAAGCAATTACTTTTTTCCCACAGTGGGTGCAGATTAGCTGCACCTATTGAGAGGATTTAGACATCCCTCGCGGAATCCTAGTCTAATACACACCTACACTTACAACACCACACTTACGGCTTTAACACTTTACACTCACACTTACATTTAGGGGGGCAATAATAGCCTCTATGTGCTTTTCGCCTTAAAAAAAGCAATTACTTTTTTCCCACAGTGGGTGCAGACTAGCTGCACCTATTGAGAGGATTTAGACATCCCTCGTAGTATCCGAGTCTAATACACACCTAAACTTACAACACACTTAAGGCTTTAACACTTTACACTCACACTTACATTTAGGGAGGTGATAATAGCCTCAATGTGCTTTTCGCCTTAAAAAAAAGGAATTACTTTTTAAAACACTGAAGTCTATGCAAATACCTACATTATTATGATTCATATGAAATACAATTTTATCCTTCAATATTAAACAATAGCATTTTTACCTAATACATTGCTTACATTTTGACAGTTCGAGCAACTGGTTCAAGGTGTGGCGGCAAATTACTATCAAGCAGCAAACCAAATGGCCTAACCATCCATCTCAGTAAACTACAACAGTTTATATTGCCGAATTTGCGTCTATGCAGTTAAATTTGGATTGTGCAAAGTGAACTTGTACTAACTAAACTCAATGTGCGCAAACCAACCTTACGCTTTGATGTGTCTCAACATTTTTAAAACCGTAACTTAAAATATGCATCCAGGCTGACGGATTGTACAAACTGCCTTAGAAAATAATTATACAACCTTGTGTGATGGAGACACGTCCGTTGTGTATTAGGGTCAAAATCAAAATTAAAAACTCTTTTAAATTAAATTAATCGAAACAAATTTTTAAAATTATACTGATATTATGATAAATTTTGGTTTTTAACTAAAGAAATAGTTGAAATAGATTAACTTTTCACAAATAATATGAAGCTCTTCGTAATTTATTTTTGTAAAAATTTATGTAAGAGATATTTTCCCTTTTTAACTTTACATTCTTGTCATCAGTATTATTTTAACCTTCAATCTTCAAAAATCTTATAATTTTTTTCCAATAGCATAATCGTTTTTAAAAATAAATTATCAATAGTTTTACATAAGTATCAATGTGTTTTATTTGTTTGCATCTCCTGCACTTTAAGTTTACACAGCTGTGCAGAGGCTTTATGAGGAGGGAAAAATTTCGTCAGCATCCTATGGTTTGATTTTTATTATTGTTATAGTAACTATTAACTTGCATTGGTAATTTGTTCCTATAACATATTGCTTAGTGGCGTTTATTTGGGTAGAACCGTACTGATTCTCTATATCCAGCAAACGTCCTCTTGAATTTACTACGTCTCGAGAGCGGCGCACAGTTATTCTATTCTCACGTCATTATTCTAAGTAGTCTATCTATGGTCAATACTCTTGATTTTTTTATACATATCACCGTTATTCTATAACTGACATCTCTGTGATAACCAGCTGTTTTTTTAATTCTTCACTGTTTCCTTCCGTTATTCTAAATTCGATTTCACTGCACCACAACATTTACAGTTAGGAGCGTAAAAATTCATTCAAAACGTCTTTCGGCAACAATTAAATTTTTACTCAAACTGTTCAGTCTAGAACACATTTTAAAAATGTCTAATTTTATTCAAAACAAACACAACCCACACAAGTATTACACTTTTAATTCGAACGTTTTTACAGTGAACAAGTGTAATTTTCAATCAAATATTTATTAAAAATAATCAAATAGAAATTTTAAAATCCGGCGTCGAAGTGTTGTACGACCTTATTCTGTCTACTTGCGTTAAATTATAAATCTCTGAGTGCAACAGGCTGAATATTGCGGTGCACATATATACTATAACACACACACACACACACACACACACACACACACACACACACACACACACACACACACACACACACACACACATACACAAACGTACACACACAACACACACACACACACACACACACACACACACACACACACACACACACACACACACACACACACACACACACACACACACACACACACACACACACACACACACACACACACACACACACACACACACACACACACACACACACACACACACACACACAACACACACACACACACACACACACACACACACACACACACACACACACACACACACACACACACACACACACACACACACACACACACACACACACACACACACACACACACACACACACACACACACACACACACACACACACACACACACACACACACACACACACACACACACACACACACACACACACACACACACACACACACACACACACACACACACACACACACACACACACACACACACTTCCTTTTACTAATAAAGATAATATAAAAAATAATATTGTAAGAAAAATACATAAATTAAAATATTTTAAAAAATAATTTAACACTAGTGATGAGCGTTAAAAACTCTATACAATAAAATTTTTCTTTTAGGTCACAACTAAAAATTAGGAAATTAAATTTTAAAAATGTTAATTTTCATACTTTTGAAGCACTTTAAAGTTTAAAAAGCTAAAAATGTTCAGATTTAATTGCTGCTTACAAAGGTAAAATCGAATTTTCACTAAGATAGAACACACGCTTTTGGAAATTTAATAAATCAGCGAGACAGCTGCGTGCCGCAATTATTACATTTACAGAACAGACGAACACAGCTTGCCCCAATTAATTTGTAGCGTTCATATTGCAACACGTTCCAATATTGCTTCTCTAATAATATAAAGATATCATCTTGCAACGGCGAAGCAATATGTAGCTGGGTGCAATAAATCAGGGGCCAAATGAAAGCTTGGAATACATAACATCGCCCCTGGGAACAATAACTCTCCATAGGTTTCGTATTTTGTTCGGAGAAATATATCTGTTTAAATAACATAACTAATTTATCTTCCGGAATTAAGAAAGGGCCGAATTAAAGCAATGACTTATTGCCGGAGGGTTTTACTCTTCACGGAAAAGTGAATAAAACTTTTTTTATGATTAAATTTTCTGAAACCAATCGCAGAAAACAACTGTCTTGTGAAAGTTATTGAATTATTTTTTTAAATTAATAATATTGTATAGAAGAATAGTTTTAATGGAATTTAATTATTTAAAATTCTTATAAGTTCAGATTTGAAATATTTTGAAAAAAATCTAGTGGAACAGCCAACAAGGTGTGACCTTGGGCTTTAAAATCAACACAGATTTTTACGTTTAAGTTACTGTTGGGGGGTCTATAAAAGCCGACAAAAATATATTAACAATACAAACTGTTAATTTTTTATACTGTTAGAGATTGAATTTTCGATAATATTCTCTTAGTGCCAGCTTATATAATTATGAGATATCATCAAAATTTCCAGTCCCTAACGAAAACAGTTTTAGCTGTAGATTGATTTTAAAAACATGGTACATCTATTATAGATATAGATTTTATCAATCAACAAATAGATGTACGCCTTCGGGTTTGAATTTTAATAATGTTGAAACACTTTTTTGTGTTTTAGAGTATGTTTACTGAAGATCAATGAAAACGTATTTCATTTTTTTTCAAAAATCAACACTCAAATTTATAATGTAGCTATACATAAAAAGTAGGCCATCTGTTTATATTCAATTTACACCTATAAAAATACTTATATCGTCATGTTACCTTGAACATAACACAAATATGTAATGTTTTAAGTAAGTCCAATATTTTTTCCAGTTCAAGCTTTTGTACACATTTTCTTTTAAACTTTTGAAAATGGTGAAGTACGAATTTCATTATTTGTGTATTTGGAGTATTTCAGCAAAATTCAGCCAAAAGCATAATGGTTTCTTCTTTTTATATTTTTCTTCTTCTTTTCTGCTAAGATTATTGTCACTATGTTCAGTATAATGATCTGCCTTCTCTAGCTTTGTCAATTCTACTTTCGTTGACGCGTTTCGGAGAACCTCCATCTTCAAAAACTATACCTATAACTATATCTATAACTATATATATATATATATATATATATATATATATATATATATATATATATATATAGTCAAAGTATAGATATAGTTTTTGAAGATAGAGGTTCTCCGAAACGTGTCAACGAAAGTAGAATTGACGACGCTAGAGAAAGCAGATCATTATACTGAACATAGTCATATGTTTTCTTTAGAAACTATTGCACCTCTATTAACGTTTTCATGTTTTGGGTTTTGGAAAATGAGTTCGTTTTGAAAGCTTACACAACAATATAAAATTATCTATAAAATATCAAGTTTCCACCTATAATAGTTTTGGCTGAATGTTGATACTATTTCATTCATAACAATGCCACTTATATACATTCAATCTCGCAGTACAATCTTAACTAATATACAGAACGCACGACGATAACACATTTCTATCAATTTCACTGGTAACTGTAATATTTACGAAAAATGCTATTCGACCTCATTTTTTGAAAATGTGTATACTCTTTTTCCACGAATCGGTCATAGTTATAATATATTTTGCCATTCAGCCATTATTACAGTAAATAACCTGCAACTGCACTCAAAACGTTGAAACAGAGCCCGCCATTTTGAAACGGAATTGAATGGAAAAGAATTACACATACGTCTTTCAAGCTTTATTTAATGTACTTTCGAACCGAATTAAAAACAATTGGCTAATACTTTCGATTAACATTGTGTACAATCGCAATTGTAAAATCAGATGCCACCATCTTGAAACGGACGTAAATTTAAAAAATAATTTACATATATGTCACTTGGGTTTTATACCGGATATCTTCGAACCAAATTTCAAAGACAATGGGTTAATTCGTTTGATTAAAATTTTGTTCACTGTTTATTGTGAATCAGAGGCCGCCATCTTGAAACGGAATGGAATGGGAAAATCTTACTCATGCGTCTATCGGTATTTGTACAGGTTAAGTTAATACAAAATTTAAAAAAAAAATAGGGGTTGAGTTTTGATTAAATTTGCGTACACTCATAGTTAAGTCATAGGCAGCTATGTTGAAAGAAACGTATATGGAGAAAATCTCACAACACATAATTTGGGTTTTATACTGATATCTCCGTAAAAAATTGTAAAACAATTGGTAAATACGTTTTGCTAAAATTGCGTAATCTCCATATTAATCAGAAGCTGCCATTTTGAAACGGAATGGGAAATATATTGTACACATACGTCGTTTGTGCTTTATACAATGTCATAACAATTGGTAAGAGCCTGTGACCACAAAATTGTGCAATTAACAGACAAACAAACACACGAACCTAATGTCACTATATATATATATATATATATATATATATATATATATATATGAATTCGATGACTGTAATAGACTGGGGCTACATTGCAAGTCCCATTGTGAAAGTTTTCATTTACAATATCGAAATGCAAAACGCGATTCGCCTTGCGGAAATGCAATATCTGTTGTCAAATTGGATTTTCAGAAGAAGGCCCTTCTTGATTTTTCATGTGTAAAAGTCTGACAGAATATAAAAGAGGGAAATTGTGTTACATTTCGTACCCGTTGAAAATGTATTCTTGTTTAACGTAAGGCATATTGTACAAAGCGGAAAAATGTCGAATTAACGTTATAGTATAATTTAAAAAAATTAAAAACAACACGTTGTCGTTGGCCTTAACTAATCGAAATCTTAATTAAAATATCGATTATGAAAAATAATCAATTACTCTAATTAATTATAAAAATCGATATTTATGTATTTCTCTTAGATTCATTTTTAGCTAATTTACATTGGAAAATTAGCTAATAGAAATTTATCCGTCAATTCAGCAGTCTCACTTTCGCAATTTTGATTCATTTTGATTGACAAATGTTACGAAAATCGATTTTGGTAATGGCTCAGACAAGGTCGTTAAGGAACAGAAATTGTACAGATTAACAGTTGGAGACTTTTAAAATATTTAACAGTTACCAAATTTTAAATTTCATTATTTTTTAAGATATGATTTCAAAACATAGATATTTCAAAATCTGTTGGAATTAAGAAATTTAATTTGACGGCCGTCAGGGTTTACTTTTGAAATTTCGATATAATTTAATAAATTAATTCGCTAATTTGCACAGATTTAATACGGATTACGACAGCGATATCAGAATTTCAAAAGGGGCAAATATATCATACTTTTGAAAAATCGCTTCTAGTATTGCACTGAGACAGATGCTTGCCGAAAATTGACGTTGATGACCTTGGAGAAAAATTCTTTTTATGTTATCTCTATTCGAAATTCAAGGACAACTTTGCTTTCGTGAAAAGAATGGAACGATACAGTTAAGAAACGAATTTTCTTATGACGTAAAACCACCTGCAAGTAATTTCAAAACGTTTAGTCGGAGTGAAACTAAACACAACTGAAAAGTCACTTTAACTAAAAAGAAATCTTTTGTATACAAAGACCACTTACTTTTCCGAAGAGAAGTCTCGGAACCTTTTGAGATGAAAAGGGGATTACGGCAGGGAGACGGTCTTTCCCACCTTTTATTTAACTGTGTTTTTGAAAAAGTTTTTAGCGAGTGGAACAAGGTTAATGGGCAAATCAAAATTGGAACAAAGATTAGGGTTAAATTGTTTAGCCTTTGCGGACGATTTGGCACTCTTATCGAACAGCTGGGAGGACACAACACATCAAATTGAATCACTAAGAGGCATCGCAGGAAAAGTCGGCCTCCAAATATCCTTCAGGAAAGCAGAGATAATGCCAATAAGAAAGACAGAACAAAAGTTTGTAAAAATCGGTAACGACCGGTTAAAGATTACCGATAAATTTAAGTACTTGGGAGAAACTATTACCAGAGACCTCAGAGAAAAACCAGCAATACTTAACAGAGTAGCTAAATTAAGATCTACCTTCCATTTGACCCAGAACACCTACAAAAAAAATCGCTTTCTATAAAATCTAAACTTCGGCATTATAACACGGTCATAAGGGCAAACGTAACTTACGCCTCGGAGACCCTATTTAATCTAAAGAGCCAAAATAGAACGGAGGAGCTCCAGAGAATGGAAAGGGAGTACTCCGAACAATTATTAATAAGAAACATTTGGTGGGGGAACAGTACAGACTGTTGCCGAATGCGGTCTTGTATCGGAACCACGAGCAGCTCACTAACATTTTTAGGAAACTAAGATTGGCCTTCTTTGGACACCTGACTCGATTACCGGAGAGTAGACTTACGAAGAGATTATTGGACTACCAACTGAAGTGTAAAGTTAAGAACAACTGGTTGAAGGAAGTGGAACAGGACTTGGAGGAATTGGGAATAACCAGGGAGTAATTGGCAGGAAGAAGGGAAAAAGCGATCTTAAAAAGTCAGGATACCCAATTACAGTTTAGGGAAAAACGTCCACGAAACGTAGTATATTCGGAAGAATTCACACTTCAGAGATCAATAAGAATAAAAAAATACTGGTAAGAACGCAGAAAAACCAAAACACTTAATTAAATTGACTGTGTGTGCTCCAATGTGGGCTTAAAAGAAAAAAGACCACTTGCTACCGGCGGAGGCAGCTGAAATGAACAGCTGTTCATCCCACCGTAACTCTATGTTATACTACTCTCGCTCATATGCTCAAGGCAAATACACACACACACACACACACACACACACACACACACTCTTCATCGCTTGGCTAACTCTAAAATGTAAAGCGACCCGTGATGAGAAAGTGAATACTTCTGCACAATGGTATCAAACGGAAGCTTAGAATACTTGACAAACCTCCCAGTGTACTTTAGCCTCAACCAGTCATGCGGTTTTTCTTACTCGGCGAACATAATTTCCCTAGTAAATCATGGGAACAACTTGAGTAAGAATATAATTAAAGTTACCGGAAACTCACCGAACAACAAAAGTCTGGGTAAATGGACACAACCTCTTAAGAATAAAGGTGAAAAATTGAAAAGAAATTAGGAAATGCTTGCATTTGCATTACTTCGATAACAAATTGTGAAGTCACCAATTACAAGTAGAGTAGTTACCAGCCTTGAACACCCTCCAAATCCTATACTTTATAAAGAAGATCGGTTCAAGGAGGAATTTAGGAATATAGGAGGGGGGCACAATAGATCTACAAAGGTCACAGTGAAACAATTACCATAGAAAATCATTCATTCATTCTAGGTCACTTGCTAGAAATAATATCAATTGACGTTCAAAATAATTATTATTTTGCAAATATTTAAATTAGATGGAACCGAATGGGAACTTTATTAAATATGCCAACGAATAAAATAAAACACTAACTTAAAGTCTTATGAAAACAACAACAAAAATAAACAATTTTTTATTTTTATTTTTTTTATAAACACCTAGTTGTGTAACAATGTTTCGCTGTTGTTTTTCATATGGACGGCCTTGTCGTATGTCCTTCTAGATCCCTTAAAGGCGATTAACGTAGGCTAAACAGGACATATATGCGGAGAGTCATGAGATTTCTGACTGGTCACTGACGTTCTCCATTCATCTATTCAAAGTAGGTTTTCTTATAACAAACCTTTTGTGTACAAAATTTGGAACAGCTCAGCACATAATTTTTGACAGGAAACGATTTAAATCCCTGGGCACTTTCTGGAGTAGAGAACAGAAGCTGGAACAGAGTAACATTATCAGATGAATATCACGGTTTTCTGAAGACTTGAGGTTTGGATTTGGAAGGTTGAATATGTGTACAAGCTGCAGAATAAGCTATACCACTCAGTGGCAAAAACAGAATCATAAATTCCTCACTCTGTAATAAAAAAATTAAAATTGTTCTCTATTTGAAAAGAATTTGTCTTACATCTATTTGTAAGCTGATTGAGGATCTCATTGACAAATACATTTCTTAGTATTTCTATCTCTACAAGTTTTATTGCATCTAATATTCAATTCGTCAATAGAAATGACTGTTTTTTATTGGATCAATTCGGAATTCCATTTTATTTTAAATTACTGAACAATTCAAAATAGGAAAAAAGAATTTTTCCTTTTGTATTCCTTGTTCGAGATACAACGGGATCCACTATTTCCCTTTGATTACATTGCATATTCAACAGAGCAATGAAGGCGCCAGTATAGTCCTTTATTACATAACGCTTTGTATTTCTTGCTATTGTGTTTTATGTTACACAATGTAATAACTAATTTTGTAATTACACTGTGCATTAACACTACTTACTATATATATATATATATATATATATATATATATATATATATATATATATATATATATGGAGAACTTTCAAACTGCAACATACGAGATTTTTATAGGACTTTGCAGAAAAAATTCGTGGGTACACACCACAAAATCTGTGCTTTAGAAAACAAGACGGCACATTGGCATTAACTAATTACGAAAACTGTCAGGAGTTAGCAAAATATTTTTCTGACCTCCTTAATTGCCCCGAACACAGCAGACGGTTCCCTAAAGAAAACTGTGCTGACACTTACCCTGAATCGTTACCACCAACACAAGAAGAAATCGAGGATCACATACATAGACTGAAAAACAACAGGGCATCCGGAGAAGATGGAATCATTGCAGAACTTCTGAAGAATCTCGGACCGAACTCATTACAGGAATTAACAAATATCATCACGGATATCTGGCGAACGAAAAAATTACCGGATGTCTGGAAGTGTGCTCTTATTCACCCCCTACACAAGAAAGGAGACAGAAGAGACGTGATCAACTACAGAGGAATTTCTTTACTACAAGTTACTTACAAAATACTCTCAACATGTCTTCTTCAAAGAACACAAAAACAGATAGAATACAGAATTGGTGAGTACCAGGCAGGCTTTCGTCCGGGTCGCTCGTGCACAGAACAAATTTTCAACCCGAAAACAATACTGCAAGTAAAAGCTAAAAGGAATGTCCCCGTGATCTGTACGTTCGTAGATTTTAAAAAAGCATACGATTCCATTGAACGAAAATCTTTGTTTAATATCCTGGAAGAGCATGGACTTGATCCTAAAACACTGCGACTGATCAAACAAACACTGACAGGCACAATCGCTAAGGTGAAATCTATGGGGGAAATTTCCAAACCCTTCCTGATCACAACTGGAGTTCGCCAAGGAGATGGACTCTCGCCTCTCCTTTTCAATCTGGTGTTGGACAAAGATATCAGGGAATGGGAGAAAGAATTAAAAACTGAAGGGCACTGGAAACCAGTTCGACTTGGAAGACCTAAAGACAACACACAAATCGCGTGCCTAGCTTTTGCAGATGACCTGGCCATACTCACAGATAATGAAAAAACAGCGATTAAACAGATAGAAGTTCTAAAGGAATGTGCAGAGAGATCTCGAATGTCTACAGATCTCGTTTAAAAAAACCGAATTCTTCTGTACAAAATTAAATATTCAAGAACTAAACACAAAATATGGTAAGATAAACAGAGTCAAGCACTTCAAATATCTGGGAGAAATTCTTGAACCCACAGGTGGCGAGGAGGCTGCGCAAAAGGTTCGGCTACTGAGAATGAAGAGGGCTCTTGGTATAACGCGTGATATCTACAATAAGAGATGTAGGTCGACGCACACAAAAATCAGACACTACAACACAGTCATAAAACCGTAGGTATTATATGCAAGCGAGACTCTAGCACTCCACACAAAAGCTACCATGGAGGGTATTTTGAAGGAAGAACGAAAAATCTTGAGGAAGATCCTTGGCCCGAGATTAACAGAAGATGGATACAGGTTGCACTCCTGGAAGACCACAGATAAGATATCGAACCTGGCAGCAGATATCAGAAGAAGGAGGCTTCGGTTCTATGGCCACATCAGTAGACTCCCAACAACGAGACATGCCAACAGAATCCTTAAGTATATACAAGGTGTCAAATCAACAACGTCGTGGATCGCACAAGTCAGAATAGACCTACATGACGCAGGAATAGACTCAACAGATGTTGAAGACAGGCGCGCATACAGGAGAAAGATGCTCGGTTGGAAGGTCTCATCGAATGAAATCCCAAAGAGAGCAGGGGTAAAATGGACGGAGGAGCGGAAGAGGATCCATGGGGACAGGATGAGGGAGGTGTGGAGGATTAGAAGGAACAAAACATGAATCGGAGTGCTTTGCGTGATCCAACAGGGTCTATGCTCAAATAATAATAATAATAATAATAATAATAATAATAATATATATATATATATATATATATATATATATATATATATTATATTTTAAATTGTTTATTATGAAATTTGTGGGTATAGAAATAATATAAAGTTTCTCAAATATAAAGGCGATAAATTTTCCCTTTATGACTTAATTTACTTACACCTTATTATGTTCTAAAGATTCGGTTCCATAAAACTGCGCACACAAGACGTTACGCAACATTTTAGTGATTTTACGTAAATGTTATTGTGTTAGCGACCACCTAGAAGGGAAAATCTGAAGGTTTTATTGTAATTCCGAAACGCATACATTAGATGGAAATTAGAATCCATTTTTACATAATTAGTAACTTGGATACGATATTCAAAATGAATTTAAAATTTCTAAAATTCCTAACTTAAAATTTAAACTTAACAAGTGAAGTTGTTGTAAATTTCCTGATTACTCCTTTAATTTGGGTTTTTACAGCAATTATTTCTTCAAACATATCTTGTTCCATAGCAAACTTTATTATTATATCTAACTTGAACAACACAGAGCACAACTCTCTATAGGATTTATCAAACTTTTAAAATAAATACATTTATTACAGGTTCAAACCATAAATACCCAAAATAAAATATCCTGCAATAACAGCATAAAACGTATAATAATTAAATTTCAAATTATAACTTTAACAATGAGTTCTTTTGGCTGGCTAAGAAATAAAATAGTTTTTGATTATATTTTTACGTGATTACAAAGTAATGCAATTCTGTTAGGTAACAAAAACTTTTCACTTAGTTTATATTGCAAAACCATCGAGTACGTTGTACGAACTGCTAAGTGTTCGGCCACATCAATGCTATCCAGTATAAATAACTTACTGTAAAACTCTGTTTAAGTATTTTATAAGAAACAGTTCTTTGGACAGAAGTTGCATTATGAAGGAAATAAAATATGTCACTTATAAAATATCTATTTTATTTATTTAATAAAAAGTTATATTAAAACTTTGAAGAAACTTTTTAGAATACAACTTGAATTACGTAAAGAATATTTCTTATAAGAAAAAATTAAAATTGCTTAATAAAGTTTGTCTTCCAGCTGTAAAAATATGTACTGAATAAGTAATGAAATCAGCAACCACATCAACACCACATTCCTGATCATGAAATGTGCTCCGATCAATCTTTTAAGCAATTGATAATATAGTTTTAACAAATAAGATATTTTTGTTATTTTTCTTCAAAAGTTTCTGTTAAAGGTATTTCATTAATTTTTACTTCTTTCCGTTAAAAGAAGAGTAACGATAATAAGTCCGCTGCCTTCAGCCTCAAACTTTCCTGTTTCTATCTTCTAAACAATCAAGTATTTCAGTTACACTGAAGTGTTTACTCTCATAAAATTAAATTTAATAACGCCTTTTAAATATAATTATTCACAGTGTTTCGGATTAAAGTACAAATAATTACAGTAATTATTTTAGTTACTTGTAGCTCTTGTAATTATACACATATTTATTTAAATATTAACAAAGTAAAATATAATTGAATAATGTTTGATTTGTTTTTATATTCAACGCAAACAATGCAATAATAATAACTTCACATAAAATAGTGTATCGATTTGTCAGCTGAGTTCTAAAATCAGTTGTTTAGATAAATACCACCTACATCTACGGAAAAGCATATCCGTTGCATATTAGACTGTATTGTTTTTGAAGAAAAGCTTTAACGTCAGCTCTGGCGAAAGGAGTGAATAGAAAAAAAATCAGAGGGGAAGAATGAAACGAACGATCAAAAGAATTTCTGTCTCTTTCTCCTTTTCGATAACAGTACATACATTATATGAAAACAATGTGTTCTTTCGGTATTGGTATTTTTATGTATTTGAAGAACACATGTACGTTGTAACCATATATAATTCATTTGAAATTAATATAAATGTATGTAATATTGATTTTTTTTAAAACATAACCTGAAACTTATTATAGCCATCAGCTGTTCAATGAAATCAGCTGATCGTTACGAATTAATATAAAACAACTGATATTTTACTATAGCTAGAGAGAATAATATCTAAGCTAGATTAACGTATTTATTTATTTAAAAAACAAAATATTTGTAAACATATCTTCAAACTAATTACTTATTCAACAAAGATAATATTAACAAAAGCTTCGATTCTGTCGGTAACTCCTCGATTTTTACACGAATCTAAAATACTTATGATCAGTTTTGGACAATATGAGTTCTTTTCTACCTGTACATTTTCTCCAAGTAACGTACACAAAAATTAATGCGGCTTTAGTAAACAATAGTAATCCGTAAATAGATTGGATTCGACATTTCATATTCTGAAAAATCGTAAACCATAGAAAATTAATGTTACAGGTCCCTCTTACATGATTAGTAAGGAAATTGTTAATATAAACCAAAACTACCAAACGGTGAAAAGTTCCCTGTCAGATTAATACCTTTGTCAATATGCTGAGCGTAGCGAAGAACATTGAAGAACACAATTGTTATTTAAGCGTGTAATGAGGGATAGCATAGAAGTCACGCCGCCGCCAAGTGCGAAGGTTGGTATTGTTCAGTAAACCGCGTAATCAGGTGTCTGTTTTTTGTCGAATTTCGTTTTTAACGAAACGTTTAAATTGTAGACTTGGAGGGTAACGTTTTACCAAATTGTGGTACATCTCCACATTACTCGGTTCAGGAAATGTTAAGTAATACTCAATATCTAATATTTAGATCATAATTAAAGTCAGTGTTTGAAATTTTGAAAAAAAATTAGAGATAAGCAATGACCGCTCCTCTGTTTGTTGCGTCCTTAATTTTTTTTCCCGGCGAAAAACCTTTAAGGTTATCATCGCCGAGGCGCGACATTAATTCTTTAATACAATTTTTGAAAACAAAGAAACAAGTCAGATAAAAATTTAAGACTTTATAAAATCAACAAACAAAACAATAAAAATACAAAATAAAATAACAACTATAAATAAATAGTTTCTTAATTTACTATGCAACCATTGTTTTATTAAATTTCAAACTCAATACACTATTGTCAGTTACAATTTTTCAAATGTTACTAAACTTTGGGTGAAATCTTATTAACTGATTTCCAACTTTTGCGTTTGTAGCTAACAATCTACATTTTTGGATCGATTATTAAATGTGTGGATTTTTGCGTGACGTGTTTGCAATATTTATTTTTATGTAGAAAAAGTAAAATATTTTACAGACACATTAAAAACACTCTACTTACATTTTGATTTCAAATACATTTTCAGCGCGCTTAAAGCACCCAAACAATTCACTGACAAACAATAACCTAATCACTACGTAACGTTATTGTTGCATTAATGAGGCTAAAATACCTCCAGTTCCGACAGGTGTTCACGTCAGTCTGCTTCAGAAGTGATGGGGGGGATATGTTAGCAACGTCATGTTTTTAGAATATCACGTGTGTAAATTATAGTGGTTCAATCAGATTTCAAATTATCTTTAAACGCATCTACCTTCCAGGCGTGATGGAAGTGTATTTCCGAAAGTAAATTTTGTACCTTTCTTTCTTTTTTGAAATTTTGATTTTACCGTCAAAAATCAGCACTAAAATCTAAATTTTAAACTTTTAAATTGAAATTTAAAATACTGAAAATTAACCGTTGACATAATTTTTTTTTAATTTTAATTTCGAAAACTAAAAATATTAATTTAAGCAGTTTTTAACGCTGTTTACTGAGAAAACAGCTTTTCAAGAATTAATATTACGTAAAAATTGTTGAGCAAAGTTTACTGGTTAGCGAGCACGTTCAAGCTATTACTAAAATTGTTTTTTGTGCCAATTTTGAATCAAATCGGAGTAAACACACGTACACACACACACACACACACACACACACACACACACACACACACACACACACACACACACACACACACACACACACACACACACACACACACACACACACACACACACACACACACACACACACACACACACACACACACACACAGTCAATGCACATATTAATTTTTAACGGCCCGTTAAAAAGTGATTTAGAGTTAAGTTTCGGCTCTCGCCACAAGGTGTCAGGTTTGGATCTTACAATGCTCACCACCAAGTAGCTATAGAAAGATTACAAAAGTAAACATAGAAATTGTTAAGCGTGATCCAACATTTACTCATAGATGTGTTTCAAACAGGTTTTGAAAACATAGCACAGACTTTCTTATGTTTAATGAAAGTACAGTACTTAAAAGAAACACATATGAAAAAATAATAAAAAACATGCATAATTGTTCCAATATTATTTTTCTAAATAAATACAGTGTAACGATAACTGAAAAAAACATTAAAGGATTTGTATATTTTAATGATGACTTAAAACATTTAGTGAAGACAATAATTTTCTTAAGCGAAAATTTCATTCAATGTAAAATCCAATCAGCTGTTTTATATTTTTGTGTTACATAAACAAACAAATAATAAACGAAAAGAAACATTTATGTACTAATTCGTGTATTGTCAATGCAGTATAGTATTAGCAAATTTCAATTGGAGAAGAGCTATTGGAGCACCATCATGTTAAGTCCCACACTCGGCACATTAAATGAACGCTGTTCTTGACTCGACTATTTGCTTGCTTGGGAGAAGCAAATTTTGAAATGTTAGTAAGGTTAAATTTAACAATAAATATAATATATACACAATAGCAGGTGCTTTTTTAACCTGACTGAAGCAAATTTCTAAAAATAATTGTCTTATTTTTAAAACCTGTAAGACTATGTTAGAATTTTAGACTTTCAAATTACATTGGAATGGCGAAAATTAAACCAGACTATGATCAAATTAAATTTGATAATTTCAACACATTTTGAAATTTCAAAATGAAAGTTTTTTACAGTTTCTGATAATGATTACGGTGATGAAATCAGATTTTTAAAAAAATTAATTTGAATTAATCACCATTTTGAAACTGTTGAACGAATTTTGCTGGATAACAAACATAATTAAAGTGTTTAACAAAATCGACTTTCGTCTTAAGTTTGAATCAGGTTTGACTAAAATAGCAAGCGAAAGCGTACTAACATAAACACACACACACACACACACACACACACACACACACACACACACACATATATATATATATATATATATATATATATATATATATTATTATTATTATTATTTGCGTATAGACCCTGTTGGATCACGCAAAGCACTCCGACTCATGTCTTGTTCCTTCTAATCTTCCACACCTCCCTCATCCTGTCCCCATGGATCCTCTTCCGCTCCTCCGTCCATTTTACCCCTGCTCTCTTTGGGATTTCATTCTCTGGGACCTTCCAACCGAGCATCTTTCTCCTGTATGCGTTCCTGTCTTCAACGTCTGTTGAGTCTATTCCTGCGTCATGTAGGTCTATTCTGACTTGTGCGATCCAAGACGTTGTTGATTTGACACCTTGTATATACTTAAGGATTCTGTTGGCAAGTCTCGTTGTTGGGAGTCTACTGATGTGTCCATAGAACCGAAGCCTCCTTCTTCTGATATCTGATGCCAGGTTCGATATCTTCTCTGTGGTCTTCCGGGAGTGCAACCTATATCCACCTTCTGTTAGTCTCGGGCTAAGGATCTTCCTCAAGATTTTGCGTTCTTCCTTCAAAATACCCTCCATGGTAGCTTTTGTGTGGAGTGCTAGCGTCTCGCTTGCATACAATACCTCCGGTTTTATGACTGTGTTGAAGTGTCTGATTTTTGTGTGCGTCGACATACATCTCTTATTGTAGATATCACGCGTTATACCAAGAGCCCTCTTCATTCTCAGTAGCCGAACCTTTTGCGCAGCCTTCTCGTCACCTGTGGGTTCAAGAATTTCTCCCAGATATTTGAAGTGCTTGACTCTGTTTATCTTACCATACTTTGTGTTTAGTTCTTGAATATTTAATTTTGTACAGAATAATTCGGTTTTTTTAAACGAGATCTGTAGACCGACCCTCTTTGCACATTCCTTTAGGACTTCTATCTGTTTAATCGCTGTTGTTTCATTATCTGTGAGTATGGCCAGGTCATCTGCAAAAGCTAGGCACGCGATTTCTGTGTTGTCCTTAGGTCTTCCAAGTCGAACTGGTTTCCAGTGCCCTTCAATTTTTAATTCTTTCTTCCATTCCCTGATAACTTCGTCCAACACCAGATTGAAAAGGAGAGGCGAGAGTCCATCTCCTTGGCGAACTCTGGTTGTGATCAGGAAGGGTTGGGAAATTTCTCCCATAAATATCACCTTAGCGATTGTGCCTGTCATTGTTTGTTTGATCAGTCGCAGTGTTTTAGGATCAAGTCCATGTACACTTGATGTATATATATATATAAATAAATATATATATATATAAATAACTCTTTAAAAAATTCGAAAAGTAATCTAAAGCTCAGAATCAATTCTTAGTGCTCATTTAAAGTCACAGATCAATATGATAGCCACTAAAATAATTTATTTTCTAATGGAAATTAGCAAATTAATACTGAAAACTCTTAAACATTTTATAAAACTTTTTTTGAAAATGTGTAATGTAATCCGTATACGTTACAAAGTTTACTTCATTTAAAAATAAAAAAGCTAATTTAAACATGTTTCAATGCTGACTTAAATTGGCAAAATTAGACACTGCGTAATATTTGTTTGGTTTTGATTAAATACGCATACACACTCTGGTGTTCGTAATATCAAAATCGATTAGATTCAAACTTGGCAAAAAAAATCGATTTTGCTACACATTGAACGAATATCAATACTTTGCCAATTACTTTCAACCGTTTTAATATTTACAACGTAAACACGTAAATGTACGGTTGAATGAAAATCCGATTTCGCCATCGTTTAAGTTTTGTAATCGGTATAAATAATTACATTTTTAATTTCCTTTGAAAACATTCAATAAAATATGACGGCGGTCAGGTTTCATTTGTAAAACGCTAATTTATCACGGTGAAGTCAGATTTTTAAAGCAAAATACAATATAACATTCATCGTAATATTGTTATTTTTTCCGAAATTTCTGTTTCGGAAAATTTGCTTCTACCACGTCAGCGAGAGAACCCCGTCAAGGGATTATTGGAAACATTAGAAATAATTAAAACGATAATTTATAATAGTGAAATCAAATTTTTAAAACTGATCACAATGAGGCATTTAACGTAATATTGTTATTTTTCCGAAATTTTCGTTTCTGAAAATTTGCTTCTATCACGTTAGTGGGAGAACCGCGTCAAGGGATTATTGAAATCTTTGAAATAATTAAAACGAGAATTTATCACGGTGGTCAGATTTTTAAAGCAGAGAACGATATTACATTTATCGTAATATTATTTTTTCCAAAATTTTCGTTTCTGAAAATTTGCTTTTATCATGTCAGCGAGAGAAACCCCGTGAAGGGATTATGGAAACATTAGAAATAATTAAAACTATAATTTATAATAGTGAAGTCAAATTTTTAAAACTGATCACGATGAGGTATTTAAGGTAATATTGTTATTTTTTCCGAAATTTTCGTTTCTGAAAATTTGCTTTTATCATGTCAGCGAGAGAAACCCATGAAGGGATTATGGAAACATTAGAAATGATTAAAACTATAATTTATAATAGTGAAAAATTTTTCACGATGAGGCATTTAACGTTATTGCGGAAATTTTCGTTTCTGAAAATTTGCTTCTATCACGTTAGCGGGAGAACCGCGTCAAGGGATTATTGAAACCTTTGAAATAATTAAAACGAGAATTTATCACGGTGGTCAGATTTTTAAAGCAGAGAACGATATTACATTTATCGTAATATTATTTTTTCCGAAATTTTCGTTTCGGAAAATTTGCTTCTATCACGTTAGCGGGAGAACCGCGTCAAGGGATTATTGATACCTTTTAAGTAATTAAAATTCTAATTTATTACGATGAAGACAGATTTTTAAAGCAGAGTACAATATTACATTTATCGTAATATTGTTATTTTTTTCGAAATTTCTGAACGGGACAATTTGCTTCCATCACGTCAGCGAGAGAACCGCGTCAAGGGGTTATTGAAACATTTTAAATTGTAAAAAGAAATTTCCCCTCTGCGGCAGCTATTTGTTGGAGTACATGGAACAATAAGTAGTTTTTTTTTATTTAAGAACGCTAATGGTTAAAGCATGTTCGGGCGGACATCTTGAAAGGATGTTAGTGTGTAGGAGCGTTGTTGTGTGGAACAGAGTGGAAAATTCAATTTTAAAAGTATATTTTTCTTTTTATTTGCTAGTATTTATTCTATTACTTAAAAAAAAATGACGCCAGAGAGGGCTTAAAACTTTATATATATATTGTAAGGCAAGGAATAAAAGCGTAGTATTATCAGGAAATTGTAAAAAAAGAAGTAAGAAAAAATATTGTATACAATTTACTGCTTCAAGATAAGATCACTGTAAAAATAAGAATGAAAAAAATTGATGCTATAAAAAGCTGATATTTCTGGTTATTAATTAAGGGCTGATGATAGTGGTTACTGAATATAAAATATGTGAAGTGTGTTATAGGATAACTTTATTTGAATTTTGTTTAGTTTTTGTAAATAGTTTTAAGTTACCAGTTCTCGTACAGGGATTTGTTTCCCTCTGTGGTTACATGTTAATAATTATAATATAGACATAATGGTTTGGTAAATAAATAAATTATATATATATATATATATATATATATATATATATATATATATATCACATTGAAAACCAATAACACAATTGTTTCTGGAAGAAACATTCGCTAATATAATACCTGACTTTTCAAAGTTTTTCTCGCTCCAAGTCTGATGTTGAACTGAAAGAAAATTTTAACCTGCCATCTCCTTATATAAGATCCGAACGACGCAAAGTAGAAAGTGGCCTAATTAGCTGACTTAGATCGAAGCGGCATAAATGCTCAGTAGATCAGCTGATTATAAGTGTTTAAGCTATATGTGTGAAATGTAGGTGTAAGATGTATTAAGTGTAGTTGTTTCGCTGAAGTGTGTAATGTAAGTGTTTTGTGTACGTGATTCGTCTTAGTGTTTAATGTAAGTATAAAGTGTAAGTATTAGGTGTAAGTTATAATACGTGTATGTGTTTATACGAAGTGTTTAATATAAGTGTAAAGTGTAAGTGTTGAGTTTAAGTGTTTCGCCGAAGTATCTAATGTAAGTGTTAGGTGTAAGTGTTTTGTGTACGTGATTCGTCTTAGTGCTTAATGTAAGTATAATGTGTAAGTATTAGGTGTCAGTTATAATAAGTATTTCGAGGTGTTTAATAAAAGTGTAAAGTTATTGAGTTTAATATTTCGCTGAAGTGTGTAATGTAAGTGTTAGTTGTAAGTGTTTTGTGTACGTGATTCGTCTTAGTGTTTAATGTAAGTATAATGTGTAAGTATTAGGTGTCAGTTATAATAAGTGTAAGTGTTTCGACGAGGTATTTAATATAAGTGTAAAGTGTAAGTGTTGAGTTTAAGTGTTTCGACGAACTATCTAATGTAAGTGTTAGGTGTAAGTATTTTGTGTACGTGATTCGTCTTAGTATTTAATGTAAGTGTAAAGTGTAAATATCTGGTATAAGTTATAAGTGTAAGTGTTTAGACGAAGTGCTTAATATAAGTGTAAAGTGTAAGTGTTGAGTTCAAGTGTTTCGTCGACGTGTTTAATGTTAATTTACAATAAGTTTAATGTTAGTTTAATGTAAAGTGTAAGTGTTAAGGTGTAGGCATGACGTGTGTGTGTGTGTGTGTGTGTGTGTGTGTGTGTGTGTGTGTGTGTGTGTGTGTGTGTGTGTGTGTGTGTGTGTGTGTGTGTGTGTGTGTGTGTGTGTGTGTGTGTAGGTCCTTTTAGCTGGATTTATTGGCGTTTATGAAGAAAAATTTTAACACAGAAGCAAAAATATGCGTAATACATTTGCAAATGTGAAAAAAAGAAAATTTAATTGTTACATGTTATTGAACATATCTGTATCATTGCGTATACAAAGGCAAAACAGGCACATCCTTAGTTAGGTAAAGTTATATAACAACTGTACCACCAGTAAAATTGTTTTGTAAATTTCTCATAACTCATCCCCTAATGAAATTGAAAGGGGGTAGAAACATAAAAATTTTGCATGTATACAATTTTGCATTCAAAAAATATTTGTTTTGGATCGTACATTTTAGAAATATGCTATGAAACACAAATAATGAAACACATATTTCAACATTTTTCCGAATTCATTTCCTAAATGAATAAAAATGTAAAAGAGGTATAATTGGAGAAAAAAGAGTGTTTTTTTCATTTGAGAAAAATATTTTTTATCGACTTTTCTTAAAAGTAAACAAAATATTCTAAAACACAAATTATGATACACGTTATTCAGCATTCCCCCCGAATTTATCCCCTAAAAACACAAAAATGTAAAAGAGGTATAAATGTTTGTATTGGAGAAAACTATTTTTATCAGATTTTCTTAAATTCGAACGGAACACGTTTGAAGACAATAAAACAACATATTGAAGTTATAATATTTTTTGATATTCACTACAAAATAATCATGAGTTTAGATGGTCATGCTTTTATTAATATTTTTTTTGATGTTTCTAAATTATTACATTACTGAAACAGTTTAAGTTTCGCGGGCGAAGCCGCGATGGGTAATACTAGTTGAATATAAACGGGCTAGAAGTACAGCCACTATTATAAAAAACGTGCTATTTATCGGCTGCTAAAGTTCAAGTAATTGGACTATCTGCCTCTACGAACGCTTTAAACTGCAAGGATAGGGAGTGGAGACGTTTAAAAGAATATACAGTAATATTATATATTTAACTGTAGTTAAACACTCTGCCGCAAAGTGCCACCACACATCACAAAGCTCTCATAAGGGTTATCATTCTAGTATGTTAATATTTATTGTTTCTATCTAAACTGCTATTCTATATATCTTATTTTTTATAACAAAAATCAGTACATCAGCTGTTTCATAACTTTCTAAGTCTTTTTCAATAGTGTTTACATCTTAAAATATTAAAATCGATTTATTAAAATTTTTATTAATTTTTAATACTATATTGAAATCATTAAACAGACACCAATCCTTTTAAAACATTTCCCTTACTAATAAAACGCCTTTTTTCTACACTTTAAAAAAAAAAAATAGATGAGAAATGATAATGTCATTCTTAGTGTATATTAATCAAAATATGCAATCTAAGAATTTATTGTTCTTATTTGGAAAAATTCAAAAATTGTTAAAATGATTGTGTACATCATGCTAATTTTCAGTTTTTACATTTTTTCGAAAATTATTCTTTATCAGCTTACTAATTAGCGTTTAGGTTCAATTATCATTATTACAAATTTCGAAATATAATATTAAACAAAAATGAACTGTCTGTTTTCATCAAACAAAATGTAACAAAGAAATGCTTTTTTCGCAGGTTAAAATTGAAAGAAAAATTAAAATTTAGTTTCTTCAAATATTTATTAGTAAAAACATGTTATGAGTAGTCGCACTTTAATGATTCTAAAACAAATAAATTTTACATAAGTGCTCGCGGTCGATTTCCAAACGAGAACAAAGATAAATCGATTGATTTTTAAATTTATATCACAAAACCAAAAATTTCTTGGAGTAGAACCTTTTGTTTTTCAGTATTGTTGCTCGAATATTGCGGGGGCATAGAGGTTAATTATAGGGTTGGGTGAACATTATTAAAGTGTGGTTAAATACCGATTATTTCGACTCGTTTATCAGGTTTAAAGGGTATTTTGCACTGAATTTCAATACACCATTGGAATTGGAGAAATAAAAAGTTTTTAAACTCTTAAAAACTAATAACAGTAAATTTTTGAACTTTTTGTTTTTATGTGAATAGGACGTTTGGGGCATAAAACATACCGAAATGTTTGTACTGAATGAGTGTGTAACGAATTGTACTTTTTTAAAAGGGCTGAAATTCTTAATTTGTTTACTTTTTACTTTATTTTTAAGATACCAAATACATAGAAAATACCCCTTTAAATCATAATATATAATTAAAATTGTACCTTTTCGTTTAGTTTTGAGGCTTTTGAAAGGTTAATAATACTTCTATAAGAGTATAATTTGAAATAATAAAACATTTTCAAAGCTTCACATTTTTTTTTTAATTCGTTTACGCCTCTTTGGCTGGACAGTTACCAGTTACGGTTATTTATATTCAATTTTATTTTTAATTCGTTTACGCCTCTTTTTTACTTAAATACCAGTATTTATGTACCAGTTACGGTTATTTATATTCAATTTTATTTTTAATTCGTTTACGCCTCTTTTTTACTTAAATACATAATATTTATGTACCAGTTACGGTTATTTATATTCAATTTTATTTTTAATTCGTTTACGCCTCTTTTTTACTTAAATACCAGTATTTATGTACCAGTTACGGTTATTTATATTCAAATTTATTTTTAATTCGTTTACGCCTCTTTTTTACTTAAATACGTAGTATTTATGTACCAGTTACGGTTATTTATATTCAATTTTATTTTTAATTCGTTTACGCCTCTTTTTTACTTAAATACCAGTATTTATGTACCAGTTACGGTTATTTATATTCAATTTTATTTTTAATTCGTTTACGCCTCTTTTTTACTTAAATACCAGTATTTATGTACCAGTTACGGTTATTTATATTCAATTTTATTTTTAATTCGTTTACGCCTCTTTTTTACTTAAATACGTAGTATTTATGTACCAGTTACGGTTATTTATATTCAATTTTATTTTTAATTCGTTTACGCCTCTTTTTTACTTAAATACGTAGTATTTATGTACCAGTTACGGTTATTTATATTCAATTTTATTTTTAATTCGTTTACGCCTCTTTTTTACTTAAATACACAGTATTTATGTACCAGTTACGGTTATTTATATTCAATTTTATTTTTAATTCGTTTACGCCTCTTTTTACTTAAATACGTAGTATTTATGTACCAGTTACAGTTATTTATATTCAATTTTATTTTTAATTCGTTTACGCCTCTTTTTTACTTAAATACGTAGTATTTATGTACCAGTTACGGTTATTTATATTCAATTTTATTTTTAATTCGTTTACGCCTCTTTTTTACTTAAATACCAGTATTTATGTACCAGTTACGGTTATTTATATTCAATTTTATTTTTCATTGCGGTAGTTTCTAGATTAGCACCCTTTCACAATACATTGTATAAACATTTAGGCATTTCTGGAAGTTTCGCCTGTATAATGTAGCTTATATAACCACCCACACGTATAACACAATGAAGCATATACAAATCCTTGCAGGAGTTGAAATTATTTTCACATTGTTGCGAAAACAAATCCTGCGATCCTTGAAACAGAATAAAAGGATTAAGGACTCCTGCACGCTAATCCTGCCAAAAGTTTTCTCTCGGCTTAATCTATATAAAATATATATATTTTCGAACTGATGTAAAAGTAACACCCACAATAAAATTAGTTTTTAATTATCAAACTTTTTCTGCGCGTGGTGTTTTATTTTTAGCACTCTTTATATAAATGAAAAAGTAGAAATTCGCGATAGCGTGAATAACATGTACAAAGCATCACGCTTGTCCTTGTAAATATAATTAGTATTCTAGAAGAGAAATTATTGTCTATCAATCAGCTGGTTTTTTTGACTCAATCATATGCATTTTGACTCAGTGCTTTTGAAACTAATGTCCGGTTTGTAGAACAATCATTAACTTAATTAATTCATCATTAAACTTAATCTTTATAAATCATCACTTTCATTTTCTAGAAGAACCATTAACTGTTCTATACCCATAGCAGGGATAGAAGGGATTTTTTTACTTATTGCATCATGCAATGTAACACATAGTAGCCTTAGAGGGAAATTTTCTTTTTTAATTATTGCTCCATACAATGTAACACATAGTAGCCTTAGAGGGGAAATTTCTTTTTTAATTATTGTTCCACACAATATAAGACTTAGTAGCCTTAGGAGGGAATTTTTTTTTTTAATTATTGCTCCACACAATGTAACACATATAGCCTTAGAGGGGAAATTTCTTTTTTACTTATTGCTTCATATAATGTAACACATTTTAGCGTTAGAGGAGAAATTTCTTTTTTACTTATTGCTTCATATAATGTAACACATGTTAGCCTTAGAGGGGAAATTTCTTTTTTACTTATTGCTTCATATAATGTAACACATGTTAGCCTTAGAGGGGAAATTTCTTTTTTACTTATTGCTTCATATAATGTGACACATGTTAGCCTTAGAGGGGAAATTTCTTTTTTAATTATTTTTCCATAAAATGTAACACATAGTAGCCTTAGATGGGGAAATTTCTTTTTTACTTATTGCTTCATATAATGTAACACATATTAGCCTTAGATGTGAATTTTCTTTTTACTTATTGCTTCATATAATGTAACACATAGCAGCCTTAGAGGGGAATTTTCTTTCTGTAATTTTAAATGTTTCAATTATCTCGTGACGCTGCTTCTCGCTGACTAAAACTAATTTTCAATAAAAAAAAAATAATACAACAATTTTCATATCCTACGCTCTTTTAGAAAATCTGTTTTCACCATCATAAATTAAAATTTATGAATATTTATGAATGTCAAAATAAATGAAATAAACTCTAAAAATATTTTTTCCAAAACAATTATTGGTAAACAAATAAATGTCATAAGTAGTGACATCTAAAAATATGTTTTGATGAAAAATTGAAGATGATTATGAACAGTACAGATGCATATTGAGAGTATTATTACATTATAGTTATTATGTCAGTATTTTGTTTGTTTGTATCAAATGTTTGTGAATTAGTACTAAACATTTACTTCTTTCGTTCACTTTATATTCTAAGTGTGTGCCTTTAAAATTACTTCCTTAGTTAAGTAAAGAATTGTTAAAGTAGGACGTCAAAGAACTTTTAAAATTCTTTCGAAAACATGATTCCCTTTGTTAGCTGTAAAAGTTAGTATATTTAGAGCAAATTGTGTTTGAATCAGACGAGTTAATTTTGTGGTGTTTGAAATTTACTGGAGCATCTAGCAAAGCCACAGGCCGTTATAAATTATCGTATTTGCAGTGACCCACCCCTTTACTCGTGAACGATGCAAACGATATTTATAAAATTTGTCGAAAATGACACTTATAGTGACCAAAAAAGAGGCAAATTATAGAAGTTAATGATTAAAGTACTAGGTTGCCCGTAAAATAAGGTTCCCAATAATTTTGCACAATGAAAAACTTGTTTATTTGCATTGAATAATACATTTTTGAAAGGTTACACTTTTTTCTATTTTTCGATATAGTCGCCGTTGAGATCGATGCATTTTTGCATACGGTGAACCACCTTTTGTATGCGTGAGTCGAAATACTCCCCAGCCGCGCCGCGAAGGTCGCTTAAAACTTTTTCTTTCAGCTCCTCTCCGGTACTGAAATGCGTCTCATCTATGTGTTTATTCAAATTAGGGTAGTCACTTGGTGCTAAGCCAGGGCTGTAGGACGAACGTGTGACAGTATCCAATCCAATCCAAATTGGTTGATAAGATCGGTTGTTACACGGGCGGTGTGCGGACGAGCGTCGTATCCCTTCGTGAGCATGTCTCGCCTCTTGTTTTTAATCGCGAGCGAAGGTTCTTTAACGTCTCACAGTAACAATCAGCATTCATAGTTGTGCCGGTATCCATGAATTCGCACAAAATTAACCCCTTCATGTCCCAAAACACGCTCGCCATGACTTTGCCAGCAGACAGTATTTGTTTGAACTTCCGCGGCTTCGGCGACTCTGGGTGTTTCCAATGACGTGATTGTTCTTTCGTTTCCGGTATCGTATAGTGTATGCAGGTCTCGTCCCCAGTGAAAATGGATCCATGAATTTCTTGCCATCGGTTTCGTAGGCCTGAAGAAATTAGCGGGCCGCATCAATGCTTGCTGTTTATGGTCTGTTGGGACCCATTTTGCACATCTTGCTATACCCTAAACAGTCTGTCAACATTTTATCAATGCAGGCTTTGCTGACATCAGGGATCATCTTGGTGAGCTCCCGTACAGTCACTCTTCGATCGTTCAGCATTGCTTCTTCCACTTTCGCAATCGTTTCGTCCGAAACATATGGCCGTCCGGAACGTTGTTCATCATGAACGTCCGTCTTTGAATTCTCTGCACCATTTGCGCACGTGTTGTATGCTCATACATTTTTCTCCGTAGACGTCACACAGTTGGATATGAATGTCCACCGGCGCAGTGTTTTTTGCACACAAAAAAGAATCACGGAGCGTAATTCGCACCTGGCGGGAGGCAGAAAAGGCAATTCCATTATTATAGGCTATCAAGCCAAGACTGAGCGTCTCAGACCGCTCGCTGAATGGGGATTGGAAGTTAAAGAACCCAGCTGCAAGCCAAGATCACCGGATTCCGCGTAACAACGTTCGCAGCGACTATAACGCCTTGGGAACCTTACTTTACGGACAACCCACGTATTTAATAACATTTATTGGCAGTTAAAGGGGAAAATGTTAATGGAATGTTATCAATTATTCTTCTTAGTTCTATTCGAATCAGTAATCTTAATGTTGTTCCGATTATTCCTGATCAAATTCCTATAATGAAGTAAAGTGTTCCGATGTCTTTATGGTTAGTTGAAAATATTCATTTTTTCATTGTTAAGATGGCTGATAAATGGTAATAAATTGTAAATTTATTTATGTGGATAATTAATTCTTCTTTTAACAACTGGCTTTGTAGTCAATTTATGATTTTGGATTGCAAGTCTAAAGTAGGACATATGAATTGTTCTAAGGCTTATAAATATTATTATATATTTAACTTTGAAGGTTAATGGTTTTTTTAACTTAAAGTCTTAGTTAAATGATTTTATTATTATGATAATAGTGAATCCTATTATGTTTATTATGCATATTAATGTTAATAGTATTGAGTTATGCTTGTTTAAAATTAATTTTCATTTTAATTTTGATGAATTTAATGTTAATATGGTTACGCAAATTTGTATATAGAAGTATAATGTAATAAGTGATGTTGTAATTATTAATAGTGTCATTAAGAAGTTGTTGTTTATTGTTAATGATTGAATTGTTATTATTGAATGTTATTGTTGAATGTTATATTATTGAAAATGTTACTTATTATTTTTATGTAATGTTGATTTTAAAGAGAAATTTGAAGTAATACTGCTTCCAAATGAATATATATATATATATATATATATATATATATATATATATATTATATATATATATATATATATTTGAATTTATTTATATAACATGAATTTAAATATTCAAATAATACAATAATTTTTCAATAAAATAATAATTAATTTATTCTATGTTTTTATTTGAGAATAGATTTCAGGTAACATTCATAAAATAGATTATTTTCATAGGCCTACACCTTAGTTCATTTTTAATTTAGCCTATACTAACTATGACAAACTATTATGTCTAGGATTATTGGTTCAAAGTATTATACTTATACACATCTATACTTACAATTATAATCATGCATAAACAATAATTTAGAAAAAAAATTCAAAAAAAAACTGTCGTTATTAGCCACAGTCTGTGTCTATTAGACACGATGTCTAAAAAGTGTCACCGATTTTGGAAATTTAGGAATATTAATAACGTAAGTATAACTACTGAATTTTAAGTAAAAGAATTACGTTTCAATAGTAAACGTCAAATAGAACCAGTTTGGACGATAGAACATCACAAACAAGTCTTAGTACGATGGAACATCTCAAATTAATTAATTAATCTCCAAATCGCAAACTGAGCAGAGAGGAGGCGGTATCAGAGAGTCTTGATGATTCCCTCCAGGTGTCAAAACTATTGTGTAAGAGGTACAACCCTCATAGAGCTGCGATAAGATGGTTGACTGGTAAATTAGACTGGAGGGTTGTCGACTAAGAACATCTATTGTGAGAGGGTTCCTCTATGTGGACTTAGAGGAGCTGTTGGACTCTGTCTGAAAGGAAACTTAAAAGAGCATTAGGAGGAACTTTGGTTTGAGGGCGCATCTGATACGAATACCATGGATAAACCACATGTAGATTACTAGGAATGGATAAGAAAACTGTAGGTCACAGAATCTATGATTGTGAGCCTCTGGTCAGCAGGAAACGAACAGAACCTTGAGAACTTTCAGCTGATTGAGTTAGTCATTGAACTTGTGGGCAACTACTCAATTCGGTTACGAACTTTTAAATTTTAAATATATATTTATTTGTATTTACTTTAATGAGAGATACTTTGCAGACACTATGTGCTCAGGTTTGATACATTTTTGAACGCTATCATATCAACTGGAGTTCATCTGCACCAAATCGCAGCGATTACAAACCATTTTTCGTCCGTGAAAATTTAAATCATATATTTATTTGTTTGAGTCCTTCGGCGAATTCTTTACTTTAAAACGCGAGCTCTTGACAGGGTCCTGTCCCCGTATTGAGCCGTCAATCTAAAAGATTTCAGTCGGATTGACCCCTCCTTGGCCATAACTTAATAATAATTCTCTGCTCCACGGAAACGTGCACTTATCTCACTCATTGTATAGTTTATACTGATAATGGCCCGTCTATCCAGTGTGGTGATCGATATTAACGTTCCTTGATTCGTAAGACAGAGATAAAGGGAAGATATAACTCATCTTAGTTCTTAATGGGCATCCAGTGTGAAAATAACGCATTTCACCGCAGCTCCCTTGCGTTTCACCGCAGCTCCGCGTGCACGCCTTCGAGGACCACGCCTTCAAAACTTCGTATTCTGTGGAATCATCCTTATACAGTACACTCAAAAGTTAAATTGCCGTTAGGACTAAAATAATTTTATTAGGCAAACCACCGCTCTGATCTATTTATTTCAGGTATATTTTTTTATTTGCACAAACATATCTTGGATTTTGATTGCAAAAGAAATTGATTTTGATAAATTTAAAATTTTGTTATTTTGTATTTTTAACAATTTGAAAAGTAATTTTGTGGAGTATTATGGTATACGTTTTATGTGGACATTAATAAATTATCTTTCAGAAAACATATATCGAAATATTTATAACCAAAAAGGAAATACAAAAATGTGCTTAAAATTATTGATTTTGAGATGAGTACCTATGAATGGTTATAGATGATTCCAAACTGCTGGGATATATGTAAACAGTATAAATGTAATTTTAGAATAATCGTTTTGTTACAATTGAAAAAAAAATATTATAACACATTTAAATTTTGTTAGATACTTTTTCTCCAACTTAGAGTGGTAAAATATTTTTCATTTTCAGATTTGTAGAGAGAACTTAAAATTATAACAGGACAGTGGTAACATCAAGTGTACAACTCTCTGTACAAAAGCTTAAGGGTTCGACTCAAATTGCAGTCGAGTTGAGGGAAATGTCGAGGTAAATGATTTTATAGCTACCGTACCACAATGAAAAGTCTATAAACTGAGAGAGAATTTGTACTTTGTGATAAAACCGGAAACTGGTTGAGAGAGAACACAAGTTGGACCAACTTCCGTCTTCCAGAACGCTGCAGACTGGAAACGATTTGCCCTGAATCCTTCAAACTCTGTGAAACGCCGAGTACCGAATACAATTCGATAATTTCGAACAAAGACGGTATTTTATCTTTTATAATGTGACACGACAAAGACGGGTGCAATTCGGTACAGGAATTCCGATGCAGATGGTTCTGTATTGATGAAAGTCAATAGTATGAAACCTTAGTTTTAGTCGAGGAAGTTATGCTGAGTTTGATTTCATTCTCTTTGGATCTTTGTAAAGTTGTTGTAGTTGTTATTAAAGAATCTTGGTTCTTTAAAGAGCTAATGGTAAAAAGCAAGTTAGGTACCATACAATGAGCGCATATACTGAAGTCTGTATATATTAGTCACTAGTAGTCGTTACAATTTGTGTGTGTGTGTGTGTGTGTGTGCACGTGTGCGTTCGTATATGCTCGTGCTCTTGCGTGCTTGTGCATCAGTGCTTGTATGCGAAAACACTTTAAATTAGCATAGCTAGTTTTTAACAACATAAACTGAAAATTATTACATCCCAGCTGTTCAATGTAATCAGCTGATCCTTACGAATTAATATAAACAACTGATCTCGCAATATAATCACCAAAATTAAATTAACGATTAATTTCATGTACTTAAATCGGTTAAATTTCTTCGCAGTTTCAGGAGTGTAGTGGTTATCACACGCAACTTACACGCACAATTCGATCCCGGGCCGAATACAGTAATTTGTAATTACAATTAATTTAAAATGAGACGAGCAAAATATACTGTTATATATCAATATAAACATGTTCCTCGCATCATGCGCCCCGCAAAATCCAACATCACAACCAGCCCTAAAGCACGATACTGGTTAAACAATGCTGCATTTAACTGTACAGTATTGTGTTTGCCTAGGATTCCCACAGGAACTCTTGGAAAAAGGACTTAAAAGTGTGTCTCCTCTTATATAATCCTAACTAGAACACAATTTATTAGCAATGTTTTTATAACTGTTTTAACAAGTACTATGTTATACAGACACTAATTCATTTCAAAGATAAACTTTTGTGAGGAATTTTCTACCACCACCACTTTGATAAAGTGGGTTCAAAAATTCTGACGCCCTGAAATGATTTTATGATCAAAAGGCAGCGTAAACACAGTTTCGACACTAAATTTTAATTAGTGCAATCAAAGAAAGCCTCATAAAAACCTTGATTGTACAAAGGCGTTAATCAAATATTTTATTGCGCTGACATACATTTATAATTGGTAGTATTATTTTATTACTACCAGAACGTGACAATATCTACTTTAAATTCGGGATAGTTCTTGTTTAATTATTTTGACAATATTCTTTAAAAATAATATTGCGAGTAGATAATGTCTCCTTATGGGGTGAAATGATGAGTGTAATAATGGCACTAGCTAGGAATAATGGTTATGATGAAAACTTAATACATAAAAAGTAAAACAGTAAGACAAAAAACAACGTAAAGAAACATATATTCCCTGGTGATTTTGTTGCCAAATCAAATAAAACACAGAAAAAATAAGTCACTTTGATAAAAATGAATAATAAATTATAATAATTATTCTATTGTATGTACGTATATTAAATCATTGTAAAGACAAAACACAAAATTTGTACAAAAGTGATGTGTACAAATTAACAAGTAAGATTTGTAAAGCTAGTTATGTTGGCCAAACTGGTCGTAAATTTAAAATTAGAATAGAAAAATACAACGGAAGTTTGAAGTTGGGCCATAAAACTTGGTTTACCATTTAAGAGAGTTCAAGAAATTCTTAATAAAAACAATGATTTTAAAACAATATATGTATCCGTCAATAATTATCAAGCACGGTGAATTAAATAATTTCACAGAGTTTAGAAATAAATAGTTTTAAGTTAATCTGTATCAGTTTTAAATGGCTTAGCTTATTCGCTTATTAAATTTTTGTTTCCCTTCCTTCTAGTCGTTAGAAGTGTACAGTGGGTTTTCTGTTCAGTGGCCTTGACAACGCTCTAACTAGTTACACCTTGGTTGGCAAGACTTAAGTAAAATGGGTGGAAATATAAAAACGTGTTATTAATTCATTAATATAATTGATTTCCACTAATTAGGAACGGTTTTAAGTATATATAGTTTAAACGGGATGGATTAAAAAAAACTTTTAAAGCCTCCCTTTACAAAAATGTAATACATAATAAAAGAAAACTTATCTTTATTATTTATATATGTTAATTTCGTTAAAAAAATAGTTTTCAGGTTTGCAATTGTGTATTAGTACATATCACTTCAGGCTAAAGATTTGTCAAATGTGGACAAAGCTTAGCACATCACTTCAATCAATATTATCGTTGAAATTATTTCTTGATAGCATATAAAAAACAATAGATTATTGGAAAATGTGCCATTACACTACTATAAATAAGAAATATCGAGTACATAAAAATAAAAACCAATGACAGGAAAGCTGTAGATTCCTGGGTTGCGTTGAATTCAAGGTCATTGGTTACAAGTGCTTATTTTCCCATAGAAATATTTCTTGTGCACTGCATATTTATTAAGACGCTTAAAGATGGTATAAATAAAAAAAATGGCAGTCGCATGACTGCCGACAGAAGTGAGTACTTCTTATCACGGGTTATGGCTGTATATTTTACACCACAAAATAAAATGTATAGTCGATTTTTTTAACCATGAGTACGTTCATTTCAGTTTAATATATTTCCAAATACAATATTATATGATTTTATGGTTTTTTGCCAAGACATATATTTTTGCTACTCGACACTAGAATAGGCTATAACTGACCATGGGAGAAGCACGGAGTCCCAAATGTATTCCTGCTACTCTTAATATCTGACCCTGTGACTTATTAATTGTCATTGTAAATGCCAACTTCAATGGAAACTGCAATATTTTAATTTGGAAAGGCAGGTTGTTTGGAATTATAAGATTGTTTCAATTAAATAATTGCAAATGTAAGCTTATAAACAGTAATTTTATTATAAATAATAACAGGGATTCAGATTTGTAAAACGAGAATACATCTATGTCCATCTCAGGTACCTAAACAATGTTTATTTTAAATTTCATCTCAATCGGTCCAGTAGTTAATGTGTGATTGAATTACAAGCAAAAACACACACAAACTTTCAAATAAAAATGTTATATTAAGAAGCATAAAATATTATTAAAACGTCACTGTTGTAGCCTACAGTTAACACATATCACAAAATTGAATACTAAATAATTCAGTTGCACTGGGTAAGTATTATAATGGCATTTAAATAATTATTATTCACACCTACCAATATATAATAACGTTTAAAACTTCACTGTTACACAGTTAACACTTGTCATAAAACTAAATAATTAAGTTGGACTGGGTAAGTAATATAATGGCGCGAACATACAAAT
This sequence comes from Callitettix versicolor, assembly GCA_022606455.1. NCBI lineage: Eukaryota > Metazoa > Arthropoda > Insecta > Hemiptera > Cercopidae > Callitettix > Callitettix versicolor. Next base: position 20,670,926 of record CM040185.1, on the reverse strand, counting down.
TTTCACTTCGAAAATACATTTTAAAACAAAAATATATATAACGGCGTGATGCGTGACAGCAAACTGAATATTTTCTCATGCAAAACATACATCTATACCCCGCCATAAGAAGTTGTATATAAGTAGTATGTAAAGAGAGCAGGGGTAAAAATGGACGGAGGAGCGGAAGAGGATCCATGGCGACAGGATGAGGGGGTGTGGAGGATTAGAAGGAACAAGACATGAGTCGGAGTGCTTTGCGTGATCCAACAGGGTCTATACGCAAATAATAATAATATGTATATAAGAGCATGATGCGTGACGGCAAACTGAATTTTTTTCCCGTTCATACATCCGTATCCCGCCATAAGAAGTATTCACTTCAAAAATTAGAGAATTAATTGAAAAAAGTAATTATATTTTTTAAGATTTTACCAAAAATCAGTTTACGTCTCAAATTTGAATCGAATCTAAAAAAATGTTAACGCTTAAGTTCTGTGCATTGCACACACAAAGAACGTATTCTAAAAGTCCTTATTTATATCCTAGAAGCTCGTAGATTCTTTTTTGAAATTTAGTAACTAAAATTTTGTAGTTTTTTAAAATCGTTCTTAATGTGTTTACGTTTTTTTTACAATTGTACAATTTTACCCTGTGTTTGTACAAGGAGAAATTCCAATATTACCAAAAAAATAAAACTTTCGTATATCAACGACGTATTAAATTACAAGACTTGATAATTTTTTAAGGAAAAGTCTCACAAAGTTTAAACAAAGGCATTTCTCTGAAACGAAATTTTGTAACGTCTTGATTTCACTCAAATTAAACGGGCCGCTATTGATGAACCACGACACGTTTATTGACTTGAACGTTTTAAAGTTTGTTCCTCCCCCCCCCCAGAGCTCCAAGTTCGTTAGGTTTTATTGAAGATTTCAGTAGGCTGAGTAATCGCTTTAGTTTTTGAAGTGGAATGAAATTTTGAAACGTCCCTTATTGGTTCAAAGATGCTTACTTGTGACAACTTTGAGGTCTCAGTTTCTAAGTACTTTTACTTTCCACTATATTTGGCTGAAATTTTGTCAGTAATTATTTATAAGTATTTTAGTTTCTCTAATATGAATTCATTCCTTATACTTATTGTATTTTATTTCATTGTTATATTTAGTGTTTAAATAAATAAGCATTTTAAATTTTAAACTTATATGGAAAATTTAAAATGAAACTATATCCAGGTTAAATTATATTTGCAAATTTAAAAGCAATCATCTCTTGGCTTGAGTGTAGTGGTATAGAATAAACATACAGCTCAGTGTTGAGAACCACTATGCTGTTAACCTGAAGGAAAAACGTTGTGGCCTAAGTTCATACTTCATCGGCACTTCACTGCTGGCAGACAACTTCCATATCGGCCTTATCTAATTTACAGTAAGCAAGGAATTTTTCTGTTATGCGCTTGTGCATATGAAATTGTTTTCACTACAATCGATTATTAGAACATTTATTGTTGCTAAATCATTGTTTTCACGTTAAAGATAAACGTTTGGCAAGATTTATGAATAAATGAAGGTAAACAAATGCTGAAAAACATCCATAGCCAGTGTAACAAAATCTGGTTTACTTTTCAATATTATATTTCACCTAAGAAGCGAGCCCTTATATATTTTTATGTATGCGACGAAGCGGTTTAACGAAATTTTCTAATATGGCTTTCAGGAGCGTTTTGAACAATGGTATGAATGTGGAAGATGTGTGACATGCAGGAGGAAAGTATTTAGAAGGACAATAGGTTTAGGTTAAAATATTATACGTATTTTCAATATTTTTTTATTTTAAGGCGAAAAGAATATTGAGGCTATTATCGCCTATCTAAACGTAAGTGTGAGTGTAAAGTGTTAGAGTTGTAAGTTTTAAAGTATAATCTTGTAAGTGTAAGTGTGTGTTAGTCTCGGGTACCGCGAGAGACGTCTAAATCATCTCAATAGGTGCAGCTAGTCTGCACCCCTGCGGAAGTACTTTCAATAAATTTACATTGACCAATTCCGGACAATTTTTAACCCTACCTCGAGCGAGCGTACGTGCTTGTGTGTGTGTGTGTGTGTGTGTGTGTGTGTGTGTGTGTGTGTGTGTGTGTGTGTGTGTGTGTGTGTGTGTGTGTGTGTGTGTGTGTGTGTGTGTGTGTGTGAATGTGTGTGTGTTTGTTTGTGTGTGCGTGTGTGTATTTGGTGTGTGTATATGTGTGTGTGTGTGTGTGTGTGTGTGTGTGTATGTGTGTGTAACGCGTGTGTGTGTGTGTGTGTGTGTGTATATTTGGTGCTGTGTATGTGTTTGAGTTTGTGTGTGTGATGTGTGTGGTGTGGGTGTGTGTGTGTTGTTGTGTGATGTGTGTGTGAAGTGTGTTGTATATAAGTGTGTTTGTGTGTGAGTGTGTGTGTGTGTGTGTGTGTGTGTGTGTGTGTGTGTGTGTTTGTGTGTGTGTGTGTGTGTGTGTGAGAGAGAGAGAGAGAGAGAGAGAGTGAGAGTATGTAAGGCCCGTGTCATAACACTCACCCTATAGTTTGTAATTGTTGCCCTATATCATTCACATTTGGCATAAATATCGATTTTGATAATACTCTGAACAAGTCTTTTAGATGGGAAAAGTGTTAATTTCAAAATGGCGGACATTTATAATCGTACACATTTTCTTACAATTTCGTATTATTTTTTTCAAAATTTGATTTCAAATTTGTGTTTAGCTTAAAATAGTGTATTGATTACAATTTTTAATGTTCAAAATGTGTTGTAATTAAGTTAACGAAACAATAATACGGGGGTTTTATTGAATAAATAATAGGGGTTTATAATACGGCAGTTTTTATTGCAGTTAATAATACGGGAGTTTGTGTTTATTTCTGTAATTTTGATGTACCAGTAATATAAATCTTTTAGATTATATTAAATGAAGATTTTATTGCTAATTAATGACATTATGAAATCGGAATATTACAAAAGAAGTGAAAATAACTTCTTGAAAATTTCCTTCAATCACGTCAGCGAGACAGCTGCGTAACACGATACTTTAGTCGTCGAACTCCCGTCGTTATTTTTCTAAATGGCATAAAGTAAAGAAAGTAAATTACTTGTAAAAAGTATATTTTATTTATTCTACGTGTACTGAAAAACTGATGTTTTCTGATTGGACTGTAGTAACGAAGACATTTAAAATGCCTCGTATTCTCTACGCTGTCGACTTTAAATAAAAAAATACACTAAGAATAAAAACTAATGAGTGTTTCTCTCTCCTTATGTGGCTTTTCAATGACGTTTCTATATTTGCCTGACCTGGATTCCATAGAGTGAGAAGTATTTGCCTACAAAATACGTAAATATAATCAAAATTGTAAAAACATTTCTACTCATAGTCAATGAATATTTACACTGCCTTTGCAAAAATACTTCTCACAATCTTTGCTGTCTGCAAGAAGTGAGGTCTTTACTTCCTCTCGACTGTTCGGCATTTTGTGTCTTTTTTACGCAGTTTTAGTTAAACGGATTGACCGATTGTTTTGAAATTTTATACGGATGTTGTACCTTTTATAAAGCGCGAACAACTTTTGTGTAAGATTTTTCCTGTTCACTTCCATTTCAAGATGGCGATCTTCTAATAATTTACTGTATCAAACGCACGTAAATTTAGCCATTCGTTTTGATCGATTGTTTTGCAATTGTGTATGACATTACCATGTATAAAGCCCAAACGGCTTATGTGTAAGGTATTTTTACAAACACTTCCTATTATAGAAGACGACCTCTAATTTACAATAACTAGTGTTTGAAGTTTTAGTCAAACGCATTGACTGATTTTTTTAAAAAATTCGATTAGAAGAAATCTTGCAAATGATTGATGTTTAAGATTTTTCCCTATTTAGTTCTAACGATGTACGGAGATTTGACCAAACATAATGACGGATTTGTTAATATTTTTAACTTGTATAAAGGCCGTACTATGTATGTGTAAGATTTTTCCAATTAACTTCCGTTTCAAGATGGCGGCTTCTGATTTTCAATGTCAAATATAAAGTTTTAGCCATATGTATTAAACGATTGTTTTGAAATTTAGTACGAAGGTACCTTGTATAAATACCAAATGAGATATATATATTATATACATGTGTCCATGGAGGCTTCGATTCAATGGATTCATCAGTAGACTCCCAACAACGAGACTTGCCAACAGAATCCTTAAGTATATACAAGGAGTCAAATCAACAACGTCGTGGATCACACAAGTCAGAATAGACCTACATGACGCAGGAATAGACTCAACAGACGTTGAAGACAGGCACGCATACAGGAGAAAGATGCTAGGTTGGAAGGTCCCAGAGAATGAAATCCCAAAGAGAGCAGGGGTAAAATGGACGGAGGAGCGGAAGAGGATCCATGGGTACAGGATGAGGGAGGTGTGGAGGATTAGAAGGAACATGACATGAGTCGGAGTGCTTTGCGTGATCAAACAGGGTCTATACGCAAATAATAATAATAATACACACACACACACACACACACACACACACACACACACACACACACACACACACACACACACACACACACACACACACACACACACACACACACACACACACACACACACACACACACACACACACACACACACACACACACACACCTTTTCCTGTTTACTTTTTTTTCAAGATTGCGGCTTCAGACCATAATATTTCAGATAAAGTTAGTTTATTAAATTTGTTGTAAATGTTACAGTTACCGGTTACAGTTGCATTAATTACATTAATGTACATTAATTAGGAATGTACTGCGAGGTCTGCTGCTATTTAATCTACCAGTAGAACTAATAAGACCACACGAAAGTCTGTATGACATCTATAATCCAAACCCCTAAAATATAGACAATTGTATAACGAGGAAATATTAAGCAGCACGTCTGACATATATCTTGCATTCAAAGCTGCATTCATTAGTGAATTATAAATTAAGCGGAACTATTCAGTAAGATTAGTTTCTATGAATAGAACTGTTTAAGCCTTCATTACATGTGGACTTAGCCAGAAGGGAAATTAATTGCATTCATCAACTGCTCAAGGTCACAGTTACTGTAATGATCGCTATGATGTTCTCACATTTTGACAAAAAATACAACCATTAAGACAGTATTCTTAGTTTTATTTTCTATGGCGATACAACTATTATTCTAATTCCTTTTGGAGTTAGTTTAATATAAATTTTAAGATTCACGTTACGTTCTAGATGTTAACGCTTTTACACATCCTGGCACTGTGATTAAAGGACCTGTTGTGAAAATAAGCCTTTTGGATTTTAGTTTAGTAGACTGATGCCTTTAATGAATTTTAACTTATTCCGTTGGAGATCCTTATGGTCCGCGAACGCCTTCTGGTAGGAACAGTCTTAAAATCGTAAATTATGTGGCTTGCAGTTGCATCTTCCTATCTGCAAAACCTATACATGATCACTCGGTAGAACATTCTTATGGTCTTCATTTGAACCTTTAAACAAAAGTTTTCTTTATTAAATAATTCGAATCCTTCTCTTGATTTGTCCTCTGTCAAAATCATTATAGTTTCTTCTAGTCTTTCTAGAGAAACCACAGTTTTGAAGACGTTTGTAACAGAAATACCTTCTAAGGTTTCCCATCTTTTCTGTGTTGCGTATTATACTAACTCTTGATAACCAGAGAAAGACAAAACTACTGACGGCTCCGCTTCGTTTAAACGTAGATGCAGATCCCAGTCCATTCGGTCTGTCCGTTTCATCGCTACCGTAAACACCCCGTCACGAAACCTACTATTTAGTAACTTGGTTTTCTACAAAAAAACTAATTCTAAACTTTACGGCACTTCTTGAATTAATTTGTTGACCCGGATGTATTTTAATCGCTGCCTGACTGTCGGCATAAATCTGAATTCAAGCCTTCTTAAAAGCCTGTTTCAAATTCTTTCACAGTCTTCAAAGGACATTACCTCTGCCTGGAATACTCTTTACTGTCCCAGGATATCAACACGTTTCTCCCCCGGTCTCAAACCAGAGACACCAGCACTAGTTTCCTCTGTCATGCAATCTGTATACCATACCAGCGGATGGATTTTTTTCTGTTCTGTTAGCGGATAAATTTTCTGTTCCTCCTCAAAGCATCTGTAGGCCAGGGAAAATGGCAGTCAGGTATTTACTTTGGTGGAAGTTATACGGCAACACTTAATATTCTGGCAGATAATAGTTTCATTTACGATAATATTTACATTAATCTGGATTTGGATACCCGGTTTTACCTACACTGCAATGTGCAAATTATCAAAATTATATTGATATGTAGGGCAGAATTATTGTACTTAAATTACAGGCATTGAGTGAAAAGGCAATTTTTGACTACCATTATGTAATCTGAAAAAGAAAGAAGGCATTTTTCATTTCAAATTTTTCGAATATTTTAGAAAACGTTCTTTAAAAAATTAAATAAAACTTTCAAGAGAAAAATTTATTTGATATTTAAATGGAACCGATTGGCTTTGCTTGGCTCGTTTGTTAATATTTTGTACCTGAAAACATGAAACGTAAGTTTCAGGTTATGTTGTAACGTACAAGCATGGCGTTACAGATACTATTTAATAAAAAATATTTAATTATTTTTAACAGTGGTAATATTTATTTTTAAGGTCTTTTGATGTACTTTGGTTGTGCATCAAATGTAACATTATATTACAATTATATATAAATTTATGTTAAGAAGAAGGAATACTGATATACTTAGACTGTAAGGAGATGTTTACACGTTTACAAAACGTACAGGCCTACCAACTAACAGATTATCTATGGAACCACTGCCTTAAAATGCTTAGAGAATTGTGCAACGTAATTTACTTGTGTTAAATATTCCATTGTTGTTTTTATTTGTGGTTCTCATTGTTCTGATTGTAGTTGTTATTATTATTATTATTTCTCTTTATTTGTTTCACCCAAGGTACACCAAATCAATCACTTTTTAATGTTCTGGTCCTTCCTCGTAGCCCAGTATTGCTTCATTCGTTGTGATCTTGCTTTTCTTTCTTCGTCAGAGATTTGGATCGTTCGCTTGGATTTGACTTTGTCTTGGAACCGTTGCTTCTTGTCCTTGGTTATTGTTTTGGCTGTTCTGTCCATGAGCATAGTGTCAGTGATCTGCAGGTCCGTTATGTCTTTCTCCGTTTCTCTAAACCAAAGTGGTTTGGCTCTTCTATTGTGAAAGTAGTCAAATATTTCTTTGATTAGTCTATTTTTGTCCATTCGGAGCATGTGCCCATAAAAATCAATTCTCCTTTTTCTTATTGTGTCTGATAGTGTTTCAGTTTTTTTGTAAAGAGTTTCATTACAGATGTGGAGTAATTGGTTGTTACGGAATTTGGGGCCTAAGATTTTTCGTAATATCTTTCTTTCTTTAATCTCCAGCCTTTCATCTGGGCCCTGGGTTGTGAGATATAATGTTTCAGCTGCATATAAGGCTTCTGGTTTAATTACCAGATAATGCCTTATCTTTGTATTCCAGGAGAGGGACTTCTCGTTGTATGTGTCCTTGGTAAGTTGGAAGGCTAATTCAACCTTATTTCTCCTAGATTCCATAGCCTTTTTCTCTAGGGCATGCCAGCTAATCCCTTCCCCAAGATATTTGAATTCTTTCACTATCTCAATGTATTGTCCTCCCACTTGAAGTTTTTTTGGTGGTTTTTGTATGTTTGTCAATATTTTAGTTTTTTCAAATGAAACTTTGAGTCCTATTTTTAATGTTTGCTTCTGGAGTTAAAGAGTCTGTTCCTTACCTTCTTTCAATGTCTCAGCTAATTATTATTATTATTATTATTATTATTATTATTATTATTATTATTATTATTATTATTATTATTATTATTATTATTATTATTATTATTATTATTATTATTATTATTATTATTATTATTATTATTATTATTATTATTATTATTATTATTATTATTATTATTATTATTATTATTATTATTATTATTATATTATTATTATTATTATTATTATTATTATTATTATTATTATTATTATTACACAATAATTGTTCCATTCAATTACTTTTCTAAATATCTAATCTAATATTTGTTACTTTGTGTTGAATTTTCAATATTAAATGTAAAAATCCCTACACAGAGTGCCAATTGTAAGATAGTATATATATTTGTGTAATTACATTATGGTAAACATGCAGTGAAGCATATCCTTATTTTTCGATATTTTTGTTACTAAAATGCTTTATTATGTGCCCAAAAGCAAGAATACAAAATATGAATGTACGAGAAGTACGATAAAATCGAAAATAAAAGTGACCAACATAACCTCAAAATTGCTACCCGGCGAAAATCAGTAACGTGTTGTAAATCGGTAAAACAATAAAAATACGTCTAACACGGGTTTTGGGTGATAAGTAACCAATTTTTTAAAAGAATACAGCATAACCAACTGTCACGGTTGTTAGGCCTAACAAGGTGATGCGTGAAAAACCTTTACATTTTTTAAAAATAGCCTACTATATATCCTGACACGGTTGTTGGGCCTATCACGGTGATACGTGAAAAAACCTTTATATTTTTTAAAGACTACTACATATCCCAACTGACACGTTTGTTGGGCCAATCATGGTGATGTGTGAAAAAAACTTTATTTTTTATTTTAGAAAACTACATAACCTAATTGACACGGTATTTAGGCCTAACATGGTGATGCGTGAAAAACCTTTATATTTTTTTAGGCCTAACACAGTGATGCGTGAAAAAACATATAAAGAATACTACATATCCTAATTGACATGGTTGTTAGGCCTAACACAGTGATGCGTGAAAAAACATATATATTGTTTTAAAGAATACTACATAACATAACTGATACTGATGTTGAGCCTATCACGGTGATGTGTGAAGAAAAACTTTAATTTTTAAAGAATACTACATAACCTAATTGACACGGTTGTTAGGCCTAACACGGTGATGCGTGAAAACCTTTATATTTTTTTAAAGACTACTACATATCCTAACTGACACGGTTGTTGGGCCTATCACGGTAGTGTGTGAAAAAACTTTATTTTTTTAAATAGTACTGAAAACCTTAACTGACACGGTTGATAGGTCTAACATGGTAATGCGTGAAAAATACTTTATATTTTTTTAAAAGAATACTCCATAAGCTAACTAACATGGTTGTTATACCTAACACTGTCATCCATTAAAAAACCTTTATTAATTTTTTTTTTAAATAGTACTTATAACCTAATTGACACGGTTGTTGGGCCTAATAAGGTGACGCATGAAAAAACTGTTATATTTTTTTGAAAGAGTACTCCATAACTTAACTAACACGGTTGTTAGGCCTAACACACTTATGCGTGAAAAACCTTTATATTTTTTAAATAATACTACATAACCTATTTGACACTGTTGTTAGGCCTAACACGGTGATATGTGAAAAAACCTTTATATTTTTTAAAGAATACTACATATCCTAACTGACACGGTTGTTAGGCCTAACACGGTGATGCGTGAAAAAACCTTTATATTTTTTAAAGAATACTAGGCTACATATCCTAACTGACACGGTGGTGCGTAAAAAACCTTTATATTTTTTTAAAGAATACCACATATCATAGGATATAATCAATCTGCCAACAGAAACAAAGGAAAACGTATGTCTCAAAATCGGTCACCTAGTAAACGGAATAAACTAAGAAACTCGGTTTATTGCAAAATCGATATTGAAAAACGAGATATAGCATTTCGATTTAATCCCTACGCATTAATTATTTTTTTCGAAATTTGTTACACATAATTGATATGTCTTTACAAAAAACTTTTAACGAAATTTGATTAAAAAATAAAATATTATGTGGGTTTCACAGTTTTTCCGGATTAATTTTGACGTAAAGCGAATAATTTTTCGATTGGTTACTTATAAACTACTTTGCATCATTTTATTAAAATCTTTTTATTAGTTCGTTATGAAATAATATTTTCAATAATTCAAAAAATTCTTAAAACGTTGTTCAAACAATTAAAATGTACCATAAAGCACTGGCAATCTAGACTAGCATGCCAAATTTGATAAAAATAACTGGTCGTTTATTACCTAGCTTTGCAATAATACTTACATCGACTACTATTTTAAAAAGGTTTATTTAATTAAGAAATATGTAAGTTATTATTCTGTTTATTTGGATATTTTCCATCGTTTGTACACACAAAATCAATTCAGGTTAAGTTGTCGCCAAGTCCACACGGTGTCGACATGAGTGGACGTCAGTTCTTTATTGTTATTTTTACAAATAGTTGTTATATTACTGTACCGTAAGCTATTGTGTAGCTTTCTCGTTTCTTTGACTTCACCAAATGCGGAGTTGAATTGCTCTGAGCGGAGTGAACTACACGTCAAAAACCGAACCAGTTCTTTTCAATCTAAGTGCACCCACTAAGAGCGTAACGGAGCTGAATGGAATGAAGCTCTCCGCTGCTTCGACTCTAACTAGGTTTGGTTTTAAACCTGACTCCAACTCCGCTATTCTACCACGTTAACCACTCCTCCAAACATGTTTCTCGTTACCTAGATTACCGTTGTTTAGGAAACGATTGTTAAACATAGTCATTTCCTAGAATCTGTTACAGTAGGCCTAAATATTTAGATTTCAAAGATACAAACGAGTTCTTTAATGTGACTGAACTCCGCTTCCGGTTGACTCTTCATTTCCGCTTAAAGTAGCTCTGCCCGGCTTAAAGTTAAATGGAAAATGGACAAGTTTTTGAGGACCATAATACACTGTATTTCCTAAATAGAGAATGTAAGAAAGCATTTATCCTTTTTGTAATTTTGCACGAGCTAAACACCACGAAATAGATTTTATCACTTTATAATTTATTTATTAGGGAATTTTCATTTCAAAATTAGAGATGCCACTATTATAAAACCTAGTTCTGAGTTCTTGAGTATATTTGAGCAAAATGTTAACCTTAAATTGCATATTAAAGCATGTGTAATGTTAAATTTCGTTAAAATACTTCATTTAATCTTCTCATACATTATTACTTCAAGACGAACGAGAAACAAAATTGAAGTTTTGAGGAAATAAGAAAGAAATTCTATAACAATGAAAACTTAATCCTGCTATAAATTCTTAATACTACCAAAATTCGAAATACAGAAACATAAAGAGTTAATCACTTTGAAATATTTAAAATAAAGATTTGTTCAGAAGAATATAAATTATGGCTAATAAACTGTATTTTGTATCGATAAACATTTTTTTACATAACTTCCTTTAGGAGCTAAAAATTCAGTTTCACTTTTAAATTGAAGTCAAATGTAAGTTTCACTGGAATTAAAAAGTTCACTTGATGAACTCCGACAAATTTATTGACTTGAAAGTTTTCAAAGCTGGCGCCCCACCAAAGCCCCAAGTTCGTTAGGTTTTATTGAAGATTTCAGCAAGTTGAGTAATCGCTTTAGTTTTTGAAGTGGAATGAAATTTCGAAATGTTCCTTGTTGGTCCTGCGCCCAGATACTTACTTGTAACGACTTTTGCGGTTTCAAGTTCTTACTGGGAACTTTTACTTTCCTAAATGCTTGGGCTGAAATTGAGTGCTTAATCTGACCTGATATTATATAGACGTTGAATATAGTTTGGTGTAAGTAAAAAAAGTTACAAGATACGTGAAGTACATGAAAAGTAAAGCGAAGGATATGATGAATGTAAATTGTGAAAATTTCTTTTTTTTTGTATTTAAAAAAATAACTTTCACAAAACCATTATACAAACTTCGTTACAAACTTCGTTCAATTGACTTCACGAAAGTCTGACTTAAAAGCTAGGAAAAAATATAGAAAAACATGCTTGCCAGATTTTGTTAAAATTTTTGAGAGTAAATAGAAAAACTTAACTGAAGTCAGTGTTACAAATTTGAAATATTCTCGAATAAATTTGAAAAAAAATATGTTTATTTTTAGGTTTTCCTTAATTTACTACACTGATTTGAGTCATAAATCGTTACAATAAACGATTTTGATAAAAATCTGAATGATGGATTAGGTGAACTTGAGTTTTAAATTGTTTTTCGACAGCTGTCATACATCTTGAGAAAATTTTATTTTGTTTTTCTGTTTCTTCTACTAAAGTTCAATTAAAAACCGTTTAAAAAAACAAATATCACATTTCATTTCGTAAGATAACAAAACCCAATTTTACTTGACTAATTTCATAAAAATCGGTAAATTAGTTTAGTCTCTAGTAATATGCACAGCCACACAAATACACGAACACAAATAGACTGACACGCAAGCCGTCCTTTGTTATATTTATCATAGTGAAAAATAATGTTAAACATAATTATCACTTAAAATCCTAATTAAACGTGAATACTTGACGAAATCCAACTATAAATGTGGTCGGGGATCAATATAATTGTAATTTATAAAACCAAAAATCCCAATATATGATAATTATATTGGTAAAAAAATTGTTCCAAAAACTTAAACAAATAGTTTTGAAATTTCGCTTCCATCACGTCAGCGAGAAAGCTGCGTGACGCAATTATTTGCTTTATACGGGCAATTTTTCGGAATATTTGTAATTTAATCTCCTTATAAAGAGGAATGGTTCATTTTTTTTAATATTTCAATGAGTGCTTTAAATGAAAAAAAATATTCAGGATTTATTTTTGAATATAAAGTTTGTAGAATTATAAAAAACCTAGTACAACGACGTGTTCCCAAAAACAAAAATCTATCTGTCAGGCGTTGATTCGGCAATATGTGTGCAGTACAGGGATTGCCTACCCAACGCCGTGACACGAAACTGTATGAAATAATGTCAATAAACTTATAAAGGAAATGCGAAGACTGTAAATTGCATAGCCTTTGTTTAGATACATTTTACAAATTTTAAAACAGATCAAAGGCGTGCTTGCCTTTCAAAGCGCCCTTTAACCCTCGGGCGTCTTCTTTGAAATAATCAACCCTCCTTCGAAATATTGTATTTCCCTGAGAAATTTTCAATGCTTAATGAAGAAATATTATTTTAAAATGGAATAATTGTTTCTATATGGTAGTAATATTTTCTAATAAAATTTCTTTAACACAGTAAAAATATATTATGAAAAAAAACATAACCTTTGTCGTTATAAAAGAAAAATAATTTCTAATGTGTATTTTTTAAAGGTTAAAATTATCTTAGGAATTTAAAACATATAAACAGCCACCATTACGAAAATTAAATGTTTATCTTTTATTAGACTGCTGAATTTGTACATACTAAAAAAAAAGTTTATACCAAATTTTAAACAATATTTTAATTATGCCTAACTTACTATGAGTTTCGAAAAAAAAAATGCATTTTGAACAAACTGAGACGAATTTGCAAAAATATTATTGAACGTTTTCCATTTATTTGGGTATATAGAAACAGATCATGCATAAAGGGCTACGTTTTCTGTAATAATATTTATAAACTCGAAAGAACCCTCAAAAGGAAAATTTATCTAGAGGTCAGAGTCTGTGCTGATAATATAACAAAAACTTACATGTTTGGTAAGTTATACAAGTGATATTCTAGTCTGTGATGAGGCCATCGTTGCTACATTTGCGGATGACACTGCTGTTATCTCAGAAGGAAACAGCATTGAGGAGTCTACTCGAAGGCTGCAGATAGCTGTCAAAGGAATTTGTGACTGGACTAAAAAATGGCGAATAAAGCTGAATGAGACAAAATCTGTTCATGTTACTTTTACTAACAGAAAATTCAATTATCGTCCCATGGTTATCAATCAGCAAGTGATCCCACAAGATAATAATGTAAAATATTTGGGCATGGCACTGGACGCAAGACTGCGCTGTAAGGTACATGTCAAAAAGAAACGTAATGAATTGAATCTAAAACTAAGGAAAATGCATTGGCTTCTTTGACGGCATTCTGAGTTGTCAGTGCAAAATAAACTATTACTTTATAAACAAGTCCTAAAACCCATCTGGACATACGGTGTGCACGAAAAGAAGCAATATTAAAATGATTCAAACGTTTCAAAATAAAGTACTGAGAGGCATTGTTAATGCCCCATGGTACATACGCAATGATGATCTTCATAAGGATTTACAAATTGCTATAGTTCATGAAGAGGTTCGGCGATTTGCTAGGAAGCATGAAGAAAGGCTGCATAAGCACCATAACATCGAGATGCTACAAGTTCTCGACAATTCGGTTCAAGTTCGACGGTTGGACAGGGTAAAACCGTTTGATTTGGGCTAAGACAAGATTGATACAACTGTCACAAGATCAAGTGATTTTTTGATTTTGGAGTGCGTCATAGGATGTACAACCAACTAACGCTTTCATATCATAGATATATTGATAGATGGGCTAAGTTTAGTTCAATTGTAATAAAATAAATAAATAAAAATAAATGCTTGATAAGATTTTTAATTCACGAAAACGTCATATTTACTTGGAAAACTGCTTAGTTAAAGTAAACTGCTTATTATAGAGTAATTGTTTTTATAAAGTATTATTTTTAATAGTATTTTTTTACCTCAAAGAAGTTTACGGATATAGTTTATAAAAGAAAAATAATTTATATTTTATATTTTTTTTTAACATTAGGAGTTTTCCAAGTATTGGGACGTTAACAATTTTAAAAGGCCACAATTATGGAAAATAAAATGTTTGATTTTTAGTCGATTTTAAATGTAGTCGTACTACAAAGTTTTATTCACTACCTTACCCAAATCTAGAGTTACATTGTGATTAAACAAAAAATTATATTTTGACAAAACTGAAACGAATTAGGAAACAATATTGCAAAATTTTTCACTTATATTGGAAATATAGAACCCTATTATGTATTGCAAAGTTTTTTTGTTGTAATAATTAATGTGTTGCAATGTGTACGAAAAAATGTGTACAGTTTGTACGAAAATTGAAAAAGTAAGTCATCTAGATGTCAGTGTCTGCGGTTATATACCAAAAGTTTCACGTGTTTGGTACCCATGCAAGACCAGCCTAAATTCAAAGAAAACTGCATACATACAGAAGCCTTACAGGTATTCTGCATCTGTGGCCGGTCGAGGCGAAATAAAAATGCCTTCGAGAGTAGCGTGTTTTCGTTCCGTTACTGAGCCACGCCTCACTGTTCGTAACGGAATATTTTCCATTACACATCCCCCCCTATTTTCTGCTTTTCGTTCATAATGGACTCTAGCTTTAATTCTTTTCTCGTGTGATTAATCCTTGCATACCTAACCTAACTTTAACAACATGCATTACTAAAAGGTGGTTACAGAATGTTAGCAGAACTGGCAATCCTTTTGTTTTATTATACAGGGTCCGCCAATGAAACGGGATGATTGTAGGTGGCTTTGAGACAAAGTTGGTAAGTAGTGGGGGTGGTTACTGACGCTTCACCAACTGCACAATAGATTGGTTATTATTTAGATGTAATGGATCGCTGGATGAGTGTATAACGCGGTGAAAGCGTATTATCAAAATGGCGAACGTGTTGTGCAAATTCGAAGTTCTTTCCGACGTAATTTTAACATACCGCATAACCAGCCTGTTCAGTCAGTTAATGCAATTCGAACGGATAAACAACCTCGAGCAAACGGGATCAACGTCTAAAAAAGTGGCGGGAGTGTAAAAACTATTCCAACACCTGAAATCATCTCAGTTGTAAGGTTAGAAGTCCTCGTCGATTAGACAATCAACGTTCCCTTCACATTGGAATAAGTGACACATCTGGAGGGTTAACTGTTTTTGTTTTATGGGGATACCTAAAAACAAAAGTGTTTCAACCAGATCCACCAACAACCAATTAGCCCTTAAACAACGAATTGTGGACGAGATTGCAACAATACCTGTCAACATGCTGCGAGTGGTCATGCAAAACGTCCAAAGTAGGCTCCAGGAATGCCTTAACTAAAATAGATGACATTTGGTAAACGTAGTGTTTAGAAAATAATATTTTTTTGTATTGTATCAATAATATTCTGGTACAATCAATTATTTAATAAGAAAATATTAAATCAGTTTTTTTTCAACAATCAATTACTTTATTTAATCATCCCGTTTCACTGGCGGACCCTGTACTAGTCATGAAAATGATTTGCCTATTCAAATAAACAGTATATACGTTCGAAATAAATTGTGTTAAAAGATACTTTATTTTTCGCATATGAAATAATAATTAATTCACAAAACCTGTTAAATAAAATGAAATATTCACAAATGTCATTCAATGTCAGACCCTGCAAAAGTTTATGTTACATATTATAAATTGTTTATTATGTTTATTGCAATTATGTTTTCCATATTTTTTTTTCTTTAACAGTTTGATAAAATATTGGACGGGAAACATTTTATGCAACGTTAAAATCAGCTGGGAAATTTTGTATTGTTCATTGATTGATTATTTAACCCTTAAGTGGGCGCGCTAGTTGCAAATTGGCTGCAATATTTTATTTTCGCATTAATTAAGGTAGGTATCGATGCAGAAATGTTTACAAGACTTTGAGTATTTGTCAAGACCACCTTGAGGGACACGAACTGTATAAAAATAATACCACCTTATCTTCTGTCCGTCTGGAAATAAGGCGTGAATGCGAGATAGTTACGTCTGCGGCCAAGTTGCCGCGGCGCGCCCAATCGTGTAACTGCTTTCGTAGTGTTATTCTCACTATATTTGTGCATACATAGTCATTTTTACTCTCTTTTTGTTTGTTTGTTTGTTTTGTGTTTAATTTTTTAGTTTTTGTATTTTTAGCGTGTTTCTATTCTATTGACGAAGATTCCTAAAAGTCTATTGTAAATTTGGATTATAACGCTACAAAATGTGGCGTTGATACTGTCGAACAAATGTGTGCCAGGTACTCGATATCCCGAAGCACGAGGCTTTGACAATGGCCCTTATTTATCGGCATTTAGACATTGCCGGAATAAATGCAAATATAATTTACAAATTCAACCATCTGGATTGCAGTGAGCGAAAACGTACCTTTTTGAAAAAATTGGTACTCATGAGTGGACACCTGAAAGATAGAGCGACAATCCTAACTCTTCCAAAAGATCTTCAAGTTTTTTTTGGGAAAATATAAGTTATTGGAAAATCAACTGGCTCAAGTACCAACACGCCAAGTAGAACTATTTGTCATATTTGCGGACCACACAAAAATAACAGAACCAAAATTGTCTGCAAAGAATGTTTTAAGAATCACAGCCAGATGACCGCTGTTTGCAAAAACTGTTTTGCACGAAGCTGAAGCAATAGACGTTGATTCAGATTAAATTTGTAAATATTAATTTCTAAATTTTTGTTCATAAATTTAGTTTTTTGATAAATGTGACCACTAAGAATTCCGTAATATTTGTCATGTTTCTTGTATGAAATGAAATCATTTTTCAGACAAGTGTTTGTATTCATTAACTATTGTCCATGTTTCAAATATTAAAACTTTTTTTAAATAAATACAACTATTAAAAACTGAAAATTAAAATAAATCAATTATAAACAAAGTATAGTAAAAAATAATGCAATATGTCTACTTAAAATTAGTCTAAATGGGTAAAAAAGCGGAATTAGGCATTGCGGCCAAATTGCCTCGGCTCGCCCAGCGAAGGGTTAAACAAAAAATTACAAACACTTTTTTGTCATTATCCCTAACAATATAAATTAAAATTGACAATTTATTAACAATCATAGAAGAATGTTGTAAAAAAATATTTTTGTCTAGCATTCATACCGGAGGGAGGGTTAAAGTGCTTGCAATGTTCCTGCAGTGAAGCTAAATTAATTTTTCTGAAACCGTATTTAATGCAACTTCAATAGAATAGAATATATTTCAAGCAACCATAATGGATAACAACGTTATAGAATTTGATAATACATAAATACGACAACTGTTGAATTCAAAAAGTATGGAAACTTTGTAAATAATTTTTCTTTTCTAATAGTGCACAATCACTTTACAACTGACGTGCATACATTATTTAGAAAACAGAATATATTTTCTTCCTATGTACAGCATTCTTTATAACTGTTGTAAAATAACAAATCTCTTCAGTATTCAACATCTGATTGACTTCAAACATCTCAGATATCAAAGTGTGCTTTGTGTTTCGTTTCAATTTGCAAAGGTTCGGATAATATTCTTTCACTCAGCACACAACGCGATAATTTTCACTTTCTCATTGTATCACGAATAGTGACTCTCTCACGCAACTGTTTCGCTGAAGTAACAAAAGTATTCGGATCTAATTTCCAATAGTAATTTTCCGTTCTAAAATTTTTTGAAAAGCTAAAATTCACCGTCACAATGTGCGTATATTAGTATATTACACTTTAAAATTACATTATAAATGAACCATAAAGTCTGATTATTTATGGCTTGAACGCTGGTTTTCACAGTGAAATCGGATTTTGAAATAAGTATAGCAAAAATTGTGAGCTATTTAAGAGTTAAAATGACCGCCATACGGAAAATATTGAAAGAATTTGGTTGGGTAACGAACTTTTGTAGTCTATTTTACTAAAATCGACATTCTTGCCATATGTTGTAGACGGAGTTTAGGTTAGACTTTCATATTTTTCATCTATTTCTAATCCAAAAAATTTAATCCTGCTGACTATGTTTTTTAGCACAGATTTTCGAAAATATAAGGTAAAAAAATTTTATATATTCGAAAATTTGCTTTTATCACCTCAATGAGAAAAATACTTCACAGTGTGCTCAGTTTAAATGTTATAACTTTCAACGTAAATATTTAGAAATTAAATTTTTAATATAAAGACTCGTAAGTGCTGTTAGGGTTGCTAGCACGTGATGTTAGGGTTGCCAGCACGTGATGTTAGGGTTGCTAGCACGTGATGTTAGGATTACTAGCACGTGATATTAGGGTTGCTAGCACGTGATGTTAGGGTTGCTAGCACGTAATGTTAGGGTTGCTAGCACGTAATGTTAGGGTTGCTAGCACGTAATGTTAGGGTTGCTAGCACGTAATGTTAGGGTTGCTAGCACGTAATGTTAGGGTTGCTAGCACGTAATGTTAGGGTTGCTAGCACGTAATGTTAGGGTTGCTAGCACGTAATGTTAAGGTTATTAGCACGTAATGTTAGGCTTGCTAGCTTGTGATGTTAGGCTTGCTAGCACATGATGTTAGGGTTGCTAGCACGTGATGCTAGGATTACTAGCACGTGATATTAGGGTTGCTAGCACGTGATGTTAGGGTTGCTAGCACATAATGTTAAGGTTACTAGCACGTAATGTTAGGGTTGCTAGCACGTAATGTTAAGGTTACTAGCACGTGATGTTAGGCTTGCTAGCTTGTGATGTTAGGCTTGCTAGCACATGATGTTAGGGTTGCTAGCACGTGATGTTAGGGTTGCTAGAACGTAATGTTAGGGTTACTAGCACCTAATGTTAAGGTTATTAGCACGTAATGTTAGGCTTGCTAGCTTGTGATGTTAGGCTTGCTAGCACATGATGTTAGGGTTGCTAGCACGTGATGTTAGGATTACTAGCACGTGATATTAGGGTTGCTAGCACGTGATGTTAGGGTTGCTAGCACGTAATGTTAGGGTTGCTAGCACGTAATGTTAGGGTTGCTAGCACGTAATGTTAAGGTTACTAGCACGTGATGTTAGGCTTGCTAGCTTGTGATGTTAGGCTTGCTAGCATATGATGTTAGGGTTGCTAGCACGTAATGTTAGGGTTGCTAGCACATAATGTTAGGGTTACTAGCACGTAATGTTAAGGTTATTAGCACGTAATGTTAGGCTTGCTAGCTTGTGATGTTAGGCTTGCTAGCACATGATGTTAGGGTTGCTAGCACGTGATGTTAGGGTTGCTAGCACGTAATGTTAGGGTTGCTAGCACGTAATGTTAAGGTTATTAGCACGTAATGTTAGGCTTGCTAGCTTGTGATGTTAGGCTTGCTAGCACATGATGTTAGGGTTGCTAGCACGTGATGTTAGGGTTGCTAGCACGTAATGTTAGGGTTGCTAGCACGTGATGTTAAGGTTATTAGCACGTAATGTTAGGCTTGCTAGCTTGTGATGTTAGGCTTGCTAGCACATGATGTTAGGGTTGCTAGCACGTGATGTTAGGATTACTAGCACGTGATATTAGGGTTGCTAGCACGTGATGTTAGGGTTGCTAGCACGTAATGTTAGGGTTGCTAGCACCTAATGTTAGGGTTGCTAGCACGTAATGTTAAGGTTATTAGCACGTAATGTTAGGCTTGCTAGCTTGTGATGTTAGGCTTGCTAGCACATGATGTTAGGGTTGCTAGCACGTAATGTTAGGGTTGCTAGCACCTAATGTTAGGGTTGCTAGCACGTAATGTTAAGGTTATTAGCACGTAATGTTAGGCTTGCTAGCTTGTGATGTTAGGCTTGCTAGCACATGATGTTAGGGTTGCTAGCACGTGATGTTAGGGTTGCTAGCACGTAATGTTAGGGTTGCTAGCACGTAATGTTAAGGTTATTAGCACGTAATGTTAGGCTTGCTAGCTTGTGATGTTAGGCTTGCTAGCACATGATGTCAGGGTTGCTAGCACGTAATGTTAGGGTTGCTAGCACCTAATGTTAGGGTTGCTAGCACGTAATGTTAAGGTTATTAGCACGTAATGTTAGGCTTGCTAGCTTGTGATGTTAGGCTTGCTAGCACATGATGTTAGGGTTGCTAGCACGTGATGTTAGGGTTGCTAGCACGTAATGTTAGGGTTGCTAGCACGTAATGTTAAGGTTACTAGCACGTAATGTTAGGCTTGCTAGCTTGTGATGTTAGGGTTACTAGCACGTGATGTTAGGGTTGCTAGCACGTGATATTAGGGTTGCTAGCACGTGATATTAGGGTTTCTAGCACATAATGTTAGGATTTCTAGCACGTGATGTTAGGGTTGCTAGCACGTGATGTTAGGGTTGCTAGCACGTGATGTTAGGGTTGCTAGCACATAATGTTAGGGTTGCTAGCACGTAATGTTAAGGTTATTAGCACGTAATGTTAGGCTTGCTAGCTTGTGATGTTAGGCTTGCTAGCACATGATGTTAGGGTTGCTAGCACGTGATGTTAGGGTTGCTAGCAAATAATGTTAAGGTTACTAGCACGTGATGTTAGGCTTGCTAGCAAATAATGTTAAGGTTACTAGCACGTGATGTTATGCTTGCTAGCTTGTGATGTTAGGGTTACTAGCACGTGATGTTAGGGTTGCTAGCTTGTGATGTTAGGCTTGCTAGCACATGATGTTAGGGTTGCTAGCACGTGATGTTAGGGTTGCTAGCACGTAATGTTAGGGTTGCTAGCACGTAATGTTAAGGTTATTAGCACGTAATGTTAGGCTTGCTAGCTTGTGATGTTAGGCTTGCTAGCACATGATGTTAGGGTTGCTAGCACGTAATGTTAGGGTTGCTAGCACCTAATGTTAGGGTTGCTAGCACGTAATGTTAAGGTTATTAGCACGTAATGTTAGGCTTGCTAGCTTGTGATGTTAGGCTTGCTAGCACATGATGTTAGGGTTGCTAGCACGTGATGTTAGGGTTGCTAGCACGTAATGTTAGGGTTGCTAGCACCTAATGTTAGGGTTGCTAGCACGTAATATTAAGGTTATTAGCACGTAATGTTAGGCTTGCTAGCTTGTGATGTTAGGCTTGCTAGCACATGATGTTAGGGTTGCTAGCACGTAATGTTAGGGTTGCTAGCACGTAATGTTAAGGTTACTAGCACGTAATGTTAGGCTTGCTAGCTTGTGATGTTAGGGTTACTAGCACGTGATGTTAGGGTTGCTAGCACGTGATATTAGGGTTGCTAGCACGTGATATTAGGGTTTCTAGCACATAATGTTAGGGTTTCTAGCACGTGATGTTAGGGTTGCTAGCACGTGATGTTAGGGTTGCTAGCACGTGATGTTAGGGTTGCTAGCACATAATGTTAGGGTTGCTAGCACGTAATGTTAAGGTTATTAGCACGTAATGTTAGGCTTGCTAGCTTGTGATGTTAGGCTTGCTAGCACATGATGTTAGGGTTGCTAGCACGTGATGTTAGGGTTGCTAGCAAATAATGTTAAGGTTACTAGCACGTGATGTTAGGCTTGCTAGCAAATAATGTTAAGGTTACTAGCACGTGATGTTATGCTTGCTAGCTTGTGATGTTAGGGTTACTAGCACGTGATGTTAGGGTTGCTAGCACGTGATATTAGGGTTGCTAGCACGTGATATTAGGGTTTCTAGCACATAATGTTAGGGTTTCTAGCACGTGATGTTATGGTTGCTAGCACATAATGTTAGGGTTACTAGCATGTAATGGCACGAAACGAATCTTTTGTGCGAATAATATATTTTCGAAAGATGTAAACCATCTAAATTCGATTCGATATACGAAGTATTAAACATGTCTTTATTGCAGCAGCAACATTTGTTTCGACTCTTTTTCGCGCCATTTAACCTTCTAGATTATTTTCCAATACTAACTGTACGTATGCTGTTCGATTATACGTGTCTGGGTATGTATGCCCAAACTGTGTTTTACCGCCACCCCTTCCAATCACCCCGAAAACATTAAAGAACCCTTACACTTATTTTCTCGTTTGAACCGAGCTATAAAAATGAAATTGGTTTCATACCTTTCTACGTTTACATAATTTTTTACCGTAATTCCCGTTAAAGAGTTTTCGTATTTTTCGGTTAAAGTGTACATTAAAACATTACCTGGATGCATCACGGTAAAATCCAAAGCAGGGATTAGTAAATTCATTTTTAAATATTTTTTTTATAAATTCCCAATAGTTTGTAAATTTTATTAATTATGATTTCCAAATTTTATAGTATTGAAAAAATGTATTATAAATTTTCAAACGTTTACAGTTTTGAACAATATTATGCATTTTCAAAAGTTCGTAGCATTGAAAACATTACAGGAAATTTCCAATCGTTTTTAACCTTGAAAATTATTGATTATCAGCTTCTGATTTTGTATATCATTCACTGATTATTCACTAGAATTTTAAATATTTTACAGTTTTATAAATTTTTAATAGTTCATAGTCTTTAAAAAAGCATGTATTATAAATTTCCATCTGTTTATAGTCTTTCAAAAAAGTATTCCCTATAAATTCCCAATTATAGATTATATTTGTGGTTTAAAAAGGAATTGTTTCGATTATTATTGACACTGTTTTGTTGGGTTTTTGAAAATTTTATTTAAAAAAATTAAAAATTTGATTCCATTCTGTAAGCGAGAATTCATATTGGGTGTTATAATAGGGTTTAAATAAAAACGATTTCAAATTTATACAATTATGCTAAATAAGTAATTTGTCGGTATTAATAAATCAATAAATTTGTGTGATTATTAAATAATTTATATACATAAATTGTCACAAAAAAATTATTTTGCTGTTAATTCTGACAAATTACTTATTTAACATAATAGTATAGGTTTCAAAGTAGTGTAATGTAAAACTAATATAACACCCAATGTGATTTCTTCCTTACAAGCTGGAATCGAATTATCAAATTTGTTTATCTTCCATTCACATTATATTATTGCAAAAATAAAATAAAATTGTAAAAATGAAAATAAACCCTGACCACCGTCAAAAGATTTTTCTTATTTTCAATGAATATTTATAATTGTTATAGAAATATTAATGGCGAAATAGGATTTATAATAAAGTAATTTAACTTCCGCCATGTTAAATGATATTTGAAGCTAAAATCTGGAGATGAAAATAGCGAAATGAAAATCACAAAAATGTGTAAAATGAAAATGTTACATTTTAATTTTTGAAATGATCGTTATTTTGAAATTGTTGAACTGATTTAGATGAGTAACACATATGTTAGAGTTATTACCAAGATAGATTTCTGTTGTTAATTTTAAAACAAAT
>CM040185.1:20622018-20642018 GCA_022606455.1 Callitettix versicolor | reverse complement strand
TTCTTTTTTTGTACAATCGGGCTCAAAATGTTAACGCTAGATTGCCAATACACATGCACAAACAAGCAGTGTTTTAATTAAATTTCATTTGGAAAATGGGCTATTGAAGCTCCCGTTATGGAGAGGCGCAAATCCGGTATTTTCTAAATAAGCATTGATCCTAATTTTGGATCAATTTTTTTGAGGGTGCATCAAATTAAATTATTGCATATGTGTATTTAAATTGTGTTTTTGTGTGTGTATGTGTATGTGTGTGTGTGTGTGTGTGTGTGTGTGTGTGTGTGTGTGTGTGTGTGTGTGTGTGTGTGTGTGTGTGTGTGTGTGTGTGTGTGTGTGTGTGTGTGTGTGTTTGTTGTGTGTGTGTGTGTGTGTGTGTGTGTGTGTGTGTGTGTGTGTGTGTGTGTGTGTGTGTGTGTGTGTGTGTGTGTGTGTGTGTGTGTGTGTGTGTGTGTTTGCGTGTCTGCGCGTGTGTGTGTGTGTGTGTGTGTGTGTGTGTTTGCGTGTCTGCGCGCGTGTGTGTGTGTGTGTGTGTGTGTGTGTGTGTGCGTTTGCGTGTCTGCGCGCGCGTGTGTATGTGTCTGTGTGAGAGAGATTGTGTGTGTGTTGTGTGTATGTGGGTATGTTAACTTGTCTGCGCGCACGCGTGTGTGTGTGTGTGTCTGTGTGTGTGTGTGTTGTGGTGTGTGTGTGTGTGTGTGTGTGTGTGTGTGTGTGTGTGTGTGTGTGTGTGTGTGTGTGTGTGTGTGTGTGTGTGTGTGTGTGTGGGTGGTGTGGGTGGGTGGGCAGGTGGGTGGGTGGTATGGTGGATGTGTGTGTGTGTGTGTGTGTGTGTTTGCATGCAAATATATTGTGTTAGTAGCTTAAACATATTTGTTAACCAAAAAAATTCGTTCAAGTGTCGAAATTGCGAATATCAACTTTTCATTGACACTCTACTTTTACCATCGCAATTGGCGTTAAAAACCGCATAAATCAGCAATTAAAAATTTTCAAAATCATTCGAATTATGAAATTTAATTTGACGAGGCTCAGTGTTTACTTTCGTATTTTCAAAAAAAATTAAAATGTCAAAATGCTAATGCAGACAATGTTCAATGCTGATTATAATGGTAAAAACAAAAAGAAAAAAATGTTTAAATAATTACGATTGGAAATTTGTTTCCATCACCTCAAAGATACAGCTGCTTAGAACGATTATTTTTAAAGTCAAAAAACATGAAAACGGTATGTCATTAAAAAGCACAAAAAAACCATTTCTTCACTATATTTATAATTCATTCTCTTAGCACTTTGCATTGACAAAGTTCATCAGAATATCGATATAATTTCACTAAATTTGTTCATTAGTTCTTGAAAAAATTTCGTCTTGTGTAACTCTTAACAGTGTTTACATTGTTTAATTTAATATTCATAAATTGTTTAATCATTTACTTACAATTTGTACATTGAGTTATTTTTTAATATTCCACCAAATAGAATGTATACGTATTTTACTGGTGATTCTATTTTTTATAGAAACCAAATATTTTTCTAGCGCTAACCCTAATTTTTTCGGTTTCAATTGATTTTTTTGATTAAAATATTTCAAATATATTTTTGGTAAAATCGGTTCTTCAATTGGCGGTATATGCATTGTTTATTCAAGTCTACAGCTATACAGAAACTACATTTCCCTTCCCTTTATCATGAGATTAAAATGAAAATTTAAATTATTTAAATAATGTAGCAGTAAGAAATGCTTCTCTATCATTCAACTCAAAAATCTCTTTTACTCTTCTTCTTTCTTACTTTCCCCATATTTCTGTTCTCCCTCTCTTTCTCCTCACATTGTTTGTTTATAATTACACTATATGTATTTTATTTTTGTAATATTTTTCTTATGACGTCACAAGGTCAAGTGTAATGGCGGGCATTATTGTCATAACTTTGTCTCTTATAAACATGAGAAATCAAAAATCATTTCTGTATCTCTTCTGTTTCTATCTTGAGGTCAAGTGGAAGAGAGGTCCTAGCTTTGCCTCGAATAAAGACAACCAACGAATCAATCAATCTTTATCTTTCTTTCTCTTATTCCAACCAAACAGTTCCCAAAGTCATTGTATTTCCTGTTTAATTATTTTATTACTGACTACCCTTTGATGTAGTATACTACCAAATGTACGCAGAATAGCATTACGTTCCTACAAGTGACTTATGTTCCTACCTTAATCACACCGTACATTCACAGGTGGTCACTAAAATACTTAAGGTAAACATTAATTCTGGTTATAGCACACTTGTGGAAAATTAACTGAGATTTACTGATTAAGCAATCATAAGTTTATCGTGAGAGTACCGTGGTAAGGTACAGTGAAAATTTATGATAATTACGATCTTGGAAAGTAATTTGAGGTTATGCAAAATGTTTGAAAATAGAACGGCTATCATGGTAAGATCCTGACCCGGAAGACGACATAATAACAATACTAATCCCCAAAAAATGTTTCAGGAGTCGTTAAAATTATATTTATGTGTATGTGTGTGTGTTTGTTTAGTAGTAGAACGACGTCATTTACAAGTTGTTTACCTTGCAAAATTCATTCAATTAGTTCAAAATGATAGCTATTAACAAATTTTAAAACTTTTTATCGTACATTTACTTGAAAATTTCTAATGCAACTTTTGTTGTGATCGTTAATTTTGAAATTTTAAAATATTAATATAGATTTATATAATATGTATGAAAGCAATTTCTTTTTTTACGGTAAAATCAGTTTTTTTAACCAAACAAATAATAATATTTCTGTGAAATGTTGCTTCCATCGATTCGCTTGATGGTCGATGTGGCTAAGTCACCAATCAGTCGACTGCGTCCATGAAATGTGCCCCTCAAAGTCGTGGGTTCAAGTTGAAGTTACTTCTGTACTTTGCCTTTTTCGATAGCGATTCGTCGCCCTTAATTGACAAATTTGTATAAAGCATGAACGTTGGGAAGACAAAATAGAGAAAAATTAAATAAATATTTCGTCTATCGATTCAGCTAGAGAAATCTTTCCGACTAAAAGGAACCTTAATTAACTAAATCTGAAATGGTTTCTCTCTGAAGGTAGATTTCCTTATTATTTGCACTGTTTAGCAATGAACTTTCATAAACCAATAATATATCTTATATAAATACACCTTTTCAAAAAAATGTTTTGGCGATATTTATTGCGTCTCCTAAAGCGATATTCATTGCGCATGCGCGGAGTTGCACTAAGCGAAGCGAACTACGAATTCAAAACAGCACATATTGTTTCACATAAATGCACCCACTGAAGTGTAACAGAGCTGACCGGAATCGAGCGGTGTCGCTGGGCTCTATGTAGCTTCGACTGTGTCTAAGTTCGGTTTTCAAGCTGGCTCCATTTCCCCTTCCACGCTAAACACGCCTCCAAACGTATTGTTTCTCGTTACTTAGGCTGCCGCATAGGTTTCGGATTTTAAAAATAGTCATTTCCTGGAATCCGTTACATTAAGTCTAAATATTTAGATTTAAAAAATACAAAACCGTTCTTGAAACTAAACCCCGCTTTCGGTTGTCGGTCATTTTCACTCCGTTCAGCCCCGCCCCACATTTGGTGGCCGCCCTACCTAAGAAATGTTTCATAATTATATTCACAAAATCGTAAATTTTCAATTACAAAGTTCACGGATATCGTCGGTTACAGTAATACCAACAAAAACAGACGCGCATTTCCATAGCGTGGTCAAAATAAATACGCTTTTCTGAAACGAAGAATGTAAAATTTAAAATAACAATGCCAACAGTGTCTTAGAGCAGTGTTTCCAACCCCTTATAACGGAATGGTAAACAGTCTAACCCGAAAGATCAATTTGTTAACATTGTTATGAATATTTAGCAGTTTCACCCTCCCGAGACGAAAAAAGGATTAAAGCAAATTTCGCTGTAAAGGTCGAGGGGGTTGAATATTAAATAAAACATTTCATTACAAATAAACGACCGTAAAAATATTCAATATTAATTTATTCATTAGGTTATTAGACTGGTTTTCTTCTTTTTTTTGTAAATATTAATGAAAATAATGTTCTACTTATTTGTAAAAAGAACTGAAGTTAAAGTCTGTTTCGTTAGACAGACATTATTTTCTGTCTTCACTACGTTGGTTTCTGTGAATTTTTGGTGTAATTTGAGTCTGATACGATAGAAATTATATAATTTTTATATTAACATTTCATAAGCCCAATCTCGCGTAATTTTATAAAAAATCAATATTGAAAAACCTTGTTTACTGTTATTCTTTTTTTTGGAATTTCGAGGAAATTTTAGGACTTAATTACTCAGCGTCATGTCCTTACGTTTGTCGTTTTAGTCGCTAAAGCATCCCGCAAACCGATTGCTATGAAATTAGTCTTTGTAGCGATCATAACCTAGGAAAATAAATAGTTGTATCGTAGATAATAAAAATCATAAAGATAATTTTTTTTAAATTTATATAATATGGGTTATTATTTAAAATAAAAGTGATAGTGATCACAGATACACGATTTTTACACAAATAAAGTTTTAAAAAAAACATTTGAAAAGTTTATTTTGCTACTATACGTAACGCCCTCAGAATTAAAATGAAAACTTTATAAGCTCACCTTGTAGAAAGCAACAAAATTCGTCTATCGAAAAATTCACCAGTAACTTTAGAATGTGTTTTTTTCACGCCGTTTGACGTTATGCAGTTTGCGAAAAAGTTATTGGGAATACGATTAAAAGGTCATTTCGATTTTTGGGAATGAAAAATGTTTTTAAAAAGACATCGAAATAGTGTGCGGCAAGGTAGTACAGTCCGCGTCTTGTCAGTGCAAACGACACTCTAATTTAGCGGATCCATTATTACAAGAAACAAATAGAGGTCTGTGCTATGAACTCGAGAATTCTGCGTTTATTTCTTACGCATTTTTGGCAAAACGCATCGAGCGATTGTTTTTAAATTTGTTACGACGATACAATCATGAATTACAAACTAAGTATGCGTAAGATTTTTCCTATTCAATTTCGTTTAAAATGATGGTCTTAAATTTACATTTTTTTCGGCGAAAAACCATTAAGGTTGTCATCGCCGATTTTAAATTTACAAAAAATGAGTTTATGCACTTTTAGATAAAAGCATTGACAGATTGTTTAGAAATTTGGTATAAAGATACATTTTATAGTGTTCAAATGACGCAGTTTTGACCAAACGCATTGACCGATGCTTTTGAAATTTAGTACGGAGTCATCTTGATAAAGCCCAAACTGTGTATGTGTTTCCCTATTTCCTTTCATTTCAAAATGACGACCTCTTATTTTTTATGAGGAGTGTTGGCTTTAACCGATTGTTTAGAATTTGGTACGGAGTCATCAAGATTCAAATTGTGTGGTTATACCTTAGTTTAACACGGTTAATCGTCTATTGCGCATTAACCGATTATTTTGAAATTTGGTACGAAGATATTTTGTGTAAAGCCTGAAAGACGTATATGTAAGACTTTTTTCCAGTCACTTTTGTTTCAAGATGGATAAATCTGATTTAACGTTCATAGTGTGGTTGATGATTATTTCTTATCATATTTCCTGAACGTCAAAACTATCACAATTTTCACCGCTTCACAGAGTTAATTATTTATTACGTATATTAATAGTAAGATAACTCACTTTAAGTTAATGATAGTTTATCAAGATAAAGCCCAATCTATGTATGTGTTTCCCTATTTACTTTCATTTCAAAATGGCGACCTCTTATTTTTTATGAGGAGTGTTGGCTTTAACCGATTGTTTAGAATTTGGTACGGAGTCATCTTGATAAAGCCCAAACTATGTATGTGTTTCCCTATTTACTTCCATTTCAAAATGGCGACCTCTTATTTTTTATGAGGAGTGTTGGCTTTAACCGATTGTTTTGAAATTTGGTACGGAGTCATCTTGATAAAGCCCAAACTATGTATGTGTTTCCCTATTTACTTCCATTTCAAAATGGCGACCTCTTATTTTTTATGAGGAGTGTTATCTTTAACCGATTGTTTAGAAATTTGGTACGGAGTCATCTTGATAAAGCCCAAACTATGTATGTGTTTCCCTATTTACTTTCATTTCAAAATGGCGACCTCTTATTTTTTATGAGGAGTGTTGGCTTTAATCGATTGTTTTGAAATTTGGCACGGAGTCATCTTGATAAAGCCCAAACTATTTATGTGTTTCCCTATTTACTTCCATTTCAAAATGGCGACCTCTTATTTTTTATGAGGAGTGTTGGCTTTAACCGATTGTTTTGAAATTTGGTACGGAGTCATCTTGATAAAGCCCAAACTATGTATGTGTTTCCCTATTTACTTTCATTTCAAAATGGCGACCTCTTATTTTTTATGAGGAGTGTTGGCTTTAACCGATTGTTTTGAAATTTGGTACGGAGTCATCTTGATAAAGCCCAAACTATGTGTGTGTTTCCCTATTTACTTTCATTTCAAAATGGCGACCTCTTATTTTTTATGAGGAGTGTTTGCTTTAACCGATTGTTTTGAAATTTGGTACGGAGTCATCTTGATAAAGCCCAAACTATGTATGTGTTTCCCTATTTACTTTCATTTCAAAATGACGACCTCTTATTTTTTATGAGGAATGTTGGCTTTAACCGATTGTTTAGAATTTGGTACGGAGTCATCTTGATAAAGCCCAAACTATGTATGTGTTACCCTATTTACTTTCATTTCAAAATGGCGACCTCTTATTTTTTATGAGGAGTGTTGGCTTTAACCGATTGTTTAGAATTTGGTACGGAGTCATCTTGATAAAGCCCAAACTATTTATGTGTTTCTCTATTTACTTTCATTTCAAAATGGCGACCTCTTATTTTTTATGAGGAGTGTTGGCTTTAACCGATTGTTTTGAAATTTGGTACTGAGTCATCTTGATAAAGCCCAAACTATGTATGTGTTTCCCTATTTACTTTCATTTCAAAATGGCGACCTCTTATTTTTTATAAGGAGTGTTGGCTTTAACCGATTGTTTTGAAATTTGGTACGGAGTCACCTTGATAAAGCAAAAACTATGTATGTGTTTCCCTATTTACTTTCATTTCAAAATGGCGACCTCCTATTTTTTATAAGGAGTGTTGGCTTTAACCGATTGTTTTGAAATTTGGCACATAGCCTCAAAGACGTATGTGTAATAATTTTTTCCAGTCACTTCCGTTTCAAGATGGCGGGCTCTGATTTAACGTTGATAGTGTGGTTGATGATTATTTCTTATCATATTTCCCGAACGTCAAAACTATCACAATTTTCACCGCTTTCATAGAGAAACAGAATAAAATTTCCAATAAAGTTCCAGTAAAACTTTTCGTCAATATTAAGGTTAAAAGTTCAATTGGCGGACAATGTTAATAGCGTTTGTCGTGATGCATTCTGTGTATCAATTAATTACTATCATTCATGTTACATCTACAGATCTTTGAAGCACTATTTTTTATATTTTTTTTTAAACAAGGCGCCGACCCTCACTACTTCCTTTCAGCACATGCTCAAGCATTTCATTTCTTTCTATTGTGATAAAATAAAAATGATTTCACTCACTCTGAACATAAAATGCTTGACTAGAGCAGAATATATTTTTCAAGCCATTTAACGTTTATCTGAACGTTTAGCCTTTTCTTGCAACGTATTCCATATCTCACTCCATTAGTCAATCTCATCATTCTTCCAATAATCGATTCTTAGCATTCAGTTTGAAATGATAACGGAAGTATAACGCTTATTGTTTTCTTTATATTCGTCGTATTGTAACAGCGTAAATAATACGATATACGAAGCATGTGTATTTATTTTGTATATGTACAGTTTTTGAACATAGCAGTGTTCATAGAATCCATTACAGTAAGCCTAAATATTTATGTTAAGATACGAACTCTTCCTGTTGCCGTTCATTCCATTCCCTCAGCACAGTTCAGCGCTACTCCGCCTGACATAAGAATTTGGAAAATTTTAAATACCAAATTAAGGAGATTTTAACGCTGATTACGATAGATAATTCACTTTTCTAACATTCCCTAAGATTTAAAGTTGCCATGATTTTAAAGTAAAAAATAAAATGGCAAACAAAGGAGTGTTAAAACGTGTATAACGTATGTCCTTGATAACTCGAATTCCTAAATAAATCGATTATTTAAATCGCCTTGAAATCTTTATAAAACATCCATAAATTGAAGTTTTCAAAATTATATCCTAATAGTTCGCTTTTCTGATAAATTTATCCGACAGTATATTGAGAATTAATTTCAATAACTTTTACGTTTAATAATTGCTAACCTCTATAAGTCGAAATTTACTTACAGAATTAGAATTCCCACGCTGCGAACGTAATACTCTAGAATCGAATGTTTACATCATTTGTATTAGTCATAATGTCCGCATTTCCAACACAATGTTGGTTTATTTCTCATCCAGTGGTTTATTCGTGTCGATGTGCTATTTACGCAAGTACTTTTTTAACATGTATCATGTTTTAGGGCTGCTTTTGATGTTGGAGAAACATGTTTATATTGATAGGTTAATTTAATTTTGGTAGTTTTATTAAAATATCAGTTTACTCATTAATTCACAAAGATCAGCTGATTTCAGTGAACAGCTGATAGGCTGTAATAAATTTCAGGTTATGTTGTTAAAAACTAGCAGCGTTAATTTGTCGTGTTTTCGAACAAATTATCGTAATTAAAAAAACGAAGAGAAAACATGACGCACGGTTTTTATTTTTCATTCAATAACAGAAATTTTCAGTTTAATGTTACATGCAAAAATAAAGTGTGAAATTTTAACGGTGGAGAAAAATATGAAAGTTACTGAGCATGGTTTATATTGCCTCCTCAGTGTTTGTATGAAAGCGTATCATATAAAGTAGTTTTAGTTATGTGTTTGATTTATTCACTTTTTGGTTTCAGTTTCTTCTAAAAAAATAGGGCAATAGTGAATTTTGAGTCAGTTTAAACTGAAATGGTCGTACCTCAATAACCTGATTATTTCGTTTTGACTATATTAATAATTCGAACATCGCATACACGAATTCGTAAATCGAATTTTTTAAAATCACCTTCAAACACGAGTTTTTCTATTACATTTTTAACAAATCCTCCAATAATGTTTTAGAATATAAGATCAACGTTCATTTAAAGATATCGATTCTGGATCACACCATTTGAGCTCCATTTGGAGCACATTTTGCACCGTGAATTGCACTAAAACAAAAACTTGTATTACTAACGCAGTTCAGGTCAGCTGTGCGGAATGTAACACCAACACGCGCCCCCTCCCCTGCACTCCGCCGCAGTGGCTCTTGAGCGGTGAAAGATTGAAGCACCCTTCCAAGGCTGCCATGTATTCTAATTAGGCCACTTTAATGACGCTGCCACTGTTACATTTCTTGTTTTGTGTGTCTGGTTTTACAGTTACGTTTGTACGTATGCACTAGTAAATTCGAACACAATTTTAATTTTAAAACAACTGACGTAAGGGTTTCGTTGCGTTTTTTTTAATTCTTTTGAAAACCACAAGCATAATTCTGTTTTGCATAATTCTGGTCTTTCAGTAACTATCATTTAAAATGAGCATTTGCAGTGTTCGTAAGATATAGACTTTGAAGTCACTGCCTGACCTGACTTATAAATAGATAAACACATTTTATATGACCTACACACTGCACTTCCACCTTTCGAAATTTTTGACGAAGCTTGTCAGCGTTATAAACGAAGCACCGGTGTTCGAGCCCCCCATTACATTTACTAACTATTTAAAATATAAATAAATACGATTTTTATAAAATACTAATTAATTTATTATTTATAAAGTACCAAAATTATAAAAATTAAACATGATATTAAAACCATAAAATACAATGGGAACTAACAAGAAATATGATATTAAAACAATAAAATACAATGGGAACTAACAAGAAATATGATATTAAAACAATAAAATACAATGGGAACTAACAAGTAATATGATATTAAACAATAAAATACAATGGGAACTAACAAGAAATATGATAGTAAAACAATAAAATACAATGGGAACTAACAAGAAATATGATATTAAAACAATAAAATACAATGGGAACTAACAAGAAATATGATATTAAAACAATAAAATACAATGGGAACTAACAAGAAATATGATATTAAAAAAATAAAATACAATGGGAACTAACAAGAAATATTATATTAAAACAATAAAATACAATGGGAACTAACAAGAAATATGATATTAAAAAAATAAAATACAATGGGAACTAACAAGAAATATGATATTAAAAAAATATAATACAATGGGAACTAACAAGAAATATGATATTAAATCTCTGCTTGTTTATAAGATTATAATTAATTACTAACGTACATTAAAGTTGTACAACTAAGAAAATACATTGTGCATATTAAAATATTTTATATTCTTTTATTAATTTATAAGTTTATAGTTTTAAATACAAAAAACAGAACAAAGAGCTATTGAATTAAGTGACTGAAATTGCTTTGTTAAAAGGTCATGCAAGTATTAAATATAACTATAACGTCTATTTTAACAGAAGTTCATATTAATAGTAAGCCTACATGATTTTCAATGATTTTCCTTAGGATTATAACTTTGAATTAGTGTATTGTATGTTGCTTTCACAAGAGTTGTCTTTCGCAAACGCAAAAATAGCTGCAGAAGGAAATACGGAACAAAAAACTGACACTTCGAACATTGTTTTAAAGAGATGATATAACACTGTTCAACTTCTTTCTGTGCATTGTTTATTATTCGGTTCTAAAGGAAAATCACCAACAATAAGCTAACCTGTTTTAACGTCGGCAAACAAAACCCTGCACAGGATACAATATCGCCCAGTGTAAACACACACTCACACAAGGAGAAGCTTATTGCTCGCCTGTTCTGCATCTATATTAGGTTATTTGTGTCGGTCAAACACAACCGCTGGCGAAGTGGCTGCGATTGGTCCAGTCTCGAGTTTTCTGTCAATAGTTGCTGTGTTTTTCCTGGCGCTTATTGGTTATTTGGTAATTATTGTACCAAACAGAGAGATACAAATACAGTTTTATTATAAACTACTAGTGGACCAGTGCGAACTTTTGCAGTTAGTGGGGGAGGGGGGAAAAGAAATGTACAACAATGTACAGCAAGAAGTTGAACATTGTTATAGTTTATCTTTTTCTGTTAGAATAGACTTTTTTCGAATAGCCCATTTAGAGGGCACGCTTAATCAACTTCTTAGCCCATTCTTCCTTTATTTGCCTTGAATGGTCTTCTCTGTCCTCTTGCGTCCACTCTCTTCCTCTCCTGCACGTGGGTCTTTTATTCTCCCGCAACTCAAGTTGCCGTATTGTACTTCTGAATATTGCTCTGTCTTCTATAATTTCTGAGTCTATTGCGTTGTTTTGCAGGTCCTTGTCTGTCTCTGTGAACCAAGTTATCTTGTTCCTGTGCTTGTTTAATATTGTGAAGATCTGTTTAGTTAGTCGGGTGTTCTCCATTCTGTATATGTGTCCGTAGAATTGAAGTCTTCTTTTACAGAATACGTCTGTTATTTTTTCTATTTTGGATAAAGCTCTCCATTTGACCTCTGTTTATATTCTAACCCTGTGTTACTCTTTGGACCCAATATTTTCCGTAGAATCCTTCTCTCTATCTTTCTTATTTTCTCTACGTTCTAAAAATAGACTTTAAAATTACATAAAATTCTTTTTTGAACTGTTAATGAAGCAAAGTTATTAATTTTGTTAAGGTTATTTAATACAATATGACTTACTTTGTTTTACTGGTTATAACCGGATTTTACAATGCATACTTGAGTTGGGCTACAGTATTTACATTTTACTAAAAGATACGTAGTGCATATTAAAATATTTTTGTATTTAACAGCGAAACTAAAAATAAAACGGCGCATTGAATATGACTGTTATGTAAACGTACACTTGTTACATTTTGAAAACGGGTTTTTTAATTACATACCTAAATTAGGCTACAGTATTTACTGTTTTCTAAAATCTAAGTATTTTATCTTATAAAATTTACATTTTAAAACTAACTTAGATTGTCTTACCCATTGTATTTTTAAAACTGATTCAAAATTATTCAAGTCTTGAATAGAGTAATAATTTAAATTTTACTTTCAACAATGTTTGTTCTGTTAATAAGCCAATTTGTAATACCACTGCTGATTGCTAAAAAACATTGTACTAACTAGCTATTTAAAGATTTGTCGCAGGTATAGGACATAGCACAATCGATTCCGCGTATAAAAATTTGTATATACACATTTTCAAAAAAAAAACATTCGAGTGTTTCTGAGATAAGCTGTGCACACACATACATAGACACATACACACATATATACATACATACATACATATATACATATATATATATATATATATATATATATATATATATATATATATATATACACAGAAATAGCTCGTTTAATATTATTAAAAAAAAACAGTTTGAATTTTTAAATTGCATTTCAAACAACAGATGTCACTACGGTCAATGTCACTTTCTTTATTTTCAATTGACTCTGATTTGATACGAGAAGGACACCCCATAGTTTATTTCCCAAAACAAATATTTGCAACATTATTGCGGTTTGTCCAATGAAACATGCATTATGCTGTAGTGTTAAAGGAATACTAACGAAAGTAAGGTTAAACACAGACAATAAACTGACGTTAAATTTTGACCCGACATGCTTTGTACTTTGCTCCCCCCACAGCACGAGTCATTAGGGCCGGTTAATTATAATACATGACACAGTGAAGTGCACTTCAAAGCTCTGTTGTGGGAGAGCACTAGGAGAAATATATTCTACGTAAATCCTGTTGATCGTTAAACATACTAACAAATGGAATTGTTATTGAAAAGACAGTTATTGTAGTGGCTATCACGGTAATAGCCGGGACCATGAAATGTAAGGCATTTTTGATTGGTCGTTAAATAAATACAAATATTTTTTAAAGTTTAATTGTGTTACATAGCTATAACTTCAAACTATACTACGCTGTTATCTGTGGGCGATAGAGTCACCTGTGAACAGTCAACTGGGAAATGGCAAATATCTAATAAACAGGTGAACCGAAATATTTTTTTGTGTTTTTACTATATTTAAAATTAATTTACAAAAATACACCAATCCTAATAGAATTGACTAGAGATTTACATCTGTCATAATCACAATTGTAGGGTTAACATTAAGAAATTGTCTCTTCACGTTGGTCAGCTTCGTTATTTTTACTGAACCAAATCATGAGGTTTGGTTCTACTGAGGCGGCGAACATCGTTCATAACGCTGTCGGTCATTATCTTCATAGTTTTATTAATATGAACTTGGAGAAGTTGGTTATGCTTCAAAACTACCTTCTTTATTTCCAGGAGGTTTAATATATTCATGTTAAGATCAGCGTGTAAATACCTGTTACGGATGTGGACCAAAAAAAAGGACGCATAAAACTTAACGAAAGTAATTCAATACGCGTTAGTTTCACGAATAAAAGAATTCAACAATACCCACATATCTATATATATATATAAAAGGCAATGTCCTGACTGACTGACTGATCAACGTACAGCCCAAAATAGAGACTTGAAATTTTTAGGATACCTTCGTTTTAATATGTAAGCGCGTACTACGAAAGGATTTTGCCAAATATTGATTTTAACATCATTAAACTACTAACCCAGTCAAAATGTAATAATCAACGTACAGCCAATACTATTATAGTTAGAGACTTGAAATTTTCAGAGTACCTTCTTACAACATTGTCGAAATGCACTGAATAAGTGGTGCACTTAAAAACGATTTTCCAGTATGCAACCCCTAAAGAGGTAAACATGAGGTACAATTTTTATTGGAAAAAATATGTTTTTCATCTGACCTTTTTAAAACGTAACACATTCACTCTTAAGTATAAGTAATGAAATATATTTTTCACCTTTTCCCCAAAACGCATCCCCTAAAGAGATTGAAAGAAAGTATAAAATATAAAAAAGGGGTACAATTTTATATTGAAAAAATATTTTTTTTATCATATATTCTAGAAATATGCTATGAAACACATATTTCAACATTTTTCTGAATTCATCCCCTAAAATAATAAAAATGGGAAAAGAGTTATCATGGGAGAAAAAGAATGTTTGCATTGGAGAAAAATATTTTTTATCAAATTTTCTTAAAAGTAAACACAGTATTTTAAAACACAAATTATGATACACGAAATTCAGTATTTTCCCCCGAATTCATCCCCTAAAAGGACAAAAATATAGAATAGGTATAAATGTTTGTATTGGACAAAAATATTCTTGATCAGATTTTCTTAAATTCGAATGGAACACGTTTGAAGACAATAAAACAACATATTCAGGTTATAACATTTTTTTCATATTCACTGTAAAATAATCACGAGTTTAGATGATCACGCTTTTATTAATATATATATTTTTTTCTAAATTATTAAATTATTGAAACAGTTTAAGTTTCGTGGGCGAAGCCGCGACGGGTAATGCTAGTCTTAATATATAAATTAAAAAGTCCTGACTGACTGACTGATTCATAATCAAGGCAGAGCCAAAACTATTTTAGCTAGCGGCTTGAAATTTTCAGGATACATTTATGATACCATATAGGCGCGCACTAAGAAAGGAGAACATTGCAAGAAATTGATTTTAACGCCATTAAACTACTTACCAGTCCAAATATAATAATCAACGTACAGGCAATATTATAAAACCTACAGACTTGAAATTTTCAAGGTATCTTCTTACAACAATGTTAAAGTACACTAAGAAAACATTTTGAAAAAATATGATTTTGACGCCATTAAACTACTTACCCAGTTCAAATTTAATAAACAACGTACAGCTAATACTATTATAGTAGAGACTTGAAATTTTCAAGGTACATTCTTACAACAATGTCAAGGTGCACTAAGAAAGGATTTTGTAAACATTTGATTTTGACGCCATTAAACTACTTATCTAGTCAAATTTTATTAATCAATGTACAGCCGAGACTATTATAGCTAGAGACTTGAAATTTTCAGGGTACCTTCTTACAACAATATTGAGATTCGTTAAGAAATGATTATGCAAAAATTTTATTTTAACGCCATTAAAATACTTATCCAGTCCAACTTTAATAATCAACGTATAGCCGAGACTATAATACTTAAAGATTTAAAATTTTCATGGTTACCATCACATGTAGGGGTGCACTGAAAAACGATTTTCCAGTATTCAACCCCTAAAGAGGTAAAAATGAGGTACAACATTTTGTATTGGAAAAATATGTTTTTCGTCTGACCTTCTTAAAACGTAACATAGTCACTCTTAAATATAAGTAATGAAACATATTTTTCACCAATTCCAAAAACTAATTCCCTAAAAAGATTGAAAGGGGGTAAAGAATGTAAAAAAAGTGGTATACAATTTTGCCTTGAAAAAATATTTGTTTTGGATCGAATAATCTAGAAGTATGCTATAAAACACAAATAATGAAACACATATTTCAACATTTTTCTGAATTAATTACCTAAAAGAGTAAAAATGTAAAAAATATATATAATTGGAGAAAAGAGTGTTTTCATTGGAGAAAACTTTTCTTAAAAGTAAACAAAATATTCTAAAACACAAATTATGTTACACGTTCAGCATTCCGCCCCAACCAAATTCATCCCCTAAAAAGACAACAATATAAAAATGTATAAATGTTTGTATTGGAGAGAAATATTTTCTATCAGATTTTCTTAAATTTGAATCGAACACGTTTGAAGACAATAAAACAACAAATTCAGGTTATATTTTTTCATATTCTCTGTAACATAATCACGAGTTTAGATGATCACGCTTTTATTAATATATATTTTATGTTTCTAAATTATGTCATTAATGAAACAGTTTAAGTTTCGTGGGCGAAACCGCTAGGGGTAATGCTAGTAGTCTATACTGTAACACAGCAAAGTACCTGGGTACGACACTTGATGGTGAACTTCGATGAAACGAGCACATACAAAAAAAAAACGAATAACTAAACATAAATTATGAAAGATGTACTGGCTATTAGGCAGTAGATCAGAATTATCATTGGATAATTTTGGTTTTCATTATTTACCTATTACACACACACACACACACACACACACACACACACATATATATATATATATATATATATATATATATATATATATATATATATAGAGAGAGAGAGAGAGAGAGAGAGAGAGAGCATATTTTTTTAAATATTTTTGTTTATATGGATTTAGATTACAAAATTTGATCCTACTTTAATGAAAACTTGAACAAGTTCGCCACTAAAAAAAATCCGTTAAATCGATTCGAAATGACAGTAATTCAAACGTTTAAGAAATCATACATTTTCATTTTTAATTATCTTTCAATCTTATTTTTCATTGAAATTGTCTTGAAAACTTGCATGAATTATTAAAAACTACTAAATTACATTTATAATATAATTCAAATTTCAGTATGAATTCTAAAGAGATTTTAACGCAAATTTTATTAGTAAGAAGATAAAAGAATTTCATGTGATATTACAAGGATAGCGCTTCTTACTAGAAATTCGCATCCATAAGCGAGTCAGGTGCGTGCAACGATTATTTATATATTATTCCATAACCATACCTCATTGAATAAAATACTTTACGATAAAGGACATCATCTCCGCATATTTTATTCAGATGCCGGTCTCTTCAATATATTCCTGTCTCGTCTCTTTTCACTTCTTCGGATATCTCTTCTTGTCACGCTCCTGTTCACGCCGTCTCTTTGCAGATTAAACTACGACTGCTGCTTGTATTGCAGGCTACGTGACTACGTGATTACGTGACACGCATTCAATTATCACCGAATGGACGCGTTATATAACGGTGTTCAGATAATGCTTGTACGTTACCGTTTCGAACAGGTGAAAATGCAGAATAATCGTGGCGCGCATGCTCGTTACTGACGTGATGGAAGCTGATTTCTAACATTGGCATTTTTATTAACGAATAGTAATTCGTTACTATTAGAAATTAGAAAAATGAGCTATTTAACGGTCATTATTGTAAGATCCAGTCTTTGGAGTACCAATCCTCGTTAGTTTTTGAGGGGTAAATAAAATATATTTAAAATAATATATATATATATATATATATATATATATATATATATATTCGCTATTTTGGCCTATTCAGACTTGAGACAAAAGTCAAATAAAGTAACAGCTTAAACAATTTCCTTAACCAGCACAATTCATATAACAGTTTCAAAATGGCGGACAAAAAAATCTTTGAAAAATCATAACTTCTTTTGTCTTAAATTTGTTTTGAAAATCTGATATCACCGTCGTATTCAGCGTTTAAAGATTGCAAAAATTATCGTTTTGAATTTTTTCAAATAGGTTGAAATTTAAAAAAAAGTTATTAACGGCTTTTTACGAGGTTATTACGAGGTGCATTTTCGTATATTTAAACATTTTATACACCAATATATTCAGGTTTTAATACAGATTCTGAGAGTGAAATCGAAATTTCAAAGATAGAAAAAGTATTTTTGGAAATAGTTTCTATCACTTAGGGGAGACGGTTCTATGATGTGGATTATTTGAAAATGTAATATGTCATTATCAGCTTTAATAT
Source organism: Callitettix versicolor (assembly GCA_022606455.1). Classification (NCBI taxonomy): domain Eukaryota; kingdom Metazoa; phylum Arthropoda; class Insecta; order Hemiptera; family Cercopidae; genus Callitettix; species Callitettix versicolor. Next base: position 20,624,328 of record CM040185.1, on the reverse strand, counting down.
AAGTATATGAAGGCATATTAAATATTGAAAACAAGAAAATGATCAGTTAGGACGGAAGTAAAAAGGAAAAAATGTTACACAAGATCATTTGGTCGTACCAAATTTCAAACCAATCGGTCAATGCGTTTGGCCAACATTTTGTATACTCTTTATCGTTAAGTCAGAGCCGCCATCTTGAAACGGAAGTATTTTTTTGTGTTTAACGTCCGACTATTGTGCACACTTGGGCTAATGCAGACGATAGAAACGGTAGTAAATTGAATAAGATAGAGTGAAACTGGAAATAGAGTATTCGCAATGACTTCAATTTTGCTCAATCCAAAATTGTCAAAAATAATAATGTTACATTTAGAAAATATATTAATTGAAAAATAACACCTGAATATTTTAGAAAACTTTAACACTTAAGAACATTTATCGCTTGACCTTTTAATTTTTTTTCAATTTAAAAGTTTTATTACAATAAACATCCCTTGTTACGATCGCAAGTAATTTCTATAAACACAATTGTCTATTGTCATTTAATTATTTCATTAATATTATCTTTATTATCTGGTATTATCTATTGAGATAAATTCTATTAAATTTGTAAAAGTTTAAAGAATATTAATAATAACTAAATAACGAAAAATTCTGAAACACTGTAAAAACAATACGAGAAATTTTAAAGTAAAATAATCCAAAAACGGAAATCAGTCACTAATTCGAGTTTTGTCTGTTGATCACTATTTAACTAAATGCATTTGCTGAATCCAGTGTACGGCTTGGTGTCCAGCTTTTGATGGAGCCAGACACCATAGAGGCTAAATTCGGTGACTCGCTACTCGGCTTCTTCGTCTGTTGACACAAAGTTGTCCTTAGTATATTCTAAGTGTCCAGCTTCTGATGGAGCCAGACACCATAGAGGCTAAATTCGGTGACTCGCTACTCGGCTTCTTCGTCTGTTGACACAAAGTTGTCCTTACTATATTCTAAGTGTCCAGCTTCTGATGAAGCTAGACACCATAGAGGCTAAATTCGGTGTCTCGCTACTCGGCCTCTTCGTCTGTTGACACAAAGTTGTCCTTACTATATTCTAAGTGTCCAGCTTCTGATGAAGCTAGACACCATAGAGGCTAAATTCGGTGTCTCGCTACTCGGCCTCTTCGTCTGTTGACACAAAGTTGTCCTTAGTATATTCCTGTTCCTGATAAGAAATCTGTTAGTGCTCTTAAACGTACATTGAATACAAGAAGTGAAATTATTCCAGCATTAACCCTTAGGCAATAAAATTATTTATTTTACAAATTTAAGGAAATATTATTATTATTTTTTTTTTTTAACGTCCGACTATTGTGCACAATTGGACTAATGCAGACGATGGGATGATTTATAGCGCATGAAAATGCCAAGCCCTGGCCGGGAATCGAACCCGGGTCCTCGGGGTGAAAGCCTAGTATGCTATCAACTAGGCCACCGAGGCAGCTAAAAGAGATTTTAACGCTAATTAGCATAGCGAAATCTGATTTTTGTGGTTGATAAACAATTTTACACGATAAAAAGTTATAATTTCCTTAAGATTTAAAATGACGGCCATTTTTAAACAGTTGAACGGATTTTGCGCTATCGAACTTGTCCAAGCTGTATTTTTGTGCCGAATTTAAATCAAATCGGATCAAAAATACAACATAATACGTACATAGATAAACAATTTTGTTATTGAACCAAAAATAAAAATCATTTATAATGTTTCCTCTTCGTTTTTTATTGAATTACAATAATTTGTTTTTTTTTTATTACTTTTTAACGACATAACCTGAAACGTGATATAGTCTAATCAACTGTTCATTGAAATCAGCTGATTGTTACGAATTAATATTAAGTCAAATTAACATAGCAACAACATAACCTAAATCTTACTATAGCACATCAGTTTTTCAATAAAATCAGCTGATCTTTAAGAATTTATACAAATCAACTGATGGTTTTAATGTAAATACCAAAATTAAATTAACGATTCATTTCATTTACTTTAATTGGTCAAACTTCTTCGAAGTTTCCGTAGTGTAGTGGTTATCATGCGAGCCTCACACGAGCAATGGCCTCGTGTGATTGAAACGGTAATTTTTAGTTATAATTAGTTTTTAATATGAGACCTTGCGACGCGCAAAATATTCTTTCGTATATCACTATAATCATGTTCCTCACGTCCCGCAAAATTTATCACAATCAGGCCTGAAATATGATACATGTTAAGAAATGTAACGACTCCTTAAAAAATGATATAAAGTTTAGGATCGGTTCCCATTTCGTGTTTGACCTTAACATGGT
>CM040185.1:20607018-20617018 GCA_022606455.1 Callitettix versicolor | reverse complement strand
CGGCGGCTTGGGTTCGTTTTTGTATTTTCAGTGTCAACTGACAGTTTGTAATGACAAACGCATAATTTATTGTAAATTATTTTGTCGAATTTCACAAATCGGCGAGCGTTTAACAAATCTTTTTAACTGTTACGTATTGAATCACGTTATGACGTAGACATTATGAACACTACTAAGTGATGAATAAAAATCTTGCACAAACTTTCTGACATATTGAATCTAGTTGTAAAGTAGCATCCATCAGAATTAAATAACGATTACCAAATAAGTGTTAAATGACGGTTTATTAAGTTTTGTTTTTGGTTTCTATAACTTATCCTGTAAACAATCTTTATACGCGCTGCTTGCACAACCTTTGCGGATTTATTTCTCCGCACTTCGTTGTATTCGCACTTTCACACGCCTGTGTTATTTTACTTCAATAAAATTCCTTCAATGCCTTCCTCGACACGTTTCGTCCATTAGAAGCAGTTCGCTTTCAGCTACCTCCACTTCTGCAGTGTTAAAAACACAATACAGCATAACTCGAGACGCCTTTCACAAGTATTGTGATAAATAAATAAAATGTTTAAGCATACGCTTTTAACTGAACGTCCTTTGGCGCCTTGGAATTTGCTTACGTTACACATTAACGTAAAATATATAAATTTAACCAAAAAGGGATCAGCTGATTTTGTATCATCTGAACTGCCGCAATCAGAACACGGAAATTTGAAGTTGTATCTAAACTTGTAATGTGCAAAAACTCTATGGTTATATTCAGAAACAATATTAGTTATATGATAGCTCTCACGAGATAATATTAATAAAAAACATCTTTACGATATTACGCCAAAATATTTTGTGTCTTCAATCCTAAACTCTCTTTGGTTTTGACCATTGCATGAACCATTACACTAATTTTTATAACGATCGGTCGCAACGTTTACGAATAAGATGTTCGTTAACAACAGATAGACGGATTCGTCAAGAATTTATAATATGTTTACTAATATTTAGTTGTTTTTGTTTAAGCCGCCTCGGTGGTCTAGTGGATAGCGTACTAGGCTTTCACCCCGAGGACCCGGGTTCGATTCCCGGCGAGGGCTTGGCATTTTCATACGCTATACATCATCCCATTGTCTGCATTAGCCCAAGTGTGCACAACAGTCAGACGTTAAACACCAAAAAAAAAAAAAAAAAAAAAAATTTTTGTTTAAATAAATAAATACGTGAACCTAGCTTAGATATTATTTACTGTAGTTACAGTAAAAGATCAGCTGTTTTATATTAATTCGTAACGATCTGACTTCATTGAACAGCTGCTGGGTTGTAATAAGTGTAAGGTTACGCTGTTAAAAACTACCAATATTAACAACAATTATTATAATTTGTTTATTAATTTCGAAAGTATTATAAATGGTTACAACGTGCACGTGTTCTTTAACTAAGTAAAAATACCGAAACCATAGCAACACAACGTTTTCATACTGTAAGAATGTACAGTTATCGAAAAGAAGGAAGAAATACAGACGAAACACGTTTACTCTTTCGTTCCGTATTCCGTTAAGGATATTTTTTTTCTATTCACTCTTCTCGTCACAGCTAAAATTAAAATCTTCGCTTCAATAAAATATTGTAAAAATATTAATGATTCATTAAACTGTTTACGTATTCGATAAAATAAAGGTTATAATCGAAATAATGCGTGTTTTGCAAAATGTTCGCAATGAAATACTATCCAGTTTGAAATTACTGTAATTAGTTATTCGTCGTCATAAAGTACTTAAAAGATGATCTGTAAATTTGATAAAGAAGGAAGGATAATGTATAGACCAGTTTCTAATGGCGAACAAGCATAAACAAATTCAGTGTAATGAAGAATTACACTGTGTCAGTATCTGCAGAGCTTGACATTATTGTTATCATGAAGAACCACTCACCGGAGCCGGTGTGTGTCACTTTGCAGGGTTTCCAAACTTACACACTTCAAGAAAAGGAGTTATTTCTGCTGGACCTTGTATATGCAAGATATTTCAAAGTTTTTCAGTTTAAAAAATTGTCAGTTATTATCTATTTGTGAAACTTTGACCAATCGTTGTAGAAAAAACAAAATTTCCCTGTATTGCCGAGCATTATAAGGTAATAACATAATATGAAAAAGTTAATGTTTTTTTAATTACGTAATTTTCGTTACTGTTCCAACCGAAGGTATGCGACCATTACAATACCTCATAATCGGCGTTAGTTTTAGTGTTGCAATAAACGGTAAATTAATTTTATTTAAAATTTCGCACACTGTTGATCAGAATGCATTCAAACGTTTTTTAGGAACCAATTACTAGCTCCCGAACCCGTATAGGAACTTCTGTTACATGGTGGCGCTTGACCTTGTTCTATCTAACAGATTTTCTGCTTACTGTTCGTGGTGGGAGAAGGAAAGTACCGGCTCAATCCTAGATGAAGTACCGTAATGTTAGAACAGTGTACTAAACGAATTCTATATTCTATGTTATATAGTTCTTACTGCTTCTGCTTCAAGCGTCACGGTAAAACAAACAAATTTCTTTTAAGTAAATAGATTTTGTCGACCAAATGCGTTTCGTTTTAGTAGTAAAGAGCTATACTATAAATTATACATTATTGCAACATAGCCACCAGACCACATATTTAAATAATTAGAATTATGACCTATTTTTCCGCCTAGTGGTCTATTTACTCACCTCGTAAAGCTATTCGAAACCTTATTGTTTCATCTTCACGCCGTAATACAAAATGTCATATCCTTTTGTCGAGGTTGTCACAAACACTAAAGAGAATTACACGATTGAAATAAACACAATAAAATTTGATTTGGCCAAACGGTACTTGCAACTCGTATGTCTACACGATCGTTACAATCCGGAATGTAACGACATACGAGTTGCACGCATTATTTGGCCAACTAAAATTTTATCGTGTTTATTTTAATCGTGTTTAGTGTTTTTAACGTGTGTTTTCAATATTTTGTTTAACTTTGTGGCGACCTTGACAGAGGGATTTGACATTTTTTTATTACGGCCTGAAGATGAAACAGAAAGGTTTCGAAACCGCGGCAGCCTTTACGAGGTGAGTAAATAGACCACTAGACGGGAAAATAGGTCATAATCCTAATTATAAATATATTAATACAAGGCCACGTGCTCGAGGTGGTTAAAGCAAGCCTGTCTGCTGCCTCGGAATTTGCGCGTTTGGAGGTTACAGTTTGGATTCTGTAGTTACTGAGACGTTAACGTTGATCCCTCGTCTCGTTTGTGTATCGGCGTAAAGCGTGATCATTAATGAAGGAAATGCTTCTAAACATAATTAATTCAAAACTCACCCGAGACTTGTAAGCATTGTGCGATTATTGAAAGGAAAATATTTTAAAAATGTATACATTGAATTAAGAACTTCCGTTTATTAAAGTTGTGCACGGATTCAATAAAATAAATTTGACTTTCGACATTCCCATTAATTATTTCTTAAAAAGTACTTTGCGCAAAATGCTGGAAACACGAATCACCGAGCGGAAATGAAATGTACATAGAAACTGGATTTCACTAGGAAAGACCTATTCTTGATTTGTCATGTGTAAATACTTGAGAAAATTTATGCATCATTTCATCGCTTATTTGCGTGTTTTTTATATTTTAATTTTATTCTGGTACGGATTTGTGTACATTAAGTGATGGATTTCCGTGTTGATAAATTATCGTTTAAGTATATTTGTTATAGAAATATTAAACACACGCAGTTGTCTCGCTTAAGTGAACGAATTTCCAAACATCGTTAGGTTTTTCGAATTTGTATTTTCAACGATATTTTAAAATATTAAAATCTAATAAACGCAGACTTTAAAAGCCGATGACGATTGGTGAAATCAGATTTTTAAAAAAGTGTTAATTAAAAATATTTATTTGTTTTGTATGCATAAAATTGATCGCCATTTTGAAACTGTTGAATGGATTTTGCTTTGTAACACACCTACAACTATAGAAGTGCCTTTTCTCCTTCGCATTATACTGCAAAAGATCGAGCTACGTTAATATTGTCTAGATTTTCTTGAATTTTTTAAAGGTTCTTAAATACAAAAAAATCTGCCAAACTTGTTTTATAGAATTTTCGAAAAATATCTGGCCCTAAAATGTTGAAAACTTTAAATTTTGAAAATGTCTGGCGCCTGTACATAATTGTTTTCAAAAGCTATTTAGGCCTATATTCAGAAACGGTGTGAGTTCTAGTTAATTATTGTTTAGTCTTTCTTATCAACAATAAGTTATTTCTTTTTAAAAAAGTAATTGATCCAAAAAATCGGTGATCTAAAAACGTTTTTTTTTAATACATATAACTACATAACAATCTTTTTGCATTGTTTCGGCTACAACTACACCTGATAACAGTCCAATAACGAACACTATTGCGTAACCTGATCCAAAAAGGTTCCCGAAATATTCCAAAATCCTTTCCGGAAACGTGTGTTCAAATTTATCCAATCCACAAAGAAAAGAAGTGTGCCTAAAACTGCCTTACCACATAGATTGCCTATTCGTTGTTCCCCAGCAAATACTTTCCTGGAGAACCAGTCACTTCCTGTCGTAGACTTGGCTCCCAAGCAGCCTTCCGGTTCCCCCCAGTTTCAACCTGCATTTTCCCCCAAGACTTTATATAACTGCTGTTTTACATACTTTGTTTATAACTACATCCAGTATATCAGCAGTTTCATAATTTTCTCGGTCTTAGTCTATATTGTTTATTCTTCGATTGTACTCTCTATACAATCTTTAAAAATAATAATTAAAAATACAATTTTAACTGCTAATATGCTGAAACGATTTTTGTAACACTATTGGGTTAAATTTGTGTCTTTAATATAAAAATCAACAAAGATAATCGATGGCAGCTCCAATAGTTCATTCTCCGAAGGATATTTGCAAATAACTCCTTCACATAAGGTGTGCATTGTAAAGTAAATCCAATAATTACACATTGCTGCCTCGGTACAGTCCGATCTGGATCGTCATTAGCCAATGCACACCTCTAAGGCAAACATCGTATTAACTAGCCATGTTGATCGATCAGCGAATGCTTGTTGCACTTTAGAGTAGGTTAACTAGTTTTGAATTACTATGTACTGCAAGGTGGTTTCAAAATAACTGCAGTTTGAATTTCGACTGTATTAAAACTTAATGTAAAACTAGTTAAGCAATTTCTGCCCGCAAATAAATTCATTTTATTACATTTATTGTATTTTGTAAATAAAAAAATGCTAATAATATTTTATTAGCTGATTGTCACAGACAAAGTCAACAATGAAAACAGCAGAAAGTTTTATCATACTTCAAGGGCATGTATACCAACATAATTTTTTTTTGACAATCGGACTCTCCAGGGGTATAATGGGCACACGCCCGGGGATACCCCCTACGCTTGTATTAAAAAAACGACTATTCTTTTTATTTTTGGAAATAGGAAAAAGCCACACGGAGCCATGTCTGGCGAATATATAGGCTGGAGTCATCGTTACGGTACTGTTTTGGGCAAAAATATTAATGAAAAAAAAAAAAAAAAAATCGGACTCTCCAAGCCCGCGAAATTTAAAAATTCTCGTTACTTTCTGAACACAGCTCGTATAGGACAGAATCGGAGCTCATTTGAAGGTTTTCAGTGTGGATATGACTATAATGGTTACTCTAATAGCTCATTCTTAAAAATAAATTAGCTACAATTTATAATAGAATATTAAAAGTTTGAAATTAGTTGTACATATATGTTTTAAATTTTTAATAACTTGTTTCTACCGTCGTTAATATTAATAAAATTGATTTTAATTACTAAGTAATATTATAATATTTTCTTCAAAAATTTACAATTTAGCTTGACGTTCTGAAGAAAATCTGAGACGAAATTCGGTACAAATTTCATTTTCCGGGACTGTATATTACAATAATATACTTCTAAATAGAACGTTTATTTCAACTGAAATTTACAAAAAAAATCCATTCAATTCTTTGTAATTTAAATTTCAGGAACATTTCTGAAAGCCTTTTCAAATTGCTCTCACAATCTGAAGTAGGACAAAACATCAAATTTTCTAAACAATCTAGACTTTGACAGTTTATACAAAACGTTTGTGCCGCGGAAATGGGGTGTTTGGTATGTGCCTTTAAGCACCCCATTACCACCCAAAAAACTTTCGGGGTGGTTCTTAATGGATTCTTTTGTATTATCTAACTAAGCGGCGTATAAAGGAATTACTGTGATCATTAAAAATTTATCTTTATACTTCTAATCTCTCTTTCTTCCTGTACATGTATTGTAAATAGGTATTACTTCACGAACGAATAAGTATGGATTACATTAAAATATATAGGCATCCTTTCGAAATGCGTTTCAAGAAGAAATGTTTTTCCAATATTTAGCGAAAATTGAATCCGACATCTTGAAGTTAGTTTTTGCAACAAACCTGTAGTCGAACCAGTGGTAAATCTTACCTACTACCTCGTTATATAACCCTTGTATGACACAAATATAAAATGTGCTGACTTTAACTGACGTAGTTCGACGTGTAATTAAAACACACCAATTAAATTCAATAATATTAACAATGCCTCGAATTGTGACTGCTGTAATTAGGTACTAAATTTGAGCACTACTTTCTATTTCTCCAAAAAAACCTGACAGATAGTGTGGCAAATTATAATAAGATTTAGATTGTTAGTGAGACCATCAGAATAGAGAAAAGAGGTTAACTGTATAGACAAAACGGTTACCTGCAGTTTTCAGATTTCCTTCAATTGTGGTACAAAGTAGTGCAAACGTGTTACAGGCATTGTCAATATTTCTGCATCTAACCAGTGTGTCTAATATGCGTAATTGGTCGAACTACGTCAGCTAAAGTCAGCCTACTTTCTGTTTGTCATACATAAGTAGCTATTGGGTGAAAGCTTCTTTCATTCCGACTTCAGACTTGGAGCTAGAACCACTTTGAAGATACCAGATAAGGTTTAGGCTAAACGAGGGAAGGTTGTTCTCGAAAAAATTGCGTCAGAAAAAAGTACACCGGATTGCAATGCAACATATATGTCAAAGTATTTCTCTCTTACATCTTGAGAACGAGAAAGCCTACAAAGTTGAAATTTTGCCTGTCGGCCCTCATTATGCATTATGATTTAGTCGTTCAGTAAAACAGGAATTAAAAAAAAATATTTTTATAAGTTTAAAATGGCTTTTTTCTAGAACATGAAAATCTCAGTTTTTTGCGCTATTACACCGCTTAACCGATATAAATGAAATTTTTTCGCTGTTACTTGTAACCGTGATTAAGATTTAAGCAATATATACTGTAATACGTTTATTTTAAACAAAATTGCGTGCACTCAGGTTGAATGATTTATTTGTTTGTAATATTAAAAAGCACATTGGTCGCTATTCGTTTAATATTTTTCAAAGAAAAAATTTTTAATGCGTAAATTTTGTTACGTGTTTTTGCAAAAATAAGCATTAATCAGTTTTCACTGAAACATTAGCCATTGGAACGGTACTGATCTTGAAACATGCGCTGATGCTGGTCTGTACATGACTTTTTTGAATGGTCGAGTAAATTTTATTTCGAATATGCGTGTGTTAGCATTTTTACTTCACAACTTTGTTCCAACTGAATTTAAACTAGACATAACAAATCTTTATTTCGTAATATCTTTGACAAAATATATTATTGCCCATAAAATCTGTAAAACTGTTTTTAATGGCGGTCATTTGAAATATTTCAAATAATATATTTTTATAAAAGCTGGTTATTACGGCGAAATGAAATGTTCACACAGGTTAAAAATATTATCATGTACATCAAAACAGCTAGACAATTGTCTAGCTTTTCTTGATTGAATCAATTTTTAAGGTTATTTCTACACTGCGACTTTTGTAGATCTATTTTGTATCTTTATTTATTCCTTAGGTCCTCAGTTACAGCGCCTTCTCCAAACCTAGTGTTTTACAAAGTATAAGATTTTGAGAAGGTGGGTATCTATCTACTTCTAATTCGTGGCATTCCGTTCCTTATTGAGCATCTTGCAGATGTTTGCTCTGCTAATCCCTTTTTCTTTATTTTTCTTAAAGCTCATTACGGAAGTTCTCCTCAATTTGGCCAGTCTTTTTAACGTGCCGTGAGATTTTGCTCATTATATTTTATATTCTTACTTTTAGAAACATCCACAAGTAGCTGAGGAAATGAGGTTCGCCCAAATAGAGCCCTACATAAATGGGTACGGCTAAGGACACTGCGAGGTTGCCAGGACTACCAGAACTCTGTTTGATACTTTAGGCCGTGTCGTTAACTCCAACACCACTCGTGGCTTCAAACTGTAGATTTTGCCAAGTAATGTAGAGTAGATGAGTGAAAGTAGTATGAGCTAGAGATAAAGTAGGATTGCTTAATCCATCAGCTGCTTCCCACGGAATTTACTTTCGTTTTGAAATATTCTCTTTGAAATGTCCCTTAATAACTTATATACCTGAGTCCCAAGATGCAAATTTTGCAACTAATGTGAACAAATATCGTGAAAATTGGAAGGAAGTAAATAAAATCTCGTAATCACGTTAAACTAAACGCGATAAATAATTAGTTTTGTTTAATAAAAGGTAAGTGATTTATTGGGTTATTCTAATTGGATTTAAATCACTGTATACGGGATTTACTACTGTAGTAATTAGTGATAATTACGTTAGTTAATTACTAATATATTTTTTTATTAAACTGTAATTCGTAATTGATTTAAAATGTTTACAACTTTTGTATTGCAACACTTTGCCAAAACGATGCAATAATTTCAGTTTTTGCAACATGGAAACGAATTACGAATCAATCATAATGTAACAGCATGTTGTGAACAGTCATTTTGTAACAGTACTTTCGATAGTAACTTTCAATGAAAATTATTTGACACTTTCGAAAATGACGTCATTAATATCTTTTTTTATTTCACGCATTTAAAATTGTGATTGTATCGAATAACATTAATTTTTATGAAATGTAACGTCATATGTCTTGCACATTTTCAAGCTAAACACTGTAATGCTAATCGGTTTTTGTAGAAATTGTTTTAAACACGTTTTGCGTGCTTATTATTTTTGAAACTATTTTCGATACGAATTTGCTACGAAACAAAATTGTGTAACAAACGTGTTTCAGCTATTATGAAAGTCATGTTTTCTGCCATGTTTGAATCTAAACTGATCAAAATTGAAAGACTCGGAGCTCTAAAACACACACACACACACACACACACACACACACACACACACACACACACACACACACACACACACACACACACACACACACACACACACACACACACACACACACACACACACACACACACACACACACACACACACACACACACACACACACACACACACACACACACACACACACACACACACACACACACACACACACACACACATTTTAAAATGATTATGACAAATCAAAATGTCAGTTTTTAAAATTGCTAAGTAATAATAGAATAATATTAATATTATTATAATTAATATAATATTATTATTAATCTGGACATTTGCTTTAATTTGTTGTGAGTAATTAAAAATATAATTTTAATTGTCAGTTTTAATGACATCATAGCCAAAGAAGTAGAAACATTATGGAACCGCTGACATACAGCCTGTTCATGTAAACAGCAAGGTATGTAGTACAGTAGTTCAGATAAAGCTTGGGGAAGACGTAGGTCGCGATCAGTCAATTCTGGGGGACCGAAGGGCAGTTTTGGGGGCCAACTGTACGTCAAGAAGTGACTTGTGCTCCAGTAAGACATTCCATCCAGGGGTGCTGGGAAGCAACGGATCGGCAGTCTGAGTGATAAACAGTATTGGTGGTAAATAGACACTCCTTCCCTTTTTCGTTTTGGGTTAAACAAATTGAGGCGCGAGATTCCTGAAAAATAACGTTATTTCGTGGGAACATTTTGATCGCGTGTCCATT
>CM040185.1:20547018-20602018 GCA_022606455.1 Callitettix versicolor | reverse complement strand
TAACAATTGCACAGAAACTTTATATTTGAAAAGTGTAGCTTTAACAACTTTCTGCAGCGGTTCAAATTCGGGGCAATAAGATTGAGCTGAAATAAATTTGACGTTCAGAAGCACCGTAAAAATAAAAATTATTGATAGACAGACGTTTTATAAATAATCAAATACGCAGTTATCTCGATGACGTGATAAAAGCGAATTTTTAAAAATATTTTAAATGCCTTTTTTGAAATTAATATTTCACCGTCGCATTCAGCATTAAAATATACATTTATTAGCGCTTTTAATTTCGAAATTTCATTGCAAATATGAAAATAAATCCTGACGCCGTCAAAACCTTTCTTAACCTCAATCGAGTTTTAAAATTAAAAATAATAAATTTATATGTTTTTAACGCTGATTGCGATGGAGAAATCGTATTTTTAAAAAGTAAAAAATTATAATGAATTATTACACATTATAAATGACAGCCATTTTGAAACTTTTGAACGAAACAAATTTTGTGCAAGACATATTATATAGAATGTTCGCGTTAAATAACGTTCTCAGAACATTAAATTACTGAAAAACAATATTAATTTAAAAACAAATGAAAAATACCTTTTGAAAAAATTGTACGTACTAATTAAAAAAACACGTGTGGTTTTATTAGAACTGAGGGTATTTTTTTCTTTTTAGCATATCAGTTGGCAACATTTTGTTTATTTAGGTTACCGTGTAACTTCAACGTTTCTGTATTTTTTCTTGCTAGTTATTTAAAGAAATGTGTATAGCATACCGTTACACAATGTTTGTCCGTCAATTAATAAATTATTCAATAGTACTTATAAATATTACTGTAAGAAAACATTCCTTTGCAATTGTTGTGCAAAATGTATGTTTAGAATATTTCTCTTATTTCAAAATCTTGCTCACTAAATGCACAAATACCTATTGTATAAACTGTCTATTTTCAACTTTCCTCGTGTTTAAAAATGTGCCACTTTCTTCACTAAATGCATAAATAAATATTGTGCGATTTTAACATTGATTACATTAGTGAAATCAGATTTTCAACCAAAAAAATGACGGATATTAAAGTTTTTATGGATTGATAATATTTTATAATTTATTCTTTGGCCGCCATTACTTGACTGAGTAAAAATTTCGGCCTCGTAAAGAACTGTTATACCATGTTATACCTAAATGAACTGTTATACCAACAATTTTTTGACATCTTTAAAAAAATGTTTAAAATTTGCGCGATCGTACACACGCCCGCCCGCGCGCGCTTGCACACACACACACACACACACACACACACACACACACACACACACACACATACACACACACACACACACACTCACACACACACACACACACACACACACACACACACACACACACACACACACACACACACACACACACACACACACACACACACACTGTTGACCGTTAAAAGTGTTTTCTAGAAATCAGATTCAGTGTTCATTTTAAGGTTTCGGTTTTGGATATTACAATATTTACTGCTACAATGACTAGTTTTTCAACAAAAGTACTCCAATAAAACACAATATGTTTAACGATCAACAGGATTTACGTGGAATATATTTCTCCAAGTGCTCTCCCGCAACAGAGCTTTGAAGTGCACTTCACAATGTCATGTATTACAATTAACAGGCCTTAATGACTCGCTACTGTTGGGGGGGCAGAGTGTAGTACGGAGCACGTTGCGTGAAAATTTAACGTGTTTTTATTATTCTCAAAAGTATAAAATTTACACCACAATATAAGTTCAATTAATTGTTCAAAACACTAATGAAAAAATGGTTTGGAAGTTGAGGTATTGGAGTAACTATCGCGGTAAGTTTCAGACCCACGGCCTTGAAATAAGAACTGATCTTGACCTATACATCAGTTTTAGACGACTAGTTTAAATTGTTATATAAACACTATCCACTGTCTACCTACATGCATATTTGTAACCGTGTGTGTGTGTGTGTGTGTGTGTGTGTGTGTGTGTGTGTGTGTGTGTGTGTGTGTGTGTGTGTGTGTGTGTGTGTGTGTGTGTGTGTGTGTGTGTGTGTGTGTGTGTGTGTGTGTGTGTGTGTGTGTGTGTGTGTGTTACCAGGCTCACGTTTGTAATATAAAATCGATTTGAAGGCAACAATTTTGGTAATAGCTTGGACATGTTTGTTAAGCAGACAAAGTATTTCAATAGTTTCAGAGCTACCATTTCAAATCTTTAAAAATTTTTTTACAAATTTTTATTTTTTTCTAATTTTTTTAACGATCTTCATTAGCGTTAAGAACCGTATAAATTAGAATTTTATATTATCAAAATCAGTTGACATCAAAAAAGTTAATTTTTACGAAGTTCAGGTCTCATTTTCAATATAATTTAAAAGTTCAAAATATTAGTATATGCAATTTTCAATGCTGATTGTGATGGTGTAAACAGAATTCTAAAAATGTTTAGAATAAAAGAAATTACTTTCGAAAATTCGCTTGAATCACGACAGCGCGTCATCTGATTTTGCCGATAATATTATTTGCCAATTTAAACATATTTGACTTTGTTAAAGATTTAGTTGAATAAGAAGCTTTTTTGAGCTGTTAGGAACATTGATTTATATATATATATATGGGATGATGTATAGCGTATGAAAATGCCAAGCCCTTGCCGGGAATCGAACCCGGGTCCTCAGAGTGAAAGCCTAGTACGCTATCCATTAGACCACCGAGAGAGAGAGTGAGAGTAGAATTTACACACACACATACACACACACGCACACACAATTATTACATATTCCTCATTCCATTCAAAATTTAAAAAATGAGCCCGAGAACACTTTTACAAGAGTTAAATATGTTATTCACAGAGAAAACTCACTTTCAAAAAAAGTCTATTACAGAAATTCAGTTTGTTGGAAATGTGCTTCCTTCACGTCAGGAAGACAGCGACGCATACATTTAAACTTATCAATATTGTCACGTGATTAATTATCTAAACGCATTCATCTCGTGTCACAATAATTTGCAGAGATTACGTCAAGGTTTACGAACTTAAGACATCCATAACCCTCCGCGGGACATAAACCCGCGTACCATAAAGCCCAGCTTGGCAAAGTGCCAGTTAAACGTAATGTATGCATTGAGAGCCAGCAATAAACGTATCTTTACTGTTATATTTCAATGCACGCTAGTTTATAGGATGCAATCACGGTATTACTGGTCGGCCATTATAATTAATGCAATAAAATATTAACATTTACTGAATGTTTATTGGTACAGTGATAGGAAAAGAGCGTGTATTAACATAACCTCAAAGTTAACGTAATGAAACAACAGCTGTTGTAGGATATCAGCTGTTTTTGGTAAAAAAACTTGCGTGTAAAACATAGCGGTATCACTGTAAAGAAAGAAGAGATTCATAAAGCAATCTTTACGGTTTACGTAAGTAAGCAACAGCTGTTTTTTGGTAGAAAAATATGTAAAAATTTGCTCGAATTACCATTGCCATATAAGGAGAGGAGGAGATAACTTTACAACTATTTTTAAAGTTTACATAAAAAAGCAACAGCTGTTGTAGGAAATAAGTTGATTTGGGTGAAGAAAACATAATAAAACTGCTAACCGAAGACTTATAGTAATACGAGGTGTATTCAGAAAGTAACGAGAATTTTAATTTTTTTGAACCAAATATTTATTTATTCTTCTACATTGATGTTGTCGCCTTCAAAATAGTCCTAATTGGAGATTATGCGCGTGTGCCAGCGCTTCTTCCAATCCTCGACACACTTCTCAAACTCGATCTTTGAGACAGCCTTTAGTTCTTTCAGCGATGCGCTTTTAATGTCATCTACAGCTGTAAAACGACGGCCCTTTAAGGTTCTCTTTATTTTTAGAAAGAGGAAAAAACACACAGAGCCATGTCTGGCGAATATGGAGGCTGGGGCATCGTTACAGTATTGTTTTTGGCCAAAAATTCACGAACAAGCAATGAAGTGTGGGCTGGTGCATTATTGTGCTGCAAAAGCCATGGATTGTTTTTCCACAGATCCGGACGTTTTTCTCGGATTGCTTCACGCAAACGGCGTTGAACGTGTAGTAGTACTCCTTATTGACCGTTTCACCTGGTGGCAGGAATTCATGATGCATTATGCCATTAATATCGAAGAACACAGTGAGCATAACCTTCACGTTCGACCGCACTTTTTCGGTCTTAGTGAGAAAGAATGCTTCCACTGGGATGATTGAGCCTTAGTTTCTCCCATTGCATTTAGTGACTCCTGAGCAACTTCCATTCAACGCTGTTCTTGTTCAAAATTCAACAAATTTGGAAAGAATTTTGCTGTCACACGTTTCATACACAAAACATTGGAAACAATGTCATGACATGATCCAGCCGATATGCCAACATCACCAGCGACCTCTCTAATTGTGATTCGGCGATTGTTCATAAACATTTATTTCACTTTTTCACGTTTTCATCGGTTGTTGATGTGCTGGGGCGTCCAGGGCGTTCGTCATCTTCAACGTCTTCACGGCCTTCTTGAGTAAGTTTTTAACGCAGATCAATTATAAAATTATGATTGCTAAATGTTATTAAATGTTATGTTATTAGATTATTATTAAAATTTATTATTAGACATTATTATATATTATTAAATAGCCTGAAGTAGTCGCTTTATCACGCGAGCAATACAGTCGCGTTTAGTAACTTATAATCTTCGTAATTAGTGTAGATATTGTTTTTACTAGCCCAAAATTCTGAAATTGTTAATAATTCTACAAAAAGAACATATTTTGTAAAATTATGCTCAAGGTCAATTTCCAAAACAATCTTTTATTATCTCATTTGTCTGTGTCAAGAAAATTTTGTTAGCACGATAAAGAGAAAAGGGATCAATAGATTGGTTCAAAATTTACGTGACTAAACCAAAGGGATATTATAGTGTAAAGGGGCTGACAATTTTCAAAGAGGGTATTTCGAGGCACGTATCATATTTGAAGTGTAATTTTTGCGGTAAGTCAAAAAATGTTCTCCGAATCGAAAAACTTTAAGGCATTTTTAAACCTTTAAAGCCCGTAAGTTAACACAACACACACACACACACACACACACACACACACACTGCATTTTACAAAACATGTATTACGTTTGAACCTGTATATGACTTTTAAAGTATCAGACATAACGGAAATGTTTAAATTCATTATGCCGTTCAGATGTAATTCTATAATTTAGATCTTTTAAAAGGCTAAAAAACATAAATTTAGAGTTTCAAAAATAAATCTGAATGTTAATAATTGGGGTATCCGAGTAAATATAAGTTTCTTTCTGAATCAAAAATATGTCACAAAAATTTGACCTTTTTAAATTTTGAGGTTTTAGAGGGATGTAAAACTCTACAAGAAAATAATAAAAGAATATTTCATAAAATTTTGTGTCTTAAGTTTGCATTATTCTCAGTTCTTAGCGATATTTTATTTTTTGCTCTGCGTGAAATATTTGTAACGTCATCGAAAGAAAATCAGCGAAACGAATTTGTAGTTTGTATTTTTATACTTTTAAATTCTATGAAATTCGCGTTCTCTTTTCAAGCCCCAATTAAAATCAGGAATTTAATTTAATTTTAATTTTCCACTCGGTGATTTCGGTTAAAAAATACCCTAAATAGGAAGTTAATAATTTGCTTTATTGAAATTATTCCGTTAATTGTGAATGGAAATCACAGCTTTTCATGAGTAATGAGACTAATACTACTAGACTATTTTAATAAACAGATTTTTCTTTTAAATTACAAGTAAATGATTTAACCCGATCCCACTCATGTACAAATTACATTATATAAATATATTTTTTTAACAAGCGTTCATAGAAAATGTTAATTACAGCAGTAATGTTGAGCAAGATTGTTTATTTTTAATGTTTTATTGATTTTATTTTTCAGTTGTTTTTATTTTATTATTTAGTTTTAGGTACTTTTATATTTATTTTATTTGTCTTGTTATTGTTGTAGGGCCAATTTACAGCCCTACAATAATTTGTGTGTATGTTGTTGTTTTTAGATATATTATTGTTAACTAGTTTTAGTCATATATCTATAACTGTTATTTTGTTTTGTTTTATTTATTTGGTTTTGCTATTATAGTTTGTTGATTGTTTTCTTATTAAACTTAAATTTTTGTTTATTTTATTCGTTCTTTTCTATTTCTATTTTGAGTATCGGCGATGATAACCACATCGGTTTTTCGCCGGGAAAAAAAGGAAAAAAATCGAGCAATCGGCGGAAACGAATTGGAAAGGTTTACGGCAGTAACTACAACCTCGAAGCTACGACGTTTGGCTGCGAAAATGTAGAAACGCAGTAGACTTGCCTGTGCTTAACTCCTGGCCTTGTACTATTTATAGTGCAGTTCTTTACTTCTGAAACAAAATGTATGGGTCAACAACCCTAATAAAAAAATGAAGTTTCTTAAAAACGTTTTGATAAATTATGCCAAAATTTCTGTCGTTTAAGGTTATTTTCAACTCAAAACTAGTGCGCAGGATTTCAAATAAAACAAATTTACACATTTGTAAAAAAATCGGCCAAAAATATTATGATACAAAAGTATCATTACATTACTGATAAAAAGTAGATGAATTTTAATTAGAAACGGTAGCGAAAATTAATGAATGTTAAAAAGAAAAATTTTCAAAAATATTCTCGCATAAATTAATTTCGCAAATTAAATTTCAAACTTTTAAAACCGAAATTTTGACCATTTTAATTAAAAACAGTTAATTTGATTTTACTAAACTTTAGTTCTATATATACTTATAATTTACGAGTATAACTGAGATGTTTTGGTTATAATTAAATTGAAAAAAAATGTACTGACCTTATGGTGGTCAGCGACTGCTTTCTAAATTAACTTGAGAACAGTGATTTGAGTTAAGGAACTCATAACTCCGGAAATCTTTTCGTAAATATTTGCATAATTGAAATTATTTCTAATTACAAGTTAATCCTTTATCCAGGGTCTTAAGTCCAGGGTCTTAGCGTTCCATTTTAAATACATTTTCGATCTAAAATAGATTTGTATTCCTACATATTGTGGTAAAAAAGATACTTTAAATAGCTTATATTTATTTGCTTGATTGAATGAATATGAATTGAAACTTACTTCGACTTGACAAATAAACGCGGAGACTTTAACACTTAACTAAGAGTAGAGGGATCTTGGCTGGAATGTTCAAGAAACAAAGTTTTGGGGTGTTTACGAATTGTTGAAATGATATTCGAAAAGTTGTCTACAGTTAAAGTTTGTGCAATTGTCCCGCTTTGAACTTTCGTCATGCCTGCGAGCAGCGACGTCAAGGCAAGGGGTTGATTTACAGACCTTAGTATCTAACCCGAATCTTATCCAGAGAGCAAAGAGGAAACACTCGCATAATGGAGCTGTGTAGCAATCGTTTCTGACGGAGTTGAAGTCTCTTGCGTAGTTTGGTAAATAAGATAATTTACTAACGTGCAATAGAAAAGAAATAAATTAGAAAATAATATTTATTTATATCATAAAATATTATTACAATTAAATAATTGCAAAATACACAGTAATCTGCAGAGGGTTAACAATCCCTGTGTGCAGTCTGGTTACCTTATAAACTAAAAAAATAAACTAAATAGAACATAATAAACATTAATCTGGCAATATTATAATAAAAATTCTAAATCTTTTCTTTAATCCATTAAAAAAAATTTTTTAACTATGGTTTTTATTTTTTAAAGTCTTTAAATAATTAGGTAACCTATTAAAATATATTTATGCCTATTCTGTAGCAATCTTTAATACCTATCGATTTATTCCTTTTTGTTCAAAAAAGTTATTATTATTAAATATATTAAAAATATTGAAAATTAATTTTAAATTAACTGGTTCAAATCTTATAATCTCTTTTTCAAAATAAATAATAAGGAGCATACAAAAACGGTTAAACATTTGAAGCCGTAATATAATTTCAGGAAAAAAACAACAAAAGACAGTTTAACCTTTTACTACACTATGACATATTTTTATTACATTTAATGAACTTTCTAACATTTAAAATACGTCGTCAAAAATATTAATTATTTGCATTTTATTAATAGAAAATATGATTCGAAAGATATAGACAAAAAACGCATTTTTTGTCAAAAACCGTTGCATCATATTGTGCTTCAAATATTGTCCTATTTTGAAAAGAAATTTGAAATACTTCACATTTTTGAATTAAACAAGAGAAAAATATAAACAAATCTTAAGTCTATATGAGACCACAAGAAGAAAGTGAAACTTTTTCGACAGTCAAGTTATTTCTGTCGACTAACTGTTGAAGTTTATTTTACAGTTAGTTGAAGGGGTACCATCCTATGGGTCACATGGAGTGTTTCTCCTCCAAGACAAGTCAGAGGCGACTGAACCTTTAGAAAGAAAACAACGTGACTAGATTCGTTACAAGTTCCACTCACAGATTTGTTACACTGGAACAGCAAGAGGATAGGATATTGGCAGGGATTTAATCATACTATTATCACTATACAAGCTTTAGTGCACTCATTAAGTCTTTGTTGCCGACTCTAAAACAGTGTAAATTAATCATTTTCCTGATTCCAAATTTGCGTAATTAGCGATAAACATATTTCGCCTATATCCAACACCTAACCTAAAACCTACATGAATGTACACTTACCTAAAAGAATCCAATCAGTATGTGTTAGTGTAGAAATAATAACATATGCTAAATAAAACATAACTGTAACCAATAACTAACCTGACCTAATGTAACCTACTCATGAAACTACCCAAGTAGAAATAAGTCTAGCTTACTCTTGGACCAAGGTGCGCTGCACTCTCTTCCTATCGGGAACGATTATCAGTTACAGGAATGTGGCTGACTGTTTGAAGCCGCAGGGTATTAAGAAACAAAAGAAAAAGATCAGCGATCTCTTTAAAAGTCTTTATTATAGTTTTGTCCTCTATAATAATTTATTATCTCTCTGAAAATTATGTAAGAAACACACGCACACACACTCACACACACTCACACACACAACTTCGAAGTCCTTTTCCAGTGATATCAATCCGGAAACGTCCGACATCCATGGGTCTGCAGTTCGTCGATCTTAAGACGGAGGTCGTGCTCGTGACCAGCAGGAAATAGGAGACAATAAAGCTTACAGTTGCAGATATACAGATTAGTTCATTCTAAGCTCTCAGAATGAGGGTTGACGCAAGATTGTTTCAAAGAGCATCTCCTGGAAGCTAGTGAACGTGGCTGGAGTCCTCTTCCGACTCATTCCGAGTCTGGGAGGCCCAAGACAGCTACGCTGCCGACACCTGCCATGGGTAGTGAGTTCAGTGCTACTTTACGATGTGGAGCCAGGCTGTGTCAGTCGCGAGCAATGCACTGTCGTTCATTGCTGCGTCTTATAAGTGGTTATCGAACAGTTTCCTAAGAGGCTGCATGCGTAGTAGCTGACGAGCTTCCAATGGAACTAATGGCTGATGAAATAGCGAGGCTTTATCAACGCAAGCGAGCTGCTGAGCATCGGTATAGTCATGGAGTGGCAGTTAAAGAAGATCGAAATCGGACACTTAGTACCTGGCAATGTAGTGACAATTTAGCAAGTGGACGATGGACGCACCAACTCATTAGCAACATTCAGGATTGGTCCACCAGATAGCAAGCAGAGGTGGACCTTTACCTCGTGCAGGTCCTTAATGGGCACTGTTGCTTCAGAGCTTACCTGTTCCGTTTCCGGTTGGAAACAGACTCGACTAGTCCCCTCTGTCTTCCAGCAGTGGGGAAAGTTGCGGAGCACGTATTTTTCCTTTTTTAACGTCCGACTATTTTGCACTCTTGGGCTAATGCAGACGATGGGATGATTTATAGTGTATGAAAATGCCAAGCCCTGGCCGGCAATCGAACCCGGGTCCTCGGGGTGAAAGCCCAGTACGCTATTAACTAGGCTACCAAGGTGGCTTCGCGCTGTATTCGAGGCGTATTTTTCCGCTGTCAGAGATACGACGAAAATGGGATGAACCTTCAAATATATCTGTGAGGCATATGTTACACAGGAAAATCTGGTTGAGACAATGATGATTTCAGAGGCCAACTGGAGGGCCATAGCAAGATTCGCCACAGTGAATCTTAAAAATCAAGAGAGAAAACTAAGGACGTAGACGGATAGGCGAATTAATGACTGGTAGAGAGTTCGTGCTGTGGTTTGTAGAAGAGGAATTATTTTGATGGATTTTTAGTGGACAGAAATAACATACAGTGAAACTTGAGTCCCACATTCTGGGAAGTAACGGCACTCTATCCGAAGTAACCTCTAAAGATATTTTCACTTTTTTGTCATCATAACACACACACACACACACACACACACACACACACACACACACACACACACACACACACACACACACACACACACACACACACACACACACACACACACACACACACACACACACACACACACACACACACACACATATATATATATATATATATATATATATATATATATATATATATATATATATATATATATATAGGGGTTACAAACTAGCTATACTTATTGAGAGTATTTAGACGTCCCTTGCAGTACCCGAGTCTAACATACACTACACTTACAATACAACACTTACGACTTTAACACTTTACTCTCACACTTACATTTAGAGAGGCAATAATACCCTCAATGTGCTTTTCGCCTTAAAATTAAAAAAAAAAAAAATAATTTCAACATTATCATCGTGGTAATTACATCGTGACAAAAATATTGTGTAATTAACAAAATATCACCAACATGGGGGTTAAGTTCACAATTAACAATAAAACACCGTGTTGAATACTAGGGCGGAATGAACGAGGGTCTAATTAACGTACCGCAAGTTATACAGAGCTGAGTCAAGTGAAGCGGCAGGATCACAGTTCTGGGCCGAAGTTTCTGCGGCCAAACAACGGAATGGAAACTTTGAATAATCCAAGCAATAACTTTCTAATCAATACTTGAGCCGACGAATTTATTCAGTGCGCGCGGATAGTAAAACTACAATACGGCTAGACGTACCTAGAACTTTATTTCAAAGGCATCAAATATTACAGGGTGTACTGTAAATACGTTGACAAACTTGAGTAATTTTTATTTTTCAAGATATAATGTTGTGCGACTAAATATAATGACGGGTTAAGTTGTTCTTTGAATTGTCAGTATGTTTGTAGGTGCTGGAAAAAAGAATAGTTAAGACAGAGTTTGACGAGTTTTCTCGCCATGAACATCATTGAATATGTATGTACGAAACCATACTTATAATAAGTTACTGTTTAATAAAAATAAACAGTTTATTGTAACTAATATTTAAAAAAAACAATCCACTCGAATAAAACCATAACTTTTATATATATATTATTATTATTATTATTATTATGATTTGCTCATAGACCCTGTTGGATCACGCAAAGCACTCCGACTCATGTCTTGTTACTTCTAATCCTCCACACCTCCCTCATCCTGTCCCCATGGATCCTCTTCCGCTCCTTCGTCCATTTTACCCATGCTCTCTTTGGGATTTCATTCTCTGGGACCTTCCAACTGAGCATCTTTCTCCTGTATGCGTGCTATATATATATATATATATATATATATATATATATATATATATATATACATACATATATATATATATTTGCTTAACCTCCATACTAAATGCCAGTTATATTGAAGAGGACGAAGGATTTGCGTTAGCGGTAATTTTTTTTTTCCGGCGAAAAACCGTTAAGGTTATTATCGCCGTCATTTAAAAATGAAAGTATAAAAAAATTAACAAAATTTACTTAAATGAGAAAAAAACAACAGCAAACCCTAATAGTAAATATAAATTAAACACAAATTTAAATAACAAGTATAACTATATTACAATAAGGAATACTTAAGAACTAAATAACAATTAATAATGCTCTTTTCGAATCAGAACATACCAGATAATGCACACAATCGGATACAACGGAGTTCAGTGCCTTAAATATAGCAAATAGTTCAGCAGTAAAGACACTACAAACTGAGGGTAATCCATATTTATATGTATGACCTCTTAAGTATATGAACAACCAACACGGTTTTCTATTTTAGAACCGTCAATGAAGATTATCTCAGCACATGGAAAACAGTTAATTAGACGGTAAAACTCACGTTGATACACAATTTCCGGAGTGTTGTGTTTTAAGTACATACATAGTGAGAAATCGAAGGTTGGCAACTTTAAGACCCACGGAGGTTCGTAACAAAACAACCTCTCGAACATTGAAGGAAGTACAATACGCAAGTCGTCAAACACTCGGAACTTCCTAATGCTTAGAGAAGCAGTGGCACGCGGACGTGCTTCGTATTGTGGGAGCAAATTATTATTAAAAAATAGTATTATAAGCAGGGTGCAATGGCTTACATAATATACTGCTTAAGTAATTTATTTGCAGATGATGTCTCCGTCGACTGAGAGATGGTTCACTAGCCTCAGCGAGAATGCTAACGACGGGACTAGAACGAAATTCACCAGATATAAGACGGATTGCAGTATGATGGACGAGGTCTAGCTATTTAAAATGTATGGTCGTGCAGATGAATACACAATGCTGCCATAATCAATTCGTGAGCGAATTACAGCACGATAAATCATCACCATACAGGTCCTATCAGCGCCCCATCGAGAGCCGCTAAGAACCCTCAACACATCGAGGATTTTGTTGCATCGTAACTTCAAATCACACACGTGAGGGCTCCACGATAGCTTTTCGTCAAATATTTCACCCAGATATCGAACGGATGGAATGGTCCGAAGCTGTATACCATCAAGATATAATAAAGGAGCTTGGATCTGTCGACGGCGACTGAACGCAATACACTGAGTTTTAGTGGGAGAAAATTTAAAGCCAGTAGTTCTCGTCTAGGTCTGCAACTTATTTATTACCAGCTGAAGGGTTCTTTCAGCTGTTGCCATGTTTCTGGTGCTTATGTAAATAAAAAAATTGTCCACAAAGAGAGAACATCTGATAGGGGACCGTATATTAGACGTTATGCGGTAAGGGTAAATGTAGTTCGAAGCAATGTCCTTGAGGTTCGCCGTTCAGAGAAGCAGCAGACTGACCTTTGCTTTAGTCACATCGACAACCGAGTTCTATCTACGAGGTATATATATTTAATTAAACGTGTTAATATAACGTAACAGAGTATGTTCTACTTATTATAAATTAAAAATAACTTTATTGAAAGATAAAGTTATAATATTTTTTAATAGTTATAACTTAAAATGGTAAAATGAAAATACGACAAATTTATATTAATAAATAAACAAACCCCTTCTTGTGGTTATTACTGTCACTTAAATTGGTAACAAGGAAATTTTAAAAGGCAAAGTTACGAATGAATTAATGAATGAAGTTCGAGAAATACTATCGCACTCTGACCTTTGTAGATAATATGCCCAATTTTTCTTTTTGAAATGCTCACTTGCAGCGTCTTTTCCAGTCTTCGTATCATTAAAAATTGTAAGATTGGAGTGGATTGAAGGTGCCTATATTCTCCACTTCTAATTGGAGACACCCCTCATCGTTAACTTGCTTGCTGTGATTATAGCCGTACACTTATCTTTCTATTGACCCTTGTCACGGATATTGTGCTTCACTTAGACGTGTTTTTCTGTTTTATATCCTTAAAAGATAGATTCTGTTGAATTTTCTCGTGTAGGTCTTTGTCTAATCCACGTTTAGAAAATTTGTCATATTTTCCAATTGACAACTTTGACTGAAGTAACAGTGATATTGATAAAATGTAAGTATTTTATACTTTTAAAATTATCACCTCACATGTACATTTATGAATATTGGTAACAGGTAAGTTATAAGTTACGCTTTTTTAAATACGCAACTATTCAAAGTATTTTTTAAACAATGAATTCAAAGAAGTTACAATAGTTTATTGTTTTTATTATTCGTTCCTTTAACGAAGTTATGTACACGTTTCTTTACGAAAGATAAAACACAAAAAAATAATAAAAATATGTGTTTAGCTTGTTATTCTGTTACACGAAATAATATATACGAGGTGTGTTCAGAAAGTAAGGAGAATTTTAACTTTTTGAACAAAATATTTATTTATTCTACTACATTGATGTTGTCGCCTTCAAAATAGTCCACATTGGAGATTATGCACTTGTGCCAGCGCTTCTTCGAATCCTCGAAACACTTCTCAAACTCGATCTTTGAGATAGCCTTTAGTT
The DNA here is from genome assembly GCA_022606455.1 of Callitettix versicolor. Taxonomy (NCBI): domain Eukaryota; kingdom Metazoa; phylum Arthropoda; class Insecta; order Hemiptera; family Cercopidae; genus Callitettix; species Callitettix versicolor. The sequence continues at coordinate 20,587,720 of CM040185.1, read as the reverse complement.
CTTTCAGCGATGTGCTTTTAATGTCATTTATGGGTATAAAACTACGGCTCTTTAAGGTTCTCCTTATTTTTGTAAAAATTGGAAAAAGTCACACGGAGACATGTCTGGCGAATATGGAGGCTGGGCATACTTACAGTACTGTTTTGGGCTAAAAATTCACGAACTAGCAATGAAGTGTGATATGATGCATTATCGTGCTGCAAAAGCCATGAATTGTTTTTCCACAGATCCGGGCGTTTTTTTTCGGATTCCTTCACACAACTTCGTTGAACTTGTAGGTAGTACTCCTTATTGACCTTTTCATCTGGTGGCAGGATTTCATGATACACTATGCCATTAATATCGAAGAACACAATGAGCATAACCTTCACGTTCGACCGCACTTGTCGAGCCTTTTTCGGTCTTGGCGAGCCAGAATGTCTCCACTGGGATGATTGAGCCTTAGTTTCGACGTCATATCCGTAAACCCATGTTTCGTCACCTGTTATAATACGTTTCAGTAATTCTGCTTCGTCATTGACTTCAATTAGTGACTCCTGAGCAACTTCCATTCGCCGCTGTTTTTGTTCAAAATTCAACAATTTTGGAACAAAATTATGCTGCTACGAGTTTCATAAACAAAACATTGGAAACAATGTCATGCCATAATCCAATCGATATGCCATCATCATCAGCGTCCTATCTATTTGTGATTCGGCGATTGTTCATAACCATTTCTTTCACTTTTCCACGTTTTCATCGGTTGTTGATGTGCTGGGGCGTCCAGGGCGTTCGCCATCTTCAACGTCTTCACGGCCTTCTTGAAAACGCTTATACCACTCGTAAACTCTTGCTTTACTCATAGCAGACTCACAATATGTATTTGTTAATATTTCACACACTTTGTTACACTTTATTCAATTTTGTACGCAAAATTTGATACAAATCCTTTTCTTTTAACTAACGAAAATTGCCGTGCTCATAAAAACACGTCTAACTTTAGTGGCTGTCACAAAGTCAACAATGAAAACAGCTGAAAGTGTTATCATACTTCAAGGGCATGTCTACCAACATAATAAAATTAATGTTTGACAATCGGACTCTCCATGCCCGCGTAATTTCAAAATTCTCGTTACTTTCTGAACAAACCTCGTGTATACACACACACACACACACACACACACACACACACACACACACACACACACACACACATATATATATATATATATATATATATATATATATATATATATATTAAATAAAAAATAATGAATTATTGAAATATGCGAAAAAATACATGCAATGTGAAATTATCAGAATGAGTAAAAGTCTGCCTATAACCAAAGTATTATTATACATTACTAAGTCATGTTTTGTGCAACTCTGCAGTCGACTATTATTTTGAACACAATTTTAGTGATAATTTTTCTTAAATACCAAATATAAAACGCAGGTATTATTTTAAATTTAAATTTAATTTAAATTTATAAAAACGCAAATATTATTTTTAAATTAAAAAGCAATAGTTCGGTTCCTCTTGGAGTTCAAAGTTAATTTGCCCACATTTTCCTTTGTAAACTTGGCGGAAATTATTTAACCAATTGGTGGATTTTGTTTAGATTATATGTAAACAAATACAAATGTTTTCAGAAATTTCTTTTATTACCACAGTAAATTCATTCTTTTTACCTAACCAGTTTAAATGATAAATAATTTAGCGCTTTGTCATACGAAGGTTCTGACTGACCCTCATTTCAAGATGCAGAATCTAGGTCGCACCAGGACAGTCGATCCAGTAACATATCTTTTAATGGAAACTCATTATAAACCATTTTTTATCTTTGAGCCTGCCCTACTGAGTGGCTATGTACAACTCTGCAGTTTAATTGCTGAAACGTCTCTTATGAATCTGTATTGCCAATATTGTAGAAGACATTTTTCATTCGTCAAATTAGAGTAGAATAATTGATTCTACTTGTTTACTAAAATATTATTGCTGTTATCTGTTACATAAACTAGTAACTATGATTTTGGTGTTTGATAAGAAGAATTAAGTGTTTAATTTAATTAAAAAATTGGAATCCACATTAAGTTAGACTTACAGTCAGTGGAAGCCATTGTATATAGTAAGCGATAATAATAGAACGTTATACTAAAAAAATTAAATTGACTATCTTATGTATAAAGTTGGTGATACTTTTATTTATAATTTTTGTTGAAAAAAAACTTTCTAAAATTGTAAGTACTTTACGCGTTTCAAATTATCAGCTAAATTATAGTTCTTGTAAAATTTAGCTATAAGTAATTTGAAAAAAATATTCAATATTAAATTAAGTAAAATAAAATTTTTAAATTGTATCCAATAAACGCGTACCCTTGGCCTCTTTAGGAAAATATTAAACATCGGTACATTAAAGCCTTTCTGTGAGGCTGACGTTTTTAAAAACAGCATTGTTGTCCCCCTGTTACTATCGATGTAACTGGCATGTCGTACAAAGGTATTAACACTGAAGTAAATACGAACACTTCCTTTCCTCTTTAAGAAACAGGTCCAATTGAAGAATGTTTACACAGCAATAAAGGGCATTTGCTACCGTGATCACCAGACAAGGTTGTCTGATGATCGCGCCTTGGACTTCTGACTTTGGCCACCAAACAAGGTCACACGACAAGATGTAAAACTAGAAGAGCAATTTCGGTCTCAAATCCCATATCCTTCCAACCACACTAAGCGATCCGTTGCCCCTATTTATATGAGAAGTCCATTTAAGCCTCCTGTCCACAATAATAAAGTCTACGTACCTTTTTTCCGATCTCATTTTTATCTCATTTCCCCAGGGGGTGGGAAGTCCACGTCTGTCTAAATATCTCATTTTTATCTCATTTCCCCAGAGGGTTGGAGGTCCACGTCTGTCTAAATATCTCATTTTTATCTCATTTCCCCAGAGAGTGGGAGGTCCACGTCTGTCTAAATATCTCATTTCCCCAGAGGGTGGGAGGTCCACGTCTGTCTAAATATCTCATTTTTATCTCATTTACCCAGAGGGTTGGAGGTCCACGTCTGTCTAAATATCTCATTTTTATCTCATTTCCCCAGAGAGTGGAAAGTCCACATCTGTCTAAATATCTCATTTTTATCTCATTTCCCCAGAGGGTGGGAGGTCCGCGTCTGTCTAAATATCTCATTTTTATCTCATTTCCCCAGAGGGTGGGAGGTCCACGTCTGTCTAAATATCTCAATTTTATCTCATTTCCCCAGAGGGTGGGAGGTCCGCGTCTGTCTAAATATCTCATTTTTATCTCATTTCCCCAGAGGGTGGGAGGTCCGCGTCTGTCTAAATATCTCATTTTTATCTCATTTCCCCAGAGGGTGGGAGGTCCACGCCTGTCTAAATCCCTCCTTTTAGTGAAAGGAATAACCGCAGTCTTCGTTGGGCTGACTGTTAGTTCAGTCAGTCTACACCACGTTTCCAAAATACTGCATACTCACCTAGTACTGTCGATTCAAAGTTTTCTACAACCATTGGTAGAAAACCGATGCTGTGTTCTCTGAGCACGTCGTCTACAACAAGGTTTCAAAACAAGGGGGACAACACTCCTGTCTGTGGTCACATTCAAATATGTAAATCCTTTAAACTCCGCGTCTAGAGTGGAACTATCTAACCTGTATTATAGTATGCCATTAATCCACTTGTTCATGGTTAACCATGAACGCGATTCCGCGTCAGTGATCTACCATCAATCCAAGAATACACTCGCGGTATTTCCCTATTGTGTTGATCCCCTTCAATCCTGCTCACTAATTGACACAGAGACGATTCACAAGATATCCCTGGAATAAAGAATACTAGATTGTCATGTAGAGGTGCCTTTATTATAACACTTTTTCCACAGTTGCCTATGTGTTATTTTCTCCAAGGTCTTTAGAAGGAAAGACATCAAACTCATAGAACAAAAGGACCATGAGTCGTTGTTACTCACCTTCAGCATTTTCGTTATCAACGCAACTCTGGTCAACACAATCAAGTGCTGGGCTATCTCTGTACAGTTCAAAGGCTAACGGCAGTGTCACCTCAATACACTGTTACAAACACAAAGGCCTTATAACATTGCCTCTTGATACTTTAAGGCAATCACATTTTGCAAATCTATTTCACCATAGTAATCAGCATAATTAAAAGATTAAATTACGTAGAAAATGCAGTTTAACGGTGGTCAGGGTTTGGTTTTGTATTTGTAGTCGAAATTTAATTAGTAAATTTACGCAATTTTTTTGAAAAAATAGATTTTCAGGATCTTATTTAAACTAATGTTTTTAGGATAATAATTCATATTTGAGAAAGTTTGTACATTGTTCACGAACCGTTCGGACGTAGATTAAATGCCGTCCTATATTAAAGCCTTGGCAGGATACCTGATACAATAAATAACAAGCTTTACTTTCAGGATGCTATCAACACTTGTGGATTTGAAAAATACGCTTTGTATTCTAACATTGGGGCGATAGATTTATAGCCTGTGTAGGTTTTAGGCAATGTCCTGGAGCTTTTAAATTCAGGATATTGTTTTTGGGAACCGAATATTGTTATTTATTCAAACGCCTTCCGTAATAAGTGAAGTGTGGCATGAAAATAAATATATTTAATTCGAAAAGTACAATTTAAGCGAATATCCATTAAATATGCAGTAATCAAAGTGAGGGCCAGGCCATAAACTTTGAAATAACGAAGATTCTGAACTGTAGATGTAATTAGGATTCTTCCCTTCAGTGGTCTATCTACTCACCTCGTAAAGGCTACCGCGGTTTCGAAACTCTATCGTTTCATCTTCAGGCCGTGATACAAAATGTTAAATCCCTCTGTCGAGGTCGTCACAAAGTCAAACAAAACATTAAAACATACATCACAAACACTGAGCACAATTACACGATTAAAATATTCACGATGAAATTCGGCTTGACCAAGCTTTGTGACGACCTCGACAGAGGGTTTTAACATTTTGTATCACGGCCTGAAGATGAAACGACAGTTTCGAAACTGCTGTAGCCTTTACGAGGTGAGTAGATAAACCACTGATGGGATGGATAGGTCATAATCCTAATTACTTAAATGTGTGGTCCGGTTGTTATGTTACAACAATGAGATTATTTTTGTATCAAAGGCATGTGTAAAAAGTATCCAACCTTGCATTTTGTTACGGAAATTATGATGCAAAGATTGCGCAACTGTTTACAGTTGAAGGGGATTATTGCGGATACTTGCATTTTGTCTCTGTCTTCGTGTATGACAGTCGCTGCCTGCTGTAAGCACAACACTAAATGTCACAAGAAACCAACAAATGCTTCGTGTTTACTTAGCTTCTAGAAATCTGTCCCACTTTGGCGGCAAGTGTTTTTGTCACAATATCAAGATCGTTCGTTATTACAGCTGCGGTTAAAAACTGGAAAACATGGTAAATTGAAGCGTTGTTTCAAATAAAAACTTTATATTAATAAGTATAAGAAATAGGTTCAGCTGACGTTTCAGCTTGCAGAATGACTAAAGCTTATATTAAAATCGACTTCAATTTTGAATGTATTCAGACTGACAATATTTTCGGTATCCACACTACAAAACTACTAAAGTTGATGATACATTGTTCAAAACACACTTCTGTTGAGGTAAATAAATCAACAAAAATTCTTAAAACAATCTTTTTTGTTTTGATTCAAATTTGGCTTATGGAATTGTCGATATTTATTTGACTAACAAGTCGAAATTAGAGCCCGTCTTCCCCAGAAATGTGAACTTAAATCATTAAAGAGTTTTTGGAGGGATGCATATAAACTAGAAACTCTTTATACGGAAAAATTGAATATATATATATATATATATATATATATATATATATATATATATATATAAATGTGTGTGTGTGTGTGTGAGAGAGAGAGAGAGAGAGAGCGTGGGCGTGCGCGAGAGTGCGCATCAGACACACACACTCACGTACATGCACTAATGTGTTAACGCATATATATATATATATATATATATATATATATATATATATATATATATATATATATAGAGTACAAACAATAAAACTTTTAGTTTGAAATGATAAACAGCACCACATGGGAAATGTAACACTCTAGTTTTACCTCTCGCCCTACTGAGGGGGTAGTGTTTTTCTTCAATCTCTCTATATTTCCTGGGTTACTGCCGCTACAAAGACCATTTTCGTAAAAATTCATAGTAAACGTTCAGTAGAAAGGACGACATTTTGGAAAAAAATCGATCAACATCAATTTTATATCAATTTTATCAATCGATAGACAACAATATTAGATTCTTAGGTTAGGTTGTTGATCTCCGTGGGAAAATCGATAACCAGTCAATTCCCCCCGCTCCCTTCTGTAGTCATCATCTGCATATACTTCTTATATTTCTAACTAAATTTACTCACATTTTATGATAGCTTAGACATTCCGTTTTACTTTGTAATAAGTAACATAATTTTTTAAGCTGAATTTTTCATTTTAATAAAAGCAACAGAGACAAATTTGAAGCTGAAGTGACTCTAAGATGTAACAATGGCCGCCGTACGTAACGGTTTAAAAAATGTATTAATGAATATATATTTTTTCTAAACGTCAAGTTCGTACTATTTGTATGAAACTACTGAAACACAGAGAAAAATGTCGTATTGTTATTAAGTAAAACTTATAAACAAATTGATGTAATAGTTACTGTGTACAAAACAACCATATTAATAGCGATAAGTAATTTTAATAAACATCTATAAGCATATTCTAATAATGTTAAGAATAAAATGATTTTGTTTACAAAAAAACATACGATCTATTAAATTGAAATCTGTATGATATTTTTATTTAATAATAATCCAAAATAAATAATAATAACTGATTAATAAGGAATCATTTATGATTATAATTAGGAAACAACAAAAATCGCTAATTATTTTATCCAACAACAAAATAGTTAAATCAATAAAAAATGTATCTTGTTTTGATTATGATGAATTTATGTAATTGTAAATCAAGTTATTTTCCAAAATTAATGTTATTCAAAGACGTAAACCCAATATTAATATCTTTGCCTTTATTAAATTTTCTACCTGCTTTGTTTAAATGTATTTTTTGGAAATTAGAAACAACCTGTTTAATAAGATATACACTCAAATACACTACCTGGTAATGAAAACAAATAAAGAATTATTCCTATAGAGCATATAAATTGTTATATTATTTCGTTATTCATTACAAGCGTAACGATTTGTCAGGAGAGTTTAATGCCGAAGGTCAAGATAGCAGTGATGTCTGCAAGAATAAAATTATTTTATCGTGTAACAAAACTTTCTCCGTACAATATACAAGCAGCGGGATGGGAAAATATTTGTAAACAAACACTTTGTGCAAACACTCTTATCACCGCAACGCAGGGTTGACAGTTTAGGGTTGGGGGTGAGTGTTGGCGCACGGAATTTAAATTACGATTTAAATTTCAGGTCAATAGCTGACATTTATCAAAATCGATTTCAGATTTTGTATTAAATTTTCGGTCGTTTATTACACTTATATTATTAGTATGTGAAATTTAAACATTAGACACTTTGAGGAAAGTCGAAAATAAACCGAGAACGACTGCTGTATTTTATTTAAAAAAATGTTTTACTAAATGTTTGACGAAAATTTTGACAAAATCTGTTAAATCGATTTTGCAACAATATAACATGATTTTGATTCTTTTTAAATACCTCAGAGAAAGGTTTTTCCGAGAGGGAGAACACGATTATAAAATAATAAAAATGAACATAAATAAAAATAATAAAAAATAAACAAATAATTGTTTCATAGTTTAATTTGAATCTCTAACTATAACATTGCTTTTGAATTATTATATTATTTGGTCAATAATTATTAAATGAATGAAAAAGAGTTTACGCCATCTTGTATTTCTTACGAAATCGCTATCGGAAATTTCATGTTAGTATTTACTGCTTACTAAGAGCAGAGTTTTTTGCATAATAGGATTTAGATATAAGAGCTGGCCTAGCTTATCTTACCGATTCTTATTTCAAAACTGTTTCGGTAAAAATTACATAAGACCTGGATAAAGTAATAATAAATTATTACTTTCATCAATGTTTTTTAGCAATTAGCTGTTTAGGTATAGAACAGCTGATTACTAAAAAAAACATTGTATTGATCAGCTGTTTAGCGATTTTGCGCAGGTATTTTAACTAGTACTATCGATTCCTAGCATAAGACAACTTTTATGTATTAATTTTTCAAAAAAATCGTCATAGCCGTTACTGAGATAAGCTGGACATACATATAAACAGAATTAACTAGTTTAATATGATTCACATTGAAGACAGGGTGTATATCCGTTTTAACAATTGACTCTGCAAGAAATCATTGTGTGTAGGGGTTGTATTTTTTCACGCTTGCAATTTCATCCTAATTTCTTTCAAAACCTGTAACGAAGATAGGATTTAATAACAGCTTGAACAGATTCATTACACAGTAAAATCAATTTAACATTTCCAAATGGCGGATGGTTGTATTTTATTTTAATTCATTGCTCTTTTAGCTTAATTATTTTTCTTGAAAATATTATTTTAAAATTGTTTTGGCGTTCATACACCATTAATGTTACGATATTAGAAAATTTAATTTTTTTTTTTGGTCTGAAATTTGTTTTTTTGTATGTTCATTACATTGCATAACTCTTAAAAAATGTCGTAAAGATTTGGTAAAGAGTTTACAGTGTGCTACTCTTGAAATTTGGTCAAGAGGGGAGATTCCAAATTAAAGGAGAGAGGGTGTATCATGACTAATACGTAAGAAAGTTGACCATCTAGACTGATCAGATTATACATGTATCAACCCGCTACTAACTGAAGACAAAGTGTTATCTAATATCCTGTTTTTCAAATTAATTACTTCTGTAATGAAAGAGATTGGCGTGTGTAATTGTGGATTTGTCCTTTGTAAGTCCATTACTGTAGAACTCTTTGTGCATTTGAAAAGAAACAGGAGAATATAATATAAACGTTTGTTGATTTTGAGGCAGCATATGACTCAATATATAGGCAGGAAGTGTACAAGACAATGGAGCAGTTCAACAAACCAAGAAATTTATAAGGCTTCTAAGGGCTGCAATGACTGATACAGTGTGTTGTGTCAAGATACAATAATGTCTGGTAAGTTCAGGTCAGAAGAGGTCTTTAGCATGCCTGATTTTTAATGTAGCATTACAAGAAATATTAAAAGATGCTTAGATTCAGGTAGGAAGACTATTGGCTTCTGTACGACTATTGGCTTATGCGTTTTGACTTAAATATTATCGGACCTGGCGCAACAGTGGTTAGATACGTTCTTGGCACTGGAAAGATCTGCCAACACCGTGGGACCAAGAATTAAGGTCGGCTTGTAAGGGCTGCAATGACTGATACAGGGTGTTGTGTTAAGATCCAAAATGGAATGTTTGGTAAGATCAGGTCAGAAGAGGTCTGAGGCAGGATGATGTTATAGCAAGCCTGATTTTTAAAGTAGAATTGGAAGAAATAGTGAAAGATGCTTAGATTCAGGTAGAAGACCTATATATAATAAGTCTGTACGACTATTGGCTTATGCGTTATGACTTACATTATTGGACCTAGCGCAACAGCTGATAGATTCGTTCATGGCACTGAAAAGATCTGCCAGCGCCATGGCACTAAGAATTAACATCAGAAAAACAAAATATATGGTGACTGGTATTAAGTTTAAGGAGCAATATATCAAGATTGGGCGACACAATGTAGAAGCAGTCCTGCAATCTGGGATCAATAGTGACTCAAGATAGTGATTTAAGTGAGGAATTATTAATGGAAATAGCTGCTATTATAGCTTGCAGAGAAACATTAAAATTCGTTTAATTTTTTTTGTGTTTAACGTCCGACTATTGTGCACACTTGGGCTAATGGAGACGATGGGATGATTTATAGCGTATGAAAATGCCAAGTCCTGGCCGGAAATCGATCCCGGGTCCTCGGGGTGAAAGCCCAGTACGCTATCCACTAGGCCACCGAGACGGCTAATTCGTTTAATAAGAATGCCACTAAGTTACTATTGTACGAAACACTAATACGCCCAGTGCTTGTTTATGGTGGTGACAAGTTCATGTTGTTTATGGTGGTCCAGTGTTGTTCATGTTAGACAAGAAAATACTTAGACAAATGTATAGTCTAGTAAAGGATGGAGATTTATGGAGACAGATCCAATAACAAGCTGGTTGCACTACAAGTAGAGTCTGATACAGTGAAGTGTATAAAACTGCCGAGATTGCGCTGGACAGGCCACATTGTCAGAATGGATGAGAACATCGTCGTCAAGAAAATATATTCTCTGACACCGGAGAGGGAAGAACAAGACGGGACGATGTGAAACGAGATGCCAGAGAATTTAATATCAGACGATGGTAACGACTTCTTAGCGAGACCAGGGCTCACAAATGAATGGGAGCGCCAAGGATTATGTTGACGGTTTTAAATACAATAGGCATATTTTAATGCTAATTACGATGGTAAAATTACAATTCAAAGACGTGTAAGATATAAGAATTAATTTTGGAAATTTAAAAGTGAAACACCTGCTGAAAGCGATTATTTTTATTTTAATAACAAACATTAGTGTTTCTTATAATTTGTTTAAAGTTTCACTTGGATTTAAATTTGTTAAAACTACAAAAATACAGTTTATCATTTCATTAAATATGTTCAAGTTTTTACGTGCCAAGTACCAAGCAAGTTCAATGCAAAACTGTTAAAAGAAAATGTATACAGTCAGCTCAAGGAAGTCAAATAAAATAAAAAATAACAATAATAAAAACTAGAAATTTCAACTAGAATTTCAAATAGATCATGTGGTGGTTAAAAGGAAATGCAATAAAGAAATACTAAATGTTAAAGTACTTAGGGGTGCAAACTTAAATTCCGATCATTATCTTTCTAAAATAAAACTTAAAATTATCCCTAATAGGAAAATACGCACCAACAGACTAAAACATAGACATTATGATCCAGAGAAGATAATTAACTCAAAAGAGTTTCACATTGCCACTGATGATTTACAAGATCAAGACTGGGATCAAATAAAAGAAAGTCTAATAACTAAAGCCGAACAACTTGCTCCAATAACTAAAATAAAAAAAACATGCCTGGTGGACGGAAGAATGTGACAGTCTCATTGAACTAAGATGAAACTTTTTCTCATTGGCACCAGTGGCAATCACAGAAAAATGAACATAACAAACAGAACTTCTTAAGCATTAGAAAATTTGTGACCAAAAATCTTAAAAGAATCAAAACGCTCAAGATGATCAATTACTTATGCAGATTAATGAAGACTTCTCCAAAATCAAAATGTAAGAAAATTGTTATAAGAATTTTAAGAATAAATTGACTAAGTAGATCCACCAACTCTACAATTTCAGAAAAAAAAAACTGCTCATAACAACAGGGATATTTGTAGAATATTAGCGGAATATTTCGGAAATCTCCTTAATTGTGAGGAACCATCAGTAAAGATGGACTTTCATATATCTCCATCAACTAAACCTGACTCAGAATCTCGAACAGTCGAGGAACTCCAATCAATAATATCGAATCTCAAGAATTATAATAAGGCTTCGGGAGAAAATCAAATCACAGCTGAACTTTGGAAAAATGTCAACGAAAGTGCTATACAGTCTCTCAGAAACATCCATGAAGAAATTTGGATAAGTGAAAGAATCCCCCATGATTGGAAGACAGCCCTCATACATCCATTTCATAAGAAATTATCCAAATCTGACCCTAACAACTACAGAGGGATATCTCTCCTTGACGTAACATACAAGATATTCTAAACAGTCCTACTACATAGGGCAGAACCTCAATTGGACCATCAACTTGGAGAATACCAGGCGGGTTTCCGGAAAAGGAGATCCTATCCGGAACAAATCCTTATCCTCATGAACTACCAAAAGTCAAGGACTAAATCGTATGTTATCACTTTTATTGACTTTCAAAAAGCATAAGACTCTATAGATAGGGAATCCTTATTCTCAGTTCTGAAAGAACTAGACCTTGATAACATAACCACAAATCTTATTAGGGAAACATTAACTAATACATTCTCCAAAGTTCAATACATGGGAGAACTCTCCACCACTTTTGAGATTAAAACAGGAGTCCGACAAGGAGATGGACTCTCTCCATTGTTATTTAATTGTGCTCTAGAAAAAGTAGTTAGAGAGTGGAACGTGAAAACTCAGAGTGGAATCAGACTAGGAACTAAGAACAAAGGCATTAAGGTAAATTGTTTGGCTTTTGCGGATGACATGGCCTTACTAGCTGAGTCATTGGAAGAAGCTAAGGAACAGACTCTTGAACTCCAGAAGAAAGCGTTAAAAATGGGTCTCAAAGTTTCATTTGAAAAGACTAAAATATTGACAAACATACAAAAACCACCAAAAAAGCTTCAAGTGGGAGAACAATACATTGAGATAGTCAAATAATACAAATATCTTAGGGAATGGATCAGCTGGAACGCCTTAGAGAAAAAAGCTATGAAATCTAGGAGAAATAAATTTGAATTAGCCTTCCAACTTATCAAGGACACATACAACAAGAAGTCCCTCTCCTGGAATACAAAGATAAGGCATTATCATACGGTAATTAAACCAGAAGCCTTATATACAGCTGAAACGTTATCTCTCACAACCTAGGGCACACTTGAAAGGCTGGAGATCAAAGAAAGAAAGATATTACGAAAAATCTTAGGCCCCAAATTCCGTAACAACCAATTACTCCACATTAGTAATGAAATTCTTTACCAAAAAACTGAAACACTATTAGACACAATAAGAAAAATGAGAATTGATTTTTATGGGCACATCCTCTGAGTGGACAAAAATAGACTAACCAAAAAAATATTTGACTTCTTTCGCAATAGAAGAGCCAAACCACTTTGGTTTAGAGAAACAGAGAAAGACATAACAGAACTACAAATCACTCACACTATGCTCATGGACAGAACAGCCAAAACAATAACCAAGGACAAGAAGCAACGGTTCCAAGGCAAAGTCAAATCCAAGCGAACGATCTAAATCTCTGACGAAGAAATAAAAGCAAGATCACAACGAATGAAGCAATACTGGGCTACGAGGAAGGCACAGAACATTAAAAAGTGATAGATTTAGTGTACACCAAAGTTGGGTGAAACAAATAAAGAGAGAAAAACTAAAAAATTGATTTCTGTTGAACACGAAACAATGCATGTGTTACAAACTGATTGGAATTTACAGTGACGTCATTTGGCTGATACAATCGTTGCAGCATTATTGAATCACGAAAAATTGTTCAAAAGCGTCCACTAATTAATCTAGTCTACGTTCTTTGTTGTTTTGAATCACTAAAACAATTTTCAAAATGGCTGCTATTTAAAATTTCTAAAAAAAGGCAGAACGCATCTGAACAGCTAACAGGGTATAAAGGAATTTCAAAAGAATTCCTACATTCTATTAGTTTTTTTCGAAAACTCGGTTACTCTATAATAATCGGCATTGAAATCTCCGTATATGTGCATTTTAAAATCTTGAATTGAATAGAAATAACAGTATATCCTCAAACAGTGGATGTTGCGAAATTCAACACGCTAATGTAAAGAGATTTAACGCTGATTACGATGGTCAAATCATGATTTCAAAAATGTTTAAGACAGGAATGAAGTATAAAGTCTTAAGGACTTGAAAAGGTCGCAGTTTTGAAACAGTTAAGCAGGTATTGCTTGGGTAATAAACTTGACTAAATTCTTCTTAATATATATTGTTGTGCCAAATATGTTTCACGTAATATCAAGCTAACTCACACACACATACACACACACACACACACACGCACGCACACACACACATTTATATATATAATGAATTTTCAAAAAGTGATTGAAGTGTCAGGATCGGCGCTCTTTTCATGTTTTCGGATCGGGATCTTACTGTGATAGCCATTATAATAGCTTATTTTCCAAATAAAAATTTGATAATATTAACGTTAATAGTCCACAAATATGTAACGATTTTAAAACCAAAAAATTGTTGGGTGTTGTGCATTCATAACAATAAATATAATGAAAAAGAATATTGTAACAGATTTTCCTTAGATTTTTCTAAAACTGTATAATTTTATTTGTTTAAGATAAAAATAATAAATAATTACCCGTTTGTTAATTTATTAGCACATGTTCACTGTAGCAATCCATAATGTTACATCAATCACGCCCGATCCTAACTTTTACATGCTTTACAGAAAAATCAGTCTTCAACTGCGACCATTCCTAATCTTAAAAAAAGTATTCTTTAACTTACTACTTTACAATTGTATACAACTTGGTAAACTACATAAATTATCATATTTTCTTTAAAATAACTTTGAAGTTAAGGAAAATGCTAATTAATGCAAAATGCATCCCTATTTATTTTAATTATTATTTATTTCAATAATTTATTACTTGAAAGCGCAAAATATATCATAAACTAAATTTTATATACGTACTTATACGCAGCTACCATCATTTTAAAAAACCAGACACGGGATCTAGATCAAATATGTGTATATATACGAGGGTGGTCTGAAAAGTTTCCGACCTAACAAAGATACAAGACATTTTTTCAGAATTTTTTTTTATTTTTCAACATAGTCTCCTTGTACCTCTAACCACTTCTCCCAGCGATGCTCCCATCTCTGTAACCCGTCCAAATAGTACTCGGCGTTTTTCTCTGCAAAATAATTGTTCACGAAGGTGATTGCCTCTTCATTTGACGAAAATCTCTGTCATCCGAGCGCAATTTTTAGATGATGGAACAAAAAGAGTCGCTTGGTGATAAATCTGGTGAGTAAGGCGGATGGTCAAGCAGTTCAAACCGTAATTAGTGGATTTTCGCCATGGCAACCGCTGAGATGTGAGACGGTGCGTTGTCTTGGTGGAACAGGATTTTCTTTTTCTGCAAATGTGGCCGTTTTTCCGCAAGTTCTGACTTCAGCTTGTCAAGTAATAATGCGCAGTATGCTCCTGTAATGGTTATTCCTTTTTGAAGATAGTCGATTAAAATAACTCCATGACTATCCCAAAAAACAGTCATCACTTTCCCAGCCGAAAAAACAGTTTTTGCTTTTTTTGGATCCGGTTCCCCCTTTACAGTCCACTGTT
This sequence comes from Callitettix versicolor, assembly GCA_022606455.1. Taxonomy (NCBI): domain Eukaryota; kingdom Metazoa; phylum Arthropoda; class Insecta; order Hemiptera; family Cercopidae; genus Callitettix; species Callitettix versicolor. The sequence goes on along the minus strand of CM040185.1, from coordinate 20,572,503 downwards.
TGGACTATATTTTTGTTTCGGGCGTATAATAGTGTATCCAAGTTTCATCTACAGTAATTAATCGGCGTCAAAACTGGGATTTATTGCGCCTAAACTGCGCCAACACAGAATTGGAAATGTTCATTCGAACACGTTTTTGGTCTAACGTGAGCAAACGCGGTACCCAACGTGCGGACAGCTTTCTCATGTCTAAATGTTGATTTAATATGTGACAAACACGTTCTTTTGATATGTGCATAACGTCTGCTATCTCTCACTTTAATTCGCCGGTCATATCCAAAAATATATGGGTTTTATGGTCGATGTGGCTGTCTATTTAGTGAAGATTGAGGCAATTTAATTAAATTTTACCTCAAAAATCAGCTAAATTGCTTGGACAAGATTGTTAATTAGCAAAATTTGTTCAACAATTTCAAAATAGCGGCCATATAAAATATTGGAAAATTTAAAACATTTTCTTCGTAAATATTTCGTCAGATTTGATTTGATAATATTAATCAGCGTTAAAAACTGCATTAATTGTAATTTGGGTTATTTAGAATCTTTTGAAATAAGTCAATTTAATTAAATTTTTGTGTTTGCAATATTTCCCTATACCAATCAATGTAAACATTAAAATTGTTATTATCCTAATTATAAAGCTGATTGTGATAGCAAAATCAGAACTAAAAAATACTTCGAAAATTTGCTTCTGTCACGTCGGTTATTTAGATAAAAACAATGGTTATAATTTTGATTTAATTTTTCATATTGCATATTGTAGCTGAGTACGTGTTACACACATCCCTGAGGACAAGCACAGCTATATTTCCGGTTATGGGGCGACAATCGATTCACGTTTCGATAGGTGATAATCACGCGGCTATGATTTATAGAGCTTTTAGTGTTATCGTTATTCGATATAGTGAGATTTATATTGTTATACGTGGTGAAATAGATCGAATTATTTATTATTATAATATTACGAAATAGCGCGTTGTAAAATACCGGTTAAAGTATAGCCTTATAATTCATTATAATAAATTTCGCTGTTGAATTCGTTTATACTTTTACAGCGTTTTTAAACTGCCATCGTAGTACTACCTAATCCAACGTTCTTAATGCGTGTGTTTGTTAGCACTGTAGCCTGCACCTTCAATTTTTGAGATACCTTCCTAAATGTAGGTAGATCGGCGTTTCCAAATTACAGTACTTCGTCAGGCCGTAGAACGCTGGTAGAAACATTTGGAAGACCTGACGTTACAAAAATTAGGCAACTTTTAAAGAAAGGATGAGTTCTATCACTGAGTAACTCATGTAAGTGGAAGTTGTACTTTGGCAGATCTTACTTTGTTCATAAATGGGGTAAACGCTGCAAAAATTAGATGTAACATAGTGAAGCCTAATAATTAACTTATATTTTGTGCCATACAGTGCGAAACAGTTTCGGAATTTTGCAGCACTCGTGCTAATGAAAAATATGTCAACACGGACGTGATTTGGTAAAGGCCTTAATGTAATACGCTGGTTCAAATATCGGACCACTATTTTGCAAAATACAAAGACCTAGGTGCAGACATTTGTCTACAAGCCTGCGATCAACTGTAGACTCACTCTACAATTTTAAATAAAGATTTAATAAAATAACTGACTGACAATATGATGTAGCTTTGAACAATTTAAGAAATTAGAAATAATTGCTGGCTAATGCCCCAGTAATATTTAAGAAACTTTACAGCTGCTGTTTAATAATCATGTAAATAACAATTTTAAAACTACTTCCAAAATTATAAACGATTTTTTAAGATTATAATTACATACAATTGGATCTACATTTTATTATACATATATATAAATTCAAAACCATATAATGTTTAAACAAATTGATTATATACAACAAAATTATTTGAGTAAAAAATTTTTCAGAGTTTTAGAATATTTTTGTGCCTACACATAGCAGTATCATGTATAACTAGAAGTGTGGCGTAAGTATTTTCATTAACTGAATATATATCTTATATCGATCCACAGACCAACCAAGCTTCCATAAATTCCGCCCGAGAGAGTCGAAGTATTCTAGCGGTACGTATTGAATAAAACACCAGAAGCTAAAAATCTTGACAATAGCATGAACAAGTTTGTTACACAGCAGTATCCATGGGTCAAGAGTTTCAAAATGGCGGTAAATTCAAAATGAGATTTCATCATTGAAATCAGCGATAAACCCAATATAAGATATCATTTTAAATTATCGGATTCTAATTGAATGTGTCTCACGCTGTTTAGGTTTATTTTCAATAAAATTAAAAGTTTAATATGCCTATATGTGTAGATGATCTTATTTGGTTATGATAAAAAAATACAATATATATATATATATATATATATACATATACACACACAATATATATATGTATATATACATATACAATATATATATATACACACACCCACACACACACACACATATATATATATATATATTATTATTATTATTATTATTTGCGTATAGACCCTGTTGGATCACGCAAAGCATTCCGACTCATGTCTTGTTCCTTCTAATCCTCCACACCTCCTCATCCTGTCCCCATGGATCCTCTTCCGCTCCTGCGTCCATTTTACCCCTGCTCTCTTTTGGATTTCTTCTCTGGGACCTTCCAACCGAGCATCTTTCTCCTGTATGCATGTCTATCTTCAACATCTGTTGAGTCTATTCGTGCGTCATGTAGGTCTATTCTGACTTGTGCGATCCACGACGTTGTTGATTTGACTCCTTGTATATACTTAAGGATTCTGTTGGCAAGTCTCGTTGTTGGGAGTCTACTGATGTGTCCATAGAACCGAATCCTCCTTCTTCTGATATCTGCTGCCAGGTTCGATATCTTCTCTGTGGTTTTCCGGGAGTGCAACCTGTATCCATCTTCTGTTAATCTCGGGCCAAGGATCTTCCTCAAGATTTTGCGTTCTTCCTTCAAAATACCCTCCATGGTAGCTTTTGTGTGGAGTGCTAGCGTCTCGCTTGCATATAATACCTCCGGTTTTATGACTGTGTTGTAGTGTCTAATTTTTGTGTGCGTCGACATACATCTCTTATTGTAAATATCACGCGTTATACCAAGAGCCCTCTTCATTCTCAGTAGCCGAACCCTTTGCGCAGCCTTCTCGCCACCTGTGGGTTCAAGAATTTCTCACAGATATTTGAAGTGCTTGACTCTTCATATATATATATATATATATATATATATATATATATATATATATATATATATATATAGTATAAAAGTGTATAATTTTGCAACCAAGTGATGTATGCTGCGATAATTAATATTACCATTTTCCAATCACTTCATTAAAAATATTCATGAAAAAGCACTATTTAATAATCATGTAGTAAAACTGTGTTTGAGTGAGTAGCTTATGGACTTAGCAATCTCACTGTACCATAGATCACCCGTTCCAGATAACAGTTTTCACTTAGAATACGTAGCTGTGATAAAGGTAAATTTGTACCCAAAACTTTGGAGGCAGAAGATAAATAAAATGTCTCGGAGTGGTTTAAATACTGACCTTTGAGTAGTTGTATGTCAGAATAGAAGCCGACAGCCCTTCATTGTCCCAGAACCTGTATGTGAAGCTCCTATCCTCTAGAATCTCTTTCACTGAGTTTCTTGGAAACACTAAAGTTTTTGGGAGATAGTGGACAGCCTTGTACTGTCAAAGATGATGCTTGATAGATCTTTTACATGGAGAGACCCGTTGGTTGAAAAGGACGGATCTGCAAAAAGTTTCGATCACTGGACATTCTGCACTCAATATAAAATGGGGTGTTATGTGACAATTATTAAATTTGTGTGTAATTGTGATACAACCGAGGAAATAGCTCAGTACAAAATGTTTTCCTATCCAGTTTTGTGTAGGGAATTATTTGAAAAGTAGGTCCTCTCCAGAGTGGAGAACAGACGACGGAACAGGACAACACCATCAGAAGCATCTCACGGTTCTCTAAAGAACTGTTGTTGGATTACGAAGGTTGAATTTGTAGACGAGCGTGCATTATATATCTGAGCGGCAAAAACAGCATCATGAAAGTCCTGGTTCAGCAGCCTCGGTGGCCTAGTTGATAGCGTACTGGGCTTTCACCCCGAGGACCCGGGTTCGATTCCCGGCCAGGGCTTGGGATTTTCATACGCTATAAATCATCCCATCGTCTGAATTAGCCCAAGTGTGCACAATAGTCAGACGTTAAAAAAAAATGAAGTCCTGGCACTCTTGTCGAAAAAAATTGCTCCTCCTAATCTCGCTTGTCTAGACCTATACACACATCGTCAAACCTACATAGTTTGCATTTTACACGCAGATCAACACACGCCAACATTTAATTGGCATGATGAACAGTTAAAATTAAGTAATGTCTAACGTGCGCATTCACAACCCAAACGTCATCCAAATTTTGTTACGCGAGAGTTGGCGAGGAATTCTGAAACGGGCTGTCAAATTTCGTCTACACTGGGGACGCTGAAGTTGGACTTCGTGGAAGTTTGAAGAAGCGCACAAATGTTGACTCTAATACTGTCAGGAAAGATAAACTTTCTAGCGAGCAAAAACTACATGGGTCGGGAGGTCATTAATGCCGTTTTTTTAAATAGATATTTATAAAGTTTCACTGTGGAAAATAAAAAATGAGAGTTGCCATGAGAATTCCACTTTTATAAAAATAAATATCAACAATTCATCTGAAGTACAAGAATTCACTTGAAGTTCCCGGATATTTCTTATCATAAAGATACCTCCACTAGATCTTTTTATATTCTTTTTTTTTAAGATTATTGTCACTATGTTCAGTACAATAATCTGTCTTCCCTACCTTCGTCAATTCTTCTTTCGTTGACGCGTTTCGGAGAACCTCCATCTAAAAAAACTATTTCTATACTCCGAAACGCGTCAACGAAAGAAGAATTGACGAAGCTAGGGAAAGCAGATTATTATACTGAACATAGTGCCTCCTGTAGCTCTTTTTTTAAATACAATTCGCAAATTAATCGAATAATTATAATTTGACAGTAACACACATAAAAAAACCACACAGTTTTATTTGTAACACTTTATTCCTTGCGCCTAGTTTCGTTGGATTCCTTTTCTTCAGCAGAGAACATTACTTGTTACGTTTAACAAGACTAACTTGATCCTCATTGTAGCCGGGGTGTTTCAGAATTTGTGGAAGAACTGAAGATATAGAACAAAATTAACATTTGGGAAATAGGCTGTCATAAAATGCTTCTCGTAGTCGCCTCGGTGGCCTAGTTGATAGCGTACTGGGCTTTCATTCCGAGGACCCGGGTTCGATTCCCGGCCAGGGCTTGGCATTTTCATACGCTATAAATCATCCCACCGTCTGCATTAGTCCAAGTGTGCACAATAGCCGGACGTTAAACACAAAAAAAAAATTCTCCTTAACGTTTTTTTATAAATATTACAAAAACATCCATTCAATTATTTAATATAAAAATCTGTCTTGAGAACTTTTCCTTTAGTAACTACTAAAACTTTCTTTATATATGAAAAACACAATTTGAATCAGTGTAACAAATTTTAAATTTAAGGGAAATTACGATTCCAGTATTTATTGCAAAAGCACCAATTGAGATATTTTGTATTTAAAAATTTGATTTACTCTTAAATTGTAATTTTCTCTTATTTTTTCATTTATTTATTTATTACAATCTTAATCTTACAGATTAAATGAGTAATACATATAATTGATCTATAACATGTATTGGACTTAGTGAACTAAATCATGCGGCATATGACGCTTAAGTCGTCTGTTGTCCAATTCCACATCTAAGAGTTGGATGGCTTCGACGTTCGAATGTTGATAAAGTCTCTTCTCGTGCCGAGAGGCGCAGTCTTGTATTATCTCCTTTACACACTTCAAGTCTAGGTCTGCATGAAGGTCATCATTCCTCTCATACTATCTTGCATTTGTCATTGCATGAATAATAAAATTTTGTACTCGCTGGATAATCTGTTTATTTGAGGGTTTTGTACACCCCCAAAGTTTAGCACCATATGCCCAAATACGTCTAATTACTGATATGTACAATAATCTCTTGTGGTACAAGGCCAACTGAGATTTTCGTCCCATCAGCCAATACAAATCACGCAGTTTTTGTTTGATTTGCTCTGCTTTCTTGCATACATAATTATAAAAACATACTACAGAAATCTATGTACTAATTGAACATGACTTAGTTTTTCATAATGTCTTTGTATTCCAACTGATATGTATGAAGGTTTCAACGTTTCTGCCATCTTTACAGTCTATGTTAATCTCTACGGTATACTACAGAATAATTAGGAAATATTCTTGAAGCAGGTTATCCAAATTTGACATAATTAGACTATTTGCAAAAGTTGTTGATAATCGGAACGACGCTGACATCGAAGCCAAAATTTTAAGTAAGCACGAAGGAGAATTTGGAAAAAATAAAAAACTGTATCACGAAAACGAGCGTAATTCCAAGAGGGAAGCTCTGTAAGTCATTATTTTAACTGAATCACAAACTATCAAAATAATTCTCCTCGCTTAGTCTGAGAAAAATAATAACAACATATAGAACATTCAAACTACGGTACTATTTCAAAATGCAGTTAAAAATGTTTAAATCCAAAGTGTGTGATCAGCACACTGAAACCTCAACTTCCTGGTGATCTCTGGCCTACAGGAATGTCTACAGAAGGTGGAGACCTAGCGAATCAAGTTTTAATTCGCTATCATAGAACTGTCCAGTACCGTACATAGGCTGTGATAAAAAGCCACAAGGCAGAGATGCCAAAACAGTGATTTTGTTGTTTTTTTTTTAACGCCCGACTATTGTGCACACTTTGGCTAATGCAGACGATGGGATGATTTATAGCGTATGAAAATGCCAATTCCTGGAATCGAACCCGGGTCCTCGGGGTGAAAGCCTAGTACGCTATCAACCAGGCCACCGAGGCGGCTCCTAAAAACGTATTTACACCGCTCATAATGATAAGAATAAATTGTGTTGTTTTCATATAATCTGTTTTTGACTAAAGAAACAATATTGTTATTGTTGTAAAAACTATTGGACAGCCGCTTAGAAAACGACCGGCTAAGTACTAAAGTTGAACAAAGAAGACAAAAATGCGAATGAGAGGTTGAGTCCTCACTCTTTCTTTCTCCTTCTGACCATCAATATCGCTGAGTAGTAATAGTTTGTAAACTCATACTGGCAGACTCTGTGACACTGGATTGTTAGAGAGAGCTGGAGGGGAAATCTCCTGCATGCGCGAGAAATTCTCACGCAAGCCGTTTACTGTGTGGCTAGACTATCATACATATTCATTTTCTTCTATTCTTTTTATTTCTAAAGGTTGGCGTTAATTTTAGCTATTAGTTTTTAAAAGGTAAAAAAAAAGGATTTAATATTTTTATAATACATTTTTTTCAAATTCTGGAGATACGATGTTCGTTTTTGTCTAGGTTGTCTGCAGTTTATCTCTGTGTGATATGATGCAGAAGACGATAATACTGATCCTTCGTCATATCCTTACTTACTTTGCTGCAATCTCGGTGGCCTAGTGGATTAGTACTAAGACGGCCTAGTAGCCGTCTCGGCGTACTAGGCTTTCAACCCGAGGACCCGGGTTCAATTCGCGGCGAGGGTTTGGCATTTTCATACGCTATAAATCATCCCATCGTCTGCATTAGCCCAAGTGTGCACAAAATCGGACGTTAAACACCAAAAAAAAAAAAAACTTACTTAGCTTTATTGTTGCAGGACCCTTCTGGTGGCGTTTAGTCGTAGAAGTACTTCCGTTCTGCGTACTCTATCAAACCATGCGATTCTAAACATACGCCTATATATCCAAATTTGAAAAGGAAAGTCTTCTACATTTTTGGTCCATCAAAGTCCATGCCACTTAATAGATTTGGAAAAATATAACATCTAACAAGGATAAATTTAAAACCTAGGCTGAACTGTCAACTTTCCCCTCAGGGAGTTCAGACTAGCTAACCCCTATTGAGAGGATTTATACGTTTCTCGCGGTACCCGAGAGTAGGAATGGCGACACTTGATCCCAGCTTCCTGATTGGTTGGATTCAAATGAGCTCGCTTTCTGATTGGTGCAGAGGGATGTGACGTATGAGTGTGACGTCATGGTGTGACGTCAGTGTGTGACGTCAGGGTGTGAAGTCATGGTGTGACGTCGGTGTGTGACGTCAGGGTGTGATCGTGAGATCGGATTTTTAAATATATTCTACAAAGAGTAAGTATCTAAATATATCGATGAAATTAACTGCAAGTCAGGCGTTGGTGACCTCTTTAGTATTATGCGGGTGTGTGCTTGTTCTCGAATATTATCTATGATATGACATGATATGTTAATTCCGTGCGGGCCATGTTTAACCAATGCAGGCGATGTGTATTCCTTTATAGCTCTTAAATGACATGACATGTGACATGTCAATACCATGGGGCGATGTATATTCCTTCTTAACTTTTTAGTGACATTACATGTTGACCTGATTGGTGTAGCTATAAAATGTAAACCGATCAACCTGTTGATTTTCATTATTAAAACACCATTGTATAATTATAATACAGCAGGCTGTAACGTCTGATAGTGTTGTGTGAAATAAAACAACGTTTACTATGATACACATTTATTATTAAAAGTTATAAGATACATATATATATATAATAATAATTTAAGTGACTATGAAATATAATGACTAATTTGACTAGTAATATTTTTCAAAAAGAACAGCTGCATAAAAAGGGCGGAGCAAGGATAGTGTATCCTTGGAAGGAAGCCCAATCCACGCTTCCTTCGGTGTCTACCAGCACATTAAAAAAAAAATGTAGACTCCCTCATTTAACCATTACACTCTAAAAGAGATTGCTCAATTTGATTGCGCAGTTGCACAGTGATGTTACTGCGAAATCAAATTGTCCCAATCTTCTTGCGAAAGCATGAATCCTTCTAAATCGTGTTCACTATCACTTCGTTTTATATACACTATAGAGTTTTTAATGTCCGTTAATGCCACCGGTTCAGGTTGACATGACATCGATGGCATTTGGTCTCCGGTGAGGTCGGGGAAAAATTGCTGGTGTTGTTGTTGTTGTTGTTGATGTTGTTGTTGTTGCTGCTGCTGCTGTTGCTCCGGCTGCTGCTGTTGTTGTTGTTGCTGCTGATGCTGCTGTTGTTGTTGTTGTTGCTGCTGTTGCTGTTGCTCCTGATGCGACGTTGATGGCTGTTGCTGTTGCTCCTGATGCGACGTTGACGGCTGCGGTGAAATGGAGGAACCGGATAGCCTCAATAAATACGACGCAATGACAGAAGGGGAAGGCGGAGAAAAGGATAGTTCAGGCTCAAAGGATGATTGTGGGATCGGAGACGGTTCCTGAAAAAACTCCTGTTTAGGTATAACCGGAACTAAATTTGTAATGGGACCAGCATTACAAATAGGAGGAGGAGGAGGATGAGAAAGAAGAGGAGAAGGAGGAGGAGAAGACAAAATCCTTCTCAAAGAAGGTAGGGAAAGATCCATTGGTTCTTCGGGATACGGAGGAGGAGGAGGAGGAACTCTAGGGTGCCGAAAACTATAATCGGTGTCCGAAACCACTGACGACGTATTTCGGCTACGCCCTGGCCGAAAACGTTTCAGTGGTGTCGGGCACCACATTAAATTGCATTCGGCCGTCTTCATCTTCGATCCCGTTGTATTTAATGAGGTATCGCGGAACTCACCTCGAAACGAAAAAGTCAAGTGCTGATAATTATGCTGGCGTCTTTTTCTTTCAAACTCAATGGCCTCTCTGAAACCAATAAAAATAATAATAAATTATAGAAAATAAAGATGGAAAACAAAAGTTCTGTAAAAATCATAATGAAATAACTTATACGGTGATAAACCCGAAACGTATGACGTCAAATATAACCGAAAGTAAGATATTATTCGAGAAATCGCTAACAGTGTAAAGATGAAAAACAAAAGTTCTGTAAAATCGTAATAAAGTGACTTATACGGTGATCAACCGAAATGTATGACGTCAAATATAACTGAAAGTAAGATATTATTCGAGAAGTCGCTAACAGTTTTCTAACGGTATTAAAAATAATACTAACATAAATGTTTTCGAAATTAAACAGACAAAAGCTAAATTTTATTATATTCAAAAAGATCCTGTCGATCCACTTGAAAACTGTTATTTATACTACTACAGTTGTACTGTAAATTGTTATTGTTACAGAAAAAGCAAGAAAAAACATTTTTTGTAATAATAAAATTAGTCTGTCAAAAGTAATCGGAGAAAAGCAGAAAGAAAAAAATAGTACACTCACCTTATTAATTCGGCCACAGTCATTCTCAAGTACACCGAAAATTGCTGTCTTGTCGGTTGCTCAGCCATTCTAACCCTCAGCGTGTGTATCAGCGTCTGATTTTGAGTGCGCGTGTTTGTTGCATATAGTCAGTATCCCCCACCACTTGAAATCCCCACCATCATCACCGTGACCTCATCCGCTGCCTTTGTGTAATCTGTAATGAAGGAAACAGGAAATGTACATCCGTTACCATATAATTACCACCACCACCACCACCACCAAGAGTCAGGAAAGGTTACGACCGCAAAGTCGATAATATTTCGCTTGAAAAAAAATGCTCATTCGACTGAATTCTGAAAAGTAAAAAAAAAGAAAAATATTAAAATAAATAAATATTGTTAATATTTACCTTTATTGATTGTCTGCCCCCTCTGCGACGGTCGTCTGTTTCAAACGCCGACGCTCACCGTCGTCATGTTTTTCTTTGTCGTCAAAACCGTTGTCGTCATCGTTGTCTTCACCGTCGCCGTCTTCAAACCAACTTTTACGCGTTTTACAATTTCTAAACACGCATATACAAAAATCGAAACAAGTGTTTCGACACTCGCGACAAAAGATTAAATCATTAAATGTAAACCGAGTGCAGATTTTCTTGCAGCACGCGTAACCGTCGAAATTGGTCTTGTACACAGAAAGTTTCCACGAATGTTTCTGCGCACTCCTACAATTGCAGTGGCAGTACGAAAAATAATTGCACTTTGTACAAGCTAAACCGTCAACGTGACACCGCGGCACTACAAAACATTTATATTTACAACAAAAAGGATCACGATAGTTCGACGCCATTTTAAAAATAAAATTAATATAAAACTTACGCGAATGTAGTTTGAACAACACCGTATGCAAAAATAATACTGACACGCTTGTCATTCTACTGTGTATATATATATATAGGCTAGTGTCTAAAGTGCCTAAAGTGGCTGAAAGCGTACAGATGACCACATAGGGCACAGAGCCTATGGACAACAGTAGCGAATATGAAACAAGAATACATTGCTTTACCTAGTGGAAAAAAAGTATTTCATTCGAAATAAAACAATGGTTTGTTAAAGTTGTTAGGCTTAGACAATTCGCACAACTCGTCAATTGACATGCGCGAACTAATCGCGTCAACAGGATATCCGTTTTCTGCGTCCCCACTACTCTCGCGATTACAATACAGGCTAGTTTCTCTTTGTTCGTTTCATTATACTTTGAAATGGCAAACGTACAGGACGAAGGCTACTGCTCGGACAATGAAGTTCGAGCAGAAGAGGCGCAGATAGTAGAATTCCGGGGCTTCGGGAGAAGGTTCCGCGTGAACTTTCGCGGGTTAGCCGATGCTGAAGAGCCTGATCAGCCCCAACAACAACCCCAGCAGCCTCAGCCACCCCAACAACAACAACCCGAAGAACAGCGGGCTCCTCCCGAAAACTAAACTCCTCCTCCTTTTCCTTGTACAAAATGGCCCTTTTCAGGGCCCGCAAAAACAACTATCTAGCTTTAAGACGGGTCTTCGTCCACGCGCAAGCGCGTGTGTGTGTGTGTGTGTGTGTGTGTGTGTGTGTGTGTGTGTTGTAATTTTTTTTTTTTTTTTTATTATTTTAGTTCATTTTATCGGATCTCCTCTCTCTCTATCTAACTATTAAAACCTCATACTGGCAAAACTGTATTTGGCACCTTTTAACACTTTTTTTTTTGTTTTACTAGTTAGGTTAATGAAGACGTGAGAGGGGTTCGGTTTTTTTTTTTTGTAAGGAAAAGGCGATGGGGTAGCAACCGGGCTCGAACCCTGAACCTTTCGGTTGCTATACCAACGCGTTAACCATTCAGCCACCGAGACCTCTGCATTTTATGATAAGTTTGAGGAAAGAAAAATATCAACAACAACAACAACAAATTGTGATACACATATTACATTTATTCGAAAAGAAATAAGGTTGTTTTACAAGTCAGTACTCTTAATATTTTTAGATTTTCCAATCAGGCCGTATTGTTGCCGTAACTCTTCACGATTTCTCGGTCCTCTCACAAACTTTGTCAATCGAGATTTTACGTGGTCCGAAATTAGTTGTAATTCGTTGGACAGCATTTGCCAGACGTGTACGCTGAAAGTATCGTCCTTACGATAGTATGCTGTGTCGGTAGCCATCACAAAATTGTTTACAATCTCTCGTAGTTCTGCAAGACATTCGTTCAAAATAGTGTGCGCCAACACCCTCACCGATCCATCATCGTCGTCGTCATCGGCATCATCATCATCATCCTCATCATCATCTTCTTCTTCTTCTTCGTCCATCGCATCAATTTCCTTGTCAGTTGTTTTCGGAAACTGTAGGAAAATAATTTAAAATATATATTTAATTAAATAAAAGGTATTTATCTGAAAATAGACACGTTCAGAGTTTCAGTGTATTCGTAGTGTGTGTGTGTGTGCGTATGTGTGTGTGTGTGTGTGTGTGTGTGTGTGTGTGTGTGTGTGTGTGTGAGAGAGAAAGAGTGACAGAAAGAGAGAGAGAGAGAGAGAGAGAGAGAGAAACAGATTGGTTCTACTTACGGAATTTTCCATGACGGGTACAGTCTGGCTGTCTTGTTCCTGGTGGTGGCGGTGGTGGTCGGCATTTGAGATAGTAGGTAACACTTGTTCGTTATCCATTTTCCTTTTCAAACTGCAGTTTAAAAAAATATATATATTACAGAAGGTAAAATCCGAATAATCTTTAGTAAATTTTACAGTGTTGTGCACCGTTGTTGACGTTGTCTCTGTTTCTCTAATATGTACTCTTTACAACGTTCTCGATCTATGTATTCTGAGAAAAAAGTAGAACGTCGTCGATAATCTGTGTGTAACGTATCGACAAAGTCTTCTATTATAAATAAAGGAGTTACAAAACACTTTTCACACCACTTTGTACTATCCTGAATAGTATATAATAATATATCATCGTCACACACGTCTTGGTAAGTGATAACCCAAATTTCTGGAATTTTAGCACTATCGAAATCCGGAGATAGAACAATTTTACAAAAACATTCACGGCATAAACGTTTATACGGCGTACAAACGATTTCGATTATGTTCACAATGTTTGTTTCGTAGGCAAACACAGGTACTTCAAAAGGATGGTTAACGAGCATGAAAAAGTCCCTATAACTGATATTGTCAAAGTCTATGTTATTATAATCAAAGTTCGTGGTGTCACAAATCACTTGCCATAAATAATCTTTGAAGTTAATTTTCAAATGTCTTTTAATCGTAGCAGGTATTTCGAGCAAATCTACGTTGTCGGATATTACGACTTGAGCACAAACTTGTATAGCACTTAATTGAAAAAGTTTCTGAGGATTATACATTAGTCCTGTAAAGAAATAAATAATAATTAATTAAAAAAGAAAGAATTGTAAAAAATAGAATATTAGAAAATTAAAAATTTTACTTGTATATGTGTATCTTTTTTTTTTTTTTGAGCAAGGAAGGAAGCCCCAAGCACGCTTCCAACGGTGACTACCAACCATAAATTTGTAGCCTCCTCGTCGTAAAATAACGATGACTCAGGACTAATGTAGTTCCAGTTTCACGGTGTTTCCAGTGTGTTCCGTAACCACCAACTCCTTGGAAACTAGTTCATTTATCTGCGCCTCCGTAAGGATCGCCGAATATCTCTTGGGTAGAAATACTTTTTTTTCGTCTCCGTCTACGTCGACCAACAGCAGAATCGAACTCCCGTATCTAGTTTTTATCAACGAAGCTTCCTTGATGAAATATTTTCTCCCGATAAATAAATCCTTTATAGAAATTGTTTCTATGTCTTTTGGCACTATCGAGTTGAAAACATCGAGCAAAGAAGAAGACGAAGAAGAAGAAGAAGTATAAGCAGGCATACTTACTGAATATACCGTGCGCGTTAACTAACTCTCACTAGTATCGTGTAAAAAACACAAGTGCCAAATTACAGGAGCAATCGACTTTATATACCCTTAGAATGGCGCGACAACCGGTCCGGTGAAACGGCTCTAAAAACCTACAATAGGTGAGCGAGACAAGTCAGGCGTGGTTGACCTTTAGTATTATGCGGGTGGTATGCTGGTTCTCGAACATCATCAGCGTGTATCCATGACAAGACAGGACACGTTAATGCCGTGTGGGCGGTGTTTAGCGAATGGCATGCGGGAGACGTGTATCCCGCCTTAACTCTAAAGTAATTGACCTTTTCGCGTAATGTAAAGAAGTTATTTTCAACCCACTGATTATAAATACGAGACGTTCAAGGGCATTTACCCATTTGCCTTTTGCGCTAGACAACTGAATGATTGCTGCTCGTAAGTTGTGTTTTATTCTGTCTATTGTTATCTCTCTCTCTCTCATAAACTGTTTGTTCTTTTTGTTTGAGTTACAGAAATAATACTATTTGTGTTATTTGTTGAAGAAATTGTAACCATTATATATTTGAATTATATATAAATTTTTCTATAAAAATAATTACTATCGCTTTTTTTGTTTTTTTTGTTTATTATAAATAACGTTTACGTCTTCGTATAATTCTTACTTTTATATAGATTTGTAGGTGTTGGTAAAAAAAAAACTAATAACAATGTCCGCTTTTATAGTGTCCAAAGTTTCGACTTATGTGAAAAAGTTTCGTCTGTACGGAACCAAAGTAACTTTTAAATTCAATCGACCGCCTTCAGGTGCTGACGAGATTCAGTGGGTCAAACAAGGTCTGATCGAACTTGTTGACATTATGACAAAAGACGCTACCGAAGAAGATCGTTTAGGGTTCACTTTGACCAGCTTGAACTTTAGAAATCGCGACCCGGGTTACGTAGCTTTCAGACCAGCATCGGAAGTCACCGCCGACATGTTGTGGAATATTTTCGGCGGTATAATCCAGAGCAACGCAGAGTCGTTCACTACCAGTGACGTTTTCAAAGTGGAATGAACCAAAGTGAACGTTCCACTGGGTCGCGGTCGCGTTAGACCGGGACTTTTTAATAACTTCACAGAAGAGTGTAATGCTAGAAAGGTGATCGTGGTGATAAAGAACAACGATTCACTGTGCCTCCCGTGTTCACTGGTAATGGGTAAAGCGCATGCTGACAAAGACAAAGATTATAAGGCCATCATACAAAATAGGCGAAAAAGACAGACCATCGCGGCCCGCCAACTGATGACCGACGCCGGTGTTGACATAGGAGATGCAGGAGCAGGGGTTGTAGAGTTACAGCAGTTCCAAACATTCCTGACCGATTATAAAATCACCGTCTACAATTACGACAGCCGGGGTCGTAGCGTGTATTTTGAAGGCATCGCCCCGAACGCGCGGTATACTATAAATTTAATGTTTAACAACGGTCATTACAACACGATCACTAGCCTAACATCCGCTTTCGCCTGCGGTTACTATTGTGAAACGTGCCACGCCCCTTCCGACCACCGAGGTAAACACAGATGCCAGGCGCAGTGCAACGCCTGTAAGCGAACGCCGCCGTGCGTAAAGGACGACAGCGCGATCCATTGCAGCGATTGCAACAGATATTTTAAAAATAAAAATTGTTTTACCGCCCACAAAGGCTATGTCTGTCAGTCTGTACAGGAATGCGTGAAATGTAACAAGCTGATTTTAACTAAAACACGGAAAGCAGACCACGTTTGCGGTGAAATTTATTGCAAGGTGTGTAAAGACTATAAGCAGCCGGACCACCTCTGCTACATGACGGTCGACACTCGAAAGCCTATGATCAAAGACTTCCTTTTCGTATTCTTCGACTTTGAGACACGCCAAGACGAAGTTTTGGACACGACTCGGGTGCACCGTGTCACCTTGTGCGTGTCCAAACAGTATTGCTGGGAGTGTATGATACGCTTGACGCAAGACTGCCCACACTGCGGTATCAGAACGAACGTGTTCCAAAAGATCCGGTCCGCAGGTTCATGAATTACGTGATGGACGTTCGTAAGACGTACAAAAAGTGTGCGTCATAGCGCACAACGGTCAAGCGTTCGACTACCAATTTATCTTCAAATACGTGCTAGAAGAGACGAAATTTACCCCGAAACTAATCACACGCGGCTCCAAGGTGATCCTCATGGAGATCGATAACGTGAAATTCATCGATTCTCTAAATTACATGCCTATGGCTCTGTCAAAACTCCCCAAAGCGTTCGATCTGCCACCGGAAAAGAAAAAAGGCTATTTCCCCCACCTGTTCAACACTTTGGCCAACCAAAATTACGTAGGCCCCATGCCCGACCGCGAGTACTACTGCCCCGACTCCATGTTCGACAAGAACCACAAGGAGTTTTCGAAATGGTACGAAGAACAGGTTCGCAACGAATACGTTTTCGACTTCCAAAAAGAGATATTCGAATACTGTTATTCGGACGTGGACATACTGGCGCAAGCGTGCATAAAGTTCCGCGCCTCGTTTCTCCAGGAATGCGAGGTCGACCCGTTCCTGGAAGCCGTGACCATCGCTAGCGCGTGTAACGTGGCGTTCAGACGTAAATTTCTGAAACCCGGCACCATAGGCATAGTTCCGAAAAACGGCTACCGTTTGGCCGACAAACAGTCGCTCGCCGCTCTGCAATGGCTGGCCACGGTAGAGGAGGAAGAAGGGCGGAACGACGAATGCCGTTTGGAACACGCCGGTCGAGGCAGAGAGAAACAGATTGCCGGCATGAAAGTGGACGGTTACTGTGCCCGCACGGACACGGTATACGAGTTCCACGGTTGTTACTGGCACGGTTGTCTACGATGTTTCCCTCACGGTCGCGAAGCCCCCCTGGAGGATGACCCGTCAGACACGCTCGACGCCCGTTTGCAGAGAACAAAGGCAAAAATAGATAAGCTCTCTCGTCTAGTCTCTTCGGTAGTCGAAATGTGGGAGTGCGAGTTCAAGGCACCGCCTCACCTCGTCTTCCAGCCCGCGGCACCCCTGAATCCTAGAGACGCTTTTTTCGGCGGTCGTACGGGTAACGTGCGCTCCTATCACGCCTGCAAAGAGGGAGAAAAAATCCACTACGTGGACGTGTGCTCCCTTTACCCGTGGGTATGCAAGTACGGTCGATACCCCTTGGGCCACCCCAAAATTCACGTAGGCGATGCTGACTGCAGGAAGGTCGGCATGGTGGCGGACGGTTTGCTAAAGTGTACCGTCCTACCGCCTCGCGAGCTCTACCACCCTGTGCTTCCGGTGAAGATGCATCAGAAACTGATGTTCGTGTTATGCCGCACCTGCGCTGAAACGCTGAACGTCTACGACTGTGACCACGACGTCGACCGACGAGCTCTGACAGGCCCGCGTCGGCAGCCGCCGAAATCGAATCTGTGCGCGTGGTATTACGCGGATAGGAAACGGTATTGCGGTAATTACTGTAGCAGATCGGGAAAACACGGTGACGTGTTCAACAGACGTTGTTGGCGCCATAAAAGGCGCGGTGGCTACAGTAAGTCTGTCCCGCCTGTCGTAATTCTGATGATCGCTAGCGCATCGCGCATCTACAACAGAGATATTTGGGTGAAATTTCTGTGCGAGAGTGAAAAACGCGGAGTCCCGTTCGAGCTGGTGATCTACAACGAACACATGCTCAAAGGTACAGTGCGACACCCTCAAAATCTACTCTCACGTTTCAGACCGTTTCCGGATCTCTTTAATCGTACAGTCACCCCCGGTCACGGGAACCTCGAGTACACTCAAGTCTATTTGGACATGTTGCAGTACGGCTGTTTGTTCCCGAACGCATCCAGATGTGTGGTTATAACAGAAAGAAGTATACCGATTCGCGAACCTGTGGAAGCATATAGACTGATTACAAATTCGAGATGTATGATAGACGTGAGCTATAACGTAAAATTCGGTCCCGTACCGCCGCTTTTGCCTCACAATAAAAGGGGCAGAGCATTCGAAGCGGTGAACAACAAGGCACAGGGTATGTTTACGGTAGAATTTCTTAAAGTCGCCTTGCCGAGTGTCGTCGAACAGTGCCGTCACTTTGGTCTATCTTTTGACGGTCACCGGTACAAGATCGTCGACCCTCGACAATTGCAAACATGGCGTAAATATACTGGTGCGAATTTAGACGAATTTCTATTATTGAATTCTTATCTTTTAGCCTCGTCTTCGATTCGTCCTATAGTTCGGCTGAAAGAGTACATGCAGAACACACCGCGAGACGATCACCTCTTGGTTGCCGAAATACCAGAGTGGCGTGACAACGTGAAACGCACGTTTGTTTTCACGGACGCGCGTAAAACTATGCGGATCCCGTTTTCGATAACAAAATGTACGGTTATCTGAGAGGGTTGCGTTGGGAGGGTAGAAGGTTTTTGTACGCGTCAGCCGGTGACGTTATACAATATCTGTTGTCGACGAAAAAGTTTCCACTTTTCTTTAGATCGCTGGAGTTGCCCTGACTAATATATGTATAAATAATGCCACATATCGGTATAACTATTCATTCGGCAATATGACGTTAACCGGTGATCTGGCTACGCTCGAAATCGATCGATTGAAAGACGCCTTGAAACGAAAATATATGCAGATGAAATTCGGCGATGCCGATATAGACGTACTATTGACCAGACAATACAAACCCATCATCAAGGAGTTGACGAAAATACAGGACGCTTCGCAGACGCTACCCGTTATGAAAACTGAAAAACAAGAAGGCGAAGAAGAAGACGAAGAAGACCATTCTATGACGTCGGCAGTGTAATCGACACCGAAAAGAAAAGTATCATCTTATCCTAGCGCTCTAGATACACCTGTCATTGCGGAAACTTCAGGATCTACACATTCTTCTTCTTCTCTTTCTTCGGCTTCCGCTCTTCCGAGAAGAAAACTAGTGACTCCGAAACAGCAGCAGCAACAGCAAAATATAGCTAGTTATGTGTCGACACCGCAAGGACGTGACGAGTCGATAGAATGGATAAAGAAAACATTCAAGCACCCTGTAGTACGTGAATACATGTTGAAAATGATTACCGACACGGCGAGAAAAAAAGAAATCGATAATCTATACTGCCCGCGAATCGAAAACGACACGGTAATGGTCGGTTCAAAAACCATACAGTTTAAACGACGACGGAGATATTGTTATCGACGATTCGATCTATAAAGGTACAAATGGCCTATACGAAGTACTATTTATGAGAGATCCTGACGAGTACACGACCGAAGACGCCGCCGCGTACAAAAATATCTGTATACAAACAAACGCTCACCTACAGAAATACAATTCCTACGCGCTGGTCAACCGTAACCCTACTTCGGTTAAATACAAACGTGTTATACAGTACCTGTTTCCGCCTGCAAAACAAAACAAGACGAAGACGACAAGCCATGCTAAACAAGGACAGGGTTACGCGTACTGGGACGATCCGAACGAATTGTGCGACAGATTAAAACTTTTGCTCATGTCGTACGACGCCGGTCATACGGGTCATGCCAACGAGATAGCGTCCATTATAGAAGAACTCAAAGAAGCGGGATTGATAAAAGGTTTGGGAAATAGAAAAATAAGAGCAGTGATACGATGAGTATCGACAAGTTTGGACGTTATAGCGGCGGCGGCGACGGCAGCAGCGGTGGAAATTCAGAACGCCGAGGACCACCCGGGATCGGTTTCGCTCTTACTCAGGACGGAGATTACGATTTAAAACACAAAACGTTACGTAATGTCTACACGCCCGACGACGAGGACGACGACGACGACGTTGCCGTAAATAGGGGTACGATGATGAAACGTTGTTTAACATTCGACTCGGTGATTGCAAAATATCACGCGAAAAATAATCCTCTCGGCGGTCTAGCTAGACCGACAGCGGCGGACGACGCCGTGACCAAGGAGTACTTGGAATCTTTAATCCCCATTAAACTGGTCGATAGTTATTCGTTTGACAATTTTCGTTTACGTAACGTAGGCGCGCCGCAATTGGACAGGGACGCTGTCAACATCCGATATGCGAAAGAAAATATGCTCGTGAAAGACGGTGGTGGAAAATTTGACGCCGGTGGATCGGTTATCGGTAACGTTAAAACACCCACGGCTAAAAATGACGCAGTTACAAAATCGTACGTGGACAGTCGCGTACTGAGCGTTACAAGCGGCAAGAGCTGGCATCTACAGAATAAACGTCTCGGTCATGTAGAGGATCCTGTATTAGCTAAAGACGCTGTTAATTTAGATTTTCTAATGCAAAATACGCTTTTTCTTACTCGACTGCCGACCGGCGATTTGTTCAACGCTAACAGTAAAAGAATCACAAACGTACCGGCTGCCGTAGAGCCGGTTGACGCGGTAAATCTCGGCCAGATGACCAGAGCTCTCAACACGTTAGAAAGTAACCTTTTGACTAAAACATTGCGCTCGATGGATCGTAATTTTCAAAACGAATTAATCGCTCTGGCAAGGGAAATTAAAAAAAGATTCGGACAACACGCAAACGATGATGATGATGACGAGATAAGGTCGAATAGTATACCTCACTGGCGTCACGTGTGGAGGGATTAGTACTTAGGTAAGCATTTAGCGTTTCAACGTTCAGTCAAACGCTTGATTTTGAACATGAAGGTCGTCTTAGACGTCATCGTCGTCGTCGTCGTCGCGTTCGTCGCGTCACGTGTTGAAGCTTACAACAACAACACTTCAACATTTTGCGGTTATGTAGACGTACCTGATTCTCTATCGGACGGACGTATTTGGGACACTCACAAGTTGACTTGGTTTATGTACGAGAAAAGCGCTTACAGACAGGTAGCGCAAAAAGCTTTCGACGTCTGGAGTAGACATTGCGACTTGACGTTTCATCAGGATCCGTTAAAACCGAACATCATCATATCGTTCGGCGAACACGATCATTTCCGTATGTCCACGGGCACTCAGTGTTCGTACAATTTCGACGGTATAGGTCACGTTCTCGCGCATACGTTCAAACCCAATCTACACGAATCGAGGCAGGTGGACATTCATTTCGACAGCGATGAAAATTGGGACTTTACTCTCACCACACCGTCACACTCTCACACTTCGTTTTATCAGGTGCTCGTCCACGAAATCGGTCATGCACTCGGCCTAAATCATATCGCCGATTCCGATTCCGTAATGTACCCTATTTCGTACAGCGTTTCGAATTTGTCGGCACTAGACCTTTCGCCGATCGATATTCGAAATGTACAGGCTCTGTACGGTCCTAAACCGACTCCTCCTCCTCCGCCTACTACTACTACTACTACTTCTACTACCAGTACTACTACCGCAAAGACTACGACAACCAGTGTTACACCTCCTACTACTACTACTACTATCGGGTCGGTAGGATTGACAAATATCAAATCGGTTTCGAATAAGCCGAATCTTTGTAAAATCAGACGCGAAATAAACACAGTGTTGATCGCTAATAAACATATCTACTTGTTTTACGGGCGTTACGTTTGGAAAGTTAGTTTGGACGAGTCGATAAGAGATCGCGCTAACGTGGAAGCCGAACTGATTACGGACTGGATGCCTTATCTATATCTCGGTTCTAAAAATATTACGGCGATATTCCAAAACCCTAATGACGATATCGTCGTGTTTTTGAACAAAGTCGTACATATAGTCGAATACCCGACTTTGAGACAAAAGTACAGGCTTACCTACGACGGATGGGCTAATATGGGCGTGAAGACGCCTATAAACGCCGTGCTCAGTAATAATCGAGGACAGACGTTTCTGATCGATTTCAACTCTCGTGTTTTACGGTATTCGGAATACGATAGAGGTTGTCTTTACGCCGGTCTCACAGCTGATCTCTTTAAAGGCGTACCGTTGACCTTCAAGGGGGCGTTTCGGTATACGGACGGTAAACTTTATTTTTTCCACGACAAAACGGTGATCGGGTACAACGAATTTTTGGGACGCGTCGTGCGCGTCGAAAACGATCTTTTCAAAATATTAAACATCGTGTGCTTGAAAGAAAGTTGTCTAAGAAATTTGTACTCTATGATGTCGGATATTTTTTATCTGTCTTCTTCCGCTTAAAAAGAGATCTTCTACCCCTAACGCATCAGTGTTAAAATGGCCGGTAAACGTGCAGCACGTGTCAGTCGTAAACGGAGAGCGATTAGGAAAGGTCGTGGATTGATTTCGTCCGCTGTCGATATACTACCGTCCGCTATAAACAAAGCGGTCGATTTACTACCTGTCGAACTACATATACCTACGTACAACTACTGCGGTCCGGGAACTAAATTGAAGAAGAGATTAGCTCGCGGCGATAAGGGTATAAATCCTTTGGACGAAGCGTGCAAAGAACACGATATCGCCTACAGCCGATACAGCGACTCACAAAATCGCAGCGAGGCGGACAATCGTCTGGCGGGAAAAGCTTGGAACCGTGTCAAAGCGAGTGACGCTTCTTTAGCGGAACGAGCGACAGCGCTCGCGGTAGCGGCCGCGATGAAAGCGAAAGCGAAATTAGGGGGTGGGAGAAAGAGGAAGAAGAGGTCAACCACGTCGGCGGCGACTAGAAAACGACGGACTATTAAGCAACTCATTTCCGGTTTACGAGGAAAAGGTCTTTATCTCAGACCGTATAAGAAGAAGGAGGGTGGCGGCGGTTGCAGAAAGCGTCGTAGGACGAGTAAAAAAAAACAAACTATTGATCGATTCGATACCGATCAGGCCGTTGACGAATTTTGATTTGGAAATGTACGCGAAGCGTTTGGGCGTGGCAGCTTTCCGCGGAGTTTTCATGCGTGACACGTTACCGCGCGGTAAACCGTGGCGAAACGAATCGGCTATCGTGAATTTGGACAGCGTGTCGGGCGACGGTACTCACTGGGTATGTTATAAAAAGAAAGGCGATGCGGTCGAGTATTTCGATAGTTTCGGTAATCTGAGACCGCCGAAAGAGTTGATCGCGTATTTCGGTCCCGCAGCCGATATTCGCTATAATTACACGAGATACCAGCGTTTAGATTCAGTCGTTTGCGGGCATCTGTGTCTAAAGTTTCTGACGACGTCATGTCCATATGTTTGAGCGGAAACAGTTCCTCACTTTCTTGCGATTTTTTCCCACCGATCGACGTGTCAGAC
Source organism: Callitettix versicolor (assembly GCA_022606455.1). Lineage (NCBI taxonomy): Eukaryota > Metazoa > Arthropoda > Insecta > Hemiptera > Cercopidae > Callitettix > Callitettix versicolor. The sequence continues at coordinate 20,549,051 of CM040185.1, read as the reverse complement.
GACGGCGGCGGCGGCGGCGGTCAATGGGAAATCGGACTAGTCGATTTGGCTACATACAATTCTATTCCTAATATCGAAAACGGCGTAAATAACGAATTTCGATTGGTGAAGAAGGGCAGCAGCAGCAGAGATAAACGATCGCTTTATGGTTTGCAACATTTGGGTATGAGTAATATTAATAAGAAAAAGGACAAAAAGAAAATAAAACCTCCGTTAGCTACTAATGTTGATTTTTCTGCTGCTGCTGTCGCTACTAATGAAATTTCGTCCGAAAGTACAGGCGAGGACAAACATGTTCATCCTACAGTAGCAACTGCTATCGGTGAAAAGTCTTTAAAACCGGATTCGTCCAAAGTCGCAAAACTTTCCGATCACGTTGTTAGTGACGACGAAGACACTGAATTCGACGTAAAATTGCCTACAGGTTCGTACGAAATCGACGACATTGAAAGGTACATTAAATCGCAACTACATTCTGATATCGTGTTCTCTTTGAAACCGAACAATAACACGTTAAAGGCGGAGATATTTTGTTCGGAGACGATAGATTTCAGCGGCGAACGCACGATCGGCACGTTACTCGGTTTCGAAAAGAAAATTCTAGAGCCCGGTCGAGTGCACGTTTCCGACCTACCGGTGGACATCATCAAGGTCAGTGTAATACAAATCGAATGTAACGTAGCGTCGGGTTCATTTCAAAACGGTGTAGAGAGTCACGTTATACACGAATTTTATCCTCGAGTACCGACCGGCTATAAGATTATCGAGATCCCGCGAACGGTAATATATTTACCGGTCAATGTGAAATCGATTCACAATCTTACCGTCAGCCTGAAAGATCAGAACGGTGATCTCGTCGATTTCAGAAACGAAAATATTTCGATCAGATTGCATTTGAGAAAACGTCGGTAAGAAGTAGAAGAAGAAATGGGTCTCGTATTTAACCGGGATACGTATAGATACGACGTTAGTCCGCGGACAAACACGAGAGTGTTAACACCTAGGAATATACGTTTTTTACGGTCTCTAGGCTTTAAAATTTTTACGAAAAAATAATAATAATGGATATACTAGCGCTCGAAAGACACCCCGTGTACGACAATACGATCACGGGTAAAGAATACCATTACCATAAACCGTACGCCTCGTCCACGTTCAGGAATAACGATGAGATCAGGATACCTGTAAACCAACAGGACGTCATGACGTTACCGCACGAGAGTATGCTTTACTTTACGGGTACGTTGACGGGAAAAAAAGAAAACGGTGCCAAGACTAAAGTGGACTTTGTCAACAACGGTGTGGCGTTTCTATTCGACAATATCAGATACGAGATTGCCGGCAACGAAGTGGACGGAACGCGGCAACTGGGTATAGTGAGTACTGTGAAAAACGTACTGTCCACGCCCGAGTACAGAGTGAATAACCTTAAAAATGCCGGTTGGGTGGGTCCCGGTAAGTACATGTCCCCCGATAGTAGTAGCGGTGAATTTTCCGTACTCGTACCGTTGAAAATGTTGATGGGATTTTCGAGGATTACCGGCGGATAGTGGTCAACGTGAAACAGGAACTGGTACTCTTACGATCGGCATCCGATTTGAACGCCGTTTACAGCGAAGACGGAGCGACGTCCGTTGACCTCGTGATTACCGGTATCACGTGGTTGTTGCATCACATTACCGTGGACGGGAAACACGAGGTGGACACGTTGAAAAAGATTCAAAACAACATTACAGCGCACATAGCGTATCGCGGGTGGGACGTTATCGTAAGACCTTGGTGGCCGGCCGTAAAACACGAATCGTGGGTCCTCAAGACGGCCACTATAGACCAGATGCCTCAGATCATAGCGTTAGTCTTTCAAACGGATAGGTCTAATCAGATCGGTAAAGACGCGTCCGCGTTCGATTATTGCAACATCACGGACGTACGGGTTCATCTTAATTCGGATTTTCACCCTTACGAACGCGTACGCGGTAGTGCGGCGCTAGCGTACCACAAATTCTGCGATTTCCAACAGTCCTATTACGGTC
>CM040185.1:20524518-20542018 GCA_022606455.1 Callitettix versicolor | reverse complement strand
CGAACACACAGAACACACACACACACACACACAGACACACACTTACACACACACACTTACACACACGCGCGCACACACACACACACATTTACACACACGCACGCACACACACACTTCACGCACACGCACTCACGCACACACACGCTCACACGCGCGCGCGCACACGCACGAACACACAGAACACACACACACACACACACACACACACACACACACACACACACACACACACACGCACACACACACACACAAACAAACGCACGCACGCACTAACACACAGAACACACACACACACACACACACACACACACACACACACACACACACACACACACACTTACACACACTTACACACACAAACACACACACTTACACACACGCACGCACACACACACTTCACGCACACGCACGCACACACACGCACGCACGTACGCACGCACTCACGCACGCGCACACTTGCGCATGCACACACTTACACGCGCGCGCGCGCAGCAAGCACGCACGAACGCACGCATACACACATTCATATAGGCCATACTGTTTGATTTTCGCGTGTATATATATACTTATATGTTACCCAGAAATCAGTTATTCTGCAGATTAACTAGTGTGATCCGTTAAAGTGTCGAAAATTTGTCTTATTTCTCAAATTACTTAGGTTCTCAACTTAACATAGTGTCATTAATATAAATTTCGATATCTAAAATATCGAGTTAATACAATCAAGGAACAACAAATTAGTATCAACCACCATTCAACAAACTTTTGCACTTCACAGATTCGGCTTCCGTTAATGTGCACATTATCTAAGTAAAATGCATAAAACTCGTTATTACGTATTTAATGGAGCAAATCAGTTATTGTGCAGATTAGCTAGATAATGTGCGCATTAACGGCTTTCGGGCTTTAGCGGTAACATATACTAGCGGCAACTTGGTTGTCTTGGACGGGCGGATCGCTACCACGTTTCATAACTGTTTCATCTTTGCGAGATTTATCAAAGCGAAATGATACATCCTGTTTGAGTTACAAGTAAACAAGTTTTATTGGAATGAATTTTCAAGAAACAGTGATATTTGTTGCGCCAAATTATATAATGTAACGCAAATATAATGTAATACAAGTTATAACATAGTGTCATTGTTATTTATAAGATATCACGGTGTATATTAAACAACAGTCAGTTATTCTCCTGCATTCTTGACTATTGCAATAAAATTGCAGTCAGTTATTGCAATCACGAACACATCCGTTGTGTCTTTATACTTTGCAATTACCGTACCGTACGTCCCACGTTCCAGGTAGTGCCACTTACTTCGCTTTTATTGCGAACTGAAGGTCATAAGAGAAACGCAATAACTATTAGACATAAAGACGACAGTAAGGTCATTAAATACAAAGAGGCCGGAGGCCCAGGTCAGTTCTTAGTGGATTTTCATTATAAAATGGACCTAATGGACCGATATTTTAGAATATTTAAAAATGAGTATCGATCTCTTTGTGTCAAATATTTTATAATGACACATTGTCTCCATTGTTATTTTAATTATAAAAAATGTTTTACAAATTAAAATAGGCCAACACAACTTTGTACAATCCAAAAACTTTTTACTGTTATTCTTTTTACCGCTTAACAATGTGGAAATTTTGTGTTAAGAACTTCTATTGAATTAATGAAATAAATGTTATCATTTGTAATATATATGACTTACGAAAAAGTTTCTAATAAATGGTTAGTTCATGTTCATATATGACACATTCCAATCGTGTTTTCAATTGTATATTGAACGACTGGGGATTGAGGTTCGCCTTGTGAAAATTGTATATTAGTTTTTCAAAGTAATGTTTTAACAATTGACTTTCTAGTGTTACTATTACACCGCGACCTTTGTAAATTTATTGTTCCCCTTCCTGTATTTCTGTATTCCTGAGAAGCCCATTTACAGTATCCTATCTAACCCTATTTTGTTCATAAAGGTATAGAATTTGTGGAGAATTTAAGGTGAGTATAATCCCCGTTACTAAAATGCGATATCTCTCATTGTTAGTGAAGTGCTTGCAGAAGATTATAATTCTATTATTCTAATTTAGAATTCTATTTTAATTTCTCACTTTCCTCTTGACCTTTATCACGGAGGTTGTGCTACGTTTGTCTAGCCTTTTGTTTTGCGAATAGATCCCGATCATTTTCTCTCTCTCTCTCTCTCTCTCTCTCTCTCTCTCTCTCTCTCTCTCTCTCTACTCTACATATATATATAGAAACACTGCGACTGATCAAACAAACACTGACAGGCACAATTGCAAAGGTGAAATTTATGGGGGAAATTTCCAAACCCTTCCTGATCACAACTGGAGTTCGCCAAGGAGATGGACTCTCGCCTCTCCTTTTCAAACTGGTGTTGGACAAAGTTATCAGGAAATGGGTGAAAGAATTAAAAATTGAAGGTCACTGGAAACCAGTTCGACTTGGAAGACCTAAGGGCAACACAGAAATCGCGTGCCTAGCTTTTGCAGATGACCTGGCCATACTCACAGATAATGAAACAACAGCGATTAAACAGATAGAAGTCCTAAAGGAATGTGCAGAGAGGGTCCGTCTACAGATCTCGTTTAAAAAATCCGAATTCTTTTGTACAAAATTAAATATTCAAGAACTAAACACAAAATATGGTAAGATAAACAGAGTCAAGCACTTCAAATATCTGTGAGAAATTCTTGAACCCACATGTGGCGAGAAGGCTGAGCAAAGGGTTCGGCTACTGAGAATGAAGAGGGCTCTTGGTATAACGCGTGATATCTACAATAAGAGATGTATGTCGACGCATACAAAAATCAGACTCTACAACACAGTCATAAAACCGGAGGTATTATATGCAAGCGAGACGATAGCACTCTACACAAAAGCTACCATGGAGGGTATTTTGAAGGAAGAACGCAAAATCTTGAGGAAGATCCTTGGCCCGAGATTAACAGAAGATGGATACAGGTTGCACTCCCGGAAGACCACAGAGAAGATAACGAACCTGGCAACAGATATCAGAAGAAGGAGGCTTCGGTTCTATGGACACATCAGTAGATTCCCAACAACGAGACTTGCCAACAGAATCCTTAAGTATATACAAGGTGTGAAATCAACAACGTCGTGGATCGCACAAGTCAGAATAGACCTACATGACGCAGGAATAGACTCAACAGATGTTGAAGATAGACATGCATACAGGAGAAATATGCTCGGTTGGAAGGTCCCAGAGAATGAAATCCCAAAGAGAGCAGGGATAAAATGGACGGAGGAACGGAAGAGGATCCATGGGGACAGGATGAGGGAGGTGTGGAGGATTAGAAGGAACAATACATGAGTCGGAGTGCTTTGCGTGATCCAACAGGGTCTATGCGCAGATAATAATAATAATAATAATAATAATAATAATAATAATAATATATATATATATATATATATATATATATATATATATATATATATATATATATATATCATTTATCATGTTTTTTCTATAAGTAGCTAGGGAAAAGAGGTCCATCCATGTAGACACCTGATGCACGAGTAAGGATATGGTTCCGTTCGATCAGCACGGAACCTTTACACTTTAAAGTTAGCCAACTTATGATTATAGTAGTAAATGTGTGTACATGCTTGCGTGTGTGTGTGCGTGCGTGCGTGTGCGTGTGTCTGTCGAGTTGATGAGTGAGTGTAGTATGAGTTAGATGTATGGTAGAATCGCTATACCCATCAGCTGCTCACTACAGCTGCCTCCGCCGTAATTCATAAGCAACAGTAAAATGGCTCATAGTATTCACGTTTTTCTATTTAAAACTAACGTTTCCAACAATGAAAATCACAAATAATGTTTTATTATTTTCTTTTCGTTATTCGAAAGTGTTAAAATTCAAAATCAGTTTATAATTGTTAGTTTCAATTCCGTAAAAAGACATGTATTAATACGTAGAGTCTTATTTTTCGAAACAAATACAATAGAATACAAATAGAAATACAGAATGTAGAAATACAAATAGAAACAAGTACAAATCGAATTCCAAATGGTCGAGTTAAAACAAAGGCGTCTCTTCGTTCGGTCAGTTAAGGTTTTAACACGTATCATGTTTTAAGGGGAGAAAATGTTTATAATGAGCGTCTCAAGACTCATATAAGACTCTATATGACTATATTTCACCGTTTCAGTTAAGTGAAATTCCTTGCATTTCACTGCCTAACTTACACAGCTAACCTAGAAAATTAATTGATATTTATAATTTTAACAAAGAACGCTTTTAATTTAAAAAATGTATTTTAAGCATTTGTAATGGTGTAAAAAATATCAACAACCTAAACAACGTGAGGCCAGCTGTTTAAACATAAGCAACAGTTACGTATCAGCTGATAGAAAAGTACTAATTCGTATTGGTTTTATCGCTATTATTGAATTTTAAATAGGTTGTAATGTGACATGTAAAACGTGTTTGTTTTAAAAAAAAATGAATTATCCTGCAGATGAGTCCCAAAGACTATATTTTTTGAGCGCGAAAATAATATATATTTCGGTGTTATTTCATGGTCGTTCATACATTTCAAAAGAAAAGGGATGTGCACACTTAAGAATATCACTCGTTTATTAAATAAACAAATAAACCTACTATAACAATACACTACGAATTCACAAAGAGAAAGGTAATGATATCTAGGATTATTTTTCTTCTTTAATATACCGACTTATTTCATTACATCAATTATTGATTGATATTGGATTTACAATTGTCATTAGATTTTTAGTGAAATATTATTATGGATCTTGTCATACGCGATTTATCCAATTAAAAGAGTCTTCCCAAGGTATTAAAAATTGTATAACAAATGATTAAGTTTTTTTTTGTTGTTTAACGTCCGACTATTGTGCACACTTGGGCTAATGCAGACGATGGGATGATTTATAGCGTATGAAAATGCCAAGCCCTGGCCGGGAATCGAAACCGGGTCCTCGGGGTGAAAGCCCAGTACGCTATCAACTAGGCCACCGAGGCGGCTATAACTTTCGCGCGCGCACACACACACGCACACGCACGCGCACACACACACACACACACACACACACACACTTCACACACACGCGCGCGCGCGCACACACGCACTTACACACGCGCGCGCGCACACACACACTCACGAACACACAGACACACACACACACACACACACACACACACACACACACACACACACACACACACACATACACATACACACATACACACATACACACATACACACATACACACATACACACATACACACATACATAAATGCACGCAAGCACGAACACACAGAACACACACACGAGGGCGCGCAGCACGCACACGCACACACACACGCACGCACGCAACCACGCGCGCGCTTTATGGTTAATATACATAACGCTCCAATATAACACTCAATATTTTTTTCTAATTTAACCGGTAACAGTAATATTTAAGAAAAATATACTGGACCAACTTTATTAGAAATGTTAACCTATAGGAATGAAAAAAAGGAACGACAAATTATAAAAATATTTGTTCCGGAACTGTAAGGAGTACGTGCATCAATAACAGTTATTTAAAATATTTATTTTTTAATCGAGACTGGATGTCAGTATCCAGTCAATGGCTGAGACACTATCTCCATCTCTGAAAACAATTACCTGTAAACCCATCAGGAAATCATGCGAAAATCCAATCAGGAGACGGCAAACCATCACCTGTACTCTACAAAATGCACGAAAAGGAGATCCTCATGTCGGACAGTAATTTTAACTATTAATTTACTTTTAGCTTTACTTTCATCTTCCCACAGAGTATTAAAGAACAGTATCACACTATATATTGTTAATTAATTGACTGGCCGCCTCTCTGCGACAGCGCTCGTAAACTTTTCCGTTAATAAAACCTGCAACTGTTGTATTAAGGTAAAATGTTACTGAAACTTCACTGGAGGAGAACGTTCCACGACTACGATAGGTCTTATCTTCAGCCAGTATCGCAACAACTGAAACGGTCATTGTTAAAACAGATGTTGGGAAAGAACTTACACATACGTCGTTCAGGGTTTATGTAAGGTAACTTTCTAAATAATTTCAAAACAATCGGTTGATGCGTTTGGTCAAAAATGCTTAAAAAACAAATACAAATCGAATTCCAAATGGTCGATTTAAAACAAAGGCGTCGCTTCATTCGGTCAGTTAAGGTTTTAACACGTATCATGTTTTAAGGGGAGAAAATGTTTATAATGCGCGTCTCAAGTCTCATAATAAATTAATTATAATTAAAATTGTCTGTTTCCGCCTTGTCTGTTCTGAACTTAAGCGTGTGAGGTGGACTTGATAACCACTACACTATGAAAGCTACAAAGACGTTTGAACAATTTACGTATATGAAATGAATCGTTAATTGAATTTTTTTTTTAGTTATATTAAAAGATCAGTTGATTTGAGTTCAAGTTCCATATGCGATCGAACGAAGAGCTTTATGAAAGGTTTCAAAAAACACAAATTCCATGCTCAAGGACGTCCATCAGGATCTGACTAGCTGTGGAATGAGCGCTGAGGAGGTACAAAATAGGGATACGTACGGGAGGAAGATAGCTGGTGCTGAGTTGAAAGACATCTCTGAAGAGAATCCAAGAGGAAGGAGGCGTAACGTCATAGAATGAGCCAGAAAATGAAGGAGTACTGGCGTAGGAGGAAACAGGAAAAAGTTGTGTAATTGTAGTCCATAGATGGCTGTATAAAATAAAAAAAATATCAGTTGCTTTAAATTAATTCGTAAAGAACAGCTGATTTCATTGAACAGCTGATAGGCTGTAATAAGTTTAAGGTTATGTTGTTAAAGACTATATGTGGTAATTTGTCATGTTTTAGAAGAAATTATCGTAATTAAAATAAAAAGAAAGAGAAAACGATATATTATTTTTATTTTTGCTTCAATAACAGACTTTTTTTATAAGTGTTAAGTGGTCAGCTGAGATCCCTGTAGTAAGTGGTCTGTGTGTTGTTACTTACTTAAAACATGTTTATTTTTGATTATGTATTTCCGATTTTTTATAAAATTCTAAGTATCCAGCCCAATGTTACTTTAAGTACAAGTAGCTGATGTTTGTACATATGAATCTTGTAAGGTTAACAATTATTTAATGGAAATGGCTAAATAGAACTAAACATTAAACTTCATCTACAAAAGTAATCTAATACGTTATACTAGTACAAATAACATTATACATAACGCTCCAATATAACACTCAATATTTTTTTCTAATTTAACCGGTAACAGTAATTTTTAAGAAAAATATATTGGAACAACTTTATTAGAAATGTTAAGCACTTTTCTACTAAGCGGTCAACATTATAATAGATTTTGCCGTTCACCCAACATACAGGAAATACCCAGAAACTACACTCTTGAAACGGAAGTAAACGCGAAAACATCTGGCACAAGTTTTTCGGGCTTTATACGAAGTACTTTCGTATCAAATTTCGTTTCACCGAAACTGCTTCGTCTTCGTTGAATCAGAGGCCGCTATTTTGAAACGGAAGTAAATAGAAAAAAATGTTAAATCATTTTTGGCTTTTTACCAAATAAATTCGTATCAAATTTCATAACAATCGGTTACTGTGTTTGCCAAAAACTGCGTACACTCATTATTGCAAATCAGGGCATGCAATCTTGAAACGGAAGGAAATTGGAGAAAATCTTACACATAAATCGTACGGGCTTTATAAAAGCTATCAACGTACCAAATTTTGAAACAATTAGTCAATTAGTTTGGCCAAAACTTCGTACAACGGTTTTAGTTAGTTCAGAGACTGCCATTTTTAAATAGAACTAAATGAGAAAAAACTTAAAATTAAATTATAAACAACTTACCTGCGTATCAATTTTCAAAAAAAAACACTCGGTCAATGTGTTTGGCTAAATTCTGTATTTTAAATTAGAAGCTACCATCTTTAAACGGAAGTGAATTGGAACAAATCTCACTCATACATCGTTCAAGCATTATACGTGGTACTTCCTTTACACATTTCGAAATAATCGTTCAATACGTTTAACTATCACAGCGTAATAGATAAAGAAAAAAAATATCGAACTGTCGAACAGAAACCTCGCTTTTTTCTGTCAATTATTCAACATCGAAGTGTTTTTGATTAAACGTTGTCAAAAACATTTTTTTGAGCCCGTTATCACTTTAAAAGTATTGTCACTGTTTTGCATGTTGTGAAGTTTGATTTCAGCGTATACGTGTATAATAGCAATTCCCTTACGCATACTTGAAAACCAATACTAAATATCTAGAGGAAATATGTATTGCGTAAATGCTAATTTAATTATACAACAATGTCAGGAATTCCTGAGCTTTGGAACCGTATTGTCGTGGATTAGGCCCTTACGGCATGAACTATGTAAAACAAAGGTTACAATATTGGCGCAAATTCCATTGGTGTTATTATGTTTAATAATCAAAGTTCACAGTGAATTTTGGAAAATGTATTTTTTCGTAATAATAGCATTGTTTTGAGATTCTGATTAATTATCATATTAGGCATTACAATCTACATGTAAAAAAAAAAATATCAGTTGTTTTAAATTAATTCGTAAAGATCAGCTGATTTCATTGAACAGCTGATAGGCTGTAATAAGTTTAAGGTTATGTTGTTAAAGACTATATGTGGTAATTTGTTATGTTTTAGAAGAAATTATCGTAATTAAAATAAAAAGAAAGAGAAAACTTGATACATTATTTTGAACATTACCGCATTACCGCAGAAAAACAAGACCGCATTGCAAACTTTTAAATTAAATTGAAAAAACGAAAATGTCAAAACGCAATTTTATGCGGTTTTAAACGTTAATTACGATAGTGAAGTTAGTTTTTTTTGAAAAAGTAAGTAAGAAAATTAACAGTTTTAAGAATTTTTACATTGCCATTATTTTGAAAAAGTGTTAAAAACGAATATCATTGTTGCCACACTCGACCAGACGATTACCAAAATTGATTTGTGTGTTAAGTTTGAATCAAATCGTACTGGCATTTCAAACGTGATTGCTAAGACGCGCGCGCGCACACACACGCACGCACTCACGCGCGCGTGCGCACACACACACACACACACACACACACACACACCTTGTTATTACGTTATCATAGTGTGTTTTTTTCTGCGAACTTAAATTATAACGTAAAGTATATGTGTTTTTTGTTTGTGTAAAAAGCAAAAAAAAAAATTATTTCTTTGGAAAATAAGTTATAGCATTAGCTATGATGGAGAAACCCATCATCTCTTTATCGAGACTGTCTGCCGAGTCCTTGAACCAGTGACGCATGGTTAATTTTTAATATGCAACTGACGCTGGTACAATTCATACGATTCGTTTTAAGTATAGGAATTCATGATGAACTATGCCATTAATATCGAAGAACACAGTGAGCATAACTTTCACGTTCGACCGCATTTGTCGAGCCTTTTTCGGTCTTGGCGAGCCAGAATGCCTCCACTGGGATGATTGAGCCTTAGTTTCGACGTCATATCTATAAACCCATGTTTCGTCACCTGTTATAATACGTTTCAGTAATTCTGCATCGTCGTTGACTTCATTTAGTGACTCTTGAGCGACTTCCATTCGCCGCTGTTTTTGTTCAAAATTCAACAGTTTTGGAACGAATTTTGCTGTCACGCGTTTCATACACAAAACACGGGAAACAATGTCATGATATGATCTAATCGATATGCCAGCATCATCAGCGACCTCTCTAACTGTGATTCGGTGATTGTTCATAACCATTTCTTTCACTTTTTCCACGTTTTTATCGGTTGTTGATGGCTGGGACGTCCAGGGCGTTCGTCATCTTCAACGTCTTCACGTCCTTCTTGGAAACGCTTATACCACTCGTAAACTCTTGCTTTACTCATATCAGACTCACCACAGGCCTTTGTTAACATTTCACTCACTTCGTTGCCCTTTATTCCATTTTTTACGAAAATTTGATAAAAATTCTTTGATCCATTTCTATTAACAAACGAAAATCGCCGAGCTCATAAAAACACGTCTAACCTTAGTGGCGTTAGCTTAATTGTTAACAGACAAAGTCAACAATTAAAACAGCTGAACGTTTGATCATACTTCAAGGGCATGTGTACCAATATAACAAAAAAAAATGTTTGACAATCAGACTCTCCAAGCCCGCGAAATTTAAAAATTCTCGTTACTTTCTGAACACCTCGTATGCGTTTTAAGTATCAAAACAGCTTATAAGTGCTAGTTCGTGAAGGTATTATTTCAAAATTTGGCATCCCTTAGCGGCCCATTTTTAAATCGAATCATCAAGCAACAAACCTACAAAATTATTCCGTCATTGCTCCTTGGCTTAGCTAGAAACCTTTTTTCTACTGCTTCTTCGCTTTTGTACACAAGATAGACGTTTGTACATCTTTTAAAGTCTTTTTATTTTGATATAAGCTCAGACTTGTTGTTTTCTTACTGACTTGAGATATTCACATCCTGTTTGAATGTAAAGATTTGAACGCATTATTGTAAGGATATTTGCGTTATGCACAGTGTTTTCAAGAAAATTGATTTAGAAATCTACGTTGTCAAAGATAAATCAATAAATCCGTTACATACACTACAATAAACCATTGTTTGCAGCGACTAAAGTTGTTATTCTACAAACAGGGGAGGATCCCATTTGATTGCGTTTATTAGTCTATTGTGCAAATACAATGAGTGCTGGTTGTTGCTACATAAAGGGTGTGCTTTAAATAAACTACACTAAAGAGTGATAACCAAAGCTTGTAAAAAAATTGACGATGAAACTAACAAAAATAATTGCGAAACACAGATATTTCTCTGACATGATGGAAGCGGTTTTTGAAAATTGAATTTAACAATTCTCTTTATTATTGAAATCAACACGATTTAGTATTTTAAAATTTTAAATACGAGAATGAACCCTGACCACCGTCCGGTTAAATTTGGTTTGAAAGTTTAAAATTAATACGAATTTCAATGCTGATCACGGTGTGAAATCAGTTTTTAAAAACGAAATGAGCGATGATTTTTTTTTAATTGCAGCAATTTTGTAAACTGTAACATAAGTTTAGCTGTATAACGGCATTTTACACGCTAGTACAAAAATCGTTTAACTTTGAATCGAATTGGACAAATATTGTGAAATTAAGAGTTACACGTACATTTTTTTTAAAAAATCGATTTAAAGACAGTACCGAAACTCATTTTACGTTCATATGTCTAAGCATTGAATATGGACGAGAAGTACAGGCATCACAATAAAAACTGTTCTCTATATAAGCGGCCAAAGTCCAAGTAATTGGACGATCTGCCGCTAGGAACGCTGCATGCTGCAAGGGCATTGGGTGGAGATGTTTCAAAAGATAGTAATATTATTTATTTAATTGTAGTTGAACAATCTCCAGCAAGATGGCAACAGCTGCAAACGCTCACATATCTCTCATATGGGTTATCATTTTAGTGCGTTTATATTAATTGGTCTGGGTTTTATCACGATGGCCATTCAATTTTTTTCTAATAATTGCATTAAAGACACAAACTTTTTAGGTTTCCAATGTATTGATTGTCAGCCAATCCAATGTTATCCTCAAATCCTTTGCGACGTTTTCGTAAGATATTAAATATCGTTATTGAATTTTGGAAAATTCAATTAAATCACGTGAACGATACAATTTCGTTCCAAGGTTACACAGACGTCTCTAAATATTGAAATCAGACGCGGCAAACTGTTATATAATAGAGAACGCGTAATATTTCACGATTCGCGGCAGTAATTATTCTATGTCTGCTGTAAAAGGTTTTAGCGCGATCCATCGAGTCTTAGTATTAAGATTAATTAGAACGCATTTCAAAATGTCTGACTCAGATGATGGCTTTTACAGTTAATGGGGAATAATGGAACGGTGCTGTATTTGACAGTGTCACCGGGAACCATTTATAATCGTTTATAAAACTAAGCATGTAAACATTATAATACAAGTTAGTAATTATGTTTCGTATTGAAATAATCTGTAAGTATATATTTATATATTTTAATGATAGTAGCCTAAGAGCATATGGAGTATTTGAAAATGTGTTTATTGTTGAAGATATCGGAATCTCAAAAGGTATATTTTTTGTTTAATTTTTTTTTTTTTTTTTTTTTTTTTTTTGATAATTGTGCTTCAAATGAGATAAGTGGGATGTTAGAAAATTTGCGCCTTATGTAAATTATAAATAATTTTTGGATTGGTTTTGTTAAAATTCATTATTAATTTAAAGATGTAATTCAGCCTCTACAGTGGCTTGCCATATCTCCTTTAAATATTTTACCGGTATATCCACTTTAATTTTGTCAGCAAGTTCGTTGTAAGCTGCTTACGTGTATTCACATTGCCTATTCTGACTTTTGATATAAGTCTTAAAATCGTAGCACTCGATATTATATAATACACATTTTTAAACGATAAACGACTATAATTTCAGCACGGATATGAAAACATTACAATTTTTTTATTTTTATACTTTTATTTATGGTCTAACGCAACTTAGATTCAGTTTATTGAAACTAGTCTTTTGTTTAAAAAAAACTCAACAAAATGGACAGGATAAATAATTAATTAATCACTACAGACTCTGTTTACTTTCTTATAATCGAAATGCACTAATTTTTTAGTAAAAAAACTAAATTTCAAAATTTTAATATATAGATATTATATTAAATATCTGCCGTTTCCACCGTTTCCAACCGTTTCCAATGACAACACATATAAGACAAAATTATATTTAATTATTTTGATGTATTTTTTTATAATCTAATTCTCACTGGAAAATAAAATATTGGAATGGCTATAAAATACTGAATGGTCCATTCCCAGAACCTTTCAATTAACACCGTCTGGATTTCTTACGGTGTTTTGAGAGATCTTTAAAATTTATGAGTTTTTCCTTTGATTAGTCACCCGGAAAATATATTAAACAGTTTTAAAATTTCAAAAAAATTTCCTTTTTAAGTTAATTTCATCGCTATTACAAAAATATGAATTACAAAAACGAATCTGATGGCGGTCAGGGTTCATTTTCGTTATTTCAATATTTGAATGATAATACCTAGCGTATGGAGACTTTAATGCTAATTATAAAGTTAAATCGTATTGTTTAAAAGTGAAATTTAAAAATGATATATTTTGTTTGTTTATCACTCCAATTAGAGATCGTGCATAATGTTTTATTGTTTCATACTTTAAGACGCAGGAATTAGCTTCTATCACTTAAGCAAAATATTAGCTTACTTTTTTACTGTACTTACTAAGTCGGCTCTGTATCTATATAAAATATTTAATTATAGTACTATATTAAAGCTACAGTCCACATATTCTAACACAATATAAATATTAGCCTTTACATTTTGCTTCTAAAACGTAATTTAAGATCGTTATAGGGATTTCATTTATCATTTTCAAAGAGAGTTATGGAATTAATTAATATTAGGAATTTGCAAAAGTCAATATTGGCCAGGAAACTTCAACGCTGCTTGGCTGAGATAAGAACGATGTCTCTTAAACAAGCACGTTCTGTGTCGTTATGAATGTTGTTGTTAGTAATGAAAAGAAAATAAATGTTATAGGAAAACTGCACAAACTTTCTGTAATTTCACTGGAATTCAGTATGTCAAACCTGACGTGATTTTAGCAGTGATATTCGAAAAATTCATCAAAACAAGCTTTGGCGAATGACGTCATACTTTTTAAATATTTGTTTTCAATAAAAATTTATAAGTGGGATTATTTCTTCAAGAAAACTACATAAATTGTATTACTTTTATATTTCACCGAAATTTCTACTTTTAAAATTATCGTGAAAAGCGTTATTTCAATCAAATTTATAAAGTTTTAATTATGTACAGGGTGTTTCTGTTATGCTGAGATTGTTCAGGGGATAGTATTGATAAAAATAAATAAAAATCCTTTCTAAATACGTCCGGAAACGCTTTTTTTGTCAGCTATCAGCCACTTTCTTATTACAGAATTTTTGCACTAAACTCATCAATACCTAGTTAAGAAAAATAATAATAAATAATTCTGTTTCATTTTCAAAATGATAAATACCAAAACATTTTAAATATAATCGAATCAAAACCAGTATTTAATTATAAAAGAAATGTACAACTATTACTTGTAGTTCAGTTAATTACGTATCAAAAGTTATGAGTATTGAAACTATCGAAAAAAATATTACAGTAAAATAGATTCAATTATTGCAGCGTAGAGTAATAAACATTGAAATCCTAAAATGTCGTTATTGTCAGTGCAAAAGTTAAAAGCGTAAATGAGCAAAGCCAAGCGTCTTCATTACCCTTTGCGTAGCATCGACTCTGTCTAGGTTCGGTTTTGAAGCTGATTCCGTTTTCCCCCACCATGCTGACCATGCCTCTGAACTAATGTCTAATTACCTTTGCGTAAGGTACTGTTTTTAAACATTGGGGTTACCTAGAATCCGTTACATTGGGCCTAAAAATTTAGAAATAAAAGATACAAACGTGTTTTTTTTTTAATTCATTCAACTCCGCTTCCATTTTTTTCTGATCCGCTCAGCATTTGGTGACCGTCCGGTCCTAATGCCTTGCTGTATCATATGATCGCTGATTGTGCTTTGGACTCTGTTTTACTGTTTGTTTTTTTACTGTGTTACTGTTTGTTCCAGGTTTAGATAATTACACCATTCGACAGAAAACAATTTTTTTTAAAACAGATTGTTAAGTAGTGAGTTTATGAAAGTTTTGACTCAATCGGTTAAGTCGTTATGGAGAAACAAATCATTTAGTATGAGCAAGAAAATAGCGGATAATTGGTAGAAGAGATCGAATTTCATACAAAACTTCAATTACTCCTCAAAACGAGTGTTATATAGGTTAGAATTTCATTGCCTTGAATTTCATTGCCGATAGCATAGAATTTCATGTAAATTGCATTGCCTTGAACATGGATATTAACATAATTCAGCATTAAATGATTCATTTTTCATTTGATTTCGATTATAACTGAACAAAGGCATATGGAAACATCACATTGCGCATTATAACGAAGAAATTGTAAATTATTTAAACGTGGAATAACGAGCAAAGCTATTAACCGTACCGAGCCGTGGAATTAACCGTACCTAGCCGTTGAATTAACCGTACCGAGCCGTGGAATTAACCGTAACGAGCCGTGGAATTAACCGTACCGAGCCGTGGAATTAACCGTACCGAGCCGTGGAATTAACCGTACCGAGCCGTGGAATTAACCGTACCGAGCCGTGGAATTAACCGTACCGAGCCGTGGAATTAACCGTACCGAGCCGTGGAATTAACCGTACCGAGCCGTGGAATTAACCGTACCGAGCCGTGGAATTAACCGTACCAAGCCGTGGAATTAACCGTACCGAGCCGTGGAATTAACCGTACCGAGCCGTGGAATTAACCGTACGAGCCGTGGAATTAACCGTACCGAGCCGTGGAATTAACCGTACCGAGCCGTGGAATTAACCTTACCGAGCCGTGGAATTAACCGTACCGAGCCGTGGAATTAACCGTACCGAGCCGTGGAATTAACCGTACCGAGCCGTGGAATTAACCGTACCGAGCCGTGGAATTAACCGTACCGAGCCGTGGAATTAACCGTACCGAGCCGTGGAATTAACCGTACCGAGCCGTGGAATTAACCGTACTATTTAAAGTACGGTACGTGTAAATCTATTACATGTGAAAATCTAGGTTACCGTTTAAGCGTTTTATAGTTACTGAGTATATAAATGGTATTAAATTATTATTTAATCCAGGTTTAAATTCTCCCAACACTGTCCAAGAGTTTGTGTTCAATTCTATTAACCCAATATAAACTCTGCTACACAGTTAAGTGTCGCATAATGCCTGTGCAGTAATACAGCACGACCCTCGTGGATATAATGTAAAGGTATTGGCCAAGTAGGTCAGTGGCTACACAAGTAATAGCCTCGACCCAGGCTTTGCAGAAAAACCACATGCTATAATGTCCTCTAAATTAAACACATTGATTGGAATTGTTTGTTTTCAGTATTTAATGAAGTGCGAGTGAGACGACGATAAACGTTGCATCAACTAAGTTTCAATTTATTTATTTATTAAACTGTCAAATTCAGCGATTACTGTAGTTACAAAACCTAAAACGTATGAGTTGGTACGCCCGTTAACGGTTTAGAGTTATTCACGGTTCAATTTAATAAGAATTTAAACTGTAAGTGATTTGCGAGTCTCTATTTGAGCAAGCAATCATGGTAAGGGCAGATCAGGAATCTTAAACGTTGAAGCGTCGAAAGAGTTACACAGTAGCACTCGTTTCCACCACTATATATATATATATATATATATATATATATATATATATATATGTGTGTGTGTGTGTGTGTGTGTGTGTGGGCGCGCGCGCGCGCGCGTAGATATATATTCAAAAGTTTTTAATGGAAGTAAAGAGAACTATTTTTCGTTGCGCCTACCTTATAAAATATTCGATTTTTAAAACATTCCGAGAATGCAACAAGTTGCCAACAGGTAGCGCAAAAAAAACGTTTACTGAATTTTCTCTAAATTATTGAAAACAAAAAATTTGCGGTCACTCTCTTATAAATTAATACCACACAAAATGTAAGACAACAAACAAATTTATTGTTGTGGACATGCAAAAGATATAAGAAAAAATATGACTTTTTAAAGGATGAATATAGGGCCAAACCAATAAGGGAAAACCAATAGGGGAATATAGGAAAAAACCAATAGGGGAATATAAGGGAAAATCAATAGAGGAATATAGGGCCAAACCAATAGGGGAATATAAGAGAAACCAATAGGGGAATATAGGGGAAAACAAATAGGGGGAATATAGGGAAAACCAATAGGGGAATATAGGGGAAAACCAATAGGGGGAATATGGGGGAAAACCAATAGGTTTTCCTCTGCAGTTTAACTCCATATAAATATAAAATAAATACTGACGGTAGATTACACTAAATTACAAAATATCTTACAAGACTACAACAACAATATCAACCATAATAACACAAATAACATTAATAATAATAATAAAAAAAAAAAAAAAATAATAATAATAATAATAATAATAATATTAATAAAAATAATAATAATAATAATAATAATAATAATAATTGAACCACTTCAAGTATCTGGGTGAATGGATCAGCTGGAACGCCTTAGAAAAAAGAGCATTGGAATCCAGGATGTGTAAAATGGAATTGGCGTTTCAATTAACCAAAGAGGTGTATAACAAGAAATCGCTATCCTGGAATTCCAAACTTAAGCATTATAAAACTGTGATCAAACCAGAGGCTTTATATGCATCTGAAACTCTTACACTCAATAATAAGGGATTACTGGACAACCTGGAGAAGAAGGAAAGAAAGTTAATAAGGAAGATATTGGGCC
>CM040185.1:20439518-20519518 GCA_022606455.1 Callitettix versicolor | reverse complement strand
CATTTACTAAAAGTTTTAAAGCATTTTTCATTTTTCCTTATTGTATATTGTAGCCGAGTGAATTATATTCATCCCTGAGGACAAGCAGAGCTATATTTCCGGTTAAGGGGGCGACAATCGATTCACGTTTCGATAGGTGATAATCACGCGGCTATGATTTATAGAGCTTTTAGTGTTATCGATATTTGATGTGAGATTTATATGGTGCCCATTATAGTGTTATATAGAATAAACTATACGTTTATGTACAACGACATTCTTAACGTGTTCTTTGGTTCCGTTTTTCAAGAATGTAACGTGTTTGTAACGTCTGCTTTACGGGAAATGAATCTAGAAAAATATGAATATAAACCTGTAATATAAATGATTATAAATTTGTTCTGAGATCTAGAAACGCTAATTCAATTGATCCTTGATCACTTTTTCTTGAACAATATATATATATATATATATATATATATATATATATATATATATATTAACGTCCGACTATTGTGCACACTTGGGCTAATGCAGACGATGGGATGATTTATAGCGTATGAAAATGCCAAGCCCTGGCCGGGAATCGAACCCGGGTCCTCGGGGTGGAAGCCCAGTTGACGCTATCAACTAGTCCACCGAAGCGGCTAATATATATATATATATATATATATATATATATATATATATATATATAACGTCCATACTTTATGCCAGTTATACTAATGACGAAGTGGTATAATCAGTGTTAGTAGTAAGGAAAGCAGCAGGAGTAACTGCGGCTAGGACTAAGACCTTAAGTGCGCAGTTCAGAGACGCAGCAAAGTGACCGGTGCTTTAGCCACATCGACAACACACCCTGAAATACAAGTAATGAAACAAGTATTTTTGGTATTTCTATGAATTCATTCCCTACAAGTATAACAATATATGGTAGGCGTATAAAATTTGCATTTGATAAAGAAATGATTCTGATTTTTTTTAACTAAACTAAAATATTCTAACTCAAAAAATGAAAAATGTACTTTAGAAAGTTTCCGATTTCTCCCGCTTAAGGGGTGAAATAGAGGTTTTTATGCTCTATGGAAAAATAAAATCATATTATCTAATGAGTTATCCGTATGATACGTTATGAATTTTGGACATCATAATTCGAATGTGACATGTTTTAAATCAATAAAACATTTTATATTCCGGATATAATATTGTTTTCATATTCACTGTAAAATAATCACGAGTTTGATGATCATGCAACACATGACCAGTATGTTGCATTCGATATACATAACCAATTTATTATCAACGACCAATGTGGGTGGCTGGCTACTTTAATTACAATATTTAAAGTATTGTGTTGGTTTAATTTTTTTTTATTTAATTTTATTTACAACTGAGTAGAAATACCCATCTAGTAATTTACATTTAACACATGTTTACACTTTGAAGGGATATATCCCATTGGATATATTCCCTTAGAAACTAATGTCCATCCGGACCAGCAAAAACCGTAAGGTCCGGCTTTGTTCTTCGTAGCCTTCTAACTACACCGGATGCTCGTGTTGAGAGATGCGTTGTCCGTGCTTATTTGCATACTTTTTTATTTCCTCACTGACCATATCTATTTTCAAATCCCTATGGAGGTTGTCGTTTTTTATGTACCATGGTACATCTACGATGTATCGCAGCACCTTATTTTGAAAGGTTTGTATCTTTTTTACATTTGTCTTCTTTGTACAGCTCCAGAGCTGTATTCCGTAGGTCCACACGGGTTTCAAGACTTGCCTATATATCAGCAGCTTGTCATGGATTGATAATTGGGATTTTCTTCCCAAAAGCCAATACATACTTCTGAATTTTAATTTAAATTAATTAATAATTAAAATTCAGGAGTGTGTTGGTTTAATTAATATATTTTTTATGATTATAAATAATTATATTAATGAAAATCTTTAACTTAACCAAGTTAACTAAAACTAAGCCAAGTTCGATTTCAGTCATGGAACGAGAATTACCTCGAAAATTCCAGATGTGACTTTAGGGAAATGAGGGATCAATTTTTCTTTTGGAAGAAAAAATGTTTGGAATGGATGTACACTGCACTGCAATGTCATTCACATTTTTTCACACGTGGGAAAAATCGAGTGTACAGTATATATATATATATATATATATATATATATATATATATATATATATATAGTTAAAGATATAGATATAGATATATATAGATAGATAGATAGATAGATAGATAGATATAAGAAGAAGGAGGCTTCGGTTCTATGGACACGTCAGTAGACTCCCAACAACGAGACTTGCCAACAGAATCGTTAAGTATATACAAGGTGTCAAATCAACAACGTCGTGGATCGCACAAGTCAGAATAGACCTACATGACGCAGGAATAGACTCAACAGATGTTGAAGATAGGCACGCATACAGGAGAAAGATGTTCGGTTGGAAGGTCCCAGTGAAAGAAATCCCAAAGAGAGCAGGGGTAAAATGGACGGAGGAGCGGAAGAGGATCCATGGGGACCGGATGAGAGAGGTGTGGAGGATTAGAAGGAGCAAGACATGAGTAGGAGTGCTTTGCGTGATCCAACAGGGTCTATACGCAGATAATAATAATAATAATATATATATATATATATATATATATATATATATATTTATATATATATATATATATATATATATATATATATATATATATATATAGAAAACTTGAAAATTTGCTAATTTTTCTCTACCAAAATGCATTTAACAGTTTCGAAATTGCAGCTCTTTCAAGTCTTACAAAACGTACACCATCCAATAAAATTTGAAAATGGTTATGACGGTGGCCAAGTCGAAATTTTGAAATAGATGTTAAAGTTAGTGTGAAAAGAACACGAAAACATTTTTTTTAATGATTTGAACAGTCGCCTTTAGCGAGTCAGCGATATGCTTGCGGGGATTAGTCAATAAATCGTATCTCAGAATTGTAAAAGGTTTTCCTGTGTATTGTTAAAAAAAACTGTTTTTTATTTATGCGGATATATATCACGGCATATCACTTGCCACTTAATCTAGAACACAAGAAGCATGGCTTAATTAAACACAAAGGGATGAAGGTTGCTGTTAATAACGATTTTATTGTTAAAGTCACGTCCTCGCTACGTGCTTGCGGCCTCAGAGGGTTGCTTTCTTACACCCTCAATCTGGAACACTAAGAAATATATCTCACCTCTTCACCCCTTATATGTGTAAAGTAAGTAGTAAGTTCCGAGGATTAAAATTTCAAGTGTTAACCTTCCTTTTATGTTTCCACGATAAAATCTTTGCACTCGTAGAGAGTTAAGGGTTAGTTTAAAATGTGTTTAGCGTTTTGTCAGGATAATATAGTGGGTAATGTTCTAGACTGGCAAGTAAAAGGGTCCGGGTTCAATTCTAGCAGACGGAAAAATATTTTCATCGGAAAACATAACCGATACATTCACTCCCCTCAAGATATTCGTAAACATAATGGCAAAACTACGGCAAAATTTAGCAAAATCAAGTTTTATGTCTAAATAATTAAAGTTAAAATGTTTGAAAAAATATATAAACTAAGACCAAACTAGAAAACAATACTTTCACGTACTAATTGTTTATTCCGTAAAATAAAGTTTTATTGTAACCTTTATTATTCAAAAATTTGTAATTGCATATTAACCTAAAGAAATTTTATTTTTTTCAGATAGGTTTTTTGTAGAAAGCTAGATAGGTATGCGAAGTAAAATAACTGCAGATTATAAGTAAAGTTTAAAAGCAAAAGAAAGTCATCAACAATTATTTTTTATTCATTAATAGTGTTTGCTTTTATTGAACGATTTGTGTGATTTTTAGAGTCACTGCGCGTTCTATACACAAAAGTTTTTCCCCTCGGCGAAATTAAGTGAAACCACAGAGGGACGACATCAAACAACCCTTGTGTTAAAGCCACCCTGTTAAGTTAAGGGTGGATATTAATACAATGAGTTAAGCATTCTTCCTGTTTATTACTACCCTTATATAACATCCCTTATCTCTTCACTTATACAGAGTGCTTTTGTACCTCTATTAGGTCAAACACAGGCTGTCCTTAAACTTTTAATGATGTATCAGCGTACGTAAATGTAAACCATTATTTTAAACATAGTAAATTGTTTTACTTGTATTAAATATTTAGGAACATTAAGAAAACGAATTCTAGAGTAATTACTATAATAAAAGTAGGCTTATATTTTTTTATGTTTACAAACATAAATCTGGACGATCTAGATAGAAGATTTCTTTGGAAAGTATACTTCAATTTGCTATACTAACTAAATTATTAACTCTTGTTTGACCAAATTTTGAGCAAAAAATGGAAAATGAATTAGTCAAGTTTGCCAGGACTTTCATTTTGTTGTCCCTAGCTAACTGTAACTTCCTTTATAAACAATTGAATGTAATTGAGTTTGTACAATGTTTCCGCAAACACTTATCGTTACCAACGCGTGTAACACACAATTAGTTAACCAGACAATTAATAAACTAATTTGAGGAAACCTTAACTAAACAAATCTGTACATGAATACGTGTTATGACGCTTAGTTTCAGAATGCAATTGATTTTTCCATTTATCGTTAAACGTTTCTTTTATTACATAGAGAAGCGGTAAGGTATTTCAATTCTTAGTATTTCAAATTCCGAATTCGAGACACAAAAACTAACCATACGTATGGAGAGAATATATTGACGCAGTTATATTACTGTTTGATTAGTGTGTGTACAACCATCGTGTAAATAAACAACATCCAATCTTGAAACACAAACAAGGAAGTCAACAATCATGTGTTGACGGAACCTAGAACTGGTTCTCCGGCATTCTGGGTACTTATTGATTACAACTCGGTACACAATCGTTTGGAAACAAAATATCTTGATGTTATAGATATAGCTGTAATTGAACAGTATTATTGTATTTCTTCAAATAAAAATAGGATGAATAGTTTAAAGAACTGTAGACCTCGCAGTGAGTCTCAACTAATTGACTTTCACCCCTTAACAGCACACTTTCACCCCTTAAGAGCACACTTTCACCCCTTAAGAGCACACTTTCACCCCTTAATAGCATACTTTCACACCTTAAGAGCGCACTTTCACACCTTAAGAGCGCACTTTCACACCTTAAGAGCGCACTTTCACCCCTTAAGAGCACACTTTCACCCCTTTTAAAAACGTTTCTAGAGCGAATTTAATTGTGAATTCTATCCTCTCTTCACGAAGCGGTAGAAATTATCTAGTATTCTTTCAAACAATACTAAAGGAAACAGCCAGCAACTATACTTGTCATTGTTAAATCGAACGGCGCCATTTTGAAACGGAAATGAATGGAAAATAATCTAACACATATTTCATTCTGTAATAAGAACCTTCTATACTTCCCATAAAATTACGTCTGTGTTAAACATTAAAACTCTCCTAATAATTAACTTTCAGTTTCCAGTGAAATTTGAAAATGATTATAATGGTGGCCAGAAAATGTTTTTCTATTTGCAATGTACAGGGGGGTTGAAAACAGAAAAAATAACATTCCATAATAATGTGTGTTTTTAACTTTATTAATTGGAAGTCATTTAAATTATTTTTTCTCTGCCTTCTGTTTTGAAAAAAAACGCTACTTGAAAAAGCGTCTTGAATTTAACTTAAATTAAGTACTTAAAAATTCTATGAGTCACTTATTATAATAGTTTTTATATTTGAAAATCAAAAGTAATAATAGTAATCCTTCATTAATATGTTAAAATTTCTTATTAGCATCCAAAACAGTATAGTACAATAGTATGTTTCAACGATCGAGAAGCTACTTGCTAATATTAATGCCCTAAATTCCATTTTCTTTTTTCCTTGTTTTTTTCTGGTTTAACGTCCATACTTTACGCTAGTTAGATTAATGAGGACTTGGTATTAGCGTTAACGTTAAGGGTAAAGAAACGGCAGTAACTGCGAATTGAACCTAACAACCTTGAGGTGTGTAGTTCTGCAGCGGTCGGTGCCTTAACCACATCAACCACTACTTCTGTTATTAGTACACCCAAAACATAATTAAATTGAATGGGGTAGTACAATATAATTAATGAATATTTTCTATGTTTTATTATTTATACTTTTTAAATCTAGTTTCACAATTATGCGTACGAAAGCAACCCTGGTTGTGACCACAATGCTGGTTATAATAGTGCAATCGGTTTTTAAATGAATTATACGATATTTGTTTTACTCACTTACCCGGCATCGAAAGTGTCTTAGAAAATTCACCCTGACGAATCTAAATTAATATCAACGTTTCTTGAAAATTCAAAATATTATTTCGTTCAGTTTGTTAACGCTGATTACGATCATAAGGGGTAAAATCATATTTCTTTTAAATATTTAATACAAAAAAATAATTAAAATTTTAAAGTTTTATAATGACCACAATTTTGAAACAATTTAACTAATTTCGTTGGTTATCGAACTTGTTCAACCAAGGCGGGCATTGCCTTGCCTTGATGCAGGCCCCGAACTTTACGAGGCAAAAAACAAGGCGAAGTCGTGCTCTCCCCCCACACGTAGTCCCGCGCAGATTTATAGTCACTGCATGCAGTAACTCTCTGCACTTTGATTACTCTAGCACGCAAAGTCAAGTGCATTACCTCTAGCGCGCAAAATAGTGTGTTTTAACGCAGTAATTATTGTACAGGCACGCAGCTGTCTCGCTGACGTGGTGGAAGGGAATTTCCAAGCGTTATTTTTTTCAAAAGATAATTTCTCCATCTTAATCAACGAAACTGGCATATTTTTGCATTTAAACTGACAAACTACATGAAATTGGAAAAGGAACCATCAGAGTTCTCAGTTTCAAATATATATTTTCAAGAGATTTTTTTATATTTATCATTTGAGCAAATTTGATTAATCGATTTTAAGAATTAAGACTAATTCTTTACTTTTCTTTATAAAGTTACAGATTTTGTTAAGGGAAACTATTCTACTTGCAACTTTTCATCAAAATCATTTCATTAGTTTAATCCCCAACAATGCGAACACGCTCGCTGGCATTCACACATACATTAGATTAGATTAGATTCAAACTAGAGGAAGGGATAATACAACCCCAGGCACTGCGGTCAGCGGACATATTGCGTAACTAAACATCTTGAGTTTAGAAAACTAATGGCCTTGGTAAGTTCCAATAATCCACTGACTTCTGTTGAAGATCCCAAGGGCCCTGGAAATTAAAAACTCCTAGCCTACTACCAGCAAAAGCTTCACAATCAAAAACCATGTGTCTTGCAGTCTCCTCCTCTTTCCTGCACATGGTTTCAACAAGGTACATTCCTATCCGGTTCATGTGCATCCGCAGACCACAGTGCCCAGTAATAAACCATATGATTTTCGTGAGTTTTGCTCTGGCCAAGACGTCTGCTGCCCCTTCATACAGACCCCCAATGGTTTTTAAAATGGTACATTAAAGCAAAATTGCAATTTTTTTCCAGACCAACAAACTTTCTTTATACTGTAATTTATGTTAAGTTAAATATTTTTGTTTTGTGATAGGCGAATACAAAACAGTGACAATAAACGAACACTTCAGTTCTGTATTACAATTAATCATAGATTTGGCAACCCTGTACTTCATCAGTTTATCTTCCGCAGTGTGTTTTATGTATTATTAATGACAAATTTGATTGTTTTGGCGGATATCCAAGCAGCAAGCGCATGCTTGTATTGAAATAGGAGACAATGTATGGAAGGTAAATTTTGATTGTGTACTTAACTTATCGTGTACTTATTTTATAAACACTAACACACAAATTTTTTTAAAGAAAATTTACTTTACATTGTTGACGAATAATTATTTAAAAAATACCTATTTTAACGAACATCGTGGTAAAATCCATACACTGTACTTTTAAATAAGGGCCGAACATAATTTCTAAGTGACTTTTTAAAAGGTGGTTAAACATTAGGGCCTATATACATTTTGTTATTACATTTTTGGAAAGTCTAAATTAACCCATCTGATCAGCGATAAATTATACATAAATTAGCATTTTAAGCAAAAAACGTTTTCGCTAATTCTCGTACTGTATATATAATTTCGAAGATAAATATGATAATAAAAAGTGATTTGTTTTTTAACTTTTTACAAAAATCCGTAGTAGTAAACCACTTGGAAAGTTTCAAAATGGTGGTCGTTTTATACTTTAATTAACTGTAAAAATAAAATATGATTTCAACACTGTAGCTAGCGTTAAAATTTGTTCTATTATTTTTTTAATTCATTGAACTTAACCTTGACTGAGACTAGAGTTCAATTTCTTTAAATATAATTTTAAAGTAAAATGTTTTTTTATAAAAATTGTCATGCTGATAATAACAGTAAAATCAGATTTTCTTTAAGATTTATTTTAAGATAATGAAATGATAAAGCACATGCTTTAAAACACATGCATTGTAAGAGCGTTGTTTCAATTCATAAGCTGTATATTAACAACAATGGATCAGCTGACTTTAGTACCGTCTGCACTACCGCGACGCAGACTATACCGCTTGTAGCGTACGGTAAACGAGTGAATGTATTTGTACGGTTACTACTGCATGGCGACCTTTGTAGGCCCTATTGTGCCTCATTTCTATATTCTTAATGTGGTCAGTTACAGCGCCTAATAATATTGGAAGGGGCAGTTCCCACACTTCTAATTGGTGACTTCCCAGTTACTTATTGAAGTGCTTGTTCTGTTGATTCCGTTTCCGGTTTTTTTCTCTTGCCCCTCATTAGTTGTACAGTGATATTTCTAACTTATACCCTACTTAAGAGAAAACATAAAAGTAGCTAAGGAAATGAGAACCGTATATACACAACTCTTGCATGCATGTGTATATACGCACACATACTAAGGTAAAGTACTTTACTAAGGTAAAGTGGGAAGTCACCAGGTATACTAGTGCTCCGTTTGGTACACCTTTATATCGGTGTCATTCATTCCATCTTCGTGGGTATTTTTACAATTTATACTTAGCCAAACTATGTATAGAGAGGTGAATATGTGTGTGTGTGTGTGTGTGTGTGTGTGTGTGTGTGTGTGTGTGTGTGTGTGTGTGTGTGTGTGTGTGTGTGTGTGTGTGTGTGTGTGTGTGTGTGTGTGAGTGTTTGTGTGTGTGTGTGTGTGTGTGTGTGTGTGTGTGTGTGTGTGTGTGTGTGTGTGTGTGTGTGTGTGTGTGTGTGTGTGTGTGTGTGTGTGTGTGTGTGTGTGTGTGTGTGTGTGTGTGTGTGTGTGTGTGTGTGTGTGTGTGTGTGTGTGGTGAGTAAATGAGTGAGAATAGTATGAGCTAGAGGTACGGTGGGATCGCTAAGCCCATCAGCTGCTCACTTCAGCTGCCTCTGCCGGATGTAGCTTAGGTTTTAAAAAATTTTTAAACGTGCACAAATAAAATAATCACTTTTGAATCCTACCCTACTTAAGTTTACCCACACGCAAAAAAAAAAACTGATCAAAAAAGAAGAGTTTAATTTTTGTGGTGCAGAAAAAACCTTTCTGTTGAGGTCCAAAAATACAACAATTAAATTAAAAATTAAAAAAAAAATATGACTAATAATTTATTATTTTGATTCGATTTAGGTTAATAAATTTTTAGAAATGTTTGAGCCATAATATGTCGAAATGAGTAAAGGGGAGGGATTAAAACTTGAACTTTGAAAGGTCTGTATATACTTTTTTCTTACAAAAATCTTATATTTTCAGAATCAGTGTAAATTCTAGTTTAAAATGATACTGGACAGTTATTATTTAATATTATGAGTACCCCATCATTATATATATATATATATATATATATATATATATATATATATTACTTATTACATATCTATTATTATATTATCTTATTTACTTAATTATCTATAATTAATGTTAATATTTTACTCCTTAAGTGCTTTTTGTCATCAATCTCCTGATGTGAGCATTGGGTCGCTTGTAAAACCATTTTTGCCAAATTTTATAGTGACTGGTCACATCATTTGACGTTCAATAAGTCACTAAAAACAGACGTACAGACGGACAAACACGAGCTAATAATAAAGGAGCCAGTAAGGGGCTTTATCTACAGACCGTACAAATAGAGCTAAATATTCATATTTATCACAGAGAGAGCTGCGGGCAAAGATGATTGTTTATTTATTTAACTCGTGAATAGTTTGAATTTTGAATGTTCCAATTAATATATTCCAGTCCATTCAACGCGCAACAGTCGTGTGTTTTTATTTGCGCAGGAAAGTTTAGAATTAAAGAAACAAAAAAAAACAATAACACGTTGAAATTCATTGGTTTCAGCACATGTCGCTCTCAATCAATTATTACTGTCAATGTGCAAGCAGACAAATTGATTGCACAGGAAAGCAATCAATTTTAAATCAAAGCTCTACTGCATATCACTCCGGGCTTTTCTACAAATAACAGTCACATTGTATTTGCAAACCGATGGATGGGTGTTACACAATGTCCGCGGGAAAATGAACTATTTAAGCAGCCATCAGGGTTGTCCCAGACCCGACACCTTGAAATGAATCTCTAGAATGGTTTTTTTGGAGAAGTTATTTAAAATAATATATACAAGGATTTTTAGTAAATATTAGTTTTGATAGGATTTAATCATTAAATGTTGGTTTGATGACCGCTGTCAATGCGGGATAATGGGATCTATTGTGCACCTTTTGAAATCAACTTCAGTAAACTGACATCCTAGGTGAGTTTTACTGGTCTTCCGAATATTTAATTCTCTTTGCGTTCTCTCAGGTTCCTACTAGTTAAGCACAGACCTCTATCTTTCTGAAAATAACCCTCATAATTATAGATTATTTGTCCCGAAATTTCCTTTTCCTTCCTGCGTAGCCTATAACAATGCATGTTCCTCCATACATTCCTATCCTGTTTAGGTGTTCCCGCAGAACACAGTACTCTGTAAAGTGTCCCATGGTATTACTTAGTGTCCCTCAGCCCAGAATTCCTACTGACTCTCTAAGTTCTCCTGGAAGGATGTTTACTTTGTGAATACCTCCTAAGGATGCATATTCCTTTCTGGTATTGCTTATTGATCTACTGATATCAGACCTGGTGCAGCTAAACACATTTCCTACTGCCAGATCAGTTCCTAAAAACGTAGAAGCAGATCCCAGTTCAGTCAGTTTGTCCGCTTCTCAATATCCAAGCCGTCTCGGTGGCCTAGTTGATAGCGTACTGGGCTTTCACCCCGAGGACACGGGTTCGATTCCCGGTCAGGGCTTGGCATTTTCATACGCTATAAATCATCCCATCGTCTGCATTACCCCAAGTGTGCACAATAGTCGGACGTTAAACACCGAAAAAAAATTCTCAATATCCTCAACTCCTTTGTGCCCTGCTGCCCAGCGGAATTGGGCTGGTTTTCCAAGGACAGAGCACTCTCATATCAGAGCAATATGCCCATACACCAGGTCGCTTCCTGCATGGACATAATTCATTCATAATTCAAAAAATAAAATATTCTATAAACAAATGTTAAAAACGTTTCTTTTAACAGTTTGTTTTGTTTTTTTATTAAGTAATTTTTTTCTGTAATTTCTTTGAACTACTTCAAGTTCTGCACTGTATTAATCAACGAAAAAATCTAGTTTAAACTGTTCTAATTATTTGAGCCGAAAGTATTTTATTTTTTTATCGAATGCTATAACTATCGATACTGTCGAAACTATCGAATTGAAGAGTAGAGTAAAATAGGTTCCATTAATGTATTATGCTAAAAGAAGTGATGTAGTAAAGGCTAACATACCACTCTTAACATTGCACATTAATGGACGCTATTTTACTGTTATTCTTTGTTCGATAGTATCGATATAGTTATTATCATTCGATATACAAATAAAATAATATCAAACTTTTTATGCAAATAACTGGAACAAGTATTTTTTTTTTAACTCGGTCTTTTCGTTGGTGAATGCAATGGGTTTCCGGACGTTTATAAGAACATTTTCCCCATTTAGATCTGTTTATCCTGTAATTTATCATCACGCGTACTGACACTCTCAGTAAATATTTTTTTTTATTAATAGCAAATAAAGTGACACGTGACACCATAATTACTTTGTTCGTACTTGTTGAAACGTTAAGCAATTCCGTTTTCAATTAAACAAATGTAAAACTTAACTCGGGCATGACACGATACTATTGTTGAATTAATATGCATCAGATAATGTGTAATAACACGTGGCCGGCGTTATACACACACGTAGGATAATAAAGGCAAGTAGTTTTGTAGCTGACGTAATGAAAACTAATTACAAATTGAAAATAATTTTACCCCTAAATATTGATTGATTTATTGATTGATTCTTAGTATGTTATACGGTTTAGGTTGACTCTTGGCACAGAATGTACTTATTGCACCCCAAGCCTCTGTTGTTTTATTTCAGTAGACTTGTACAATCAGTGTGTTTTAACAGTCCACTAGTACTCCTGATAGAGTTCCTCAGAGTCTTGGAAGCCAGACATCCTTTATCTCTTGCTGACATTTGCTGTTTCCTTATCAATCTCGCACAGTCGTAATGTTTCAGGCATTAGTCATTAGAGGTGGGCGTTTCTGTTATTTTTACAAAACGTCAACAAACTGTTTGTTGAGGAAAAAAGCAGCTTCTTAAAACAGTTGGAAAAAAACAGGTTTAGAAAACTGAAACTCAAAGTTGTATTAGCAGCTAAAACATAAAGCACATAAGTTCAGTTTTATAAAACTACTTTTTCATTCCCACTGCCACCATGTCCTTAACTGTTTTTGGGTATAAAGCATTTAGAAAGGATAACAATAATCCTTACAAGTGTAGTAATTATTAAATTACATTCTCAAAACGTAATAATTATGTAAACCATTTTATGTACAAAATGCGATGAATTTCTAATAGAAGCATTCTTTTTTTTACTTAAAAATAGTCCTTTGCTTATTTACCAAAATGCAAACGATTTAGAATATTTTAGTTGATTAGGCTCTGTTATTACAACTCGCAACAAAATAGAGATAAATCTTGACATTGACCAAACAGTTCTTACTTCACTACAAGCAACAAGTAACTTTGAAATAAAGAGAAAAATCATAAAAGCAGGTAGAAGAAAAGCAGTTAGCAGGAGAGCAGCAGGAAAACAGTTTTAGCGCTTGCGGCAACGTTAAGTGTGTCAGTGCGGAAAGCCTCTCCTTGTTTAACAAATCATAAACCAGTCCAAATCTAACTGCTTGTTTCCGTTTGGAAAAGCAGTTTGTTTGTCGTTATAGAAAAGCAGTTTTTTTAACAAATTGGTATTTTCTGCCACACCACTAGTAGTCATCAAGTCTTGGAGTGTGGTTCTTGCCAGCCATATAAGGGTTGTGTTCCTCACTCTCAAGGATTGAACCGTGTTAGATCTCCTACTTATAAATTAATGTGGAAGCCACTTTGTTGTCGCCTCCTTTCGTTTCAGCGATTGTGAGAAAATTTAAGATTGCTTTATTGATGTGAGATGTTCGACTCCCATCTACTAGTAAAAGAAGATTACGTCCTGTAGAAGACAGACGGTGACATGGAACCCTGATATATATATATAGCCGCCTCGGTGGTGGATAGCGTACTAGGCTTTCACCCCGAGAACCCGGGTTCGATTCCCGGCGAGGGCTTGGCATTTTCATACGCTATAAATCATCCCACCGTCTGCATTACCCCAATTGTACACAATAGTCAGACTTTAAACACTAAAAATACACACACACACACACACATATATATATATATATATATATATATATATATATATATATATATATATATATATATATATATATATATATATATATATATATATATATATATATATATATATATATATATATATATATATATATATATATATATATATATATATATATATATATATATATATATATATATATATATATATATATATATATATATATATATATATATATATATGTATGTATAGTTGCTTAACGTAAATACGTTATGCTAGTTAGTATATTAAGGAAGAGAGATCAGCGTTAACGGTAAGGGAAAAGCAACTGGAGTAACTGCGGCTTGAACTAAGAACCTTTAGGTAGGTACGCAACAGACTGACCGATGCTTTTGCCACATCGACAACTGAGCCCCTAATATATATAAATCTTAAATAAAATATTTAAGATTTAAACACGTCAAAATCAAACTTGAAAGTTAAAACGAAATGCTCTTTTGTCCGTTTGAGAAAAAAGTTATATACTAAATTAAAATAATTAAACACTGTTAAATCTATTAATCTGAGCAAATTCTTCTTGCAAGTTCCTTTCGGTATTTTAAACAAATGTAAATCTTATAAATACCAGATATGCAGATTTCATCACTGATTACGGCAAAATCATTTTAAATAACTATTACGTAAACGAAATTGTGCAAACACATTACAAAAAAAAGTCTCAAGTTTGCATTTTAATAAAATTTAATTCAAACTTTTCATGTACATGTAATTTTGTAACATCTTGTACAATTTGTTTACCCTGTAAAGATCGTTCGTTTTCTTTAAATTAACGGCAATCAAAAATTAAAAAAAAATTTTGATTAATGGCAGTATGCTTTAAAATCTTTATACGCTAGCAATATGCATTATCTGTTTTACAGAAAAACGTATTCATCATTATCAGAGTAAATAATAATCCTAAATTCTAAATGTAATTTCAAGTTTTTAAATGTCAATATAAAAACATTTAACGCTTTAAAAAGTTCCCTTTCAAAATGGCGGTTATCCTGAACTTGTTAAATTTAATTAATCAACAGTATCCTGTAATACTGTAAGCACAAAATTTTTTGCCATTTTTTTTTAAATAACACACACTGATCAGCCATTTTAATGAATTTACATAAAATTAGTAGGCTATTCTAATTTTAAAATATTACTTAAACGGTTTTACCCAAAATTTGTTTATAAGACGTATGAAATGTGAAAATAATATAATACAAACATACATTCAAAAGTTATTGTGCATGAACAAAATAAAGAAGGATACATACGATTATCAAATTTAATATATAATATAATCGTATATTATATTAAATTTCTTCTATATTAAAAAAGAAACTTCTTAATTTCAAATTGTATTTAAATTTATTTTTTTTATTGTAATCATCGTTTAAGATTGGCTAAATTAAACATTTTCTATTTCGTTTGTAATTTATGATCGCAAATTTTCTAATATGCAATTTATAAATGCTCATTGTGATAATAAAATTAGTTAAAAAACATTTAATATACAAACAAATTTTATTGCTTTAAAATCCCTACTTAACGTCTGCGAGAATGCTGCGTGAGATGATTCAAACAAGTAATCTTAGATGTGCCCTATATTAAAATTTTTCTAAAATTTTTTATATGGGGAAGTTGAAGTATTACATATTGAATTATTATATATATATATATATATATATATATATATATATATATATATATATATATATATATATAGTGTAGGGTTATTGTATGTACACAAATAGCCCGTATGTATTTGTGTGTATCAGGGTATTAATAGAGGTGACAATAGGTGCTTCTGCGCATGCGCGCAATCTAATACAGCAATATCACTTAGTGTTTAATTATATTAACCCAATAATTACAGTAAATTGCATACGTAATTAAATTAATACATTTCTCTCTCTCTCTCTCTCTCTCTCTCTCTCTCTCTCTCTCTCTCTCTCTCTCTCTCTCTCTCTCTCTGTCTGTCTGTCTGTCTGTCTCTAGTTGAAAAAACACAATTTTGATTATTGTAATTGCTTTAATTGAAGTGTCATTACTAATTGTTAATCTCCCCTGACCTTGAATTTTAATAATGAATATATATATATATTTAAACTTTAAGCACGTTTTTAAGTGATAAAAGCGATTATCCATTTTTTTTTATATTGACGTTTTTAAAATTATAAGTTCACCTTTATAAGAAGCCTGTATTAGCATTTATATCTTTTAATTCATATTCAAAATACGAAAATAAAAATTTATGTAATGGAATCGAATTTTCAAAAAGTAAAATTTTTTTTTATAAAAGGTATTTATGATTTGAACAGACGTGAAATGAAATATCCTAATTTTAACGACGTGTTTGGAGAATATAAATCTAATTTTTGTACTTATAACATTATAGTTTTTTTAGTACATATAAATGCTGTATTGAAATTTCGAATACATTTAAAACAAAATATGTATGGATTTTCAAAGATTTCGGATAGCTTATAATTTGCACGGATATATTTACCAATAATTAGTTACTAAATAAAAATCGAACAATATTTTGAAAATTATGGCTTCTTGAAATGTTAAAAATCTGTTTTTTATTCGATTATCAAAACGAGCTTTAGACCTAAAATCTGCATAAATTATTATTTAAAATTTTCTCTGTTATGTACGCTGATTACCCTTATAACGTTATTGTAAGCTCAAGTAAAATGTTATTGTTACTTTTTGGAAATAAGCTTCCTTTATGTGAGCGAGACAGTTGCGTACAACGATTATTTCGTCTCTATAAATTTTACGTTGAACTGACATTTTTGCTACAATAAACAGTGTCAGTCGGCCTGCGTATTATTATAAAAAAATTATTTCTTTTTCTTGGGTTGGCTATCGTTTCCATTTGTAACTCTTGCTGATAATACTGCATGTCTAGACTTGAAACAATTATTCTGAATGTAAACAATTTTGGGTACGCGATGGTTGTTTGTAACAAGTCAATATTTGTTCGCCATATTGAATGTTATTATTCGATACATTATTATTTACAATCAGTTGTTGTCTAAATAAACATTTATATTGTGTTACAGAGTAAATTCCCATTTCGTAAAATCCAAACACGCTACGCAATGAACGCAAATAAAAGCAGTTCTTGGCTTACTCGCTGACGTGATGGAAGCAAATTTCCAATGTTCTTTATTTTATGCTTTTTTTAGAAATTCCGATTTTATCTGCATTAAAATCTCTTTTGATTTTTGCATTCTAAACTTTTAAATACCATTGAATCATAAATACGAAACACTCTCAAATTGAATTCCTGTATTTCAAAGGATTTTGCGAATTGAAATTGCTGACGATAGCGAACACAGATTATGAGGAAAATGTAAGACGAAAGCGTTACGGTTTTTTAAAGGTTTTAAATGACCGCTATTTTCAAACCTGTTAAAACTTGCAGGTTTACGACTAACTTACGAATCAATTTTTTCCAAGCTTGAATTCGAATGGGAATAAAATTTCAAGGTTGAGCTTGAACACACACACACACACACACACACACACACACACACACACACACACACACACACACACACACACACACACACACACACACACACACACACACACAGACACACACACACACACACACACACACACACACACACACACACACACACACACACACACACACACACACACAACACAGACACAGACACACACACACACACACACACACACACACACACACACACACACACACACACACACACACACATACACACACACACACACACACACACACACACACACACACACACACACACACACACACACACACACACACACACACACACACTCACAAACAAATGATTGCCGCTTCTATTTTTTTAATCAATTCTATCTCAAAAATCAATTCAAAGAAGTCATTTCATCAAAAAAATGAAAATAAAATCT
Organism: Callitettix versicolor; assembly: GCA_022606455.1. Lineage (NCBI taxonomy): Eukaryota > Metazoa > Arthropoda > Insecta > Hemiptera > Cercopidae > Callitettix > Callitettix versicolor. The sequence goes on along the minus strand of CM040185.1, from coordinate 20,501,801 downwards.
GCATACTTTCTGAATTACATTTTTTTGAAAATTTAAAAGGACACTTTATACATATTTCAGCGCTAATTACGGTGGTAAAATCAGATTTTTTTAAAAATATTAAATAAAAACGGAATGATTTCTTAAGGCAGCCATTTTGGAACTGTAAATCTGCTTTGCTGGGTAAACATATGTTTTCAAACTTTTAACAAAATCCATTTTGTGCTACGTTTGAGTTTGACCATAACAATAAAACTACTTAATATTCCGTTACAAATTATTATTTTTCTAGTAATAATAAAAGACAACACAGGTAAAAATAATACAGATTATTTATTGTCAAATTTATTTATTTTTCGAAAAAATATTTACAAATTTTAAACGGTATACAAACAATTTGGTCGTATCATTACACTGGTATATACGCATTTAAAGCCAGATTTTAAAACCTATTTTGTTTAAACTAGTTGATCAAAATGTATAACTTATATATGGTATATTATGCTATGTACAAACTTTGGTTTTACAATTAAAACTTTAAATTACATCCATATCCTCTATAAAACTATAAAAATAATTATTGCATTCAACATTTTAAAATTACAATTTTATTACAAATTACAATACGTTCTGTAATTCTTACCTTAAAAACTAGTAAACGTAATTTAATTAACTTAATAACAAACAAACAATATTCTGTTTGGAGATAACAAACACAGTAGACACAGTTTACCTTGCTCTGGTCAAAGTTGTACTAGTCGTGCTAAAAATATCGGTCTGTGTATAATTGGACTGTGTTCTAACATGTGTCTTATCATAAGAGTAGTTTTTTAAAAGATTCAGTCGATGTTTTTGATAGTACCTTGTCCCACCCTCAAACTCTCCGAGCAATGTCACGCGCTCAGTTAAACTGCGTGTACTGTAGTTATATCTTGAAATGAATTCAACGCCATAAGCCTTTCATAAACTGAATTTTTTTTTGAAAGTTCAGATCACAAATAAAAATAAAACATTAAAATTATTTTTTAAATAATTAAGAATCCTCACTATCAATGATACATATAATTCATATGACAAAAATACATGTAAAAACATTCCATTTAAAAAAAAATAAGTATTCATAAAATGGTTTTATAAAAAACCGGATCAGGAAAACATAATAATAAAAGAGATATAATATAATAATGCAAATTTGTTTTTCGTTAAACAATAAAGAAAAGAGTTAAATATTTTCTTCGCTATTTTCAAATTTATCAGTATGATTCTAGATTACAATCAGATCCAAAGTAATATCCGACCAAATTTATGACAGTTGAATGGAATTTATATTGTGGCCGTACATAAAAATCGTATATTTTTTTTTAAATAAATTGAAAATTAAAATATTATAACTTTATTTTTTTACGAAATAAAAACACAATACAACTTACACAAACAATATTTAAAAATTCATTTTAAATAAATAAAGTTAGCTATTCTAATTTTAAAATATTACTTAAATGGTTTTACACAAAAATTTGTTTATAAGACGTATGAAATATGAAAATAATATAATACAAACATACATTCAAAAGTTATTGTGCATGAAAAAATTTTATAACACTTATGATACATTATTTGAAACATTTTGTCAAATGTTTTTATGTCAAAAGCACCATCATATCTTAATCCTTATTTCCCTAATCTAAATGTATAATGTATCAGATAAATATTGTAAATTAAATAAAGTAACGATCTAAAATCATTAAAAAATTCTGCATTGTTCTAGATTAGCGTGACCATCGAAAATAGTTTCCGTTGAATATTTCCAAAACGTACTCGTCTTTCAAAGTAACTTTGTGAAAACATTTTTTGGCTTTTTCAAAAACCGAATGTGTAACGATTTTTCGAAAAAAAATTATAGAGTGCGATAGTGAATTTTTATAAGGAAAGGTTTTGCTGTTTTACGGGAAAAGGGCTCTTGACGTGCATGCTGTAAGTTATATCCTGATATTTGTGAACAGTATTCTACAAATGAGCGGAAGATGTTTATAATAAATACTTCAGCGTATAAAACAACCGAGCCTCGCCATTTGTAAAACAAATAGTTTTCTTGATAATAAAACGTAATATTACTCAATTAATTGTAAAAATAATACACTATCTTAAATAGAACTTTTATTAGATTGCATTACAAACACTAACTAATCACATGTAACTATTGTAAATTTATTGTTACAAGCAAGATCATTGTTACAACAAACAACAACAAAGAAACGCAGTGAGCTTTTTTATGGTTATTAAAAAAACTTCGTCGCTTTAAAGCTTTTATTTTTTATTAAAATTAAATGTTTAATTTGCTTGATTGTAAAGTGTTACTTTTTTAAAACATTTTTATTGTTTTAATTTTTTTGGTAAAACGATAAGCTAACATTTTGTAATAAAATTGTTATAGAGAAATGTTTGCGCCAGAAAATGTTCTCACATTATTATTTTAGGAAATTTTTAATTTCAACATTTTTTTTAGTCAATCTAATCTAGATTCTCGCTAAATACATACATTTTTAAATTCTCGTTTTGATCTTCCAATTCACCAATTAAAAGATAAAATTAAAATTAAATTAAAGTTAAGATTAAAAAGATAAAAATTTTAAAAAAAGATAAAATACGCATTCGTACAGGAAATGTATGCGGACGTGCTTAGGAGCTACTAGTTACAGGGTCGATCGACAGAGTGCGTTACTATCTTCCTGGTTGCGAGTTCAGTTCCTGATCTCTGTTGTTGACGCATAAGGGCGAAGAGGAATGGACGCCGTTGTCTATGTTTTGATCCGCTTTCTGCAGATCGGCTACCAGCGTGTACTGAAATTTAAAACAATTTTAGACGGCAGAAAAGACGAATTAGCCAACAAATAATTTGTACAATTTGCGCAACACAACACTAAACGTTTTTAAAGATACAACTGTAAAGTTCCCGCACGGAATCTAATAGATTTCCTAGAACGAGAATATACACGTTTTAAATCATCAGTTTGGCGTCCAGAGTGTATACGTAAAACGTGTTGAATATTGTCACAACCAATTAAAAGCCTAAATATTTCTACTCTTGTACTAGTTTATCCTAATTGCTTTGTCACGAGAATAAATTATTAATCTTATTTTATCTTGGGTTAGAGTATAAAATGGTTTAGCAGATACTTGTAAAAACACACTGACTTTCTCATATTGACGACACAGAACACATCGCTAGCATTGTACAGCGTGTAATCTAAAAATTAAATATTTCTTTTAAAACGTATTTAATGTGCGAACATGAAAACGCATTTTCAATCTTATTCTATTTTCACCTAAATTAAAAAAGGGTCAAACGATTTAAAAACCTGTCTAGAGTTTACGATGAATTTTTCTTAAGGCGTCATAAAGGCTTGGTCCATACAAGTAAAATATAGAGAAATGTCCAATACACTAATTATGTATTGATACAAGTTAGGTTTATAAATTTGTAGATATTTTTCTAATTATCATGTCGAATTTAGAGGAAATGGACATGAAAAACTAAACTTTTCAAGTTTTAGCAGCTTCGTATAAACTAGTTATGTTCAAAAATTTTAATTGAAATCACTATCAATTCCAATACCAAATTGTATCCTACATTATGTAAATACAAATTTTAAAAACTTCTTTTAAGATTTTACCCTTCACTTATCTGTAAATATTTTTAAACGTAATGCATTCGACATGCTTATTTTATTGGTGTTTTACGTTAAAAGGATTTTTATCCACTTTTACTGGGAAAGGTCTTGCAATGAAAATTTTTCGGTTGATACTTTCCACAACACGAAAATCTCGATTTTTGTATTTATCGTCTTACTTTCGCAAAAGTCTTCATCGCCTTTCGATTAAGCATGTTTTCGTTATTATATTCAGCTGTGACAAGATTTAAGCAGTCTCAGTCCAGCACACAACTCTCTAAATTGATGGATACTCAAAACAAGTGATTTGTCTGTTACGTTAAAAGGCCTAATTTGATCGCTTTTCACTGAAACACGGCTTGATAGATTTCAATTAAAACATTTATGTTTGTTAAATACAATTATTGATCGAGATTACCGACTGTTCAGCATTTGGCTTGTGTTTTATTTATGCCAATCGCATTGACCAATTATTTTGAAATTTTGAACGAGGGTGCCTTGTATAAAGCCTGAACGACGTATGTGTAAGATTTTTTTCCCCACTTTCGTTTCAAGATGGAAACCCGTGGTCTAAAGATAACGGTGCGAAATTGCTGGTTGTTTCCATCCAATACTGGCTGAACGGCAAGACCTATCATAATTTTGACCGCTTCATGGAAAAAGAGCGTACAATTTAGGGTGGTCAAATTTTTTTTTTTTTAATTTTACGGTTACTGTTTAAATTTGTATAAATTTTACAAGTTCATAGTTGTAGCAAAACGGTGGTCAAGCAATTAGGAATATACTGTGTGATTTACTGTCCTTTCCTCAACGAATTTATGACATTTCGATTAACACGTTACGTAACATTTTGTGTTATTTTAATGAACACAAATTTTTATTATGAACACACATTTTGTATTATTTTAATCTCAACTATAGGCGTAAAATTTTGTTTCCGTAAAAACTGTTATAATACGTGTCTATATAATGTTTTAGGTGATGTTCAACCGGAAAAAATGTATTCTATATATTTAGCAGTTATGTCCGTGCGTCATTAGTGGCACACGACACTCATTTATAAACCATTGCGGTAGGCGTAATAGGCGTACTTGGTGTAATAAATCAGTAGGCCAAAATATAACATTGTTTCATTAAGTTTAGAAATTAAAACAATGCTTTTAACTTTTCTATAAGATGTGCCAGGTTAAAGGAACAATAAAAGATAAATACAATAGCACCAAACCTAAACCAATTAATGTTACTCTAGCATACTTTAAAATGGTCGTGCAACACAATTATAGACTTCAAACATGGGTAAGAAAGTAAGAAAAACGTGCGTCACTGATGGCACACGTCGCACGTTCGAAGGTAAACGTGCGTCACTGGTGACACATAATCACATTATCGGTTATAGCGTGCGTTACTGATGACGCACGTCGTCGTGGACGTGTTAAACGTGATTTTGTTATTATATTGGTGGATACTAGAAACAGGTGATTTACTGGTCTCTCGAATTAAAAGCCTTCATTTGTCCGCTTTTCACTGGAATACGGCTCGATAGATTCCAATTAAATTATATTTGGTTGGTACAAATAATATAGGGTTATTATCGATCGAGTGAAACGAGGTATTTGTTTCAATTCGGCTGTTCTGCATTCGGCTTGTTTGTTATTTTGGCCAAACGCATTGATTATTTTGAAATTAGAAACAAAAGTACTTTGTATAAAAGCTAAACAAGTTTAATCGTACACGTAACGTAAGACGAAAGTTTTAAAAAAATCGAGATTTTCGTGTTGCAAAAAGTGTCTGCAGAAAAAATTTCATCGTAAGACGTTTCCCAGTAAAAGCGGACAAAAAGCCTTTTAACGTAAAATACCAATAAAATAAGCGTTTCGAGTACATTTCAGTTTACGACTAAAAATATTTAGGCATAAGTAAAGGGTAAAATTATAAGGGGAGAAGTTTTTACAATTTGTGTTTACACATTGTGGGACAAAAATTTTGTCCCTACGTACTTCCGTTACAAGGTGGATGCCTCTCGTTTAACGACGACGTATGTAGTTACTGGTTATTCCATGTAATACTAGCTGAACGGCAAGACCTATAATAATTTTGACCGCTTCAAGTACAAAGCGAAAATGTCCAATAAAGTTGGTCCAGTAAGGTTTTTCCTCAAAATAACGATCAACGGTTAAATTTACGATTGGGTAAAAAGGTTACGAAGGCGGCTAAAGCACTGTCGCAAAGCGGTAGCCAAGCAATTAAGAATATATTGCGAGATATACTGTTCTTTGAGCTATTAGTTATGTCACACTTTAAAAAAATGTGGAAATAAAATTTTATATTGCCTGAAAAATACAGTAACTTATCCTTGGTACAAAGTAAATATTTTTGTATTTAAATTTGTTCGATTACAACATAATTCTATAAGTCATAGAAGAAATATTTTCTTGCGTTAGCTAACCTCCTGAGATGATTTCATCTCCAGTTCAGTAACGGGCGCTCCTCCCGTTTGGTTGCAGGCTCTCCACCAACCAGGTTTTGTAGTTTTATTTTTTGGAATCGCTGATACATCTCTCTGAAAAAATAACATTTTTTTCAAATTTTTTTATAAAATACTGAGATTTTCTTTAAACGAACGTAAATTCTCGTATGTTTACACATATTTATAGAACCAATATAACATGTGTCGTTTATGTTTGTGCGTCACTGAGCAAGTCGGAAACATCGTGACTTTCCGAGGCAGCATTACACCGGAAAGTCTGGTTGCGACAATAATGGCTTCAGAGGCCAACTGGAGGGCCATTGCGGGATTCGCTGCAGTGGTCATGAAGAGGATTCGCTGAGGATCGAGAAAAGAGAGTCAACACGGTAGACAATTAGGCGGTCAGCCACTCCACCTCTACACGAAGGCGGCGGTTCCATGAGGGGGTTTACAGAAGAGGAATGATTTTGGTGGTTTTTTTAGTGGGTAGCAATATATCTTAACCGTAAAAAACGCCCAAATATACGGGTTATTTGCAGCAAAAAAAATTGTAGTGATAATTTGGCACGCAGCTGTCTCGCTGATTTTACTTATTTTACGTTATATATTAAAAATAAAACATGATTTCAAAATCAAAATCAGCATCCGTAACTATAAAATTACACCGAATATACAAATAATAGAAACAAATACAGCTGTCACGCTGATGTGATAGAAGCGGATTTCGAAAAATATTTGTTTATTTTAACTTTTGATGTCACTGTCCATTAGGACCGTTAAAATCTGTGTATGTTACCGTTTTAATCTTTAAATTGCATTGAAAATTAAATAGTCTTAATTTCAATGGATTTTGAATTTTCAAAATTCAATCAGTTGAATTAATGCAGTTTTTAACGCTGGTTATACAGAAACAGTTATTATTTTTTAAAATATAATTTTCAAAGATCTGAAATAACCGTACATTTTGGAACTGTTGAAGAAATGTTGCAGTTTAACGGTCAAATCTATTACCTAAAATGTTTTTTGTGAACACTTTTAATGAAATGAAACTAAAATTACACATACATACACGCGTGCGCACACACACTCACCACAGAGAGTGGAGAGAGAGAGAAACGAAAAAGGGAATGTTTGTAAATTCAGTGTGCGCTCTTTGTTTTATAAAAGCCTTTTAAGAAATAAATACCTAATGGCCCACAATGTAATTTGCTATAGCCTATATTAATTCATCTATCTTTAGCATTGAAGGTGCTTGTATGTCCTAGTCAAAGTTTTTCATTCGCTTCCTCTATGTCGCCCACAACTGTTTCATTTTATACTTCGCTCAAACATCGTTTATGCAACGTTTTTCTAAAGTCTAAACAAAGGCAAAGAGAAAGTTCAGTTCGGCAACGCCAGGTGTGTGCACGCAGTCTGACAGCGTTGGTTACCGACGACAGACAGATCAAACAAAAAAGTAACACGGCTTCGGGTCACAAAGGGTTGCTTTCAGGGCTAATTAAAAGCTACGACTGCGAGAGCTTGACTCAAGGTAATTTAAATACGTTGCACTGCGCATGACACAAAACCTTCTTCAAACGTTCTCCCTTTTTTATACGTGAAATGAAATATTTAGGTATAAGGAAATTCACGATACGCATTTGTCTTGCGTGATGTTAACAAATGTCCCACAATTTCTTTTTTTACCTTAGGGCCCATATTAGGAGAAAAAATGACTTCAACGTCTTATGTTTAAGAACCCGTCAAAATGATATTAATAAAGTCAACCTCACAGTCGAATGATGTTTTCAAAATTTTCCAGTACTTAAGAATATATGAGAAATAAAAAAAGTAATAATAAGAAACTGCAAACAACTGTAGTGAAGTATTGGTTGGGTGCTTCAATACTACATGGGCTGCGGTATTACAATGGGGGAGTCAAGTGCAGTTTGATTGGGCACCGGCTGAACCGGACACATTGACAGAACAAAGCCATGAGACTACAGTCCATTCCATATTATTTGATTGTTAATACAAACACAGATGTCATGTTTTTTACCTAACCTGCCTATTTGTCTACGCTTGTGACGTTGAACGGCTAGAACTAAACAAGAAGAAAGGAGGATGATCTATTATCTTTTCTAATAATATTTGTTAAGTTATATCTTTAAAGCTGATCATTGTCTTCGTTAAAATTGTCCGCGGAACTTTTAAACGTTTAGTACTGTAAAGTCCTTTAACCCAAAATTAATGCGTCTAGAATTTTGAAGGAATTGACAATATTGGTCGTTCGATTTTGAAAAAAACTGCATACATTTAGCCATCAATAAACAATAATTTACAAAGTACAATTTATAATAAAAAGTTATAGAGTATAGAGTCGTGCTACTTTTAAATTTCCTACTGCGACCTGTTAGTTACGACTGGCTATCAATAAATTTGGAATGGACTGTAGAACAGTCGTTTGTTTTCACAAGGCATTTGTATTACCAGAACTGATTGTATAGAATAAAAAACTATATACACTTAGTGATCAGTAAACATTAATTTAGAACTACAATCTAGAATAAAGAGTATACGATCGCGTTAGTTTTAAATACAGTTCAGTAATACATAAGTTACGACTCGCTATCAGTTAATATTGAATGGACTGTAGTACGTTCGTATGTTCCCACAAAACATTTCACAAAATCGATTGTATAGAATATACGTGGGTTGAATCAATATGGTTCAAAACATTTTACAAATATTTAATTATATAATTTCTACAGAAACAAAAGTCTCTCTCTCTCTCTCTCACACACACACACACACACACACACACACACACACACACACACACACACACACACACACACACACACACACACACACACACACACACACACACACACACACACACACACACACACACACACACACACACACACACACACACACACACACACACACACACACACACACACACACACACACACACACACACACACACACAAATGGACGATGGACATACCAACTCATATGTAACATCCAGAATTTGTGCAACAAGGAGCATAGGGTGGTTGACTTCTATTTCATACATTTTCTCACTGGGCACGGTTGCTTCCGAGCTTACTTGTTACGTTTCAAGCTGGAAACAGACTCGGCTTGTCCCCTCTGTCTTCCAGTAGTGGAGGAAGATACGGAGCAAGTGTTTTTCCGGTGTCGGAGATTCGGCGAGGAAAGGATGAAGCTGCAAACATATCTGCGAGGCGTCATTACACCGGAAAGTCTGGTTGCGACAATAATGGCTTCAGAGGCCAACTGGAGGGCCATTGCGGAATTCGCTGCAGTGGTCATGAAAAGGTTGAGGGCTGAGGATTGAGAAAAGAGAGTCAACGCTGTAGACAATTAGGCGGTCAGCCAGTCCACCTCTACACGAAGTAATGCCAGGCGGCGGTTCCATGAGGGGGTTTACAGAAGAGGAATGATTTTGGTGATTTTTTTAGTGGGTAGCAATATATCTTAAATTGAGATTGTGGATCACGCTTGAGTAACGGTACCCTACCCCAGGTCGTCTATAAAAGATTTTGTCCACCTTTTTGGCATTGCAAAAAAAGAAAACGCAAACACTCATGCAGGCACGCACGCACACGAACACACACACAAATGATGTATGGAACGGCAATTAAGGTTACACCCATACCCAGGACCTTGCAATGAGAGCTGATTGAAAAACACTATTCAGAAGTTGTTAAAGTTTAACGCGTACACAGCTGAGAAGCGTTGTCTAGACTAGACCAACGCAATGTGGTTACATCGATTGCGTATTGTACACATTAGCGTTGTTGACTCTTGTCAAAAGCCAAAATCGTGACCCGCCTTCGGCACACAATGCGTTACCATGGCAACCGGACGTTTCGAATATTACATGACATTATTCACAAAAAAACGGTCTGACATACACGATGAATTTTACATAGTTCATGTATAATAATGTAAATATAAAGAAAAATATGTAACCTAATACAACTCAGTCCTGCCATTCGATTAGATCGAAATGCTTGTAAAGTTCTTTTCGCAGGCCTGACTGTGTACTTTTTTCGACGGGGAAAATCTTCGACTTACCGTCACAGTATATATATACACTTAAAGTGACTAAACAGCAGATTTTGCACATTGTTTCAATGTCATTTTAGTTGAGGTTACGTTTATTGTTCTTGTTTATATAAATACAAAAAATAACATATATAGTACATCATTATTATTAATTATCTATTATCGCACTCATAAACAAAACAGTAAATATAACCTCAACTGAAATGATATTATTCAAATTGCCTCACACGTACGAGGTCCCGGTTCTATATCGGGCTTAAACACAGTGATTTTTAATTATAATTAATTTAATAATTACTTTAAATGTTATGTACTTTAAAGTTCAATTAATTATTCTATATTTTATATTTTTAAGGAAGTAACATCTTCACATAAAAAAAATTTCAATTACTGAACAAAAAAATAAAAATCATGTACGTTTTTTCCTCTTTCATTTATTTTAATTACGATAATCTGTTCGAAAACACGACAAATTAGCATAGCTAGTTTTTAACAACATAACCTGAAACTTATTATAGCCTATCAGCTGTTCAATGAAATCAGCTGGTCTTTATGAATTAATACAAAACAACTGATCTCTTAATATAACTACCAAAATTAAATTAACGATTAATTTCGTACACTAAAATCTGTTAAACTTCTTCGTAGTGTGGTGGTTATCACGCGCAAGGTCACCATTTAGATTCCGGGCGGAAAATACAGCATTTTTTTAATTACAATAGATCTAACATGACAATTGAGACGCGCAAAATATACTGTTATATATCAATGTAAACATATTCCTCGCATGACGCAAAATCCAACATTAAAACCAGCTCTAAAACACAACACGTGTTAATAACCGATAGTTCATTAGTTTCACTTCAGAATGCAGCACGTATAACGGTTTTATTCCCGGGTGTTTACGTTAATGCAGGCTATTTAATTATATATTAATATCAAATAGGCCTAATACAGATGATTTATTAATTAGTATGATTAGTGTTTGCAAATTATTAAATAACAACCCGCATTATGGATCTATTGAAGCGGTTATAAAAATAAAACCACGACCCGAGATTTCGAAATGAGCGCCGATCCTGAATTCGGACACTTTTTAAAAGTGTTTACACACTTTTTATAGTTTTACAATAATTATAAGTTACGACAAGATATTAGCTTTTATGGGCGAATGAAAAAAGTTTATGGAAACGTTTCAGTATAAAACTGCGAGTTGGTGTTCGCAAATTCGCATAAGGAATATCCACCTCGGACACGCCGACCCGACTTGTATATAGGCGCGCGTTCGTGTGTGTTTGTGCGCGCGTGCGCGTGCGTGTGAACGTGTGTTACCGGCAAAATCATTTGAAATGTTTCGTAAAAATACAGCGTGTTGTTTTCGATCTTCCGGTACTTTATCAACGCCCAAAAACAATAAACCAAAATATAAAAACGCAGAAAGTACCGGAAGTAGGGTAAAAAAATATCGAAAATAAAAGTGACCGCTTGAATTCAAAATTCCTACCGCTAGTAACGTGTTTTGGGTCGTTAAAATGATAAAATGAACTTAATTTTAAAAAATATTGAAATACCTAACTGACACTGAGTGCAAAACTATTTAGTTAAACTAGTTAGTAACATTGTAATGAATGTTATGGCGACGGAATAAAACAGCCGCTGCACGATTAATGCTTATTAGAATGTGATAACTCGCATGAGCAGTAAAGCGGTGTGGGAAATTTATTATGTTCCATGCAATGTACACAGCCATGACGTCACTTGTAATTCCGTAAAAACAGCCTAATATCGTAAGTAATCTTTAAAATATATATATATTTCGCGAGTGAATATGTGTTAATTGGCTAATAGGGTATGTAACAAAACAAAGAAATATTGAAAAACAATATTTCAAAAAAAAACTACTAACATTGTACAAATACAAACTCTTTAAGAATCTGGCATTTTAATAAGAGTCCCAAAATTCTATCATACACTCAAAAAGTAAAAAAAAATCCTTTAAAATTTTCATATACATCTTTCACCAGCGTTAAAATCTCTATTAAATATTATTTTTGAAATTAAAAATAGCTGAATACCGAAAAACACCGTGATTACTGTTGCATTATTATAATCGTATACGATTTTCATTGTAATAGATAAATAGATGGATGTAAGTCATACTCACATTACAGCTGTTCTGAGTAGGCGACCTTGTCGCTGAAGAGGACGAATGGTCCTTGTAGGTATCTGCCGTCCTTATGTAGAGCTCACCGGCGTATACTAGCCTTCGGCCTCGGTTACTACGGCTCATCCTGTGCCACCTATACAACGATAAACTATTTAGAAAACATTGACCTTTATAGAACAATAATGGATTAATGTAACCGAAATAATCGTGACAAAAACTATTAATTAAATATTACTCGTTTTGAGAATTTGATTTTACAGCAATTATCAGCATTGAGTGCGTGTGTGTGTGCGTAAATGCACGTGCGCGCGTGTGTGTACGCTCTTGTGTGTGTGCATGCGTGCGCTTGTATGAGTACTTTTGCAACTTTATCACCCAGTTTAAAAAATGACATCTACTCCAAAATCTTCGTAAAGTGCTTTAAAAATCTGCATTAATAGGCCTAAGCGTTTTAATTTTTCAAAATATTTTTTCAAAACCGCAAACGAACCTGACAGCGTTAATTTTCAATTGAAACAATTTTAAAAGTGATAAACAGAATTAATTCGATTAGTTTTTTTTTTTGTGTTTGCGCATTATTCGTTATATTGTATAAATTCCAATCTCGGTTATAATACAGCCGCTGAATTATACTGACCGTACACTACAGAAAAGAAAAAGCAACAGATCTATTTGTTGTTACACAGCACTTTGACGAACCACACTTTTCGCGGAGTAAATCGTCCGTGATCCATGCAATGTAAATGGTAATAACAACATCAAATAGTTCCGTTTTAAAATTCCGCGGACTCGCAACCTAATAAATACTCCGCAGGTTAATAAGTCTCTATGTAATAAAAATAATAATATTAATACCTATAAAAAGAATATTGTTTAATTTTATGACATTGTATAAGTTGTGACATATTAAGTACACACATACAAAGAAAGCTATTTACAGAACTTTTATATAAATATACCGGTAATTTCAAAACTAGAAGCAAGTTATTGACCTGATTATTGTTTGATGAAGTCTTGAAATCTGCCCTTGAGCTCTAAGGCACTTACTGGCTCCTACTAGGGATATAAGATGGTTCTTCTGCAGCCCTAATGCCCTCAGGTAGAAATGCAGGGCTTCTGGAAATAGTCCTGTAATAAGTCGTATTATGTTTGTTAGAGATTAAACACATTATAAGCAAAAATAGATAATAGATTAAAAAACATGTTTTTTAGTTACCGTTAATGAATAATAATAAGAAATATATTATTTGCAAAACCCATTATAATAAACATTTTATTGAATTTGGGTTTTAATAAGCATTTATTTTAGCAAATAAAATTGTAAACATGCAGTGTAGGTAGTCCACGATTTTTCGGTGACTTTTTTTACTAAAACGTTTTATTACACGCCCAAAAGCAATGCTCCAAAATATAAAATCGCGGAAAGCACGAGAAGTACGATAAAAATCGAAAATGTAAGTGAGCCGCGTAATCTCAAAATTTCCACCGCGCGGAAATAGGTATTTTTAATCGTTAAAACAATAGAAAACCTTTGAGGTTTTTTTAAAAAAAGTTACTAACCGACACGGTTGTTGGGTGGCGAATCTAACTAAACGCGGTTGTTGCGTGAAAAAGAGCTCGCATTTATTTGAAAGAAAACATACTCGGTAACCTGAAATCGAATGAAAAAGCTATTTAATTGAACTAGTGGTTATCCTGTAAGTAGCGTGATAAAAAACTTAATTTTTTTAGGTACTTAATGACGTAATTGATATTGTTGTTAGGTGGTGAATCTGAGGGAAAAATGGCAAATCGCGAAGATCTCAAATAACGCACACCATTTTAACAATGTTTTCATTGCGAGAACGAACCAATGAGACGTTAACATTTAGCAATAGCTGTCAAACACGCATGAGCAGTAAGTACATGTAGTTAATAATAACGCGCATGACCGGTAAATCAGTGTATGAAATTTAATATGTTTAATGTAATGTAAACAGCAATGATTCCACATTATAGTTCCTTAAAAACGGCATAAAATCGTAAATAATCATTAAAACAATTATTTTCCGCTGGTAAATATGTTTTAATTAGATATTATTCAGGCGTCAATTAAAAAATATTCAAAAGCACCTACACTGCATACATATCCAATAAGTATTTAATTGATTTCATAACAGTATTTTAATTATTTTGATAACATTTTATCTCTCTAAGTTATGGTTAAAATGTTCTTGTAATTCACATTTTACCCAATTTTTTTATTGGCTTAGGGGATGTTTTTCAACCCTTTCTTAATTCTTCTCTAAGGGTAACATTTAAGAACTAGATTTTACAGAAATAATCAGCATAACATTACCCTAGGCATCGTCAGCAGAATGAGCTAGTCAGTGGGTTGTTGGAACTTATTAGGGGCACCAATCTGCTGAACTAGGTATTTTAAGAGATAAGTTGCACTGATTTGATCGCAGTTCCTGGGGTTGAACAAATCCCTTCCTGTAGAATATAATCTAATCTAATAAGGGTAACATTTGTGGACATTTTAAATTCGCTAACAATTTGAAACCGCACCAAGTAATGACGTCTTAGGTATCGCCGATTTCGTTATTGTAATACCAGACAAAATATTCATAAAACACTTCGTAGATTATAATTGTCCTTACTTAGGTCTTGCAACCAGGCAGCGTAGTACGCCAAGTAGTCAGGGCTGCCGGGGTGCAGCAAGGTCACGTGATGCAGCAACCTTCCCGCCAGGGGCACAGGATGTAGCTTGGCCAGCAGGAGGTACGCAGGCGTGTAAGTGGAATCGAGCCTGAGACAGCGCTCCAATATCGCTACTGCTTCCACGGTACGGTTCATTTTTCTGTAACAATATCATCGTGGTTATTGGATATATATATTTATATAGGGGGAAATTGATTTTTAAATAGAATTCAATTTTGTTAGGCAGAAAAAATATTGGCAATCCAAATCTTTCAAAAATTGTTAGTTTTTGAATCTGTATTCTGAGTTTATAATCATATTCGGCTTTTAACAATTTGCTTAAATTAGTATACCAAAAGTTTTAATGTCACTGAAAAACCTCTTATTTTATGGTTTCCAATATTAGCTTCCATTACGTTTGGGATCAATATACACAAAATTTTATCTATTATACATTTAAAACATTACGTATTAAAAATAGACCTCTCTAAAAAAATATTAAAATCACGTAATATGAACAAACTAACAATTGTAAAAGAGTTCAATATATCTTGGTGAATGGATTAGTTGGAATGCAGATGAAGGCAAGGCAATGGAATCCAGGAAAAACAAACTTGAATTGGCCTTCCAATTGACGAAAGAAACATACAATAAGAAATCCCTTTCATGGGGATCCAAAATTAAACATTATAAAACAGTGATCAAGCCGGAAGCACTGTACGCAGCAGAAACATTAACCATGAATCGCATAGGCCAGATAGAAAAGCTTGAAATAACGGAAAGGAAAATCTTAAGAAAAATTATAGGAACAAAATTTCAGGATAATAAGGTAGTATATATAAGAAATGAAGCTCTCTTTAAGAAAATTGAAAAACTGTCAGATACTATGAGAAAAAGGAGAATAAATTTTTACGGCCATCTTCTTAGAATGAACTCCAATAGATTGACGAAACAGGTGTTTGATTTTTTCCATAATCGTAAAACAAAACCGAACTGGTTTAAAGAAATTGAAAAAGACCTAATAGAATTAAAAATTACAGAAAATTCACTGCTTGACCAAACTGCTAAGATAAGTACCAAGGACGAAAGAATAAGATTCCAAGATAAAACCAAAATAAGACCTAAACCTGTCATTTCGGAAGATGCGAGGAATAGAAGATCGGAAAGAATGAAGAGCTATTGCGAACAAAGAAAAGTACAGCGTGCAAGAAATGATTGATTCAGCGTACCTCAAAGAGGGTGAAACGAAAAGAAGAAAGAACAAACTAACGCACCGATCAACCTACAATAAAGCACATATTGTATGTAAATACACGTTCTTTTACAGTGACAGAAAATTCTCATTTTGAAATTGTGTCTGAGACGGATTCTCTGCGACTTGCCGGATCATCGATAAGTTATCTACAAGCAACACTAGTAACGATGCGGTAACAGTAGTCCCTCATTCCAATAGTAAAAGTCTACAAGAACTACGTGAACGTAGTGGGATCCTGCGTAGAGGTCAATTCAGGTGCACTTTGGTATGCGGCTGTATCTGAACTGGGTAGGAATGTACCACGAAAAAACCGTGTGTATGCTATTCATGACGTATAGAAAACTACGAATGACATAGACTATGAATGTGAGGCTGATTCCAACAGGAGACGAACTCTTCTGGACGCTATGATGGTGTTCTTGAGGGGATCGGCTACTGAACTTGTACACAAGACGTAAAATTTGCCATCAAACCTTATAATCACAAAAAAATTACCTATATACTAGAAAAGAAATATATAAATTGGCACTTTTTTACGTACATGAAAACTGTCCTACTTAAAATTATGTAAGTATTTTTGCACGACTAAAACGAACTGCATGCATTTTGTACACATAGTTGATATTTAATCAATATAGATTGTATACCTGTACACCTGCCCCAGGTTGTAATGTGCGTTCACATGATTTGGCGATATGCTGATCGCTGACTGAAAATGTAGTTCTGCTTCAGGTGCTGAATGCATCAGCGTGCCAAGGTTGTTGTGGGCACTGGCGTAAGTCGGCCATAACCTTGAACATAAAACAAAAACCAACATTGAACGAGGTCATTTAATAAAAACGAGTGCTAATTCCATTACTCTAGTTTGTTACGTATCGTATATGTACATTGTGTGAGTCAAAATGTGCTGTTAGACAAAGATCTATTCAAAACGATGTTTTTAGGATAGAGTTTGCATCAACAATTAAGACCAAATGATGTTCGTATGACTGTTATTACATCAACTACGATGAAAAACGATGTTTTTAGGACAGTCCTTGTATCAATTACTAAAACAAAACGATGTTTTTAGGACAGTTTTACATCAAGTGCAAAGACAACACGATGTATATAAGATAGTACTTTCATGAAATTCTAAGGCATAACGATGTTTTTAGTACAGTGCGTACATCAACTGCTAAAACAAAACGATGATTTATAGGACTATATCAACTACTACGACTAAACGATGTTCGTTTGACACTCCTTATATAAAAATCTAAGGCTAAACGATATTTTTATGACGGTGTTTACATCTACTATTAAGACAAAACGATGTTTTTAGGATAGTGCTTATATAAACTGCTATGACAAAACTACGTTTTGGAACAGTGCTTACATCAACGACTAAAACTAAACGACATTTTTAAGACAGTGTTTATAACTATTAAGACAATATTATGTTTTTAGGGCAGTGCTTACACATATTATTACGACACAACTATGTTTTTAGAACAGTTATGATATTCTACTAATAAGAAAAAAGATGTACCTAGAGCACAACTATGTTTTTGCGATAGCTAATATATTAATTGCTTTTTGCAACGCACTGATGTTTTTAGAACAGCACTCATATCGATATTTTCAGGAAAAAACATCTGTAATATTACTTCGCATGCATCTATTGATGGTAGGCCTACCACAACTTAGATTATTCAAATACTGTAAGTGGATTTATCATGAAGTATAAAATATAAGGGAAAAATTTACCTTAAAGCCTCTCTGTAATGTATGATAGCCATGTCCACGTGGTTAGTGTCTCTCAAGTAGTTGGCAAAATTGTAGTGCATTTTGGCGTTGTGCGGCAGAGTTCTGATGCCCGACCTGCAACGTTTCGGGAAATTCATCACTTACGCATTTAATTAATGTGAAGTGAACGGCACAATGCACTTTGGGCGAAGTGCATTAAACTAATTACACTATGTAGTACAATCTACTTAGTAAATATTGAAAATCATTTTCAAACATTTCCTGATTTTAATATTGTCTGTGTGTTTTACAAATAATAAGAAAATATTTTTGAAGCGAAGCTTTTATTGTTAGCTATAGCGAGACGAGTGAATAGAAAAATTCTGCCGAACGGAAGAATGTAACGGAAATATGGAACAAACGAGCAAACGAATTTCGTCTCTCTATTACATTCTCTTTCTTTTTCTTCCTCCTTTTCGATAATATTACACGCGCTATAAAACTTTGTTTCTTTGGTTTCGGTATTTTTCCTTAATTGAAGAACTTGTGAACGTTGTAACCGTTTATAATAAATTCTAAATTAATATAAACGTTTATAATAATTGCTGTTAATATTACTAGTTTTTAAAAACATAACCTGAAACTTATTGTAGCCTATAATAATGAAATCCATGAAATCAGCTGATCGTTACGAAGTAATATAAAACAGCTGATCTTTTACTATAACTACAGTAAATAATAAATAAGCTAGGTTCATTTATTTAATTATTAAAACAAAACAAGATAGTTGCAAAAATATCTTCAAACTAATTAAATATTCAGCAAAGATATCACTAACAAAAGCTTCGCTTCTTTCGATAACTTTTCGAGTTCCACGCGTTTCTATATGTCACTTTTTTATTTTTATGTGTTACCAGAAAAAATAAAAAGTAAATAAAACAGTCACGGCACATGACTGTCTTGTTGGGAATCAAACTTCCCTTTCCATAGAAAATCAAGCAGAAATTTTTCGTATTTCAAAACATAAACAGACAAAATACACCCAAACATTCATAACTTTTACATCATCCGCGATACCATTATCAGTTTGTAAAAGTATTTTAAACTTTAAAAGTAAAAATAAATCATACACTTACCACTCCCAACAAATATTACCACTAAACGGTTAAACTTTACACTGAATATACGCAAATGTACCATGAGCGCTGAAAAATATAATTCCCCAATTTCAATTTGTATAGATTTTTATATCTATACAACGTTCAACTTTAATTATGTCTATGAACTTCATTTTCATGAAAAAATTAAATCATTACAGTTAAGCATTTCATTGATTTGTTATGTATGCTATTTTTTTATACGTTAAAGATTTATATTCTGGATTTAAACTATTATCAAAATCAATTTTTGTGCCAAGTTTGAAACACGAACCAAAATTGCGAAAGTGAGAGTGCTACAACACATACATACACACAGTCGCACGTGTGATCTTTCGTATTACAATTTATAAACACACAAAAACACATTTTACACGTATTCAGACAGATTGATGAGATTGATTATTCGTGTGTTCAGGAAAGTCACTGCATAAAATTATCTGCCCATTTTATGTTACGGGGAACACTTTGTAAACACGTCATTTGAAAGCGGTACTATATAGGAAACATACATTACATTTCAATTTTCAAAAGAATTATATTCTGAATAACGATTATTTTAAAACCAAAAGCTAATCGGAGCACCTGTATAGAAAAACTGGACTGCTGCCAAATGTTTCTTATTCGGACGCCATTTCGGCCATACAAGACCAATTCGATAAAAGCTTCGTCCGGTTTTTGAACTTATTTGAAACCAACTCAACGAGACAATAATTCAAGTTTATGGTCCGTATATTCGGTATGGTGTTCGATTTCTATATGCTCCTAAGCTTTTTGGAGATATAAACGTAATTACAGACCATATTAGTTGACCAAGCGTAGCTGGGTTCTTGTTGTGTTTGTTACGTAGTTTTAGATAAACGTGTTGACAGATTATTTTCAAATTTGTTACTAAGGTACCTTTATAATGCCTGAACGGCGTGTACGATTTTCTCCCATCCGCTTCTGTTTCAAAATGGCGATTTCTTAAAGATGGTAATTGTAGTCCTCTAACCACGAGGATGAACATGAAACCCTGCCTATCTAAGTAATGAAGACGTTCTCATT
The DNA here is from genome assembly GCA_022606455.1 of Callitettix versicolor. Taxonomy (NCBI): domain Eukaryota; kingdom Metazoa; phylum Arthropoda; class Insecta; order Hemiptera; family Cercopidae; genus Callitettix; species Callitettix versicolor. The sequence goes on along the minus strand of CM040185.1, from coordinate 20,481,571 downwards.
ACGTTACCAATGTACTAAGCCCGAGGCGTCCGTGCTCTCTTGCCCAGGATTGAAAATCAAATTTTCGGTTCAATGATAATGTGGACATAGTTTTAAATATTGCTTTACGAAGCCCTGAATACGTTTTAATGACATACTCGTATATCCTGAAGTGTTGCGTTTGAATTTGGCCCAAGCCATTTCAGTTGGATCGCGCATATAAGGCGCTATTCTCAGAACCTTGTGACCTTATTAATTTGTCAGCAGTGTGCACATTTTTATCTATTTTTTTTTTGCCTGGTTGGACTGACGTTCGTAAAAAAGTAAACATATTTTAACACATTTGTACGACAAAATAACTTATGAACGCATAAGAAAACATTAATTATGCTGAATTGTTAAATTTTAACAATGAAATAACAGTAAAAATTATTAAAACTGTTAAAACAAATGATAGCATAAAATTAAAGCTTAAGTTAAAAATTAAAAGAATTTGGAAATCAAATTTCAGCTTATTGCTTTTATAAAATCAAATGGGAATCGAAATAAAACATTAATTTGCCTTGCTATACTACGACGCAAACACATTTACTACAATTTTCAGTAAACAACTTGCCAGTACAGTTCAACAACCGAAACGCCTTCTATTGCTCGGATACTATCCTCATCACACAGCCGTATGGATAACCACGTTCTCGCTCGTGGCTAGCTACTTCTAGTAATACTGGCTGAACGGCAAGACCTAATATAGTTGTAACAGCTTCATGAAGAACGAGTATAACATTTTGAATAAAATTAGTCTATAACGTTTTTCCTATTAAAGTTACAGGTTCAATTGGCGGAAAGTTACACGCTAATCATAGCGCTGTTGTGGAGCTGTGGTAAGGCAATTAATTAAGTCCACCGTTTTTTTTAACTACTAATATAGATTATTAAAACTGTAATCTGTAAACGAATTCTAAACCATAAACAGTCTTTGTGTTTCAGGAGGATCAAGAATATGTTCCTTGCTTTTAAAGAGCTTACCTGACGAGTGACTCCCTCGACGACCAAGCTCGGTTGCGGTCAATTGTCTTGAAAACAAACGACGCCATTACCAACAAGAAGCACCACAGTATCAGAGACTTCTGACGTAAGATACTGGAGTTGTGAAGTTGTTGCATTCCATATACAACAATGAGCACCGCCCCCAGGCTGCGAATAAAGTAACTTGTTTATTGTAAGTGGAACATGTTAAATATACCAATAACACGTTCACGACGACGGGTGTTTTTACATATAATAACATTTTGTGTTACGGTAATTAACAAGATATGTAGGCGTAATTTTGTTTCCGTAAAATTGTTACAATATGTGTCTATATAAAATTTTAGATGATATTCAACAGGAAAAAAACTGTAATTTATATATTTTAGAGGTTTTCCGTGCGTCACTGGTGATACACGACGCCTATTTGTAAACCATTGGTATAATAGGCGTAGTTAATCACTGGTGGCACACTGTTATTGATCCGTACACACATTAAATTTCAAGTAAAAGATACCAAAAGTTATATGATTTCTTCTTTAATATCTTAGTGTTATAATTGTCAATAAATAGGTGTTATTATTTTGAATGTGTTTTCATTTTTGTCACCAATATAAAAAAAAAAATCAGTGGGTCAAAATATAATATTACTGCATTGTATTTTAAAAATAAAATTACGTCTATAACATTTTAATTGATTTTAAATTTCTTATCCTTTTAAATTACATAAAAGTTGCGCCAGGGTAAAGAAACAAAAAACAAAAGAAAATAAGTACAATAGATCAAAATCTAGTCCGACTATGGTTACTCTAGCATACTTTAAAATGGTCGTACAACACAATTCTAGGCTTCAAACCTGGGCGTCATTATAAATAAGCCCATGTGAAGTAAGAAACGGAGTGCGTCACTGGTGGCACACGCCGCCTATTTTAAGACAAGCGTGCGTCACTGGCGACACACCCTTGTATTATCGGAAATTATATCGTGCGTAACTAGTGACACACGTCGTCTTGACGTGTAAAATGTAAACCATCACAAGCAGCTGTCTCGCTGATTAGGTAAAAAAGAATTATCAAAAATGTATTTTTTGTAAATCTGAATTATATTTCATAATCAGTATTAAAATTTGCAGATATTATTATTTTTAACGTTTAAAATACTTTGGAATAACTAACGTGAAATGTGTTTTCATAATTTCATATTCTAATTATTATTAATTTTAACGCTGATTACAATCGGTAAATCAAACTCCAAAAATTTATAAAAATTATTATTTTTATAAAAATGGTTGTCATTTTGACATTGTTGAACGGTTTCTCTGGATAGCAGACTCGTCCAAACAAGTGATTTTTGACAGCGAACTTTCAACATATTATAATGTTATAATACAATGAGGAAAAAGAAAGAATTACTTGTCTAGAATCAGACTGTGATATCACGAAGTTATACTTAATGTATCTTATTAGCAAATATTCATTAGAAAAATTAACTACTGCAGCGGTCATCTTGGTACTAACAAGACCCTGGACCGTGAAATGAACACTGATTCTGACCTGTTGATCACTTTTATATATATATATATATATATATATATATATATATATATATATATATATATATATATGTGTGTGTGTGTGTGTGTGTACGTACAAGTGTGTGTGTTTAAATTCATATTTCTTCATAGAATGAACAAATTGAATTTTCTTATAAACCTGTGTACACACGTTCGACACAACTGTCAGATGAAACTTTTTTTATGATTCTCCAAAACAGTATTTTGGCATATTCGATAAGAGTCTTGTTGAAGTGGAAATAAACTTGAAACTACAGCTCTGATCAAAAACATTTCGAATGGAAATTGTAGCTAGAACCACCGCGAAGAAACCATGATACCATTTTGGCGACACGTCCGGAACGATGTTTTTCCACAGCTAATTTTCTATTTTCACTACTAATTGAAAGAGAATTAAATATTATGGCGCTCACCTTGGTATGTACAGTACTCTCTCAGCTACCACAAAGCCGACAGTGACCAGCAGATTGGTTGCCGGCAGAAACGGTACCACAAGAAGCAGACAACCGAGGATCAGCGGCGAGTGCCTCTGGTTCTGAGAGGAAGGATAATTCAGGTTATTGTGTTTGTTAACAAAGTGGTAAAATAACAATTTTTTGCAAACGTATTTGAATTTTTATCAAAGACTTTTTCCTTCCGGGAGAATTTTTTTTTAAATTTACGACTTTTATTAATCTAGTTTTTTATTATATATATTTTACTCAATAAAGATAACACTGACACAAGTGATTCTCACTACATTATTTGTTTACATATCTTTAATTAAAACAATAAAAAAATTAATCGATAAGGAAGTGAGAGAGAGGGACCTATAGAATGACAGGAGAAAATGGAAGCTAGGATTCGGGAGACTACGGAGAACGTTTTTAAGCCGAAAAGAAGATTTAACAAGATACGAGAAAATCTGTGTTATATTTCTGCACAATGTATTTATAATAAAAAGTGTTTTTTACAAATTCAAAATTGCACAGAGAGGAGCGACTGACAAAATAAAAACACAATAAATTCAGCGTAACGACGAACAAACTCACCTCGAATTCAGTAAAACACCTGAACGCCAACAGCAAACAGACGCCGAAGAAAAGACACGTGGCCAGATTACGGCAGTCGGCCAGTGACGTCACTAAGGGAATGGAACCCATTTGCCAGTCGTGGCTCAGCGTCGAGGGGCACAGTAGCAGCCAAAAATTGAAGGTTGCCAAAAAACTGAACGTCAAAAGCCTGTAACAAATCGGACAGCGTAATTAGCGATATTCCGTGTGTCGCTCACCTCATTGTGGACAATTTTTGGAAATATTACTGCACCAACATATACCAGAGTAAAATCTGAAATTTTGAAATAAATTCTTATCATATTAGATTAAATGTATACCTAAAACAAATTAGTGATCAAAAGTTTTAAAAATATTTCTCAAAGAGCAAAGAAATCGAGATCGCCATTAGTCTGTATCAATATTATGATAACTTGTTCGAAGAGCAGTATACTTGGCAGTATATTCTTAATTAATACACAAAGCGCTTCACGACAGCGCACAGATTTGTGCCAATTTAACTGGTAACCGTAACAATTATGAAAAATGTTACCGGATCACCTTTATTGGAAATATTACGCTATTTCTTCAAGAAGCAGTCAAAATTGTGATAGGTGTTGCCGTTCAGCCAGTATTGTAGGAAATAACAAGCAACTGCACTCTCAATGTTAAATCAGAGGCCGCCATTTTGAAACGGATATGAATGGAAAAAGTTTTACACATACAACTTCCGGGCTTTATACAAGGTACCGTCGTACTAAATTTCAAAAAAATCGGTAAATGTGTTTGATTAAAACTGCGTACACCGGTCATCGTTAAATCAAAGGCTGCCATTTTAAAACGGATGTGACTGGGAAAACGTTTACACATAACTTCTGGGTTTTATACAAGGTACCGTACTAAATTTCAACACAAGCTGTAAATGACTTTCATTAAAATTGCGTACACTGATCATCGTTAAATCAGAAGCCGCCATTTTGAAACGGATGTGAATGGGAAAACTCTTACACATAACTTCTGGGCTTTATACAAGGTACCGTCGAACTAAATTTCAAAAAAGCTGTAAATGACTTTCATTATTATGACACTGATCATCGTTAAATTAGAGGCCGCCATTTTGAAACGGATGTGAATTGGAAAACTCTTACACATACAACTTCCGGGCTTTATACAAGGTAACTTCGTACTAAATTTCATCACAACCGGTAAATGAATTTCATTAAAACTGCGTACATTGGTCATCGTTAAATCAAAGGCCGCCATTTTGAAACGGATATTCATGGAAAAACTCTTACACATACAACTTCCAAGCTTTATACAAGGGTAGTTTCGTACTAAATTGCAAAAACAATCGTTAAATTAGTTTGATTAAAATTGCGTACACTGATTTGAAACGGAATTAAGTGGAAAAAATGTTTCAAACAATTAATTTTGGCTTTACATAATATTTCTGCATATCACATTTCAAAAAAATCGGTCAATACGTTTAGCTGAAACCGCGTACACTTTATTGTAAATCAGAAGCAGCAATTTTGAAACGGAAGTGAATGGTGAAAAAAGGTTGTTCGGGCTTTTTACAAGGTGTCTCCGTAGTCAATGTAGTAGCTTATTTTCAAATAAATTTACTAAAACATTCTCAAATTATTACGGCATTGTTAATAGAACATTGGACACAATATTCGGAAAATAACAACGAGAAATTGTATATTTTGGTATTAACCTGTTCTATAATTATTTAAACAGAACACTAGTTTTAATTCTTTCAATAAACATTTTATTTTGTGTAATTTTGTTCCGGTCACCAATACGATTTGCTTTCTTTACAAAACGTTACGTACATATAATTACAGAATTCGGTAACATTTTTAACCCCATTAAAAGTATTGCGAAATTAATGTGTTTAATAAAATTTAAAATGAAATACAAAATTATATGAATAATACTGGTTGAAACCGTACGGCACTAATTTGATTACCTAATAAAACTGAACTAAATGAATGCGATTGTTAGAACTTAATTTTTTCATACGCTCGACCAGTAATTACATTATAAGTAAACGAGAATTAAATATAAATACATAATTAGACCAATATCAACAAACTTTATACAATAAAATACACGTATTTACTTTTTTAATTTATTTAACAATGGAATATTTGTCTTTTTATTGCAGTTTAATTTCAATTATTTGTGTACACTGGGTGCGGGCAAAACGTTTCCGTAATTTGTCAATGAAAATTATTGTAAACATATAATAATATTTTAACCTCATATTGCTTCAAATTACTTCCCTTTTGCATGTATTTCTTTGACGGAAATACACACCACTGTTGGAAAGACACATGAAAATCATTTTTGGGATTTTGTTTTGCCGCTTCGTCGCATTTTCAATCACTTTTTGCTAATCAGCAGAACTATCTGTTTTCAGTAGAGACACGTATAAAACCAGTGGTAAAAATTCAGAATAACAGGGAGGGTTACCAGAGTGGTAACATTGTGCTTGACAAGGTATTGTTTCACCATCAACAATCGATGTGACGCGGCATTGTCATACAACACAAACCAATCGTTCACTGCCCAATCGTTCAAGTTGATTCACCGAACTGGATCTCATACCTTTTCAGGATCTCCTTTTACACGTTTTTACGTTAACTGTATATTCTTAATTACAGTTAAATAAATTCGTAGTGAATCAAGGCTTGATAATAAAAAAACCCGTCCTACATCACTTTACCCTGCTTCTGTCCAAGCGAAATTTTTCCTTTCTTAATGTAATTTTTGATTTCCATTCAACAGAGCTCCGTTTCTTCTGAAGGTCGTGAAGGAATAACCATGTTTTTTTATTAATGGATTTTTACCTTTTTATATTCATGAAAATGACATTAAAGGGACATCGTTTTGCTGGTTTGCAAGAGGTGATGGAAAACGCGATCAACGAAATTTACAAAAATGGCTTTCAGGAGTGTTTGCAACAATTGTATGGACAGTGGAAGAAGTGTGTATATGCAGACGGAGAGCATTTCGTAGCAAAATGAAGGTTAAAACGTTATCAGTTCTTTCAATCAATTTTCCTTGACCAATTTCCAAAACGTTTTGACCCTACCTCCCAAATAACTTTTACACTACATTTCGAGAGTATAGATGAAGTTTAGCTCTGAAGTGCCTAACAAAAAATATAAAAATGCAAATAGACCTTTAGCTTAGACATATGTTAAAATATTAAAAACTAAGATGTAACACTCAGCACTGATATCCTAAGCTGCTAAAACCAAAATGTATATGCAATCAGGAAACCATAAGTCATGCAGAAAAACAAGAAAAATCTTCACAACTGTAACAGTTTGACACGTATTATTTTTTAAATTATACACTTGAAAACAAGAGTTGATCTACATCCTCGAAATTATATATAAACTATACACATGATGACAAATCAAATGTCATAGCAAATATATGTATGTTTTTAGACTGAATTGTAATCGTTTAATCAAATAAGTAATGTTTTTTACTCGAATAGTAGCGAGATAGCAGTAACTACGTTGAAATGTATAGAGCAAATAAAACAACGGAATATATTTTTGTTCGGTAAGAAAATGTTACTGTGTTTGACAAGGGGAAGAAATGTTTTTTACTCGAGTAGTAGCGAGGTAGCAGTTACTACGTTGTAATGTATAGAACAAATAAATTAACGAAATATTTTTTTGTTCGGTAAGAATATGTTACCGTGTTTGATATGGGGAAGAAATGTTTTTTACTCGAATAGTAGCGAGATAGCAGTTATTACGTTGTAATGTATAGAGCAAATAAAATAACGAAATATTTTTTTGTTCGGTAAGAATACGTTACCGTGTTTGATAAGGGGACGAAATGTTTTTTACTCGAGTAGTAGCGAGGTAGCAGTTACTGAGTTGAAATGTATAGAGCAAATAAAATAACGAAATATCTTTTTGTTCGGTAAGAATATGTTACTGTGTTTGATAAGGGGAAGAAATGTTTTTACTCGAATAGTAGCGAGATAGCAGTTACTACGTTGTAATGTGTAGAGCAATTAAAATAACGAAATATTTTTTTGTTCGGTACGAAACTGTGTTACAGTGTTTGATAGGGGTAAGAAATGTTTTTTACTCGAATAGTAGTGAGATAGCAGTTACTACGTTGTAATGTATAGAGCAAATAAAACAACGGAATATATTTTTGTTCGGTAAGAAAATGTTACCGTGTTTGACAAGGGGAATAAATGTTTTTTACTCGAGTAGTAGCGAGGTAGCAGTTACTACATTGTAATGTATAGAGCAAATAAATTAACGAAATATTTTTTTGTTCGGTAAGAATATGTTACCGTGTTTGATATGGGGAAGAAATGTTTTTTACTCGAGTAGTAGCGAGGTAGCAGTTACTACGTTGAAATGTATGGAGCAAATAAAATAACGAAATATCTTTTTGTACGGTAAGAAAATGTTACCGTGTTTGATATGGGGAAGAAATGTTTTTACTCGAATAGTAGCGATGTAGCAGTTACTACGTTTTAATGTATAGAGTAAATAAAACAACGAAATATTTTTTTGTTCGGTAAGAAAATGTTACCGTGTTTGACAAGGGGAAGAAATGTTTTTTACTCGAGTAGTAGCGAGGTAGCAGTTACTACGTTGTAATGTATAGAGCAAATAAAATAACGAAATATTTTTTTGTTCGGTAAGAATATGTTACCGTGTTTGATAAGGGGAAGAAATTTATGATAAAGGAATAAAACAAGGGTATTTCCATCACCACTACTTTTTAATTGCGTTATAAATAAAATATTCAAGGATTTATTTCGTCTACATAAAAAATCAGTGTAAATCGGTAGTTTATTAATCAATTTTGAGGTTTGCTGTTTATATAGTAATGGTGACTGGCAGAAGTGAAAACCTTCAGGAAATGTGAGAAGAATTGGCAAGACTGAATAAAAGTAGAATACAGAAACTAAACCCTGACAAAAATAAAGTGATTAATAACGCGTCAAAAATTTCTATAACGATGGAGAAAACTAACATTTAACAGTAGAAAACTACAAATATTTGCGTCAAACGATATGGTTTTACCAGAGATGCAGTATAGAAGTGATCAACAGGATAAACTAGATGAAGAAAACTTTGCTCCCTTCGCCGTTTTATAAGTCAATTGAAAGCTCAGGTATTACTGAACTGTGCTATTTTATACGGATGCCAAAGTTAGGCCCTCACAGATAGAAGATTAAAAGTCACACATTTCAGGATGACAAGAAGGAAATATGCTATGTGAGTCAGAAGAAGCAATAAAAATCTAGTGAGGAAGAGGGAAGTTAAAACCTTAGCGAGAGAAGCACAAATGGTCTGGATACGTAGAGTGGAAGACCACCGTTGGACGAACCTTTTTACAAACGGTTTCCCAGGGACAAGCAGAGGAAGAAAGGAACACAAAAGCAACGATGAATTAGTGAAGAAAGTAGATGACCAAAGTGACCAAGTGTTAGATTTTGTGGTCCGGGCATTTAAATTAAAAAAAAAACTATTATTAAATATTTGTCTATTATTTCTCTTTGTTTCGGTTTTCGTTTAATTTTTCTGTTTTGTATTTAGGTTTGGAACCTATTGTGTTTTACATTTATAGAAACTCAGTTTAACATCGAAATGAGTTCTTTTGTTCTTTCAAATAGAATGTCAATAATGCTTTAATAATTACTATATACCGACGAGTGTATGTTTTGTGTCAATTAAAACTGATAATAAAAAATAATGTTTCTTAATTAGATTTCAATAATTAGTTTTCAGTTCAAAATCAAATTCATTAGCGAATGTTCATACGTATATTGTTTAGTGGATTTTTATTGCAAAATGAGCCATTGGAGTGCCATTATTGTAAAACCCATACATCTGACCTTAAACAATCGCGATTATGTTTTTCCTATTAATAATATAATTACAGATGAAACGCTTCAGTGCATAACGTGAACGTATATTACTCACCTAACGTGTGGGCAGGGGTGAAAAGCTGTGGGGTTGTCTTGGCTTGAGAACTTGGGCAGGGAGCCTTGAAGCATCGCCAAACGGAAAACTAACAGCACGCTCATCTGCAAGTAAAGATGAGCCTTCAATAAGAAAAACGTGTGACTTGAATTCTATAATTAATATAAAAATAACTACATCATTTGAATTGAACACACACACGCGCGCGCGCGCGCGCGCACACACACACACACACACACACACACACACACACACACACACACACACACACACACACACACACACACACACACATATATATATATATATATATATATATATATATATATAATTTTTCTCTTTATTCCTTAATAATATTAAAATTAATTAACTTTTAATCTCATGATAATGATTTAAAAGGCTGTAAATAATATTTTTTAAAAGTTATTAGTCAAGGTTTCTGAATCAAAATTAACAGACCATCAACAATTTTGGTCTGCGAACTTCCTAAGCATGTTCAAAAAATGTATGATTTCTAAAATGCAATTAACCAAATTGTAGAAAAGTTTTTTTCTTGCATAAAAAATCCTTGTTTCCCCAAGAGAATAACGATTTTTTTTTAAAAGTACAGTAATAGTTTTTTTATTTTATTTTCTTAAATATGTATGCATATATTTTTATGTTGTGTAATATATGTGTGTATGGCATATTGTATACTAAAAAATATTTTTAAAATTTTATTATACATGTATGTACAGACATATTTGTGAATGTGTATGTACTGTGTATTAGTGTTAAAATAAATAATGTGTATGAATGAGTTGCTCTTGTAAGTATGTATTTTATTATATTTGAGGTGTTGTTCATTTTTCATTGCAAGGCAAGATTGTATGTAATTTTTTTTATTTTGTTTTTCTTTAAATTTAAAAACATTATTTCGTTTTACTTTTTTAATGTTACAGATTACCGCTTTTCCAGTACCCATATATATATCATTAAGCAAAGGTTGTACTTTTGTATCAATTTAACCATTTTTTGGAATTTATATGTTAATAGTTTAAAAAAATATTGTTCATTTTTCACTTTTAATATAATATACGATTTGGCTGTGTTTTAGTTACTTATACATTGTTCGGGGATAAATCAATCAATTATGGTCATTATATTAATCAGCGTCAAAACAGAATAAAGTAGTATTTTTAATTTTCAAAAATCTTATAACTGACTACTAAATTTTTTCCAGTGTATTCTATCATATGTAGAAATGAAAATAAATTTCTGAGTAAAGAATATTACTATGAATAAATTATTTTAAATTTATTATTACATATATGGTTTATAAAATAAGAATTGGTTTACTTGACATTCTGTGGTGTAATAATAATCTTTGCAACAATAACAACAAAAATAAGCACACATTATTAAATATTTATTATTACAGTTATTGAAATAACAGTTTAAATAACAGGTTATTTCTAAATGGTTATTGAAAATATTGCTTTATCTCATCTGTTCCTTCTAGCGGGAAAACCCACAACTAAGAAATCTGCTTACCCTTTAACAGCATTAGTATATTTACTTAACCCTATATAAATATGCACATTTATAACTGGTAATAATTATTATAACCTTACCGCCATAAATATAGTTCCTGTTCTTCTTGCAAACTGTACTGACTCTTCGTTCCACTTCCCGTCTACAATTACCCTGTAACAGTTAAAATAAATAGTGCAAAACTATTCTTACATGAATATGCACAGATCATTGAGTTGTTATGTACAAATACAAAAAGTAAATCCGTTTGCCACAAAATAAAAACGAATTAATTAGATATAAAAAGAGTAAATATAAAACTAATCAAATTACTTTATCCTGAAGTACGTTTCGGTAACATCTTCAATGGGACACCGGACTGAAGTTAACTGTCTTTTTTTCTTTGAAACATTCTAAAATGTTATTTTTACAAAACAAAATCAGTTTCAAAGCTACAGATAACCGACCGAAAAATCGGATTGATTTTTCAAAATCGACTTCTCAAATTTTGCTCAAATTTTTTCTTATTTTCAGAACCGTAACTAAAGTAAGCGTAACTAATTTACAGTTTTCGATCAGGATTCATTTATAGTTTTATTTGCTATTTACTACCGACAAGAATGTTTTCAGATTTTTACACTGACTTTAGTCTTAAGCTGTCATATGTGATCAAAATTGATAAAAATCTGATTATACGGTTTTGAAAAAAATACAATTTTCAATTGAATTTCGATAGCTTTAGAAACGGTTTGTTCGGCCTCTTAATAAACAATTGCTTTTGTTTTGACACTTACAAACTACATATAAGCACGATTTAATTAAAATAATTTAGACTGATTTCGAGAAATATTGTTTTTTTATTTTTTTTGTCCAAAATTCCTCAATTAAAAAATGCTCTCGAGTTATGAGCAAACAAGGTTCTTACGAAAAATTAATATGATATGCACATTAAAACAGAAATTATTAAAGCATTAATTAAGAGTATTTTTTTTACTTCAATGCTATTCGTAGCCTGTCTTCGCTTTGATTTCAGTGGCATACTTAAATTAAAAATAAATAAATTCGGTTTTCATACACTGTAGGCTGTGCTTCGTATTTGATGGCCAACGCGGACTTGTACAATCTTTGTGTTAATTCTACACCTACAAAGAAATATAAAAACTGAAAACTTAATTTCAAGTACAAACGGTTAAGTACTTTGTGTCTCTGGATTTGCGCATTTAAAGTTTCGAGACTGCATTTACTGCCGTAAGCTTTTTCCGTTAACGCTGAACCAACGGTAAAATGTATTGACGTTACATTCTTTGGAAAAAAGTACGTGTGTGGAACTAGGAAAGTTACCAACAGAAGCGAAGCTTTTGTTAATGACATCTTTGCTGAATATAATTTGTTTGAAGATATGTTTACAAATATCTTGTTTTAAGTGGAATAAATAAACACGTGACCCTGCTTGGATATTATTTAATGTAGTTGTAGTAAAGGATCAGTTGTTTTATATTAATTATTAACGATCAGCTGATTTCGTTGAACAGCTGATAGCCTATATTACGTTTCAGGTTATGTTGGGTTATGTTGATAAAAACTAGCAATATTAACAACAATTACTATAAACGTTTATATTAATTTAAAATGTATTTTAAACGGTTACATCGTGCACGTGTTCTTTAAATTTAGAAAAATATCGAAACCGTATTATTATCGAAAATGATAAAAAAGATACAAAATTCGTTTGCTCGTTCGTTTCATATTTTCGTTACGTTCTTCCGTTCGGAAGACTTTTTTTCTATTCACTCGCATTGCTACTGTAAGATTAAAAGCTTTGCTTCAACAAAGTAACCTGCCGCTATCACTGTACGTCCCAGAACTGAGACAATAGATACTTCCTCGTTAAAATCCATAGGCCTACATTATGCTGGTTAGACTAAGGTAGGAGGAAATCTTATGGTAGTAAATATAGTCTCGAACCTACGACAAAGATGCACAACTCAGAGACCCAACAGACTCACTGCTGCCTTGGCAATCTCGAACACGCCTAGAGGGGTAATCCTACCTTTTCACGTGAGGGTAACACTTGAAGAGATCGTACAGCAGGTTCACCAGGAGTACAGTGAATCCAGTTTCCTTGGCTAGCATCGAGAGTGCCGCAAGCAAGCAGCTCAGTAACACGCGGTGCTTTTTGCTCCAAGAAAGACCGCCACTGAAATATTAAAGAGAAATATATCGTTTTTAGTAACTTTAGGGTAACAAAACCTAAAATTTATATAATTCAATAAATATATTTAATTAAAACTTGGCAAAATATTTTTTTTTTGTTACCAGTAGAATCCGTTTCCGTTTAACGGCTTTAAAACTGCGGCCATTCAAAATTTATGAAATTCGTAACTGTTTTTCATTAACTTTTTTTTGAAAATTTAATTTCAACGTCTTAACTGGCGTTCGACGCTTTAGACTGGTCGAATAAAAATTTTAAATGTGTACAGCAAATTTAAATAAATAAAAATAACTTAAAGACGTTCAGGTTTTGTATGTCATTTAATAATTTAATGCCATTTTAAAGTTTAAAATGGTAATTTTAAGTACATTTGAAATCTGATTACGACTGTGATATTTTTTTCAAAATGTACTTAAGAAAACATTTTAGAAGATTCGCCTTAAATAATGTCAGCATTAGGCTACATAGAACATTAAAATGCTTTGTTGGGTTGCAAGCTTCAATTCTAAGAAATACTAAAATACTGGAACAACATATACTCCTATTAATACGGAAACGAATTCTTGAAAAATCGTTTTTCTTAAATAGAATTGTTTCCGAAAAATGTAATATTTTACTGAATATCTTTTGAATATATTATTTTTCATACCTATATAAATTTTGTTAACATGAATATCAATAAATTTAAATATGTAGGCCTATCTCGAAATACGAGTATATACATATGGCAAATGTATCATAATAGTATATATAAAATAATATATATATATATATATATATATATATATATATATATATATATATATATAGTACAGTATATACATATGGCAAATGTATCATAATAGTATGTATAATTAGATTAAATTGATATAAATATATATATATATCACAAAAATTAGATTAAATTTTTAAAACCTATTTCATTTTCATTATTTAACAAACAAATGCAAAATATTGAAATATGTATATATATTTCTCTTCTGAAAAAAAAAGGAAAGGCGATGTTCCTAATTTACCTGCTGTTTGATTAACTGCCATAAATGACGTTGATACAGATGTTAACGTGCTAAGACCTATGTAAATTTTATTAGGCCTAATCACTACGTCAGCTGAGCCAGCTCACTTTCTTTTACTTGCTGTTTGATTAACTGCCATAAATGACGTTGATACAGATGTTACCGTGCTAAGACCTATGTAAATTTTATTAGGCCTAATCACTACGTCAGCTGAGCCAGCCCACTTTCTTTTACCTGCTGTTTGATTAACTGCCATAAACGTCAGACGCCCACTTTCTTTTCCTGATAACTGCCAGATACGGATGTACCGTGCTAAGACCTATGTCAATTTTATTAGGCCTAATCACTTTTTATTAGGCCTAATCACTACGTCAGCTGAGCCAGCCCACTTTCTTTTACCTGCTGTTTGATTAACTGCCATAAATGACGTTGATACGGATGTTACCGTGCTAAGACCTATTGGCCTAATCACTACGTCATGAGCCAGCCCACTTTCTTTTAATTAACTGCCATAAATGACGTTGATACAGATGTTACCGTGCTAAGACCTATGTCAATTTTATTAGGCCTAATCACTACGTCAGTTGAGCCAGCCCACTTTCTTTTCCCTGCTGTTTGATAACTGCCATAAATGACGTTGATACAGATGTTACGTCTAAGACCTATGTAAATTTTATTAGGCCTAATCACTACGTCAGCTGAGCCAGCCCACTTTCTTTTACCTGCTGTTTGATAACTGCCATAAATGACGTTGATACAGATGTTAACGTGCTAAGACCTATGTAAATTTTATTAGGCCTAATCACTACGTCAGTTGAGCCAGCCCACTTTCTTTTACCTGCTGTTTGATAACTGCCATAAATGACGTTGATACAGATGTTAACGTGCTAAGACCTATGTAAATTTTATTAGGCCTAATCACTACGTCAGCTGAGCCAGCCCACTTTCTTTTCCCTGCTGTTTGATTAACTGCCATAAATGATACGGATGTTACCGTGCTAAGACCTATGTCAATTTTATTAGGCCTAATCACTACGTCAGCTGAGCCAGCCCACTTTCTTTTACCTGCTGTTTGATTAACTGCCATAAATGACGTTCATACGGATGTAATCGTGCTAAGACCTATGTCAATTTTATTAGGCCTAATCACTACGTCAGCTGAGCCAGCCCACTTTTATTTCGTGTAGTACAGCTATATAAAAGAACTTGCAGTTTAAAGCTCTCTTTCCTCAAGCTTGGAGCGAGAAATACCTTGAAGATGCCCACATATAATTTTGCGAAACGTACGGAAGAACTCGAAATGTCTCATTTCGAACGGAAGAACTCGGTTTTCCATGTAATATATATAATGTTAAAATATCGTTGAATTTTGAAATTTGACATTTGAAATTCTATGAAAATTCTACATTACGAATATAAAGAAAGGCGTTTATATATTTTACGAAACATAGAAATATATAAGTTAAAAACGAAAAGATAATAAACGAGCAAGTAAATTGATAAACAGATGTTATTTTTAAAGCATTAAAATGTTCAACAATTATAAGGATTAAGTCAACCGTAAAGAGAAAACGTTAGGAGGACCAATCAGAAGCGAGAACGTCAATAAACAGAAACCTGACTAGACAGTAGAAATAGTGAGGAGACAGGTTAAGGTAGTGTAAAAGAAAAAACGCATTATTTGTGAAAGCAGTACAGTAAAACGTTTTGAAAATGAAAATGTTCCGAAATTCTTCAACAAATATAAAATATTTGTAGCTAAAAAGGCAGAAATATGTACTAAACAAAATAATTATTTATTACTTTAATTCAGAGTATTGTTGTTAAATTGTATATGCAAGAAACTCGACAACCCCTCGGACTGTCTTATGATCATGAGAAATGTGCCGAATGCTTGAGAAAATTTAGTTTGTTTTATTTGTGATTGCAATAATATTATTTCTTTTTTATATGGTTAGATAAGTTCTTGTGAAATTTGCACAAAGTATAGCTCTCTCATCATATATATATATATAGGTCATATATATATATATATATATATATATATATGTGCAGAGAGGGTCGGTCTACAGATCTCGTTTAAAAAAACCGAATTCTTCTGTACAAAATTAAATATTCAAGAACTAAACACAAAATATGGTAAGATAAACAGAGTCAAGCACTTCAAATATCTGGGAGAAATTCTTGAACCCACGGGTGGCGAGAAGGTTGCGCAAAGGGTTCGGCTACTGAGAATGAAGAGGGCTCTTGGTATAACGTGTGATATCTACAATAAGAGATGTATGTCGACGCACACAAAAATCAGACACTACACAACAGTCATAAAACCGGAGGTATTATATGCAAGCGAGACGCTAACACTCCACACAAAAGCTACCATGGAGGGTATTTTGAAGGAAGAACGCAAAATCTTGAGGAAGATCCTTGGTCCGAGATTAACAGAAGATGGATACAGGTTTCACTCCCGGAAGACCACAGAGAAGATATCGAACCTGGCAGCAGATATCAGAAGAAGGAGGCTTCGGTTCTATGGACACACCAGTAGACTCCCAACAACGAGACTTGCCAACAGAATCCTTAAGTATATACAAGGTGTCAAATCAACAACGTCGTGGATCGCACAAGTCAGAATAGACCTACATGACGCAGGAATAGACTCAACAGATGTTGAAGATAGGCACGCATACAGGAGAAAGATGCTCAGTTGGAAGGTCCCAGAGAATGAAATCCCAAAGAGAGCAGGGGTAAAATGGACGGAGGAGCGGAAGAGGATTCATGGGGACAGGATGAGGGAGGTGTGGAGGATTAGAAGGAGCAAGACATGAGTCGGAGTGCTTTGCGTGATCCAACAGGGTCTATACGCAGATAATAATAATAATAATATATATATATATATATATATATATATATATATATATATATATATTATCAATATATTTATTATCACTTATCAAATATTACTTCACTCAATATATAATTATGTAAATTTTGAAACCATTGTTATAAATAGTTATGTTAAAAAAAGCATGCCATAAAATCCTATGGTAATATATTTTTTAAACAAAGACAGTACTTACTCGTGATAAACAAGGAACGATAAAAGAAACAGTAGGCAAGCGAGGACATCTGCTCTTCCCACGATCCCCGTCACCTGTGAAATTACAATTATCCTTGTAGAAATATTATCTTCGATTATTCAAATCGCTGAAGCTTTACCAGTGTAGAAGCGTCTGCTGAATATGGTGAACAATTTTATGCCATCAACTTTGGAACGTTACTGGGCGTGTTTTCAAAGTGGGCATTACGATTGCTACTTGTATTTGTTATCGAATATTTACAGGAAAATGAGCAGCCATCTTTGTGAAGTGAAAAACCCGGAACCTGGTCTACATTTAAAAAAACAAATCTCCGATTCTTTAATTTAGATCATTTTCTGAATAGTACTTACAGATACATAAACACACGCACACACACGCGCGCGCGCACCTGTTATTAAAATATAGATTCATATAATTTTTAACAGCCGTTTAAAAGTGACCTACAAATCAGAATCGGCTCTAATTCCAAGGTCTGACCATATTATGAACTTAAATAAGTCATTTAAGAATGTGAATAGGCTAACAAAAAAAAAAAAAAAAACTAAAAAAACTGCCATGACCATTACAGACCACTATTGTTAACTTCACAATGAATAATGTTTATCCTTATCAGTTTCGCTTACAATAGCTGAGACAATCGTAGTTGATTCCCCTAATAACCTCTCTGAAGTACCAATTAGTGGGCTATTGGAAAGCGGTAATCTTTTAAACTGCCCAATTTAGGCGCTCCCAGGGGTTTACTGACGCATTCTGCTTAAACACCCTTATTTCACTGTTTTATCAAAACGTTGTAATTATAAGTGAAATATTTCTACAAGGTCTTTCAAAACACATTTATTTTATTACAGATTATGTATTCTTCATTTTTACGCATTATTTACAAAAATATTATTGGATTTTGTCCTATTCTCTTCCGGCTAATCGTTCCTCTTTACTCATCTCGTAAAGGCTACCGCGGTTTCATCTTCAGAACGTAATACGAAATGACCAACACCTCTGTCGAGGTCTTCGCAAAGTTAATGAAAACATTGAAAACACACGTCACAAACACAAAACACATTAAACGATTTTTTAATAAAATGCACAACTATAACATTTCGTTTGGCCAAACAATGGTGTCGTTAAATTCCGGACAACAGTCACAACCAATGTTTAAAAACCAAATTTAATAGTTGTGCATTTTTATAAAAATATGCATTTTCACAATTTTCATCTTCCCATCTAAAAAAATTAAATTAATGAACCAAAAAAATACAGTCCAAAAAATTGATGCTATGTATAATTGAATTTGTTTCTGGCTCATAATGTCCACCCATTTTGAAATAAAGGCCTTTCCCAAACTTTATAACACCCTGTATATAATTACAGAATATATAGAACCTTACTGCTAAGTAAATACTGGTAATCAGATGGACGAAACTTTGAACTTCCAGCGGTAGAGAGCACAACTGTAGCATCATAACGAACTGTGTAACTACTAATTGGCAACACCGTTACAACAAATCGGCACACGAAGTGCATCTGAAACGAGTTGTTATTTTATTAAAATTATAAATTCTGTTGCAGTTGTACTTACCGCTTCTGTATGTATAGGATGGGCGGCGAAGAGCAGGCCAGCAGCAGTGGCGAATCTGGCGTCCAGCCCGGCAACTACGAGCGTGACGCGAGTAAACAGCACGCAACAAGCGGCGTGTAGCAGGATGTTGAAGATGTGAAACCATTTTGGCTGCAGGCCGAACAGCCAGTGGTTCAATCTGCAACAAACGTCAAATAATGGCTGTTAGTAAAGCCCAATCTAGTAAATAAAATTGTGTCGATGACTTTCAATAGGTGATTAAAAAAATAATTGTCAAAATCAGCTGTTTGTTGGGAAAGACAGGTAGAGCAGTTGATATTGCAATGTTTTTCTGGATGACTAATGCATCAGTATAGGTAAAGTTGCTTAAAAATAGTAGCTTTTTATGAAATGTTTTTACATTGTATTGTACCAGATGAAATTGAAGATTAACGCAAGAACAAAACCAAACAAAAGTAAAAATTGTATGCTGTGTAAGTTATAGAACGACCTGTTATAATATTATATATATATATATATATATATATATATATATATATATATAAATGTTTGTATTTATGTATGCATGCACAAGGTGACGTAGAAGAAAGAGCGACAGGAGTAAAGATGAGACAAGCTCAAATTGTATTTCCTTAGTAAATGGTTTTAAAAAAAAGTTCCATTCAGGAGGACATGAAAGGAATTTGGGCAGAGGACTCAGGAAAACCATGAGAGACATTTCAGTGCACTATGGTTTGAGCCTACACGTGAACAGGTTAAGAATTTACCACGGAAAACCTTGTGTAGGTTACGCAGGAAGAAAAACGAAACTGCATGACACATAATCTCGCCAGCAGAAGGTTAGTGTTTGGTTCCCAAGACCCGAGGTTCCAGCAGAATGAGCTAGTCAGTGAGCTGCTAAAATACATTGAGGGCAACAGTCTAATAAACTAGTCTATAGGCTTAGTTGCATGGTAGGACTTTGGTCACAGTTCCTTGATACAAAACACCTTAGATTAGATTAGAGACTATACGAATGGATAGTACAACCTCATACACTGCGATCGACTGATTTTGTGCAAATAAACCTTTTAAAAATACCTGGTTCAGAAGATTGGTGCCCTTAATAAGTTCCAACAAATCACTGACTAGCTCACTCTGCTGAAGATCCCTAGGGTCTTGGAAAAACCCCTATCCTCCTATTAGCAACAGGTTCACAATCATGAATTATGTGACCTACAGTTTCCTTCTCCTTTCTACACAACCTACACACTTGTGATAATTGTGATACACACTTGTGAGAATTGGTTTCATCCATGGTACATACCAATCCTGTTCATGAGCACCCTCGAACCACATGATCCTCCTGAGTTGGGCTCTGCTCAGGACATCTGCTGTCTTTGAGTCCTCCAAAAGGAACTTTGCTTAAGAGACGTTTACTATGGGAATGCACATGATGGTAGTTACTGCCCAAACTTCACTTTTTTCACTCCGATCCTTCGACCTCGTTAGTCTTACCGGCAGAAGTAATTAACGATAAACAAACATTTTAAAATTTTGTGTATAAAAATTTCAACGAACCCTAAAAAAGAAATATAGACGTCAGAATCGACCTTAATTTTTACGTTTTTGGTCAGGATTTTACCATAATGTCAGTTCCTATACAATTTTTTACTGAAAATTCGCTGCTAATTACTTGTGTTGACTTAACGCAGTAATGACGCAGAAAAAAATAACAACAAAACAATAATTACATCTTCTCATTAAAGAGGACCACTAAAATATTGATTCTGTCGGTTAATTCAGTACAGTAACTCTTCCATACTGTTTTGCCGCCAACCTACATTCACTGTACAATATTTTTAATCAATAGATTAACCTTTAGATCGGGGACTGTATTTTTCTTTCTCTTTTAATGACACGCACTAATCACTTCTACGTAAATGTCAAATTCTTTAAATGCTATTCCAAAACGATAAACATACAAATTAAATCAGCTATACAGCGATTAAAATGCATTTAAAGTTAATTAATCTAAATAAAATGAGATATTCACAACACTGATGTGGTCTTTTATTACATACGTTGAATGATATGAAAGAAAAGTTTGAGAAATTGTTTATACGGGGTGTATACCAGAAGTAGTAGGACTGATTTTTAAAAAATATTGAAGATATGTTCACAGTTCCTTAATATTCTTCGAAATAGCACACTTGGGCAGCTACACACTTAGAACAACACTGCTGCTATTCGCCGTACGCCTTCTGGAAGTCAGCTTCGGGGATGCTGTTGAGAGCCCTCGTCGATACTGCTTCAATGTCCTGAATCGAGTCAAAGAGATCTCTCTTCAGTTGTCTTTTCATCTGTGGTAAAAAAAAGTCAGGTGGAGCCAGATCGGGACTGTAAGCATGGTGCGGCAACGTGGCAATGCCGAATCGGGCCTCACGACGAGTGGCATAGCGCATTGTCGTGACGCAGCGTCCAATTGTCGGAGATGGCTGGTTGTACGCGATTCGCTCGGTCTCGCAGGCGGGTTAGCATTGCACCCAGCAGTTCTCTCACTTTGGCCACATTATTGTCGGCTTGTGCTGTCGACGGTCGTCCGGTGCGATGGTCGTTTTCAACGAACTCCCTACCTTCTTTAAACAGTTTGTGCCATTCAACAACACTGCAGTATCCCCGTAAGCCGATTTAACCATTACTTGGGTCTCGGTTGCCGATTTCCCGAGTTCGACACAAAAATGTATCGAAAAACGCTGCTCGAGATTTTGACTCATGTTGTGCATCGACAACGACAAAAATACGCTTCACAATAAACGACGTCTACACTCAACCAAAGCCCGTAGGCGACTGCGGCTGGTGTTTCTCTGTTGCTGAGTGTTTCCTCCATCTCGCCCAGCCAGCCAAACCCCTCTCCACAGCTCAGCTCGCGCACGCTACGACAGAGGGTCGTAAAGTCGGACTGAAAATAAATGTCAATAAGACAAAGGAAATAAGGATAAATAAAACAAGTTAAGGATAGTTATATGTTGGGAACGAGAGAATTGGACGTGTTGCGCAGTTCTAATATTTGGCGATTGTTGTCTCAACAACTGGAGGAAGCAGTAAGACAAAGAATAAAGAATGCAATTGGTAATTTTGACCAGCTTCAACCAATGTGGCGCGAACAAACAATTAAGGAGAAAGACAAAACTAAATCTATTTGAAAGTAATGTTAAGTCTGTCGTGTTGTATGGCTGTCAAGCTTGGGAAATTACAAAACCTCTCATAAATAAAAACAAGTGTTCTTTAATAAATGTCTGGAAAGGATTTTTAGAATCTACTGGCCAAAGCCATAACAAATACGGAATTGTGGCGAGTGTGTGATCAGGTTAATCGATAAATGGGTGGATTGGTCACACATTCAGGAGAGCCAACAGCAGTATCTGTAAACAAGTGCTGGAATGGTATCCGTAGGGAAAACAAAGTGAAGAGGTCCTCGGAAAACTTGAAAGAGGACGGTTGAGAGGGAAATTAAGGAAAGAGAGAAAATCTTGGGGAGAGCTGAAGTATGTGACGCAGAACCGAGTGCATTGGAGGTCCTTCGTTGCGGCCCTACGTCGCCTGTGGAATGAAAGGAAACAAGTTAAGTCAGTCAATCTAAAGCAAGTGTTACTACGAATATGTAAGTGATGTTCTTTGGTTACGGAATAAAAAGAAACTGATGTTCCCAATAGATGCGGAGACGAGCGCGCTAAGTTGAGACGGGCGGAGAGGAATGAAGGTGAACGGCAACCGGAAGCGGAGTGAGTTTAAACCGGAACGTGAACTGGTCAAAAGTAAATAAAACTACCTCATAACTGTATTAGAAACGTAGCGTATTGTTTTAATTTACAAAAATTATAAAAAATGTCCAGATAATCAGTAATAATAACAAGAATATCTAGCCAAAAAGTGACTAAAATTCATGACTACATTTTAAAGTAGAAAACTAAATAAAAAAAGTAAAGATTCATAAAAATTTCAAACATAAATTACGTTGAATGATGACAATATATTTTAAGTAAAACTTCAAATTAGATACAAAATTCTGCAAAGAAATACTTTTACGTTTAAATATAAACTGTAATTCACTAGCGTGGCTCATTAGCCCACATAACCGATCGTATTCGGTTTGCCCAAGTTGAACTAAACTCGCGTAAAGTTTAAAACTTTATTTACTGCAGTAAGTTTGCAGCGAGTTGTTTACAAGACCGAGAAATGAGGTTCGCTGCCAGAACACCAGAGCGCGCCATTGTAACGCTACAAATTATATCAACCAAACGAACAACAACGATTTCAATTCGCAGTCGCTCCGTGTGAACGTTGCGGTTTAATTGTACAGAAATTATCACTCTTATATTTCTGGCGAAGTTGTCAAGATTATCTGCATAAGATATTACCTTTTTAGTATAATCAGCTACTTATATATAGTCCTGGTGAATTTCCATTAGATAATAAGCAATTTAAATGTTCTTCTTAGTAAGACCCAGACTCGGAAACAGACTGATCATGTGACGAAATCGCGGCATGCAGCTGCTTCCACTACCTTATAAAAGCAAATTTCCCAGTGTATTATCCTCTTATCATAGCATTTTTTGAATTTTAATTTCACCGACATAGTCAGCAATAAAATCTGCATATATTAGCATTTAAACCTTCAAATTGCATTGATAATACGAAAATGAACGCGCACGCACACACACACACACATATATACATATATATATATATATATATATATATATATATATATATATATATATATATATATATATAATTTTACGACAACAGAATTCCAATTCTGGAGCTTACCATAATGGCGATACAACAGCTCATTTCCGATAAAAAATAATATACTATATTTGGTCATACTTTGCGGTCTTTGGAATGCCTGCAGTGATTTAAATAATTGGACATAGAAAAATGTGCGTGTGAGAGGTCGAGCCCCCATTCTCTCACCAACAGTTTTTAGACTCAGACTGGCAGATTCTGTGTCACTGGACTGTTGATGAGAGCTGGAGGGGAATTCTTCTACATGCGTGAAGAATCCTCGCGCAGGTCGTTTTCAGAGTTGCTCGACTATAGCTTAACTATCTGTATGCTGCGTTGTAACTGTCATCAGGATGGTAGAAAGATAGAACCAACGTCCAATGTTACTGTTGAAGTTTACTACATTAAGATAAACTTGAAGGTATTCACTTTCATTGTATCTACTCGTTGATGTAGTTTTTCATTCATTTCACCTTTGAATTTGCACATAAAACTAGTGAGTTCTTTTTCAAACACCTTGTATATTGCCATTTTACAAATTAAATAATGTTTGAAAATTTTTAGTTTTCTGGTATAAAATATAGTCAAGAACTTGGTTGAATCTTTGTTCTTCTTTTAAAACTGTCACTTAGTGTTTAAATATTCTTGTTATTACTGATTATACAGAAAGTGTTCATAATTTTTGTATATGCAAAACAATACACTACGTTTCTAATACAGTGTGAAGCGTACGGTCAGGAGTAAGTTTCATTTAGGCCTACATTTGACCAGTTCAAATTCCAGTTTTAATAAAGTATTTGCCATTTATTGTGTCGGTTTTTAATTATTTTTTTACGTGTAGTTTTTGGATTACAACTTGTATTTGTAGTATGGATAAATTCTCACAACTTGTAGTTGTAGTATGGATAAATTCTTAAAACGTGTAGTTGTAGTATGGATAAATTCTCACAACTTGTAGTTGTAGTATGGATAAATTCTCACAACTGGTAGTTGTAGTAAGGATAAATTCTCACAATTTGTAGTTGTAGTATGGATAAATTCTCACAACTTGTAGTTGTAGTATGGATAAATTCTCACAACTTGTAGTTGTAGTAAGGATAAATTCTTACAACTTGTAGTTGTAGTATGGATAAATTCTCACAACTTGTAGTTGTAGTATGGATAAATTCTCACAACTTGTAGTTGTAGTATGGATAAATTCTCACAATTTGTAGTTGTAGTATGGATAAATTCTCACAACTTGTAGTTGTAGTATGGATAAATTCTCACAACTTGTAGTTGTAGTATGGATAAATTCTCACAACTTGTAGTTGTAGTATGGATAAATTCTCACAACTTGTAGTTGTAGTATGGATAAATTCTCACAACTTGTAGTTGTAGTATGGATAAATTCTCACAACTTGTAGTTGTAGTATGGATAAATTCTCACAACTTGTAGTTGTAGTATGGATAAATTCTTACAACTTGTAGTTGTAGTATGGATAAATTCTCACAACTTGTAGTTGTAGTATGGATAAATTCTCACAACTTGTAGTTGTAGTATGGATAAATTCTCACAACTTGTAGTTGTAGTATGGATAAATTCTCACAACTTGTAATTGTAGTATGGATAAATTCTCACAACTTGTAGTTGTAGTAAGGATAAATTCTCACAACTTGTAGTTGTAGTATGGATAAATTCTCACAACTTGTAGTTGTAGTATGGATAAATTCTCACAACTTGTAGTTGTTGTATGGATAAATTCTCACAACTTGTAGTTGTAGTATGGATAAATTCTCACAACTTGTAGTTGTAGTAAGGATAAACTCTGACTAATAAGTGTCTCACGTATAAACCTTAGCCTAGATGTTAAAACACTAAATAAAAGCCAAAGAACAAAACACTCAACAATGATCCCGAGTGGCACAACTAAGTTTTACGGTGTGATCTGAAAAACTGCAAATCACAAAGTAAAAATGAAAAGCCAACACAATAAGTTACAAACAACTTATTAAAACATAGTGTGAACTGGTCAAAAGTTAAGTACTGATTACCGTACAGTCAACACCAGGGGGGTTACGTTTTAGTCGGAAAGTTAGGCATAAGAGTTGATGTATAAGTTGTGTATATACACAAATGACGAGTTTGCGTGACCATTAAACTAAAAAAAAAAATAGTTCCGAACCAGTTTAAAGTTGTGAGGATTCGTTTTTCTAATTTCAATGTTACAATTTTTTTAAAAATCACGCTGATTTTATGTTTCAAGGGTCCGTTGTAAAACCACGCGTGCGTCCATTTGTATCTCACACATAAGTCGTAAACGGTGCCAGCGATTGTTGTGAAATTTGGGAAAATGATTTTTTTAGCTTTTCAACCTATGATAAATGTATAATGAGAAAATAAAACTATAAACTCAAACTCATATTCATTATTTTCCTTGGTATAAGGTTTTAAAGCAAGGTTTATAAAGTATATAATTTTAAGGCCATTACAGGTAAAATAAAACACATTTTGATATTCCAAAACCACGTCGACAGTTATACAGACACGTAGGGAATTATATAGCCTCCACAAAAAGGCGTTTTTTATATAAAGGTTTGTTTTATAACTTTTATAACTTTGTTAAAGGGAAGGACACTTAAAATAACATACTCTATTCTGTGTTTACTTTGCATATATATTTTGAAATAGTTTTTTCGTTAAAATATGTTTATGATCATTCACTAAGTATTCACAATAATTTGTGCATAACATATTTTAAAACATAGTAACAATTTTAATTTATTACAAACAAAATGAATAAACTTAAATTAAGAAAAAATGTAAAACAAAAACTAATATTTTTTTACACAAAACAAATCGTAAAACACTAAAATTTAAGAAAAATATAACATTAAAATATAATTTGTTCGTTAGCATTTAAGGAGAAGATCGGAATAAATTTATCAAAACTAACCGTTAACAGCTGGTTTTATATTTTTAAAATGTTTTACAATTTACTCTGGACACTAGATTTCTTTTGTCTTTAAAATTCAAAATTTGTACACACGCTTACAATTTGATTCCACAAGCTGTATAAAATATTAAAATAAAATTGTAAAAATGAGGATGACCTTTTTTTGTAAAATTATTTTAATATTAAGTGTTTTTTTTTATTTGTAACATGCGAGCAAGATTTTTGGGAAGATAATTGTATTTGTGATACTTGTGAAATAGTTTTGCATAAATTGTAAGGATATGCTATGCAAAGATATGTACTGGTATTATTTTTAGCCGCCACGGTGGCCTAGTTGATAGCGTACTGGGCTTTCACCCCGAGGATCCGGGTTCGATTCCCGGCCAGGACTTGGCATTTTCATACGCTATAAATCATCCCATCGTCTGCATTAGCCCAAGTGTGCACAATAGTCGGACGGTAAACACAAAAAAAAAAGTACTAGTATTAATAGATAAGGCATCGTCCAGTTTGTTTTGTGTGTGAACATTCGCTTCACAAGATCGTAGATTCGAGACTGCAGTTACTGCCACTCCGTTTAAGGCGATCCTCGTCATAATTTTAAATGGACGTTTTGAATAAATAAACAATTGTTTTAAATATCGCTACAAATAAAATAAAACACGTTTGAATATTTAATAACCAAGTTGACATTCGTATTGGCACCCGGGGACCAATATGGCCTCGACAATATGTCGTCGTTGATGTGGGTTTTTTTTTATTGCTGGAAAAACGCAATGTTTTTCCCTGAACCCATATTTCCCCTAGTACACGTGATGCATTGTTCTTTGTTACAATTAAATTTAAGATCTTTAAATAGTAATCGCGTCACACAGCTGTTTCGCAACGTGATAGAAGCATTTTTCCAAACGTACTTTTCATCTATTTTTTTAATTTTGATTTCACCAACTTAATCAGCAATAAAATTTGCATATATTGGCATTTTACACTGTCATAGATAAAATTAGGAAACATTATGACTTTCGAAATGTGCGCAGCGACCACCATTTTAAAACAGTTACACGAATTTTGTTATTTGAAGACTTGTTGTAGCTGTTACTATTGTTTATTGTTTTTCCACGTTTGAATCAGTAATGACAAAATTGCAAACGTGAGCATGTTAAGACACGCGCGAACACGCGCAAAACACACACACACACACACACACACACACACACACACACACACACACACACACACACACACACACACACACACACACACACACACACACACACACACACACACACACACACACATACATACATACATACATACATACATACATACATACACACATACATACATACATACACACACACGCACGCACACACACACACACACACACACACACACGGGCACACACACACACACACACACACACACTCATACACATACATACACACACACACATAAACACACACATACACACACACACACACACACACACACACACACACACACACACACACACACACACATACACAAACACACATAAACACACGCGTGCGCACACACACACACACATACATACACTCGCGCGCTCGCACACAAACATACAACCCACACGCATGCACATGCTCAGGCACACACACACACACACACACACACACACACACACACACACACACACACACACACACATATATATATATATATATATATATATATATATATATATATATACAGACACACACACACAAACACACACACACGCACACACACGCACGCACACAACACACACAACACAACATAAGCACACACACAAACACACATACACACACACCCATACATACACACGCACACACGCACACACATACACACATACACACACATACACACACACACACACACACACACACACACACACACACACACACACACACACACACACACACACACACACACACAGACACACAGACACATACACACACACACATACACACACGCGTACGCACACACACACACACACACACACACACACACACACATACACTTGCACACTCGCAAATAAACATACAACACGCACGCATGCACGCGCTCAGGCACACACACACACACACACACACACACACACACACACACACACACACACACACACACACACACACACACACACACACACACACACACACACACACACACACACACACACACACATACACACACACACACACACACACACACACACACACACACACACACACACACACACACACACACACACACACACACACACACACACACACACACACACACAATATACGACACCCTAAAAAAGTAATCGAAGTTTAGGGTTGATATTATTTCAGGGTTTCGGGACAAGGACCATGGCGGTCGCTCTAATAGCTCATTTCCAATGTTCGCTAAACATATTAATATATTTGTTCAAGTGTATATTCCCGTTCTTTAAAATTCCCGCAGTGCCCTATATAGTTGTACAGAGGACAAAATGTGCGAGTGAGAAGTCTATCCCCATTCTCCCCTCCTTTACCTTCACTATTGCTTAGTATTATCACTTTGTAGACTCTGTGTCACTGAACTGTTGGAGGGAGTTAAAGGGGAATTCTCCTATATGTGCGAGAAATTCTCGCGCAGGCCGTTTACTGAGTAGCTGAACTAAAGCTTAGCTATCTGTATTTCTAACTTTCATCAGTATAGTAGAACGATCGTAGAAGCTTCCAATGCTACTGTTACAGAGTGACAAAAATATGCAACAAGAAATCTGGTGTAGATTTTCATATTTATGTAGCTTATTGTAGGGAACTGTTTTTAACTGTTCTGTTCAGAGCCATTAATTGTTGTTTAAACCTGTTTTCAAAGAACAGGTATTCTAAATTTTTTATGGGAATACTAAAAATATATTTCTTGTGATGGGAAATAATTTACTGTGACCTTCTGTACTAAAAGATATTTATTTGTATATAATTAAACATACAAAGCGTATAAATCACTTTTAATTAAGATAATACTTTCAAAATAACAACATTCAGCACTATTGGCAGACTTTAAACAAATATAAAAGGATATATTTTCAATATAGTACTTCAAACGCTAGCACAGTTCGTCGTTTAGTCTTTAGAAAGGAGTGGTTTTACTTGCCGTTGCTGTTGGCGCTTAACTTGTCTGAGAACAAAGAGCAGAAAAGAGAACAGAGACGAGTAGCAGAATTATCGCATTGCTTGGTATGTAAAAAGAACAGAACGGATAATTACCAGAAAAGTTCTTTTATTTGAAGTAAAGATAAAGTGAAAATTAATTGGGATTGAAAGAACTGCGCGAACGGACAAACTTTAATATTGGTTAACGTAGTTGTGACTTTGCACCGATAACAGTTCGAAGAACAGCTCTGCCTATTGGTGGTGTGATGCAGATCTAGAACAGGTATTTTCAAAGAACTGTTCTCTGAATGAACAACCTCGACTATGGAACTGTTCTCGAAAACCTGTTCTGTTCTTCCAGGCACAAGAATAGATCTATCCATAGTGCGTAGTCAGCTTGTTGCTCCACTAACGCACAATCTTGTATCATTGTGATATTCTGAATTCGTATTATAGTTTAACCGTGTAGTAGTATTGTTTAAAACTATAAACTTTATTTTTATTATTCCATTTAAATAATTATTAATTCAATTAATTATAACTGAAAGCTTTCTTCTGAAAAAAGTACGTAGTGAAAGATAAAATACTTGGACAGTTGAGCAAGTTGAATAGATGTGTTTGATTGCATTGAACTATAAGTTAATAACTAATGGAACGCGAACTGTATTGAATAGAACACGTTACAGTCAAACATAACCTAACTGGCCAACATGCAAAGTGCAATGCATAGCTTGTCAAATACAGCTCATTAACAAACAAGTGTATTTGAAATTTGGACAGTCGCCAAAAAAACCCCGTCGTTCAATACAACTGGCCTGCACTGTAAAGAGGAATGGTAGGGGTAGTTAAGTGGGCGGAGTTTGGGGTTGTTTGTAGCTGTCGCTAGGAAAATGTTGTTTATACTCTGGACATATTGAGAGCAGTGTTTTTTTAAAATAAATTATTAAAGGCTAATATACGCGTGGCGACGCGCGCGCGCACACACATTTATGAGGTAAAGGCAGCTATAGAATATACAATCAATATATTACCATTTTTATACGACATAATGTATTCAGTAGGAAAGTAATTGTACAAAAACCAGCAAACAAATTATTAGCATTTCTCATTAAAAAACTAGTTTCCTAGCAGCCATTAATACAAAACTATAAACAAACGAAACATTGAATTAAGTTGTGTTTCTATTTTGTAAGTCACACTTTGAGGTTTATAAGGTTTTTCATAGGTAATTCAATTTGATATGTATTACACACACAGTGTCCATCCATCTCTCTCTCTCTCTCTCTCTCTCTCTCTCTCACACACACACACACACACACACACACACACACACACACACACACACACACACACACACACACACACACACACACACACACACACACACACACACACACACACACACACACACACACACACACACACACAGTGTAATACTACAGAGAGAGAGAGAGAGAGAGAGAGAGAGAGAGAGAGAGGGAGAGGGAGAGAGAGAGAGAGAGAGAGAGAGAGAGAGAGAGGGGAGGAGAAAAAGGACGTGTGATTGGATAAACAAGATAAAAACCCGTAATATTTGTGAACACAATTTGAACACCTTTTATCAAAATCGTTAACGATGTGTATTGGCGTCCTCTTATCTAACACGGGCTTAATGTGTCAGCAGACTGCTGTACTTATCGAACAATGTTACAAAATGGCGGCTTAGTGAGCACACAAAATGTTAGCACAGGTTCAGACCTGATTGAAAGATCCCACTGCCAAGTGGATTCAACGCTAATGATATATATTGGCAGCGATGTTCCCACGAGGTTAAAAAACTAACTGGTCAACCAAAGACCAATGCAGAGTATTGTCATGTATAATGTTTAGTAAATAAATACATTTTCATAGCGGTTAGTAAAAATATAATTGAGTGAAAAAAATTTATCTTTAGATTTTTGCGTATTTAAAATGCGCGCGCGCGTGCGTGTGTGTGCGTGTGTGTGTGTGTGTGTGTGTTTTAGGTAAGTCACGGTCAACATTATGGCCGTTATTGATTCAAACCTGGCACAGTACTAGTTAATGGTTACAGCTTCAACAAATTTTTTAAGTAACAAAATCGGTTAATCTGTTTTTAAATGGCAGTCACTGCACACATTTCAAAAGTCATAATTACATCAATCTTAATCAGCGTTTAATGCTGCATACATTAGCCTAATATTGACGGTATTCTAAATTCGTTAAAATTAATTACGAAATATTTCTAGTTCAGTGATGGTTCATTTCCATATCTGTAACGTTATATGACAGTGTAAAATGCCAATATATGCAGATTTTATTGATGATTAAATTAATTAAATCAAAATTTTATAAAATAGATGAAAAGTAAGTTTGGAAAAATGCTTCTATCACGTTACTAAACAGCTGCGTGGCGCGATTACTATTTAAAAGATCTTAAATTTAATTGTAACAAAGAACAATGCATCACGTGTACTAGGGAAATATGGGTTCAGGAAAAACATTGCATTTTTCCAGCAATAAAAAAAACAAACCCACATCAACGACGACATATTGTCGAGGCCATATTGGTCCCCGGGTGCCAATACGAATGTCAACTTGGTTATTAAATATTCAAACGTGTTTTATTTTATTTGTAGCGATATTTAAAACAATTGCTTATTTATTCAAAAAGTCCATTTAAAATTATGACGAGGGATCGCCTTAAACGGAGTGGCAGTAACTGCAGTCTCGAATCTACGATCTTGTGACGCGAATGTTCACACGCAACAAAGTTGGTGATGCCTTATCTCCTTGGACCGGCAGGTCTTAATACCAGTATATAAATTTACATGCCACAAGAAACATATTGTATGGTGCAAACATATTACACAAATATCAAAAAATGCAATTACCATAAAAAAATGTTTCAGATGATACAAAAAAGGAATATTGAAACAATTTCACATAAAAAGTTCATTGTATTTTTTGTAGTTTTATTTTTAATATTTTATACAGCACGTTATGATATTACATGCTGGTATACAACATTTGAATTTAAATGACAAAAGGAATGTCTTTTCTAGAGTAAATTGTAAAAAGTAGAACGTAATGCCCAGCTGTTAACTGTTAAATGTATTCTTATCTTCTCCTTAAGGCTAATGGACAAATGTTAGTTTAACATAAATATAAAAGAAAACTTCAAACAATTTAATGTAGCTCGTCCAGAGATTTACTTTAAAAATTGTATTCGACTTACTTTCAACACAAAAAATAACTTCTTATATAGCTATATACATAACGATATAGCTATATATAACTATATACAATAGCTTTACTGTATAACAAAAATCATATAACATTTCATCAATGAAATAATACCACTTATTTAACTGTAACATGTTTAGCTTCAATACGACTTTTACTGTTATATAAGTAACTTATCGTAATAAAGTCATTTTCATCAAAATGTAAACTTAATAATATTTTATTTTTAATATGTCCTTTCAAATATTCGTTAAAAATTTTATAATATTATTTTTTTACAATTTAAAAGAACTTTTGATAGACGACCTTCTCGGGACGCGTTTAGCTTCGATAATATTTGCGGTCATATCATTTCTAATTATAAGAATATCAATAAGCTTGTTAATTTTTGACGAATATTCGGCTGAAACAAGACATAATTTTCCACCATAGTACAATGGGGTGCATACAAAGTGTTTTTAATATTGCACGCTATCTATGTCAAGCCTTTATAATGAAACAACTTCTGAACTTCTTTTCCAAATTTTTCGTAACTACTTATATATTGCCCCAAATTTGCTAATGACTTCAAAAAGGAATTTATGTAAAAATCTACAGAAATATTAATCTTTTCTCGGATAAATTCAAAATCATGCAATTGTTTCCTGAGTTAAAGTATAATTTCTTTCATTGGAATTCCTTATAAAAATGCCTAATTTAGATTTTCCTTTTCCTAAAGACGTCAATTAACCCAAAATCTATGAATATATTAAAATATAAATCAGCTGTTTTGGAATCAATGTTTACTTTATTTGTCGCATTGATTAACGTTTTCAACATGATCACGTGATCTATTGCGGATTAACGTGCGTCAGTCACCCCTATAGAGCCAATAAACAAAGCTGACGATACCATATTGTACACTTTATCTTCTAACACAGAGTTTTACTAATTTAATTGAAATAATCTGATCGTGCCCAAAAATATCTTCATGTTTTTGAATCAATAAAATAAATATTCCAGTATACGTTGTATAATTTAATGTTATAATTCACTATCCTGTAGCCGTTGTACCATTCCTTTATTCCTTTCATTTCGATCTCAAATGCACACGGTTTTGACACATTTATTAAGTCCTCTTCTGTGAAAACGTAAAAATGATTGAAACAATGATCTTCTTAAAAGGATATACTAATACATTATTCGAACTGCAAGAAAGTGAGCCGTTCACGACGGGCCTGAGTTAATAAGTGCTCTTCCTACAAATGGTTTTGATTTTAAAACATTTGATAAACAATCTGTTAAGAATGTTAATATTTTCTTTATGTCTTCACCATTTTTAAAAACCTGACATTGTAAAGCCAAATCAAATTTATCTAAGTTCTGAAATGCATGTATAAAGTTTGCGATAAAAATTTAATACTATCAATTAATTTAAACGAAGTTATATTGAAGTCGTTACAAAAATTAAAATATTAATTAATTTTTTGTTGTTGTTATTTTAAGGCGAAAAGCACATTGAGGTTATTATCGTCTCCGTAAGTGTAAGTGTAAAGTGTTAAAGTCGTACATGTAGTGTTTAAAGTGTAAGTGTGTGTTAGACACGGGTACCGCGAGGGACGTCTAAATCCTATCAATAGGTGCAGCTAGTCTGCACCCCTGAGGGAAATATTAATTTAAGTATCTTCAAATATTGCTATTCAATTTTTACTATATTTAGGATAACAATGATCCAAAAACTGCACCCTTACCATAGTCAATACTGACTGAATAAAATCAAAATAATCTGTTCCCAGTAACGAAATAAAGTCTAAATGTAGAACCTGATATTTTACAAACGTTTTTTTTTTTAAACAAGAAGTATTGTAATCTTTATATATATATATATATATATATATATATATATATATATATATATAATTATTATTATTTGCGAATAGACCCTGTTCGATCACGCAAAGCACTCCGACTCATGTCGTTCCTTCTGATCCTCCACACCTTCCTTATCGTGTCCCCATGGATCCTCCTCCGCTCCTTCGTCCATTTTACCCCTGCTCTCTTTGGGATTTCATTCTCTGGGATCTTCCAACCGAGCATCTTTCTCCTATATCCGTTCCTGTCTTCAATGTCTGTTCAGTCTATTTCTGCGTCATGTAGGTATATTCTGACTTGTGTGATTATATATATATATATATATATATATAATATAAAATCTTATATTCTTTCCCTTTTCTGTACTTTTTTATAAAAATCTTATAATTTTCCTTTTCGTTCTTTGGTATCCTATTTTAGTTTTTGTTACTATAATTTCACAAAAATTATTTAACATATCCATGTTTGTAGACTTGACAGAGCGTCTGGGAACAGTGACAATAAACATGCAAACAAAGTATATGAAGTTAATAAGAATAGCGTATTTGCTAATCTAATGTAACAGTTAATTACACAATGTTTAGTAAACAGCTTAAACGGTTATGTTCGTACAAATTTAATTAACTTTTATTTACTTATTTTTCTTGTTAAGTAACGTAATCAACAATTACCAGTTTATGTAACTGAAGCCAGTCATTAGACAATAATAATTAGCATTATAACACATAAATAAACGTAATAAAAACCTACGAAAAATACACGTAATTAGTTAATTGGGTTTCTATTTCTATTTGCATGATTATCTTTGAATTGCAGGTAATGAATAATTGCCAGATCGTAACAGAAGTAATTTATTCTTTGTGAATGAAAATACAATTTGAATTTAAAATAAACTAAAATATATTACACAAAAATTTCAATTCGTTACTTATGTAAATGTAAACCGATAATAACTGATAGAATAATCAGAGAGCAGCTGTACTTATTGGGAATTCTGTAATCGTACTTTGCGCTTAAACTGTGTATATATTTCGTCGAAAATTTAATCCCGGTTATAAAATCGATTAAAATTACGGTTACATTTTTTTTAATGTTCATTCTGTATGACAGTTACACTAATGAGGACGTGGGATCAGTGTTAACGGTAAGGGAAAAGCAACGGGAGCAACTGCGGTTCGAACTAAGAAACTTTATATGCGCAGTAGACTATGGTTATACAACACAAAATGTATGATATAAAGTAACTAACAAACATTTAAACAAGTCCTTAAGGACGCTAGAGTTTTTGACAATAAATATTGAAAAAGAATATATATATAACAGAGTCAAGCACTTCAAATATCTGGGAGAAATTCTTGAACCCACAGGTGGCGAGAAGGCTGCGCAAAAGGTTCGGCTACTGAGAATGAAGAGGGCTCTTGGTATAACGCGTGATATCTACAATAAGAGATGTATGTCGACGCATACAAAAATCAGACACTACAACACAGTCATAAAACCGGAGGTATTATATGCAAGCGAGACGCTAGCACTCCACACAAAAGCTACCATGGAGGGTATTTTGAAGGAAGAACGCAAAATCTTTAGGAAGATCCTTGGCCCGAGATTAACAGAAGACGGATACAGGTTGCACTCCCGGAAGATCACAGAGAAGATATCGAACCTGGCAGCAGATATCAGAAGAAGGAGGCTTCGGTTGTATGGACACATCAGTAGACTCCCCCACAACGAGACTTGCCAACAGAATCCTTAAGTATATACAAGAGTCAAATCAACAACGTCGTGGATCGCACAAGTCAGAATAGACCTACATGACGCAGAAATAGACTCAACAGACGTTGAAGACAGGCACGCATACAGGAGAAAGATGCTCGGTTGGAAGGTAACAGAGAATGAAATCCCAAAGAGAGCAGGGGTAAAATGGACGGAGGAGCGGAAGAGGATCCATAGGGACAGGATGAGGGAAATGTGGAGGATTAGAAGGAACAAGACATGAGTCGGAGTGCTTTGCGTGATCCAACAGGGTCTATACGCAAATAATAATAATAATAATAATAATAATAATATACCCATAATAATAATAATATATATATATATATATATATATATATATATATATATATATATATATATATATATATCCCGCAGGGGGTACGAACTAGCTGCACCTATTGAGAGGATTTAGACGTCCCTCACGGTACCCGAATCTAACACACACACTTACAATTACAACACTGCAGTCTAACACACACACTTACACTTACAACACTGCACTTACGACTTTAACTTTTTGCACTCACACTTACATTTATGGAGGCGATAATAGCGTCAATGTGCCTTCCGCCTTAATATAACAACAATATATATATATATACACACACACACACATATTGCTTACGACATAAATGGGCTAAGGTCAATAAGTTAATTCGACTAATAAAACCAACAGTTGGTTGTGTTATTCAACTAAATTACTAAACTTTTGTTTATAACCTTCACAAATATTATTTCTATTATTTCATCTAATATTTTTAAAAAATTACTTTTTTTTATTTTTAAATTAATATAAATTTGTTATCCATAATTCTTTTGAATTTAAAATATGATTTTGTTACTATTTAAAAACTAGATTCAAAAAAATATATTATTATTAAAAATTACTACAAAGTTTATCAATACTTATTAAAAAAATAAACATTATATTATATTTGGATAAATTATTAATTTATTGGAATTAAATTAAAAGTGAAATTACTTAATTTGTTTTGTAAACTTTTTTCAGTTTGTTTTTTAAACATTTGATGATAATATTTTACCCTCATATACAGCATAAGGTTATTAAACTGTATAATTTTTTTGTATTGTTTACTTTATTGCAATCTTGTTATTATTGTTATTATTAATAAGATTGTTGACGTACGAAACAAATACGTGAACGTAAGACGATGATTTTACAAACATACTTACATTTATAGAAAAAGTTATTTCAATCACTGAAGTAAATAAAACCACTATTAAGTTTATTGGTTGTAAAATCAATAGCGAGCTGTGGATACATTAAATTCGATACAACTAATGTTTCGTTATTATAGCTCCACTGTGATGGTAGATTTCAATATAATTATCAAATTACATATTAAATTCTTTTTATCAAATAATAAAATCACAATCTCCAGTTTATCTAACTGGTTATTAAACAATAACTATAATTTTAACTGTTAATTAGAGACATAACTACACCATATCTCCAAATAGAAACATGTACTAGAATTACGTTTTTATTTCTTTACGTTTTTATTTCTTATTTCATGAATGTTGCGATTGTCAGTTGTAAAATGGGATTAGATCTATGTCCATCTCAGGTGCCTAAATCTCATGTTCAGTAAACAGTAATTAAACCTAACTACAGTTAACACATGTCACAAAACTAAATACTAATAATTATTTTGGGCTGGGTAAGTAGTATAATGACATTTTTAAAAACGGGAATAGGCCTATATGTATCTCAGATACTTAAACCATATTCATACCAAATTTTATCTCAATTGGACCAGTGGTTAAAGCGTGATTGAATAACAAACAAACAAACACACACAAACTTTCAGAAATATAATATGAATTAGATTTCATGAATGTTGCGATTGTCAGTTGTTTAAGCATATTTAGAAAAGCTAACAATACTGTATTTGTGTAGACTGTTGTATTTTGGCAATTGTATGGAATAACTAGTACAGAACTGTACTTATGTAGGATGGGTTAGCCAATCCGCCTTCCCCATGTTTACGAACTGTTTCCTCAAAAATTCAAAGCAAAGAAAAAAAAAACAAACAAAATTACGTTTATACAAAAAAAACTTAGTTACTGGTTTTTTACAATTATTGAAACAAATAATTAGGAAAGACGTTAGTTTTCTACCATTAAAATTTGAACAAATTTTTGAAATTTAAATACTTACTAATTTTTTTTTTTTTTGAAAAAAAAAAAAAACTTTTTGGAGTTATGTATTCATATCCATTAAGATAACGAGAGTGTAAAATTTCACGTTAAATGGCGTTTGGTAACAATAATTTCTGAATTTTTTATTAAACTTTTGTGACATCGCCCTATTACCAATTTCCCGAAACCTTAAATGTCTATAAAGACTTTTCGGTTATATCTTCGGACTTTTTTCTTGTCTGCTAACATTTTTGAAGTTTTTTGTTTAACGGTTCAAAGTAAAGAAATATATCTTTTTAAAGTTTTTTTTTACCTTCAGTCAAAACGAATGTTAAATGTCAAGGTCAAAGCCGTTTTAATTGTTGTGTAATTATAGATAAGGTTTTACCAGGAGAATAATATATCCAATCATATTAAGAACCTTTTTTTTTTTTGCGGCGAAAAACCGTTAAGGTTATCATCGCCGTCACTCAAAATGAAGGTATAAAAAGACATATTAAGAACCCAGGCCCATATATGTACATATCTGGAAGTTAGGTCCTATTTAATTCCAACTGAACACAAATATTGAATTACTTTTATTTAACAAATTTAACATTTGTCTTAAATATAAATTAACAAAATGCAACAACAATTTGCAATTTTTTTATTTTCAAATTTTTCAATTATTTCAAACTGATGTAAAATCGTAACGTTTCAGTTGGTATTTTGAAACCTGCTTTTATATTTTCAAAATACTTTGAAATTAAGAAAAATCAATTAAACCACTGTCACAAATCTATTCCGAAATCACACTGTAGTTTTGAAGTTTGCAACACAAAATTGTGCAGATTTTAATGGTTTTTTTATGTTGGTTATTATCAAATAAATGTAACCTACATTTTCAAACAAAACAAAAATATTGCAAATATCTCTTATCACATAAACGAGACGTGCAGAAATAATATAAATATAATGACTACTCGGAAGTACGCTTCTATCACGTCGGTGGATTATAAATCCGCCCGTAAAAGCTGTTTTTAATTGTTCCTCCGAACTGGTCGTAAAAGTACGCCGGAATATTTAATAAACATGTTGACACGAAGCGCCATCTTGGGACCAATACAGTCCGTCCCGCTCCGGAATGGCATCGTTTATTGCGATAAAATAAACAAGCTTGTTCTAGCATATTTCCCAGAGGTGAAGTATTTTAAAATCCACTTCGTCGTCACTAAAATGTAATGTCAGTCTACTTAAAAAAAAGCTTCCGCGATAAATTCGAAACGAAAAGTTAGACGATGAAATTCAGACGTTTTTCATCGTTTGCGTATATCGTAACAACACAAGGCGTTTTGAGAGTGGATCAACTGGCGTTATGAAACGAAATGGCGGCACGCTCATGTCTCGCTGACGCTATATAAGTGAATTTGCAAAACGGATTAGGAATAAAACTGAATCCTTTACTCAAACTGTGGGAATTTTATCTGGGAGTTGATATTTCGGAACAAAAGTATAAAACCTGATTATACAAGCACCTCATTCCCTAAAATGTGATTATACAAGCACCTCATTCCCTAAAATGTGATTATACAAGCACTTCATTCCCTAAAATGTGATTACACAAGCACATCATTCCCTAAAATGTGATTACACAAGCACCTCATTCCCTAAAATGTGATTACACA
This sequence comes from Callitettix versicolor, assembly GCA_022606455.1. NCBI lineage: Eukaryota > Metazoa > Arthropoda > Insecta > Hemiptera > Cercopidae > Callitettix > Callitettix versicolor. Next base: position 20,441,024 of record CM040185.1, on the reverse strand, counting down.
AGCACCTCATTCCCTAAAATGTGATTACACAAGCACCTCATTCCCTAAAATGTGATTATACAAGTACCTCATTCCCTAAAATGTGATTATACAAGCACCTCATTCCCTAAAATCTGATTACACAAGCACCTCATTCCCTAAAATGTGATTACAAATACAAACATTTAAGGAATAAAAATAAACTTTCTCCGATTTCACACAAATAACTAAGTTATTATATTACTTGAATTCATATTCATGTATTGAGTCATGTATTTTTTCATATATTTGTTCATGTATTTGTTCATATATTTAGTCGTATACATATTTGTTCACGTATTCATATATTTGTTTATATCAGACGGGTTCTCAACCTTTTTTCTGCTTCGATCCTTTAAATATTTTTTTTATTTAGTATATGTTTACAATACGTTGCACAAATATCACCACACGTTAAGTTTTTATTAGATCAATTCAATAATATATATATTTTATAGAAACAGAAATTTAAATAAAATATAAATCACATAAATACATAACATTTTATTGAGATGGTTGCGGTTGATGTCCTTCGATTACCTTACTTATATCCGGAGAAATATTTGTTAATATTAATCGTAAATCACCACGTCGATATCATGAATCGATTTCTCGTCTTTCGCAATAAATTATTTAATAGCTAAATCCTGCCTCAACCAAGTAAGAACTAGAAAATGCTAACTATAGAGGTTCACTGATACTTGTTAATCTGACATATTTTTGGCGGTTGTCTTTAAAAATGGAGTTTATTCCATTGACCCCCCAACAGTTCAGTAGACTCCCAATGTGTTCACCTGTACCCCCTTAAGAATACCTAGTTTATATAATTCTTCCTTCATATATTTGTTGACTCATACATTTGTTCATGTATTTCTTCATATTGCCAAGCTTTAATTTACACCTACATATATGTAACGTGAAAAATTTGTAAAAATCTATTATCCATCTTTCAATAAATAAATGTTTTGAGTGTATTAAACAGAGAAAATTTTAAGGTACTAGACATGCAAGCTGTATTAAAGGAGGTGTGTTATTGAATTTGGATTGTGGCCAAAAAAACCCACTGTCGTTCAATACAAGTGCCATCTGAAGGAAACTACAAGGGTGGTTAAGAGCATGTGATTGAAAACTGAAAATATTAAATTAAATAGCGGCTAGCTGGTGATAGGTGTTCTGCTGACGTGTTGGGAACATTATTATTTTGGAATATTTTTGTACTTTGTTACATTAAACTAATTGAACAGTATTTTTAAACATTATTATAATACATCGCTTTCTAACTTTAATATTTTTAAATTACACAAATCCAATTTTGCCAACATATTCAACATTAAAATCTGTAAAAATTAACATTTAAACTTATAAATTAAGAATGTTATTGTAATGTCGTTATTTATTACAAATAGCCGCCTCGATGGCCTAGTTGATAGCGTACCTCGAGGACCCGGGTTCGATTCCCGGCCAGGGCTCGCATTTTCATACGCTATA
>CM040185.1:20402018-20434518 GCA_022606455.1 Callitettix versicolor | reverse complement strand
CTTTAGGTAATCAAAATTCTTTTTTTTTAGACGGGGAAAATCGAAACTCGTGATAAAACTAGAAACATGTGAAATAGCGATAAGTTTTTGTTAAATACACATTATTAGTATTCATAAAGTGAATTTAAATCTATAAACGAACTGCATGACCAATTGATGTGAATTCGTGGCTCAGCGCTATAAATTCTATTTATGAAATTTTGTTTATGAAATTCAGTTTAAAACCCGCTACTGCCTATAATTTTGTTTTTACATTTAATATTTATTTGTTTATAGTTATAATAAAAAATGTTGAATAATAAATGCATTAATTGTTATTAATGCAATTGTACTACATACCGGACCCACCATTGGAAAACATTGTTTGTTGTTACAGTCAAGTATATCTTGCACAATGTGCATAAATAATTTATTTAATAAATATTTAAATTATTATTGAACGCTTTGTACTACATGCCTAGCCCAGCATATAAATCGCAATTATTAGAGCATTAAAAGTTGGATATATTGTACACGATTTATGTTTTATATTCGTATGCGATCCAGATATATGTTCATTCTCTTTATTATACCGATGAAACTCAACAATGGACACTAATCACTATTTACATTTTCATTTCTGTCAGTCTAACAGAAATTGCAGCCGGTAATTCGCTTCCGTCATTTCAGCGATGCAGCTGCGTGCCGCCATTACAGCCCGTATTATTCACATGGGCAACAAATATAGTTACAGAAATACATTGTTTTACAAATAACCCAACTGAAATCTATTTTCACGCTTCAAAGAAAATAAGGAGCGAAGCGAAGTGGAAACATTAAACGGGGGGAATGTACTTTGACCGCTTTCATTTCCTGAAAACTGCCCGAGGTGGAAAAATGAAAAATGAATTGCTGTGAAATCTACATCGGTTCAACTGATTTACATTCTCTCTGCCCTTACTTCACAGGTGTGCCCTTTGTAGCTGAAAGTACAGTTTTGCTTAATTTTCTAAACTTTCAAAAACATTACATATATTTTCAGATATTCAATCATTTTCCACGTATATTTTCTTTAAGGTAAATTTAATATCTCAAAATCAGATATTTAGATTTTGTTAATTTTATTTATGAATGTTAACAAATTCGATCAGTGTGATTTACAAAATTATTGGAAATCTGATAATTCCAATATGAATTATATTCCAATATGAATTATATTCCAATATGAATTATATTCCAATATGAATTATATTCCAATATGAATTATATTCCAATATGAATTATATTCCAATATGAAAAAGTGTTCGCGCGCTTTTAATATGACAATTATGGTCTAAGAATAAATCGAAAAATTAAAAACAATTCCGAGAACAGTCAAGGTTATATGAATAATCCCTTTAAGATTTTGATCTCTTCTAACTGAGATTCTTTTAGGATTTGGATCTCTACTAACAATGGTTCTTTTAGGAGTTTGATCTCTCCTAACTGGGTTCTTTTAGGATTTGGACCTCTTCTAGTTGGGTTATTTTAGGAACATGATATCTCCTAAATGGGATTTTTCAGGATTTGGATCTCATTTAATTCGTTTTCATTTACGATGAGGATCTCTTTTACTCGGATTATTTTAGGATTTGGATCCATCCTTAGTAGTGATCTTTTAAAATTTGAAACTATCCTTACTGGAATTCTTTTAGGATTTGGATTTATTATAACTGGCGTTATTTTAGAAATTGGGTGTCTCCTAAATGAGGTTCTTTCAGAATTTGGATCTCTCCTAATTCGTTTTATTTTATGATGAGGATCTCTTTTAATCGGATTCTTTTAGGATTTGGATCCATTATTACTGGTTCTTTTAGGATTTGGATCTGTCTTAACTGAAATTCCTGTAGGATTTAGATATCTCCTAGCTGGAGTTCTTTTAAGATTTGAATCTTCTCTAATATTGAAGTTCTTTAAAAACTCATCAATTGGTTGTTCAAAATTTCTTTTAATACATAAAACTATTTTAAATATTCTAGTTGCATCTATACTTGATAAAACCCAAGAATAAACATTATTTTATTATCCGATTCTAAAGGTTTCCTCGAAGTAATGTTCCAATATCCTTACCGGAGAATCGTGGCACGATTTATTCAACCCCACAAAAAAAGAAAGGAAGAAAAACTATCTACAACCCCTTAGACTGCCAATCCGTAGCTCCCGAGCACCACCTGGCAGAATATCTTCCTGGAGAACCAGCCGCTTCCCGAAATACAGTTGGCCCCAAAACCGCGACTGTCCCCAGGACTGGGTATTCGCTAAAAGTCTTTGTAAGTAAGATATCCCAAATAAACCCTCGGATAGACCCTTGAGATGTTAAAAATTACCGCTTTTTTCTATAATGCAAATTTAAAACGACGACGGAAATATAATATTGACATAAAAAAATGTAAATTGATAAAATATATATAATTGCGAACAATATTTAAAGAAAACGAGATCATAAAAACAATTCCACAACATCCTACAGCGAAGTATAAATTAATAAAATAACTTTTTGTGAACTCTTTGACCTGGGTTCAGCTACGTAAAAGCACTTTTAATTAAATTACACAACCCATTCTTTATCAAATTTAATATTTAAAAAAATCTATTTATTAGAGACAATTATAATTTTCCCGTTATTCTGTAGACTTTAAAGATAGTTATTTCATTTTCTTTACACCTATGATAAGAATTTGAACTACTTTTAAGAATTTATGCGATCTTCAGTTGCTCTTTTGATAGTTGAACAGAATCATTTACACAAATATTGATTTTAATCGTTACTCCTAACCTTCAAATACAGTAATAATGCAATGCCTAGATCGTTAATTTTCCAGCAATCGTTTATCCGTTGATCCGTTGTCCGTATTTTCTTAGTTTACACATCCGGACGACCGTTAAATTCGTCCGCCGGTTCGCTTCATATTTCGGCCGCTAGATAGCAGCACCGCTTTCATAAGCAACCATAGCTTTACGGGCACTAAAAACATTGCGTCAACTTAATAAAACACTTAGCGTTATGTTTCAATGGAAATAAACGTTAGATATGTCACTAGTATCCTTGGTCTCTGCCCTAGATTTCCGGAGTTGACATATCCCATTGGCTGCCTTCCAACACCAGATCACGCTTCGCTGCCTTTTTGACCAACATACTGACGTTAATCTGGTGTAATGAACAAGAAAAAGTATATACAGGTCAAAGAAGACGTCCGCCTTGTTGAAAGTCTTAAACGTATATTGCTGAAAAATTTGAGATTTATACGTGTGAATCAAATTGGACTAAAATTGCGAACGTGAGGTTACTATCTAGGCTCAAAAAAAAAAAATGGCTGAACCATCTCAATACAAAATTTTGTACTGGAAAATGAGCTATCATGGTAAAACTATACACTGGCCAATCAACAAAGATCATAACTTAAAGGGGTAGTTCCATATATATATATATATATATTCCATACTATATATATATATATATATATATATATATATATATATACATGTGTGTGCGGGCGCGCTTGTGTGTGTTAGCTAACGTTCGAAATATTAGTCTGATTCTATAAAACATAGTACAAATATCGACTATGGTAATAGCTTGGAAACATCGTTTAAACACTAAAATTCGTACATTTTCAAAATGGCGGCCCTTTCAATTCTTCAAAAATAATAACCTTTTCTTATATAATTTTGTAAAACTGATTTCACCATTGCGAACAGCGTTATGAACAGCGTAAAATAGAGTTTTTAAATTTCCAGAATCCGTTGAAATTAGAAAATAATTTATTCTGACAGCGGACAGGGTTCGTATTTTTGTGTTTTCCATGTGACTTACACATTTAAAATGCTGATATAAGCAGACTTTAATGCTGATTGCAATAGTAAAATCCGAACTTCAGAATTTTTTTTTTGTTTACGTCCGACTATTATGCACACTTGGGCTAATGCAGACGATGGGATGATTTATGGCGTATGGAAATACCAAGATCTGGCCGGGAATCGAACCCGGGTCCTAGGGGTGAAAGCCCAGTACGCTATCAACTAGACCACCGAGGCCTAATCAGAAAATAGTAAGGTAAGGAAAAACACTTTTGGAAATTCGCTTCAAGCACGCCAGCGAACCAGCTGTACGTCGCAATTAATAATTGGAATTCTCTAATATACCTGGCACTACACTATCCATAATAAGGTAGTTCTACAATAACCTTGCAATAAATTGCAATGGTTTTCAATTACTGTGGTGCAACTTACATCAGCAGCTGTACGTGGTACGACCCGTGTGTACTTCATTCCATTTACAACTTATGCAAACTACTACACTTAAAGCAGACTCAATTATTTCTCTCTACTTTTGGACGTAAACAGTTTACGAGCCCTTAAACATTTCACCTTTTTATTAAAGCTGCCTCTACCTTACGTATTTTTCGGCTAGAAGAAGCGTTATATTTACTTTACGATTTGTCGTTAAATATTTTAACAACCGTTTCATACTTAAAGTTTTGGCCGAACAAACGTATACTATGATAATATTAATATAATCACCGCAAGCTGTTGTACACTGTTATCAATGTACAGATTTTTTTAAAAATCTTATACTTTTCTTGAATTTCTTTTCAGACCGTCATGGTTTTTATTAAATTTTGATTGGCTATCGTTTAGATAATGTTATACTGATTTTTCTCTGTTAAAAACTTCTACGATACATTACAGCAAAATTCAAATGTATACATGAAATCTGATCAAAATTGTAAACTCTTAAGGGCTAAAACAAACACACACACGCGCGCGCGCGCGCGCACACACACACACACACACACACACACACACACACACACACACACACACACACACACACACACACACACACACACACACACACACACACACACACACACACACACACACACACCACCCTACATACATTTTTAAAAACCGAATGTCAAAGAAGTTCAAATATGATAAAATATTTGAAAAACAATTCGTATTATTCACCAGTACGCAAAGAAATATAATGTACTAAAATAAAATCTACTGAATTTGTGTTTTAAAATGTGGCCACCATTACGGAATTTCAATCTTCTCCAATAGAAAAGCTTTGCCATAACACGTCGTCTAATGCAACTAATAGTAACGAATTTGCATCGTCTGGCGTATTGCCAAATATCCAGGAATTTAATTCAACGATGAAAAAATCAATAAAATTTTTTTTCTGAAAATAACAGTTGTAAAGTCAATTGTTTAAAATTTCTAGTTTTTAATTGTATACAATTTGTTTTTTTATTATTTTTTGTGAAGCAGTTAGATTACCGGTTTCTACAAATTGACTCGATTGTCCAAAACTGCTGAAGTGCCAAGATTACTGACTATTTTCATTGATTTGTTCAAACTAAATTCAAATCAGTCGACGTAATTTTTAGGTACGAAAGATAAAACTGATTTCACATTTAACACAATTCGACGGACTAAAACTTAAAAGTGAAAAGTGAAATTTAAAAACGGGGTTCACCATTTTTTCGAAAAAAACTTACGTCAATTGATATTACAAATCATTTTTAATAAAAGTTGCTTTCTAGATGGGGTATTCCAAAATGGCTCACCTTTCAAACACAAATACCAGAGATTTTATTTTCAATAATAAAATTTAATTTAATTCTGTAGAATAACATTTCTTGTTACAGAAATATTTTTACTTCTGAAACTCGGGGATTTACCGATAGAAGTGAAGCTTTTTTGTTGATTCTATTGTTGCTGAATATATAATTAGTTTGACTATATAATTACAAATATCTAGTAATATTTAAATAAATAAATATGTGAACACAGCTTATATATTATATACTGTACTTATAATAAAATATCAGTTGTTTTATATTAATTCGTAACGATCAGTTGATTTCACTGAACATCTGATAAGCTATAATAAGTTTCAGGTTATTTTAATAAAAACTATCAATATTAACAACAATTATTATAAACGTTTATATTAATTTCGATTGAATTTTAACCGTTACAACGTGCACGCGTTCTTCGACTGAGGAAAAATACCGAAACCAAACAAACATATACGCGTAGTTTTCATATAATACGCGTGTACTATTATCGAAAATGAAAAAGATAAAGAAAGAGGGGGAAATTCGTGTGCTCGTTTGTTCCTTTTTTCCGTTACATTCTTCCGTTCGACAGACATTTGTCTATTCACTTTTCTCGCCAAAGCTCACATTAAAAGCTCCGCTTCAAAAAAAAATAATCGAAAACTTGACTTAGATTTGAGTATCGGATGTTGCCTCGCACATTGCACATTTTGCACTAGAATTCCCTCGCAAATACAAAAAATCCCTCGCTAATACAAAATTCTCTCGCTAATACCGAAAATCTCTCGCTAATACAAAAATCCCTCGCTAACACAAAAATCCCTTGCTAATACAAAAATCCCTCGCTAATACAAAAATCCCTTACAAATACAAAAAATCCCTCACTAATACAAAAATCCATTGCTAATACAAAAATCCCTTGCTAATACAAAAATCCCTCGCTAACACAAAAATCCCTTGCTATTACAAAAATCCCTCGCTAATACAAAAACCCTTGTTAATACAAAAAATCCCTCGCTAATACAAAAATCCATTGCTAATACAAAAATCCCTTGCTAATACAAAAATCCCTCGCTAATACAAAACCCCTTGCTAATACAAAAATCCCTCGCTAATACAAAAATCCCTTGTTAATACAAAAATCCCTCGCTAATACAAAATTCCCTTCCTAATACAAAATTCTTTCGCTAATACTAAAAATCCCTCGCTAATACAAATATCCCTTGCTAATACAAAAATCCATTGCTAATACAAAAATCCCTTGCTAATACAAAAAATCCCTCGCTAATACAAAAATCCCTTGCTAATACAAAAATCCCTCGCTAATACAAAAATCCCTCGCTAATACAAAATTCTCTCGCTAATACAAAACCCCTTGCTAATACAAAAAATCCCTCGCTAATACAAAAATCCCTTGCTAATACAAAAAATCCCTCGCTAATACAAAAATCCCTTGCTAATACAAAAAATCCCTCGCTAATACAAAAATCCCTTGCTAATACAAAAATCCTCGCTAATACAAAAATCCCTTGCTAATACAAAAAATCCCTCGCTAATACAAAAATCCCTTGCTAATAAAAAATCCCTCGCTAATACAAAAATCCCTCGCTAATACAAAATTCTCTCGCTATTACAAAAAATCCCTCACTAATAAAAAAAATCCCTCGCTAATACAAAAATCCCTCGCTAATAGTTACACTTTTGGACTAACAATATGCAGGCTTACCGCCGAGTGTTGTTATCCATAAAGATAAATTAATACCTGAACATCTTCAGTTTGCACGTAAAACCTTGTACGTGCAATAAAGTGCGACCAAACATCGGCCCCACGTACCGTACAGAGCACGTATCTAATATCCCTGACATTCCGTACACTAGAAGCTGAACGTGCTGCATTTTAAAAGCCTTGTATAATCTAGAGCAAGCATCGCGACAATGTTTGTCCTGCAGTAGGTATTTTGAAGTAAAAACTTCATCATCATGCTTGCAGTGTAAACATTATTAGTATTCGTAAAAGGAATGAGTCTACCAGTGAGCTGACTGTTTCTGCTTACATTATTGACTCAGTGCTCTACGAAACTAAACAACATGAGTTGAAAACTAGTTGCTAAGCTTTTTTACATTCAATATTTATTTGTTTAAAATTACGTATGTACGAAGAATGTTAAATATTAAATATTTAATTAATATTTACGCCACTATTCTGAGTACACAACTAAACTATTATTATTTATATTACAATTAAATGTGAAATATTCCAAAATATTAACAATGTTTCTCCTGCACTACAAACAATGTTTGAAGTAAATACTTCATCGGGAGTAAAAAAGTTCATCATTTTTTTTTTTTTTTTTTTTTAACGTCCGACTATTGTACACACTTGGGCAAATGCAAACGATGGGATGATTTATAGCGTATGAAAATGCCAAGCCCTCGCCGGGAATCGAACCCGGGTCCTCAGGGTGAAAGCCTAGTACGCTATCCACTAGACCACCGATAGCAAGACGGCTTAGGCTTGCAGTGTAAACGTAATTAGTATTCGTAAAAGGAATAAGTCTATCAGTAAGCTGACTGTTTCTATTTGAATTATTGACTCTATGTTCTACGAAACTAAAGAACGAAAGTTCGAAAATAGTTCCTGACTTTGAACAAAGTTTTTTGCATTCAATATTTATTTGTTTAAAATTATGTATGTACGAAGTTAAATATTAAATATTTAAATTAATATTAACAAGTATTACATTATATTACAACTAAACGTGAAATATTCCAAAATATTAATGGGTACGCTTATTTCTCAGATACTGTTTAAGAATTAACCGACATTTTGAATATTGTTTAAACTGTTGAAATGTTTAGATACAAATAAAAGAAAATTATATTCCTAATATTTCTATAAACACTACACAACCATAATTGTTAAAAAAAATATGTTTTATTAAAAAAAATTGTTGTGTTCACTATAAATACGACTATTATTACTTCTACTTATAGAGCCTTGAGTAGTTAAGGAAAACATTAAGATATAGGCTACTATACCACACTTAATAAAAAAATAAACTTTAATAAAACGGAAAAACGTAAAAGGCTTTGGCATGTTTCCAGCAATATTTATAAATAATCGGCGGACATAGCTGTTTCGCTAACGTGATAGAAGCAAAATTTCAAAAGTAGTTCTCCATCAATTGTATTTTTTGAAATTTTTATCTTATCATAATAAGAAATCAAACTGAACTTTCATATTACATGGAAAAAACGGAAATAAACCCCGACCGCCGTCAAATTAAATTGTTTCCTAATATCAACGGATATTGTAAATTCACAATGCTAGTTAATGATGTTTTAGTAATACAGATTACCATGGTGAAATCATATTTCGGAAAACATTTGACATATATATACACAGACACACACACACACACACACACACACACACACACACACACACACACACACACACACACACACACACACACACACACACACACACACACACACACACACACACACACACACACACACACACACACACACACACACACACACACACACACACACACACACACACACACACACACACACACACACACACACACACACACACACACACACACACACACACACACACACACACACATATATATATATATATATATATATATATATATATAAAAAAATCTAGCCGCCTCGGTGGTCTAGTGGATAGCGTACTAGGCTTTCACCCCGAGGATCCGGGTTTGATTCCCGGCGAGGGCTTGGCATTTTCATATGCTATAAATCATCCCACCGTTTGCATTAGCCCAAGTGTGCACAATAGTCGGACGTTAAACACAAAAAAAAATAATAAAAAAACAAAAAAAAATTTTATATTATATTTCTCAACAAGTATTACGTCACTAACGTTCCACAGTTTATAATAATTTCGTGATGTTTGTAAAACTACTTTTGAACTTGAAGTATCTGAACGTAACGCTAAATAAATAATTCAGCACTGTTTCCATTCCGCAGTTTCCCTTCTCCCTACTTGTACCGAGGAAGTTAATAAGCGAGCAAAACATTAAACACGGGAAATGGTCTCGGACCACTTTCAACCGCCCTCTCCCCAATCTCCAGTAACTTGTTATTTAATGTGAGATTCAAAATTACTTCGCCCTTTGTTCTGAACTTCAGTATGTTTACAGTGTCATTGGCGTTATTTTAATAAAAAGCGCGACACGTAACTGTCTCGCGGAGAAGATTGAATCGAATTTCCGGAAATTAGTTTTAAATGTTTTCGAACACGTCTTTCCACAATCAAAATCAACATATATTAACAATTTTTAAGGAATTCCTATTGACAAGCGAACTATTGAATCAGGAAACATGATAAGATTCGGGATATTAAAATGGTTACCGATTCTGACCACTAGATAACATTTTGAAAAAGGTCGTTAAAAATACAGTCAAAAATATTTAAAAATACTCATGTATTAAATATTCATACTATATGAATATTATTTCACGATTTATGAGTTTTTCAAAAATTTATAATACCCGCCATTTTGAAACTGTTAAACGAATGTTACTGGTTAAAAAAAGCGTAAAAGCAATTATCATAATCGAATTTTGTGCTATGTTTGAATTAAATTATGTCGAAAATTTACAGCGGTAAAAGCAGATTTTTTTAAATGATAAAATATAGAATATTTTGAGAAATTGGCAATTATCACGTCAGCTAGACAGCATATTGAGAATACGAAAAAGAATTTCCCCCGGCTAAAAGTTCATTTTAATGTATTTTGTGTGTATTTTGTTGCTGAATATGATAAGCAAATCAGATTTTCTAAAAAATTGTAGGAATGTTATAAAATTTTTAAGATTTGAAAAGACCGCTATATTGAAGATGTGGACTGAATTTTTCTGGTTAGTGATCTTACTATAACCGGTTTTTATACCAAGTTAGTGTGAAGTCGGACCACAATCACACACACGCGCGCGCGCACACACACACACACGCGCGCGCACACACACACACACACACACACACACACGCACGCACACACACACACACACACACACACACACACACACACACACACACACACACACACACACACACACACACACACACACACACACACACACACACACACAATTTTCAAAAACCCTGTTGTGGATCTCACTTAAATGGCTCCGTTAGTACGTTTCCCAACGGAAAATCGCTAAAAATAAAGTTGTAAAGTCAGGTAATAAATGTTAGACGGGAAGTACAGTACATGACAGCAAATGTATGGAAGTAATACAAGTCCGTGAGTGTGTTGGCATTCTCGCCTCGTGACAAGTGGATCTCTGAGTGTATTGGAAAGTCGAGCAACGTAGTCTGTAACAGTTACAAGGTCGTTTATCTTCTTTAATCTGTCACAAAGCATCTTGAGTAACAACCACACATTCCTTTATCACTTAAACTCGGCAATCAATCATAAAGGAAGAGTGAATTTATTCTTACCAATTTTCAACATGTTTTAAGGACGTTTTTGATATTGGATTTTGCGGGACGCAAAATATGTTTATATTTGCATATAACAGTATGTTTTGCGCCGTCACAAGTCTTATAAAAAATGAAATATAATTAAAAATGTTTACGTTTCCGCGTTTACGATCGAACCGGAGTTGTGTGTCAGGCACACGTGATAACCACTACACTACGGAAACTATGAAGCAATTTAGACGATTTAGGTAAGTGAAATAAATCGTTAATTTAATTTTGACAGTTGCATTAAAATATCAATTGTTTTCTATTATTTCGTAAAGATCAGCTGATTTCACTGAACAGCTGATAGGTTATAATAAGTTACAGTTGTGTTGTTAAAAACTAGCTATGTTAATTTGACGTTTTTTCGACCAAATTATGGTAATTAAAATAAAAAAGTAACAGACAAGATACACGAATTTTTTTTCGTTCAATAGAACAAATTTTTCGTTTTAAAAGGAAGCTATTTATTATCGATTTTTCGTTGCAATTACAGCGGAAAATACGGTAAAACGTTATCACTTCTTTTTTATCAATTTTTTTCCGATTTGTTTCAAAGTGTTCAGAATAATCGATTTTGATAATATAGCTTGGTCAAGTCTGTTCAACATTTCAAATTTCAAAAATATTTTTAAGTGAATACTTCTTATGGCGGGGTATGTATGTATGTTTCGCACAGGAAAAAAAATTAGTTTGCCGTCATGCATCACGCTTATATATATATATATATATATATATATATATATATATATATATATATATCATATCATATCATATACTTTGGATATACTACTTTTTATGGCGGGGTGTGAATGCATGTTTTGTACGGGAAAAAAATTCAGTTTGCCGTCACGCATCACGCACTTATATATGTTTTGTTTTAAAATGTATTTTTGAAGTGAAAACTTTATGTTCGCGCCATTACATTACTTACCCAGTCCAACTTAATTATTTAGTTTTGTGTCAAATGCTAACTGTGTAACAGTGACGTTTTATTCGTTTATTATATATTGGTAGATGTGAATAATAAATATTTAAATTATTTTAAACGCCATTATACAACTTATCCAGTCCAACTTTATGTAGTTTTATGACGTGTTAACTGTGTAACAGTGACGTTTTATACGTTATTATATATTGGTAGGTGTAAATAATAAATATTTAAATGCCATTATACTACTTACCCAGTCCAACTTTATTTAGTATTTAGTTTTATGACAAGTGTTAACTGTGTAACAGTGACGTTTTATACGTTATTATATATTGGTAGGTGTGAATAATAAATATTTAAATGCCATTATACTACTTACCCAGTGCAACTGAATTATATAGTATTCACTTTTGTGACATGTGTTAACTGTAGGATACAACAGTGACGTTTTAATAATATTTTATACTTCTTAATATAATATTTTTAATTTGAAAGTTTATGTGTGTATTTTTGTTTGTTATTCAATTACACATTAACTACTGGACCGATTGAGATGAAATTTAAAATGAACATGGTTTAGATACCTGAGATGGACATAGATGTATTATCGTTTTAAAAATCTGAATCCCTGTTATTATTTATTATAAAATTATTGTTTATAAGCTTACATTTGCAATGATTTTAATTGAAACAATCTTATAATTCCAAAAAACCTGCCTTTCCAAATTAAAATATTGCAGTTTCCATTGAAGTTGGTATTTACAATGACAATTAATAAGTCACAGTGTACGATATTAAAAGTAGCAGGATTACATTTGGGACTCCGTGCTTCTCACATGGTCACTTATAGCCCATTCTAGGGTCGAGTAGCAAAAATCTATGTCTTGGCAAAAAACCATAAAATCATATAATATTGTATTTTTAGAAATATATTAAACTGAAATGAACGTACTCATGATTTTGAAAATCGACTATAAATTTTATTTTGTGGTGTAAAATATATAGCCATAACCCGTGATAAGAAGTAGTCTTGCGACTGCCACCTTTTTTTAATTAATACCTTTTTTTTAAATAACCAGAGTTTAAGAAATAAGGAAAATAATTCTACGACGGTCGGGATTCTTTCTGTATTTTGAATGTAATTCAAACGTTTTAAACACTAACTTACGGAGATTTTAATGCTGACTATTATTTTAAAATCAGATTTTCAAAAAAAATAGAACATGGTACACAAATATTTTATTGAATTCGCTTTCGTTACGTCCAGCGTGAAGGTGCGTGCGTCATGTTTCTAACTGAATATCTTAAAACTTACAGGTACGTCAACGTACGGCTCAGGTTCACCAAACTTCATACTTCGCGCAACGAAGCCGAACACACCTTACCGGGCGATTAATCATGCACGGAAATAAAACAACCTGACAGAATATTACTTCAAAAACTGAATATTAAATACAGAACAAAGTTCCGTTAAACTTATCGTGTAAATCTTTTCAGTCAGAAAAGTCAGAAAGTACGTGCCTTACTTTCAAAGTACCGGCAATTAGTCCAGCAGCAGTTTATAAAACACAGGAAGCAACGCTTGTCGCTCACTTCCGCGGGTTCGCTTCAATTTAACGCTTAACGAAAATTGATTTGTAAACTTTATCGATGTATTTACTGCCGTGCTTTCACAAATGACAAATGTACTTTGAAACTTTTCAGTAGAACTTTATGTGGCAAAGAAGTGGCATATGCTGTTTTTTGCTGACGTTAGGGAAATTAATTTCCCGAAAAACCGTACATATTAGCATTTTAAACTTTTAAATCTCATTAGATTTGCAAAAAGTTAACCCTGACCACCGTAAAAAATATTTTTTTTTATTTCAAAATGTTTACAAACGTCAAAACACTATATATACATTTTAATGCTAATTACGACGAAATTGTTAGATTTTTAAAAAATTTTGAAGGAGAAGAAAATTTTATAAAATTTGAATTGGTCGCCATTTTGAAACTGTTAAACGGATTTTGTTTAAAGACGAAATTTTTCATGATACCTGACAACAATTATTGTGGGTAAACGTAATCGTTTATATATATATATATATATATATATATATATATATATATATATATATATATATATATATATATATATATTATAATATAATATATATTATATAAAATATATACATATGTAAGCCGCCTCGGTGGCCTAGTTGATAGCGTATTGGGCTTTCACCCCGAGGACCCGGGTTCAAAAAACATGTATTATTGTAACGTCACCTAAAAAAGAATCTGGAAGGTAAGACAATTGTTAATTTTTAGGTTTCGGGTCTGGGTCTTCAATTTAATTTACATAAAATATGATTTTTTTTAATACTTGAACGGCTTTTAAATTGCTTAAAACTCTTTGGATACAAAATGCTCCTTTATTGGAACAATAATGGAATATGTAACCGAAAATATTCCACTAATCATAAAGCTAATATTGATGTTTTGTTTGGAATTATATTTTTCTTCTTTTTCTTTACAAAATTATCAGAATGTTTCCGTTGCGTTGTATCGAAACAGGGAATAAGTAAAAGCTTTGCTATACAGGATGTTGCCCTTGATCCTTCTGCCGCAGGAAGGATTCACGCCGTCTGCACAACGCTGCAGTTATCGATCCTACTTCTCCTACTAAGGGTGTGTCAGCTTACAGATGCCGCCTAAATCTTATACATACACACACACACACACACACACACACACACATATATATATATATATATATATATATATATATATATATATATATATATATATATATATATATGTAGTACAACAGTGTAATTTGTGTGAGTCTATTGTGTATTTCTTATTACGTCAGCGTGACAGCTGCCTGTACAGAACACATATATTGTTTTTTAATTGTTTTTATTCAGTTAAAAGTAAGTTAAACAAATTTACGTTAACTCTGAAACCTTACAGTCGTTTGTTAACTTTGTATATAAGAAAATAAAACCTGTCGGCGGTCAGGGTTTATTTTTACTGTAACTTTGATTCATTTCAAATTCGCTGTACGACGTTATGTGAGCCAAATCAGGATCGAAACCTGATGTATAAGTTTTAATCGATTATGTCCGTTATTCATTTTTTTTTCGTTCATAATTAGGGAACAAATAAAATAATTAGTGGTTTTAAGAAAACTCATTACGTAACCGGCTTTTGTCCAAAATTGGTTTATTTATGTATTTTGAAATTTATAAAGTCACACAATTAAACTTACTGACAGACGTTTAAGTGAAAAGCGCAATTTCGGAGACAGACGACTGAAAATGGAAATATCCACGAAAATATAATTCGATGTTTTTCAGGATAAATTTATAACATAACATTCTTTATTAATGTTGCAAAGGTAAAGTAAAGCTATAGAAACATTATTCCTAAATTAAGGTGAAACAGTGTATACTTCAAAGGCTGCGAGACTGAGGGAGAGCTTAGCATTAGGAGGGAGGGTATGTGGATTCTAAATACCAGACCGCCAGTCAGTCTACCGGTCAATGAGTTATTTTTTAAATTTTTTTTTATGGCGAAAAGCACATTGAGGCTATTATCGCATCCCTAAATGTAAGTGTGAGTGTAAAGTGTTAAAGTCGTAAGTGTAGTGTTGTAAGTGCAAGTGTGTGTTAGACTCGGGTACCGCGAGGGACGTCTAAATCCTCTCAATAGGTGCAGCTGGTCTATGAGTGCTATTCTCTGTAATAATAATAATAATAATAATAATAATTGCTTCACGCAAACGGCGTTGAACTTGTAGATAGTAGTCCTTATTGACCGTTTCACCTGGTGGCAGGAATTCATGATGCACTATGCCATTAATATCGAAGAACACAGTCATAACCTTCACGTTCGACCGTACTTGTCGAGCCTTTTTCGGTCTTGGCGAGCCAGAATGCCTCCACTGGGATGATTGAGCCTTAGTTTCGACGTCATATCCCTAAATCCATGTTTCGTCACCTCTTATAATACGTTTCAGTAATTCTGCATCGTCGTTGATTTCACTTAGTGACTCCTCAGCAACTTCCAACCGCCGCTGTTTTTGTTCAAAATTCAACAATTTTGGAACGAATTTTGCTGCCACGCTTTTCATACATAAAACATTGGAAACAATGTGATGACATGATCCAATCGATATGCCAACATCATCAGCGATCTCTCTAATTGTGATTCGGCGATTTTTCATAACAATTTCTTTCACTTTTTCTACGTTTTCATCGGTTGTTGATGTGCTGGGACGTTCAAGGCGTTCATCATCTTCAACGTCTTCCCAGCCTTCTTGGAAAGGCTTATACCACTCGTAAACTCTTGTTTTACTCATAGCGGACTCACCATAGGCCTTTGTTAACATTTCACACACTTTGTTACAATTTATTCCATTTTTTACGTAAACTTTTATACAAATTCTTTGATTCATTTCTTTTAACAAACGAAAATCGCCGAGCTCATAAAAATACGTCTAACCTTAGTGGCTGTCACAGACGAAGTCAACAATGAAAACAGCTGAAAGTTCTATCATACTTAAAGGGCATGTATACCAACAAAATAAAAAAAATATTTGACAATCGGGTTCTCCAAGCCTGCGAAGTTTAAAAATTCTCGTTACTTTCTGAAGACTCCTCGTATACCACAGTGTTCTTAATTGCTGCAAGTTTTTACGGTAGTTGTGTTTGCAAAGACAGGAATGAAATTAAAGTATTTGTTAACAAAATTCTATTTGCACTTCTTTATAGAACAAACACTCCCCGATTGGTTCCGTATTGAGGGATATTTTATTTCCCTAACACATTGTGGGAAATGGCTAGTAATAAACTGCCAAACATTGCTCACAACACCGTAGCTAAACTGGCAGAAGTGGACTTGAGAGTGAAAATAGAATGAAGATGATGCTGCATCTGACCCCAAGGAATACACAAGTATTGAATTGTACCAGACAGTGGGAACACTAGGCCCTCCTACCAATCCTGAATTGAAAGATTTAATAGGTAGGGTAAAACATCTTAAATCAAAAGGAGGAGATGGGTTTAAAAACGTCTATCGGAAGCAGTGCAAAACGAGAAGTGATGAAACTGTAACAAAGGAATTTATAATAAAAGGTAAAAGCACAATAAAATAAAGAAAACAAGTTGTAAGAAAAAGACCTATTACAGGACAGTAATATCAGGGCTAAGAGGAAACGGTGCTCCTGGTGGAGTGTCAGGAAACAGGATCCTCTATGTGGAGTAAGATGGGTAGTAGAAATTAAAAGAATTATGAAATTAATAGGCATAGCGGTTTGAAGGTGTACCCGAATTTATACCAAGGATAAGCTGTGCGTTGGTTGTGCGGAAGGATAAGAAAACTGCAGTTCACATGATTGTGACGTTATTACCAACAGGAGGCGAAGAGAGAATAAAGGTTCTCCAGCTGACGCTAATCGATGGGCTGTTCGTTGTGTGAAACAATTTACTGAACTAATAACAAAGAGACAGTATTTGTTTGAGGTTCCAAAGTTAAGTAATTTTGGAACCGCAAAATCAAGAAACACACAAACACAATAGTTGAAAAAATCTCACACTGACACGTTCAGTAATTAATTGCATTTGAAAGTTAGAATAACAGAAAGTCAATCGTCAGACAGCTGTTGATACAGTGACTGTGATTTGCAAGGCAGTGGTCATTGATTTTATTGTAACCACTGAGGCCAAGAGGAGTAGGGGGGTATTTACTCTTGCACTTTGTTTACTGTGGTTCCATGTGGACACGTTTCTGCTTTTGTTTTGTTATTGTTTGTACTTTTGTTGTTTACGTTTTAATATAACTTTAAATCGTATTGTTTCCAATAGCGCAAAGTTTCCGTATTTACAGCGCCATTCCAACAGAAAATGAACTATTGGTGCTGCCGTTTTTGAAAAATCCAAACACAGGACTGTTAACGGAACGCCAGTCCTGATATGTAGATCACTTTTTGATGAGTCATTAGAAATGGCGTGCGTTTCTGTCGCAATTTTAATTGTGCGATTTAATTGGCAAAATAATAGATTTTGTGTAATGGCTTTAGCGAATTAGTTATACGGTAGTACTATCCCCTAAACAGTTTCAAAATTGCAGCCGTTTTGAATCTTTAGATTCATGATATATTTGTCTTTAGTTTTTTTTTAAAGTCATTTTATATTCATAATAAGCATTATAAACTTCATAAATTGGCATTTTTAGTTTTCAATATAATTTGAATTTAGGAATTTCATAGTAGTCAGAGTATATTTCCGATTTGATTTCGATGTTTAAAATGCAAATATACACAAATACACAAATTTTATCAGTGGTTATAATCCTATTGTTAGATTTTCTACAAAAAATGGTAAATATTTTTGAATAGAAGAAAAAATAATTCGAACTTAGGAATTTCATAGTAGTCAGAGTATATTTTCGATTTGATTTCGATGTTTAAAATGCAAATATACACAAATTTTATCAGTGGTTATAATCCTATTGTTAGATTTTCTACAAAAAATGGTAAATATTTTTGAATAGATGAAAAAAATAATTCGAACTTAGGAATTTCATAGTAGTCAGAGTATATTTTCGATTTGATTTCGATGTTTAAAATGCAAATATATGCAAATTTTATCAGTGGTTATAATCCTATTGTTAGATTTTCTACAAAAAATGGTAAATATTTTCGACTAGATGAAAAAAATAATTCGAACTTAGGAATTTCATAGTAGTCAGAGTATATTTTCGATTTGATTTCGATGTTTAAAATGCAAATATATGCAAATTTTATCAGTGGTTATAATCCTATTGTTAGATTATCTACAAAAAATGATAAATATTTTTGATTACATGGAAAATAGTTTGAAATGCCATTCTCGAGTAGGTATATATTAAAAAAATGCAAATTATAAAAGTAAGAGAGTGAGACAAACCTGACTGACGTACTAACTAAAATAATCAGCGAACTATAGTTACTTAAATGAGTATCGTAGTAAGACAAAAATTTTGAACTTTGGAAAGAGCGCCGATTTACAAGGTGTGGCATTTAAATACGTGGGTTCTAGTGCAGCACCACAGCAAGTTTGAACATGTCTATGTCTGTTCATGCTTCCCCTTTTCCCCACCCTGAGCGCTAAGAACAGTCTGAAAAAACTGAAAAAATACAAAGTGCTCAGATGGAGCGACGAGTTAACTTAGAGTTTCTTGTGAAACTGGAGAAAACTGCTGCCGAAGCTCATACCATATTAACGGAAGTGTACGGAAGTGAAGTTTTATAACGCTCATTATTTCTTGAGTTGTTTAAAAGTTTTAAGGAGGGACAGGAACGACCGAAGACGATCCGCACTCTGGACGACCCTCAGGATCAAAAACGGGCGACTATATGCAGACAATTAGTAAACTGATAATTGGAAATCGTTGTCTGATTGAATGCTTGCTGAAATCTCAGAAATTAACAAAGAAAGTGTCCTTCACGTTTTGTTTGAATCATTGAGAATGCAGAAAATTTGCGCAAAAATTGTGCCAAAACCTCTCAGTGCAGAGCAAAAGGAATCAAGAATGAACGTTTGCGCTAGCGTTTTAAACACACTGATAATGATTCAGAATCGTGACACAGAATTACTGCTTGCGATTATTCGTGGCTTTTTACCTATGATTGTGAAACAAAACGTCAGTCCGTGCAAGGGTAGAGCTCCACCTAACCGTTGCAAAATAAGCGTAAAAAAGCAAATCAAAATTCGAGTTTTTTTTTGTCTAGCGTGGAATTGTCTGCGTTCCCTCCGACACATCCTTATTTCACGATTCTGACAGTCTTGAAATACACACACACACACACACACACACACACACACACACACACACACACACACACACACACACACACACACACACACACACACACACACACACACACATATATATATATATACACACATACACACACACACACACATACACACACACACACACACACACATACACACACACACACACACATCACACACACACACACACACACACACACACACACACACACACACACACACACACACACACACACACACACACACACACACACACACACACACACACACACACACACACACACACACACACACACACACACACACACACACACACACACAAAATAAGCGTACATAAGCAAATCAAGATTCGAGTTTTTTTGTCTAGCGTGGAATTTTCACCTCACACACATCCTTATTTCACATTCTGACAGTCTTGAAATACAAACACACACACACACACACACACACACACACACACACACACACACACACACACACACACACACACACACACACACACACACACACACACACACACACACACACACACACACACACACACACACACACACACACACACACACACACACACACACACACACACACACACACACACACACACACACACACACACACACACACACACACACACACACACACACACACACACACACACACACACACACACACACACACACACACACACACACACACACACACACACACACACACACACACACACACACACACACACACACACACACACACACACACACACACACACACACACACACACACACACACACACACACACACACACACACACACACACACACACACACACACACACACACACACACACACACACACACACACACACACACACACACACACACACACACACACACACACACACACACACACACACACACACACACACACACACACACACACACACACACAATAAATTAATGTGCAAATATTTTGCACTAAATTTGTCTTCTTTGTGAACGAGTGAGAAAACGAAGATCCGATTTGATAAAGAGCTCCTGGATGCTTAACAAAGACAGCATCACCGTTTTGGCTCACTCACCGTAACTGGTTCCTGTGACTTTTTTCTTATTTCCTACGATCAAATAGGAGCTTAAGGTTCCACAGTATGGAAGCGATGAAATCGTCGGCAAAAGCGATGGAGGTTCTCAACATGCTGACAGAATCGGACTTCCAACACTGCTTTGAAAAATGGAAAATTCGTAAGGAGCGTTGTAGAGATCGGCAAGGACCGTATATTGGAGGGTATAAACTTTGTATAGTAATTGGTGATAAATAAAATTTTTTATAACACTAGTCTGGTCATTTAATTGACATACACACACACACACACACACACACACACACACACACACACACACACACACACACACACACACACACACACACACACACACACACACACACACACACACACACACACACACACACACACACACACACACACACACACACACACACACACACACACACACACACACACACACACACACACACACACAAGTTTTGTTTTTTGTACGATAATATTTTTGAATATTTGATTTAATCATCGCCAATTTGAGTTAAACGCTGCATAAATCAGCATTCCGATTTTTCAAAATTCATTGAAATTAACAAATACTCTGACAGTGAACAGGGTTCATTTTCATATTTTTAATATAAATTTAAATTTAAAATCCGAGTGCATACGTAGATTTTAATACCGATTATGACGGTGAAACGAAACGTTCACAAAGAGTAAGCTAATTTTTGGAAAATTAGCTTCTATCACGTCAACGTGGCAGTTGCATGTCACAAATATTTTTTGTATAATAGGTAGCAATAGTGACATAAAACAATGTTTATCAAAGCAAGTACTTAGTTTATCTGTGGAATGTCGTGTCGTCTGTAATGTAACGACGCGGACTGTACCGCTTGTCCAAATGAAAAAAAAAAATTTTGTTCATATTTAATAGTTCTTGATACATTGGTTGAAAATTTTTTGTTCAGGTCCGTAACACTAAAATATGTATAATATAGAACAAACCTCAAAAATCTTTTTTTTGGCTTCTTTCAAGGTTTGTAATTTTTCATAGATTTTTCTAACCTAATTAGTCGGAGTAAAAAAGTTCTATCAACTATGGATTTTGTAATAGTTATGGCTGCTCTATATGAATTCTATACGAAAAAAATTTCTATTCGTAATCAGTTTGTACTGCTTTAAAATGATACCCTACACTAAATGGCTAAAATTAACAGTTTTCACCCCTTAAAATTGTTTCGTCATCAGTCCTTACGTATTTTTGGAGTTCGAGCCGCTAAAGAAACATATTTATTAAAATTTCATAGTGTTCAATCACGTAGTTTTGCAGTGAATGATGCATTACCGACAGACAGAATGAAGGTCGGACACGCTTGCTAATTTATGAGTCCTTGGCTTTTCCTAATGACCTTAAAACGCAAACAAATATTTATTTCAAACTTAAACTTAAATTATATACAACAATTAACATAATTATAATAATTGATTTACTTGAAATAAAACCTCATTAGAGGTAAAGTCTCTTTTATTTTCTTTGAATGCGCCAGACTGAAGTCGATAAAACGTCCTTCTTAACGACATTCCTTGCAAGGAAAGGACAATTCGCTAATGAAGTACGCTTTAGGAGAAATAAACGTACGCAATGCCTTTTTATTTTCCGTCTTTAAAAAAAATGAAATAATTTTCGTTTTTACTTTATTTCTCCTCTTTTAAACAGCGGCTAGGTAAATAAAGGGTGGTAAAATAATATGGTAACGGCTTCAATTCTTACGTTTTACAAGATAGAAAAACGTGTAACTCAACATTTTAAATCTTTTGATGGCTTTAATTTACAAAATATTTCAATCTTGCGTTCCAAATATACTGGCTAACATTTGATATATTTGCGCAATACCATTTTTCTAATTACTGGAATCGGGATTTTGAAATGAGCACCGACATAATTTTTGAAATGCTTTTGATGGTTCGTTAAAAATGTGTGTGTGTGTGTGTGTGTGTGTGTGTGTGTGTGTGTGTGTGTGTGTGTGTGTGTGTGTGTGTGTGTGTATGTGTGTGTGTGTGTGTGTGTGTGTGTGTTTATGTGTGCGCGCGCGCGCGATTTGTGTGTATGTGTGTGTGTGTGTGTTTTGTGTGTGTGTGTGTGTGTGTGTGTGTGTGTGTGTGTGTGTGTGTGTGTGTGTGTGTGTGTGTGTGTGTGTGTGTGTGTGTGTGTGTGTGTGTGTGTGTGTGCGCGCGCGATGTGTGTGCGTGTGTGTGTGTGTGTGTGTTTGTGTGTGTGTGCGCGCGCGCGTCGCGTGTGTATCAGTGTGTGCACACACACGTGTGAGTGCGTGCGTGTGTGTGTTTGTGTGTGCGTGCGTACTTGTTTACTATTACTACTCTCACTTTCGCACTTTCAATTCGATTCGATTATCGTACTTCAATTATCGATTCGATTACATGATCATCACTTAGAAAAACCCATTAAGCAGTTTTTAAACATATATTTTAAACTTTTAAAAATTCATGTTTTTAAATTTATTTTCATATTTTTCAGAATTCATTTAAGTACTTGAAAAGTAATTGAAAAATTTAAAATCAAAACAAAAACATTAATTTTAAGTCTGTTTATGATGGGGAAATCAATATAAAAAAAATAGTAATATAAAAATATTTTTCAAAATTCCTTCCATCACGTCGGCGAGACAGCTGCGTGCAGCCATCAGTTTACTTAAAACGTTCTTAAAAACACGTTTACCTAGTTTCATTTCAGTGTAATTGAATTCAATTCATATCGATATAGATTTCCGTGAACACAGTCTAATTGGTTTTATATAAAAATTGTGTTGTAAATAATTGTATCATTGTTCACCAACAATATTTTACATTGATCGTAAATGGGATGTTTCGTTCTCTCTATGTCGTTCTTTTATTACCGTCAATTCAATTAATTTAGAAAACATTATATATAAAATAAAACCACTTCATTTAATGAAAATGTTATTATAAAAACTAGAATATAACCAATATAATTTTATTGCTCTCCGTTTGTTTGTCTGCTTATGCGTGTGCCAGAAGATTAAAGTAATTCATTAACTAGTTTTAACTAGTTTTATTAAATCTAGCAGATGAGTTTAAAATGCTTTTATATCAAAATCTATTTAAACAAAAAAAAACAGATTTTTTTGTCATACTAAAATCTGATAATTAAAATCTGATAACTTTTTGTTTTACTACTTTTATTAACGTAAATATGGTCTACGTATCGCTGTAGTCGGATATGGGTGTCGTTGCAGTAACGATGTTTTGAAACCATGACCTTCAGATACGCTGTTCAGAGACTGGCTACATCGACCACAGTTTTACTGTTAAAAACAGATTTCTTTAAAATTGGATCTAACAATTTTTATCATATTTTTATAAGTGTATATATATTTAAAACAAACTTAAAAATAACGAATAACGGTAATTTCACGCTTTTCATTCGCAATCTTGAACTTTCTTACACGAGATGTTCCATTTCTTTCGAATTTTTACAAATTTTCAGTCACCCCTTTGTGCCAATTTCTAGATTCTAACTGCAACGAAAGCAGAATGAAAGTGATATTTTGTAAAATACGTTTTACTTGATGCTAAACAAAGCGAATAAGCAATTTGTGTAAAGGATTTTTTTTAGTTTTTACCAATAAAACCGTATCAAGAAATGTCTAAGAATAATTTCCGGGCACCCGCGTAACCGTAAATGATATAAGTAATTATTGTGTTGGATCTGAGATAAATTTAAAAGTTTTAGACAAATGAGAGTGGCGCAGTAAGATGGAATGTTAATTGCAGGAAGAAAGGAACACCTGCCTCTGTTCCTGTCTGTATCAGAGCCTGTCATGTACAAGAAATATGGAGGACTTTATGCGTTTTGCCGTCTCTTTCTTCCTTCACAGTAATTTATCCAGAGACTACTGCGCCAGGTACTTTACTTTTATCTGAAAAAAGGGAAATTTTACTCCTTTACTTTATTCCGTATTATATTCTAGAGAATGTATTGAAGACGAGCTAGCTACAAAATCTGAACGCAGGGATATTTTACTCCTTTACTTTATTCCGTATTATATTCTAGAGAATGTATTGAAGACGAGCTAGCTACAAAATCTGAACGCACGGATATTTTACTCTACTTTATTCCGTATTATATTCTAGAGAATGTATTGAAGACGTGCTAGCTACAAAATCTGAACGCACGGATATTTTACTCCTTTACTTTATTCCGTATTATATTCTAGAGAATGTATTGAAGACGAGCTAGCTAGCTACAAAATCTGAACGCACGAAATCTGAACGATATTTTACTCCTTTACTTTATTCCGTATTATATTCTAGAGAATGTATTGAAGACGTGCTAGCTACAAAATCTGAACGCACGGATATTTTACTCCTTTACTTTATTCCGTATTATATTCTAGAGAATGTATTGAAGACGAGCTAGCTACAAAATCTGAACGCATTTTTACTCTTTATTTTTACTTTTGATTCCGTATTATATTCTAGAGAATGTATTGAAGACGTGCTAGCTACAAAATCTGAACGCACGGATATTTTACTCCTTTACTTTATTCCGTATTATATTCTAGAGAATGTATTGAAGACGACCTAGCTACAAAATCTGAACGCACGGATATTTTACTCCTTTACTTTATTCCGTATTATATTCTAGAGAATGTATTGAAGACGACCTAGCTACAAAATCTGAACGCACGGATATTTTACTCTACTTTATTCCGTATTATATTCTAGAGAATGTATTGAAGACGTGCTAGCTACAAAATCTGAACGCACGGATATTTTACTCCTTTACTTTATTCCGTATTATATTCTAGAGAATGTATTGAAGACGTGCTAGCTACAAAATCTGAACGCAGGGATATTTTACTCCTTTACTTTATTCCGTATTATATTCTAGAGAATGTATTGAAGACGAGCTAGCTACAAAATCTGAACGCACGGATATTTTACTCTACTTTATTCCGTATTATATTCTAGAGAATGTATTGAAGACGACCTAGCTACAAAATCTGAACGCACGGATATTTTACTCTACTTTATTCCGTATTATATTCTAGAGAATGTATTGAAGACTCCTTTACTTTATTCCGTATTATATTCTAGAGAATGTATTGAAGACTACAAAATCTGAACGCAGGGATATTTTACTCCTTTACTTTATTCCGTATTATATTCTAGAGAATGTATTGAAGACGACCTAGCTACAAAATCTGAACGCACGGATATTTTACTCTACTTTATTCCGTATTATATTCTAGAGAATGTATTGAAGACGAGCTAGCTACAAAATCTGAACGCACGGATATTTTACTCTACTTTATTCCGTATTATATTCTAGAGAATGTATTGAAGACGAGCTAGCTACAAAATCTGAACGCAGGGATATTTTACTCCTTTACTTTATTCCGTATTATATTCTAGAGAATGTATTGAAGACGAGCTAGCTACAAAATCTGAACGCAGGGATATTTTACTCCTTTACTTTATTCCGTATTATATTCTAGAGAACGTATTGAAGACGACCTAGCTACAAAATCTGAACGCACGGATATTTTACTCTTTTATTCTGTATTATAATTTAAAAAATTAATCAGACGTATTACAGGGTCTATACCAAAAGTAGTAGGACTGATTTAAAAAAATGTTATTGAAGATATGTTTAAAATTCCTTAATATTCTTCGAAGTAGCACCCTTGGGCATCTACACGCTTAGAATAACGCTGCTGCTATTCGCCGTACGCCTTCTGGAAGTCAGCTTCGGGGATGCTGTTGAGAGCCCTTGTCGATGCTGCTTGAACGTTCTGAATCGAGTCAAACAATGTCCCTTTAGTTGTCTTTTCATCTGTGGGAATACAAAAAAGTCAGGTGGAGCAAGATCGGGACTGTAGGCGGGGTGCGGCAACGTGGCAACAATTGCGTCATGACGAGCGAGCCATGGCACAGTGCATTGTCGTGATGCAGCGTCTATTGTCGGAGTAGATTCACTAGGTCTCGCAGGCGGGTTAGCACTTCCTCTACATTTCTCTCACTCTGGCCACATTGTCGTCGGTTCGTGCCGTCCGGTGCGATGGTCGTCTTCAACGAGCTCCCTACCTTCTTTAAACAATGTGTGCTATTCAAAAACACTGGCGAGGCTCATTGCAGTATCCCCGTAAGCCGACAACCATTTCTTAGATCTCGGTTGCCGATTTCCCGAGTTTGACACAAAAATGTATCGAAAAACGCTGCTCGAGATTTTGACTCATGTTGTGCATCTACAACGGCAAACAAAATGCATCACAATATGCGATGTCTACACTAAACCAAAGCCCATAGCGACTGCGGCTGGTGTTTCTCTGTTGCTAAGTGTTCCCTCCATCTCGCCCAGCCAGCCAAACCCCTCTCCAAAGCTCCGCTTGCACTATAGAAAATCAGTCATACTACTTTTGGTATAGACCCTGTAACTTCAAAACCCAAATATAACGATATTCCTCTTTTATTCCGTCTTATATTTTAGAAAATATATTACAAACGTGCGACCTTTGAAATCTGAACGCAGGGATATTTTACTCTTTTAATTATTCCCTATTATACTATAAATAATGTACTGCAGATGTGCTACCTAATATTCTGGGTGCAGTAATACTGTACTATTTTACATTCCTTAGCACTGTAATATAAAAAAATGTAATCCAGACTTAATAGCTTCAAAATTTGGATGCAAGAACATTGTACTCTTTTATTTTCTTCCTCATTTTAATACTGTATAGAAAATGTATTGCAAACCTACAGGATTAAAATGCTAAATGTAGGGAAATTTTAATCGTTTATTGTTTTTCTTATTATATTACAACAGAGATTGTATTTCAGACAGGCTAGCTTTAAAACTGAATCCAGGGATATTTTACTCTTTTACTTTTTTCGCATTGTTACAGGAAATATATTGCAAACCTACTAGACTTAATTTTTAAAAGTAGGGAAATTTTAATCGTTTACTATTTTTCTTATTACATTACAACAGAGATAGTATTGCAGACAGGTTAGCTTCGAAATTAAATGCAGGTACATTTTAATCTTCTAAATTCTTCCGCTTTCCGATTTAGAAAATATATTACAAACCTACTAGATTCAATTTCTAAATGTAGGGAAATTTTAAAAGTTTTTCTGTTTTTATTTATTGCATTAGAAGAAAGATTGTATTGCAGTTTTGCTAGGTTCAAAATTTGAACACTTTAAAATTGTACTAAAAGCCTGAAGGTGCTTTGATGAATGGAACGTAAACTATATAGGCTATTAATAACAACTTATCTTCTGAAATTGGAGCCAGTACCGCTTCAGTGTTCTGTTTGAATCGTATTTCGTGCAAAAAATTATATTTCAAACTTATTCTACTTAAATTTACTCGCACTGCAAAAGATATATTGGCGTAAAAAAAAGAACTTTCTAAAGTTATTGGTGAATTTGTAAAAGCTTTTCTTGAAGTCCATAAATATATTTCAAAAAAATTTTGAAAAATTGTGTGTTATCCAAACGTTAGTTCTGACCTAACATAACGAAATTCGAGGGCAGAGGACATTAACTTGCATCCTGAAATGTGGCCTCTATATTTTTACGTACACAAAAACTATAATTAGGCTATAAATTAACAATTATTAAACCTTCTAGTTTCAAATGATATTTAGTTCTACATAAAAATAATTAAATAAAATATTACTCTTAAGGTTCAACCGATAAATATTTTTGTTGTTAATCTCATATTATATTTCCTGGGTTTTGGCTACAATTAAGACAATTTTAGTCAAATTTTATATTGATCGGTCATAACATTTACTAGAAAAAGATGCATTACCGACAGGCATACAAACAGGCGTGTGAAATTTATAAGTACTTTTCATATGGACTATTTAAAATTATATGAAAAATGTAAATATTATTCTAAATTTACCTACAAATTGAAATTATATAACGTATATTTAATATTTTCAAACTAAAAACAATATTTATGTTTACACGGAAAATTTTATAGTTTCAATAAATGGACGATTCGAGTTTCTATTACGTACAAAAATATAAACATAACCTTTAAAACAACATTGCGTTGGAGCAGAAATATGTTTGTGTTAATGTATCTAGGACGCTTCATATTAAAAAAACATTATATAAAATAATAATGAAAGAATATAAAATGGTATAATGTGTATTCTACATAAAAACAAACAGTGTTTTATGTGTGTTTGTGTAATTTAAAAATACGGTTTACAATATTGAACTTGTTCTGTTTTCGTTTTAAATTTGTTTTGCTTAAAACTATATTTGAATTGAAACATTAATTCACAATATTGCAATTTGGTGCACAGCTTTTGGCAAACTTTGTAATTTGTTAATTTTTAAATTTTTCCCTTCATTTTTATATTGTTTTAGATAAAATAAGAATAATGTTTTTCTAATATTTACACTGTTCAAGTTGGATAGATCCTGATTCAAAGGATACTACACCTTAATTGTCTGGTCACCAATCGTTATGAAGCACTCGTGATCTTTTCCGCGAATTAAATGGTAACTTTAATACTTAGAAAAATGTTACTGACCAAATGTATTGGAAATTTTATACTCTTTCTCCTAGAAATTGTCAAAATTATAATAGGTATTGCCGTTCAGCCAGTATTACAAGAAATAACCAGCAACTTGGCATCGGTAAATCAGAGGTCGCCATCTTCAAACGGAAGAGAATAAACAAAAAATTTTACACATGAAGGGTTTTATACAAGATATTTTCTTACCAAATTTTTAAACAGTCGTTCAAAGCGTTTGGATCGGTTGATATTTTTTAAGTTTCTTAACTTTTTTGTCGTTTTTTTGTTATTTTAAGGCACCTTAAGGCTATTATCGCCTCCCTAAATGTAAATGTGAGTGTAAAGTGTTAAAGTCGCAAGTGTAGTGTTGTAAGTGTAAGTGTGTGTTAGACTCAGGTACCGCGAGGGACGTCTAAATCCTCTCTTTAGGTGCAGCTAGTCTGCACCCCTGCGGGGCGTTTTTGTCGTAACAATTTTAGAAAATCCGATTTTACCAACGTAATCAGCGTTTCAAATTCGTAAATCAAATGTTTTGAATTTTTTAAATCCGTTGAAATAGTGAAATTGAATTTCAGAGTTAATTTTTTGTATTTTTCAAAAGTAATTGTACCATTTTAGGATCGAAGGATGTTGACTTTGATGATGAAAATTAAATTTTAAAAAATGTGAACACAAATAATTTTTTTCTTTAATCGTATCATCGAGATATTAACGTACGGGAATTTTTAAAACTGATTTTCTGATTTTAATTTTTTTTTTGTACGAAACCAACTCTTTATACTATAATGTACTCAAAGTCTACTAAAATTTCACGGATCAAGATCGAACAGCTATTGATCCCAGTTTACATCTTACCAAAATGGCTTCACTATTACATCAAAATCACAATAGAATCGCTTAACGATACATTGATTTCGAGATAACTCTACAAACGATTCTGTTGAATCAATTATGTTTCATTTACTGAACGAACTTGCAAACAAAAAAACATTCCTTTGTTGTCTCTTTCACCGTAAAAACGGTTTAAGAGTTTATAAAGGTTTTTCTTCTTAACGACTGCCCCTGTTTGGAGCCACACAATCACTGATGAACAGAACATTAAGAAAACTGAAAACCAGCTTATCCCTTAAGCCGCGTGTATCTCGCCCGCAGTGCAAGTCAGATTATCTACTCATTAAGGATAAAACACACAATGTCTTAAGTGAACCAACATTTACTTATTGGAAAATATGAGATATATAAAACCCTTCAATTTAAAGAAATAATCTAATTATATTTAGTATAATGATCTGCCTTCCCTAGCTTCGTCAACTCTACTTTCGTTGAAGCGTTTCTGAGAACTTCCATCTTCAAAAACTATATGGCAGTTATAGACCAGTATAGATATAGTTTTTGAAGATGGAGGTTCTCTGAAACGCGTCAACGAAATTAAAATTGACGAAGCTAGGGAAGGCAGATTTTATATCGTCGCAAGCAGATATTAGGTTTAAAAATCATAAAATTTTCGAAAATTAACAGAAGGGACGACCGTTGAAGAGAAAGTTTGAAAGGAGCCAATCAGAAGCGAGCGAAAACTTATGATTTTGAAGAGCCAATCAGAAGCGAGCACGTAAGGTTTAATGTACACGTGTTGAATAGAGGAGGGGTACGAGGTGGAGATAGAAAATTATAAATAGGACGAGCCATAATATTGGTGACCAGTATAGATATAGTTTTTGAAGATGGAGGTTCTCCGAAACGCGTCAACGAAAGTAGAATTGACGAAGCTAGGGAAGGCAGATTTTTATACTGAACATAGTGACAATAATCCTAGCCGAAAAGAAGAAGAATATAAAAAGAAATAATCTAATTTTTCTATTAAACGGATACTTTTTAAAAAGCCGTTTTTCAATGAAGGGGCAAAGTCTTTTAGGAATTCTAGGCAAAGTCCATGTTAGCAACGATTTCCTTTTTACACTGTTTTATATTGAAAAGTGACCTATTAGAGTAGCTAACATGGTGCTCAAACCCGGCATCTTGATCCGAATGCTGGTTGTGTGTGTGTGTGTGTGTGTGTGTGTGTGTGTGTGTGTGTGTGTGTGTGTGTGTGTGTGTGTGTTTCGATTTGATTCAGACTTAGCATTGAAAACGATATTGGTAATACCTTTAACATGTCCGTTACCCACACAGTAAGATCCAGAAATTCAACAATTTTAATATGGCGACATTTCAAATTTATAAAATCATATTTTGTTTGTCTTACATCTTTTAATAAGTGTCATGTTTTAGGGATGGTTGTGATATTGGTTCTGTGTTTCCTGCCGGGATCGAACCGGCGATCTTGCGCGCACTACGGAAACTACGAAGAAATGTGACTTGTGTATATGAAGTGAATCGTTAATTTAATTTTGATAAGTAAGTAATTGTAAAAGATCGGTTGTTTCACATTAATTCGTAACGGTCAGCTGATTTCATTGAACAGCTGATAAGTTTCAGGTTATGTTGTTAAGAACTAGCTATTTTAATATGTCCTGTTTCGAATACTTTAAAGTAATTAAAATAAAAATGAAGTGAAAAATACATGGTTTTAATTTTTTGTTCAGTAACAAAAAGTTTTCTATTAGGTTTTAACATCGTAATCAGCGTTAAAATCTCCATAAAATAAATTCACATTTTTTTTTATTATAATAGAATTTTCTAAATAAATATAATATGGTTCAGGGTTTACTTTTAATGTCGTAAAAAATGAAATCTTGTAGAATTGAACGCTGGTAAAAGTAGGGATATGAAATTTTTTAAATTGTAAGAAAAAAAATCATTAAATCTTTTTCATAACGTGTCTATAACGTCATCGAGACAACTGCGAGACGCTGTTAATTTAAAAAAATATTCATAGATCGCGCCCTAAATGTTCCGCTTCACATACTCGTATCGGTGGCAATTTTTTACGCGGAATCGTATTCATACTGAAGCAACAGAAAGGATGAAATTATGAATGTTTGTACAAGGAATTAGGGTTGAAAAATGC
>CM040185.1:20392018-20397018 GCA_022606455.1 Callitettix versicolor | reverse complement strand
TGGACCCTACGATTTTTAAAATTAATCCAGAATTTACAAATCTAACAAAATTGTATTTGTAGAAAAGTGAAATTTATTCACCTAATCCATGCGATTCCGAGTTACGTTCTGTATTAATCCAGAATTTACAAATCTGTATCTCACGAAAAAAGTTTCTGACCGCTACGATTTTTAAAATTAATCCAGAATTTACAAAATCTAACAAAATTGTATTTGTAGAAAAGTGAAATTTATTCACCTAATCCATGCGATTCCGAGTTACGTTCTGTATCGAAGTCACGAAATTTCTGACCGCTACGTATCGAAGTCACGAAATTTCTGACCGCTACGAAGTCACGAAATTTCTGAAAAATTAATCCAGAATTTACAAAAGCTAACAAAATTGTATTTGTAGAAAAGTGAAATTTATTCACCTAATCCGTGCGATTCCGAGTTACGTTCCGTATCGAAGTCACGAAATTTCTGACCGCTACGATTTTTAAAATTAATCCAGAATTTACAAAAGCTAACAAAATTGTATTTGTAGAAAAGTGAAATTTATTCACCTAATCCATGCGATTCCGAGTAACGGTCTGTATCGAAGTCACGAAATTTCTGACCACTACGTTTTTTAAAATTAATCCAGAATTTACAAAATCTAACAAAATTGTATTTGTAGAAAAGTGAAATTTATTCACCTAATCCATGCGATTCCGAGTAACGGTCTGTATCGAAGTCACGAAATTTCTGACCGCTACGTTTTTTAAAATTAATCCAGAATTTACAAAATCTAACAAAATTGTATTTGTAGAAAAGTGAAATTTATTCACCTAATCCATGCGATGCGATTCTGTATCGAGTCACGAAATTTCTGACCGCTGTTTTTTATTAATCCAGAAGTCACGAAATTTCTGATCCATGCGATTCTACGATTTTATCGAAATTAATACGTTTCAAAATTAATCCAGAATTTACAAAATCTAACAAAATTGTATTTGTAGAAAAGTGAAATTTATTCACCTAATCCATGCGATTCCGAGTAACGGTCTGTATCGAAGTCACGAAATTTCTGACCGCTACGTTTTTTAAAATTAATCCAGAATTTACAAAATCTAACAAAATTGTATTTGTAGAAAAGTGAAATTTATTCACCTAATCCATGCGATTCCGAGTAACGGTCTGTATCGAAGTCACGAAATTTCTGACCGCTTTACGTATTTTAGAAAAGTGAAAATTCAAATCCAGAATTTACAAATCTAACAAAATTGTATTTGTAGAAAAGTGAAATTTATTCACCTAATCCATGCGATTCCGAGTAACGGTCTGTATCGAAGTCACGAAATTTCTGACTGCTACGATTTTTAAAATTAATTTAAAATTTACAAAAGCTAACAAAATTGTTTACACGTTTACAGAACACTGACGTAACCGATACAGTTTTACAAAAAGTTACACTAACACAATTTATTTAATCTTAACAATTTTCTAAAATCTTATTTCTCCAATAATGATGATGACGTCACAATTAATTAGGCAATCAGCGTTTATCTTCATAGGTTTCATATTTTCCAAACGACATTGATATACTAAAATAATTTATGATTTCTGTAAAATTCATTTTCATAATTTAACTGAAATTAAAGATTATAATTGCTAATTTACTTATTTTGTAACTGTGATTATCGTAGTTGATCTAGGTTAAAGAGTGGCGAACCAATAAAATTATTTTTCAAGACTTTGAATAGTCATTCGTAACTGTTTCGATTTAGTTGTTCAACGAACGTCTCCAATCTGTTATCAAATTCGTGTTTGGAAAACAAACACATATTATTCCCATTTCAAAGTAATATCCAATTAGTTATCTCTGTACAGAAGTGTCATTTTAAAATTACTTATAACCAACCCTAACTTTCAAAGGAAAAACTTGCGACGCTGAAATACTCGTTAAACATTCAGCGAACAAGAAGAGCGAAAATAAACTTGTGAAATATTTAAAAATATTGCGAAAAGTCGGGTAAAATATTTCAAAATAAAAAAAAAAGGCAAGGTAGTTTTTCGTCTTGCTTAATGTTTGCTTCATTAAGGGATCCGCAGCCCTGGATCGTTAAAAAGTAAACATTTATGAATCCTTAAAACCTCTTTACAGGATAACGCGTGAAAATATCTTTGTCCTAAGATAATCTACCTAATTTGGTCTTTAAAATAAATAATATAGGGATTTATATGATACATGATGGTATAAACTGTATTTATATAGAATTTATTTCAGTAAATAATTTTTAACAAATAATGAAAACAAGTTAAAAATTGTTTTTCTAAGCTTTGTTAATAATCTAGTTAGTTTTTATTTTGTCTAAATGGATTTCCTTGATGTACTTGTATATCATGCCGCTTATAAAATACTTTTACATCTAAGAGACAAATGATTCCTTAGATTTTTTTTCATGCTTTTCCATTTATACGTGAATCGACTGTCGGTATCTACATATAATACTTATACTGTATTGAACTTGCAACACAAACCGTTATTTGCTCCAAAACAAGTTATAGATCTAACCAATAGGTTAGATTTTGCACCCATTTTGTGTCCTGGAGTCTTACTTTGATGACCGTTCCAATTGTTTTTATCAAAGAAAATTTGCTAAAAGTAGGCCTAGCTAATATGAACATGTGCTTTAATACGTGTTTAAGGAAAGAATAATATAACGCAAACGTTTCAGTGTCTTTTTGCCTAGTTGACGCGTATTGACACTTTACATAGTAATCTTATATTTGAACTTGTCAATGTAGAAATAAAGAAAAAAACACAAATTCCTTCAAGGGCCAACGCTTCTCTAAGCATATATACAACTGGAAAAACGCTGATTACTTCAATCAGATGACTGTTAAGAACGAGTATTAATAGACAATATAAGCAATGGGTTATGTCTAAGAGTCTTTTTAAAGCAATCATATTGAAATTGCTCGATGATTGGCTAAAAATACTTTTGAAGTGACTACTTCTTATCACGGTGTATATTTGCACGGGGAAAAATTCAGTTTAGGTCACGGAACGCATTAATTTGTGTTTAGTGATTAATAAAATGTATTTTTGAAGTGAAAATTTGTACGGTCGCGGTTGACAAAACGTGGGTATAAACATTTGCTTTCGCATCACGCTTGAATCTGTAATGCAAAATACGTTGTTCTTATATATATCTAGAGTGGAAGATAATTCTAAACAGCTGATTTCGCACAATATCTTCAATATCATTTCAATTGAGGTTATGTTTATTGTTCTTGTTAATTTTAAAAATGTGTATTTTCTAAATTTGTATAGTTAATATTTAATGTATATGACCTGTAGCAATTTTTGAATGCCAGATTCATAAATATTATATTTATTATTATACTTAGACAGTATAACTGTCAAAATTAGGGTTATATACTGATTAATTATTAAGGCCTAAGATACTCAAATTTATAGTCTGTGACCGTTTCACTTAATTTTTAAGTTGTGTATCTAAACACACGAGAAATTTAATACGAAAATAATTTTTCAAGAGTTGCCCTTTCTTGCAAGCATCTATATTTTTCTAAGGCATTCCAAAAGATTACTTCTGTCGGCCAGCCCCGCGTTGCCTAAGTTTTTTTTAATATGAAAAAAAACTTCATTCCAGCTACCATCTTACTGAGTGGTACTATCAGTGTAATGTAACCTCTCTAGTGTATTATAATTTCTTAATATCATTTTAATCTAGTTAGTTTTTATATTGTGAAAATGGATTTCCTTAATGTACTTGTATATCACGTAATTGCATCTAAGAGACAAATTATTTCTTAGCTTTATTTTCATGCTTTTCCATTGAATATGCAGTCAGTACCTACATATAATACTTATACTGAAAATTATATTGACGTTACAACACAAACCGTTATTTGCTCCAAACCGTCACAAAGAAATATCAATAGAAGCAATTTAATTTCTTTCACTTATAAACATTGGACTTTATTTTATTATTTTATGAGTCGTAACATTGAACTACCCATAAATAACAATATCTTTCCAATATTACGTTGGACGTTTAGTGGTTTCTTGGTTTTTGTATCATTTTTCCACCATACTATAAAATAAAAATCAATAAAATAATACAATGTTATTTCTTTATTCGCAGTAGTTCTAGTTTTAATGTTTGACATTAATATCGATATTATATATACCTGCAAGGGATTTACAGAAACCTAAATATTTATCTATTAAAACTTATTAAATTTTGAAGAATACATTGTAAAATTTCATCCATTTTGAGTGTTTTTTTTTTCTGAAACAAAAACGTCTCGGATAATCAACAACGAATTCAGCCAAAACCACATTTTACAAAATGAGCAAATCATATTATAATATTTCATTTTGTAATTTATGATAAACAATTCACTTAAATAAACATTTTAAATATTAATTAAAGAACGTTATAATTTATTAGCTTAAATTTTAAAATAATTTAAAGACAAAAATATACTTTCAAAATCATTAACAATGTGCTAAATACAAACATGCTTACTGCTTCACGTGGCATACATTGTTATAATTGATCTACTAGACTCATCTGTAGCAGTATGCGAACAGAAATGGACCCTACTTTCATTTCGGCAACTGAAAACTCGCCGATTTCTTCGTAAATTGATTTTACTAGCTGTAAGATAATTTCTTATAGTTTTGAAATTCAACTATAATATACACTTTATAAAGTTTTACACTCAATAACAATACATTTTTTTAAAAAATACTTTTTACTATTTAGGAAATATAAAATTGCTATACACAAAAAATATCGAAAACAAACACACATATTATCCCCATTTCAAAGTAATGTCCAATTAGTTATCTCTGTACAGCAAGTGTCATTTTAAAATTACTTATAACCAAACCTAACTTTCAAAGGAAAACTTGCGACGCTGAAATACTTGTTAAAAATTCAGCGAACAAGAAGAGCGAAAATAAACTTTTGAAATATATAAAATTATTGCGAAAAGACGGGGAA
>CM040185.1:20364518-20389518 GCA_022606455.1 Callitettix versicolor | reverse complement strand
ACGTGCAGCTTATGTCACAACTACGTGCAGCTTATGTCACAACTACGTGCGCTTATGTCACAACTACGTGCAGCTTATGTCACAACTACGTGCAGCTTATTTAACAACTACGTGCAGCTTATTTCACAACTACGTGCAGCTTATGTCACAACTACGTGCAGCTTATTTCACAACTACGTGCAGCTTATTTCACAACTACGTGCAGCTTATTTCACAACTAC
This sequence comes from Callitettix versicolor, assembly GCA_022606455.1. Taxonomy (NCBI): domain Eukaryota; kingdom Metazoa; phylum Arthropoda; class Insecta; order Hemiptera; family Cercopidae; genus Callitettix; species Callitettix versicolor. The sequence goes on along the minus strand of CM040185.1, from coordinate 20,389,297 downwards.
GTGCAGCTTATTTCACAACTACGTGCAGCTTATTTCACAACTACGTGCAGCTTATTTCACAACTACGTGCAGCTTATGTCACATGTCACAACTACGTACGTGCAGCTTATGTCACAACTACGTGCAGCTTATGTCACAACTCACAGCTTACAACTACGTGCAGCTCACAACTACGTGCAGCTTATTTCACAACTACGTGCAGCTTATGTCACAACTACGTGCAGCTTATGTCACAACTACGTGCAGCTTATTTCACAACTACGTGCAGCTTATGTCACAACTACGTGCAGCTTATGTCACAACTTATGTCACAACTTATGTCAGCTTATGTCACAACTACGTGGAGCTTATTTAACAACTACGTGCAGCTTATTTCACAACTACGTGCAGCTTATTTCACAACTACGTGCAGCTTATGTCACAACTACGTGCAGCTTATGTCAGTGAAATCAAATTTTCAGAAAAGTTTAAAACACCAAGCGTTATTGTACGAAACATGCTTACGCCATATCAACAAACAGCCCACAACTCTCTTTGTATTATGTAAATTGTTCCCGTGAAATATTTCGTAATTCTCGTGCAAGATTTAATGTACATAAAAATACCGCCAGAACGCAGAAAGGATCCGCTTCCCTACATCCTTTACTGTGTATATTCCGCCCGACACGCGGGGATGAAAAATTAAAAATACCCCGGCTGGCATTATCGTTTACAACAGGTAGCCTATATTTATTCATGTGCGTTTCGGCTACAATTTATTCATGGCGAATCGCCCTTAACGCTTCGCCGTTGCATTGTATCATCGGTATCCGCAACTTTTCACGTAAATCCTTTCAACTTTGACCTTTATTTAGAACGTGGGCGTTTTTAATACAGATTAACCTATTTTAGAACACTCCGCTAATTAATGAGAACACCGCTTTCTGTATGGAAATGAACTTTACCGCCCCTATTTTTCAAAGCCAACTTTTTCAATGTTTTTTAACATCTATAGACCAATTATTTCTGTAAACTGTAACTATAACGTAAATAAATTATCGCACGCAACTGTCTCGCTTACGAGATGAAAAGAATTTCCTAAAATATTTTTTATCGCGAACGTTTTTTAAAATTCTATTTCGCAATCACAATAAACATAAAAATATGCATGTAATATTGTAATAAATAAAATTTCAATAAAGAAAGTTGAACCTTGACCGCCGTCAAATTAATTTTCTCAAATTTATACTGAATTTTATTGCACTGGATTTCATTAAGATGTTAAAATAAGTGTTTTTTTAAAAAAGGTTGTCAGATATACAGAATAATTTCATGTTGTATTTCATTTTAATTACATCACTTTGTGTGAAAGTTTTGTGTGAATTTGAAAATATATCAGAATTTATAAATTATTTTCTTGAATAGAACCTAAACGATACAAAAGAGTGCCATTATAATATTGATACAAATTTTGCTTTTCAGTACCGACTATATATTATTTCAATTATATTAATAGCTAATTAATTTTCTCGTTTATATTATTTTGACTTTCTGATTCAGTTAGTGTGCTAGTACTTGTTCCTGAATAACCAGTGACAACCAAAACACAACAAATTGAAGAGGCGAAACTTGTTCACACAAATTGGCGTACAAGATGGTAGTATGAGGAAGGGTGGCTTCCCCTATGTCTGAGAATAGCTGGAACGATAAAATCAATGTCGGCAGTCTTACAAATCACGCCGACAAAATAGGGCCTGACCGTTTCACTTCTTTTGCGGCTGTCGTCCGAAAGTGCGTGAATGTGATCGCAACAGAAACAGAATTGGCTGAAATAAACGAATTAATTACAATAAAACATTCCAAAAATCGCGGCGTTGCCTCTGCCTCACTGACGCGATAGACATTAATTTTATAAAATATTACTTTACGTGCACTCTTAGGGAAATTGATTTCACAAAAATAACCACACTGAAATTGGTACATATTAACATTTTTAAATGCCAAATATCACAGAAAAAACACAAAAGTTAAACAAGACCGACATCTCAATTTTTAAAAATTTGAATCAATTTTCAAAAGTCAAAATTCTTATTTCCACAGAATTTAACGTTGCTACGGCAAATCTTTTAATATTCTTCTTCTTTTCTGCTAGGATTATTATCACTATGTTCAGTATAATGATCTGCCTTCACTAGCTTCGTCAATTCTACTTTCTGACGAAATAAAATAATTATTTTTTGTTTTCTTTAATCGTTTCATCGAAATATTAACGTACGGGAATTTTTTAAACTGATTTTCTGATTTTAATTTTTTTTGTACGAAACCAACTCTTTATACTATAATGTACTCAAAGTCTACTAAAATTTCACGGATCAAGATCGAACAGCTATAGATCCCAGTTTACATCTTACCAAAATGGCTTCACTATTACATCAAAATCACAATAGAATCGCTTAACGATACATTGATTTCGAGATAACTCTACAAACGATTCTGTTGAATCAATTATGTTTCATTCACTGAACGAACTTGCAAACAAAAAAACATTCTTTTGTTGTCTCTTTCACCGTAAAAACGGTTTAAGAGTTTATAAAGGTTTTCTTCTTAACGACTGCCCCTGTTTGGAGCCACACAATCACTGATGAACAGAACATTAAGAAAACTGAAAACCAGCTTATCCCTTAAGCCGCGTGTATCTCTTCCTCAATGCCTGCAGTGCAAGTCAGATTATCTACTCATTAAGGATAAAACACACAATGTCTTAAGTGAACCAACATTTACTTATTGGAAAATAAGAGATATATAAAACCCTTCAATTTAAAAAAATAATATGTTCAGTATTTATTTCTGAAGAGACCTGCCTTCCCTAGCTTCGTCAATTCTACTTTCGTTGACGCGTTTCGGAGAAACTCCATCTTCAAAAACTATATCTATACTGGTCACCAATATTATGGCCCGTCCTATTTATAATTTTCTATCTCCACCTCGTACCCCTCCTCTATTCAACACGTGTACATTAAACCTGACGTGCTCGCTTCTGATTGGCTCTTCAAAATCATACGTTTTCGCTCGCTTCTGATTGAAACCTTTCAAACTTTCTCTTCAACGGTCGTCCCTCCTGTTAATTTTTGGAAATTTTTAGATTTTTAAACGTAATACCTGCTTGCGACGATATCTGTTCATTTATTATGTTTTCTCCCTTTAATTTAGATTTAAAAATTTCCCAAGTTCTCTAAAATGTTCATACATCTTCCTTTTTCTGCCATATATATATTACCTTCATTGAGTTTTCTATTTCTCGAGGTATGTGTCCCTCTTTTATGAAATGTGACGCATAATTTGATTTCAAATTATGCGTCGTATTTTGCTACGGCATATCAGATTTTTAAAACAGTGTCGAAAAATATGTTTTTTTTTAAATATTCGAAATTACCGCCATTTTAAGACTGTTCAACTGACAAAATTGTCAAAGCGATTACCCAAACCGATATTATTACTAACTTTGATTCAAATAGGACTAAAACATTAAAACGTGACGGTCCTAAAACACACACACACACACACACACACACACACACACACACACACACACACACACACACACACACACACAGTTAGGAAGTAAAATTGTAATTTTTATTATTAGTTTTAAAAAATGGAAAAAGGAGACCCACAAAGAATAAACATTATTGAGAAACAAAGACACGGAAACATTATGAAACTTCTGCCATACTGCTTCTTCTTATAAACAACAAGGTATGTAGAACAGCAGTTTAGATAAAAGAGAAGGGAATGGAATGTATGCAAAGAATGTGTACTTACCACGTAGACTGCCGATCCGTTTTTTTCCAGCACCGCCTGGCTGGAATGTCCTCTTTGAGCACATTCGACAATCAGTTGGGGCCTACCGATGGCCCTCAGAATCGACTGACCGCGACCTACATCTTCGCTAAGCTACTGTTGTTTATAACTGCAGACAGTTTGCCATAAATTTTCTGCGTTTTTGTCAATAGTGTTCATTCTTTGGCTTAATCTCTTTATAATCTTTAAGACTAATTATTGATATTACAATTTTAATTCTTAATCACAAACACACACACACACACACACACACACACACACACACACACACACACACACACACACACACACACACACAAGTAAAATGCTTAACGAACTAATGAGAGGTCATATTCGTCAACATTCCAATGTTACGGATATGGACGTACCATAACTACGCTGCTCCAACAGCTGACTCTTATAAAAACTCTTTAAAAATGAAAAATCCTTTATTTTCCAAAATAATTTAAACAGGTTTAGCTTAACCCTAGAAGAAAATGCACTTTGATGTTTCCACTTGTGTGTGTTAATGTCTACACGCCTGGAAATGTAAAAATAATTGAACGATTTTTATGAAATTTGACGTGCAGGTTCAAGTTTGCTTACACCTTTGACGCACAAACAGATTTTAACGAACCCTTAAAAATGTTCTAGAGAATAAGATCGGTGTCCATTTCATGAATTTTTTATATTGTATATTTTTCTATGCCTGGCGTTTCAATAAAAATTCGTAAATAAACTTTAAAAACGCACTCGATGTTGACACGAAATGTCCCGATTTGCGCACCTCAAGCGAACGAGATGTTATCAAGATAAGGGGCGAGATTAAAGTACAATCCCCTTCAGCCCCATCTTGTACAAATTATCATTTAAATGCAAACAGTTATCCTGAGCTAAACGTTTCAATTAAAAGGAGCAATTACAGTATAATGGTTGGAATCGTTTAACAAAGGAAAGAAAACCACCCGGAGATAGTACATAGACGTTGGATAGGGACTGTACGTCGTCCCTGAGGAGTCAAGGGCAATTTTTCATGATCATCTAGTCGGAGGGATCAATGTGGTTGAGAGAATTACCCAAGAGAAGCTGGCTGATTGTTACCACGCTAATTATGAACTAAAATAATGTCATCGAGATACTTCGACGAATATTTACGTTTTCAGGTATCGGGAGTAAAAAAAAAACTGTTTACCAGTCCTGTTTCAGTAGTCCCACTTTGTGTGTGTGTGTGTGTGTGTGTGTGTGTGTGTGTGTGTGTGTGTGTGTGCGTGTGTGTCCATGAGGTAAAGCAGCTTGTGATGTTTTCAGGCCGCCCAGTAAGCCATTTTTTAGCGAGACAGTTAGTAGCGCCTCCCGCAAATTCATCTGCTTCTCACTTTAATCTCCGTTAAAAAAAACAAATACTGGTTTCTACTTGAATATCGGTCCGTCCGTCTTCTTTCGTATTTGAGCACATTATATAAAAGCAAAATAATTGCCGATTTTGATTAAACTGAACATAAGTTATAGGCTGGTCTTCTTCAAACACCTACAAGCGATATTTAGGCTGAACCAATGCAAGAATGATTACTTTTTACAGAATAATTCAGATACCCAAAAAAAATTGTACGATACTGTATATCCAAGAAGGAAATAAGATGGTAGACAATGGCGAGAGTTATACAGGGTGCGGGAAAAGTCAACAGCCTAACAGCTGTAGCGCAACCTAGCGCGTGCATATATCGACTTCTTAAAGATGATAATTTATGTAAAGAAAAGCCGCCTCGGTGGCCTAGTTGATAGCGTACTGGGCTTTCACCCCGAGGACCCGGGTTCGATTCCCGGCCAGGGCTTGGCATTTTCATACGCTATAAATCATCCCATCGTCTGCATTAGCCCAAGTGTGCACAATAGTCGGACGTTAAACACAAAAAAACAATATATAAAGCAAGAGCTTTTTCTAAATTAATAAATTTTAAAAACAACTCCACAGTATCTATTGTTATAACCCATATATCGATTGTTTCATTTAAAACGCATCAGGTTAAAACGAAACGAAAGCCAATTTAAAAAAAAAAAACATTTCAACTAATACAAATAAAGTTTTACGTATGAAAAAGGATGACTGATTAAAATATACATACTTTGCATTCAGTCGCGACGAAATCCAGGATCGACTAAATACAAACAGAACTAAAGCCGTCGTTTTTATTTATTTAAAAAAAGGGTTGATGGGTTATTTGCCTTGAAAGCTTTCTGAGCGAGAAAAATGCTGCAGCAACTTCAATTCAGCCAATTTAAATTTGAATTTCGCCGTGACACGTCGGTACAGTACGTCTGAAAAGCTATATTAAATATTAAACTTTTAATTAAATATACTATAAAGCCGTTATACCTTCAATTCCGTGTTTATTTCGTTATGATTTTGTACGATAATTTTTTGTTTGCGAAACTTCGATTCACATTTTAATTAGTTTATTAATAATACAGAGTTTTTGAAATGCAATATTTTATTTGCAGATTCTAAATTGGAAGCAGTCTCTTTGTGAAGGCAGCAGACCCGAGACAATGAAAGGAGAACAGATAATGACTCACCAATAAAGCTTTCGGAGGCGTAGCTAAAAATGTTTGTATATACGTATTGCGTGTAAATGCTACGTTTTTTTAATCAAAATAATTAACATATTTATTAATAACTGCAGTCTCCTTTTATATAATTCCATAGAGTTACTACCCAAAACTAACATGGTTATCAGAATTAAAGATAAACCTAAGACCAAAACTAATTTTTCTACTATTGCTGCAGTGGCGTTAATTTATTTCAAACTCGATTAAGATGTCTAATTATTATTCATTAGTGATTCATATTACCAGATAACTTAGTTATATTCTTAAAGGCTAACATAAAAGCGCATGTGCCAAAAGGTACCTAAAAAGTACAAAACTTATTTTTCTTTCCGGTAGATAGCGTTCTTCATTTAAGTCATACAATTTTTAATGACGTGAGAACTCTATATATCATTAACTGAAAGATAATATTTTATACATATACAAACTATATATATTACAAAATGTTTTTATATTTCTTTTTTTTTCTATATAATTTAAACGTTTTGTAATAGTTCATAGCATTGTTCCACTGGAAAACAGCTGTTGGAGCGGACATGATGGCAAGACTTAAACACGGAACCTTGAAATTAACACCGATTTTGAAATCTAAATTTATAATTTTCACAAGAACGTAAAATTTATTATATATATATATATATATATATATATATATATTGTTATTTTAAGGCGAAAATCACATTGAGGCTATTATCGCCTCCCTAAATGTAAGTGTGAGAGTAAAGTGTTAGGGTCGTAAGTGTAGTGTTGTAAGTGTAAGTGTGTGTTAGACTCGGGTGCCGCAAGGGACGTCTAAATCCTCTCAATGGGTGCAGCTAGTCTGCACCCCCATGCGGGGGTATATATATACATACATTGAACGTTATACATTTTAACTTTTATATAGTTATATTTTAAAAGTTATATATACTTAATTTTAAGTTACGATAAGACACAAGACACACTCTCTCTCTCTCTCTCTCACACACACACACACATATATATATATATATATATATATATATATATATATATATATATATACATTACAAATATATACATTTATATATACTTTGTACACACATTTTCTTGTTTGAAGAGATGTACACACATACGTGTGTGTGTGTGTGTGTGTGTGTGTGTGTGTGTGTGTGTGTGTGTGTGTGTGTGTGTGTGTGTGTGTGTGTGTGTGTGTGTGTGTGTGTGTGTGTGTGTGTGTGTGTGTGTGTGTGTGTGTGTGTGTGTGTGTGTGTGTGTGTGTGCGTGCGTGTGTGTGTGCGCGTTTGTTTAAGCCTCTGAGTAACTGTGCATAAACAAACTATTTTGTTTCAAAGAACACAAGAATTTTCTCATCATTTATAAAACCCATATACTGGTACGCCGAACCTTAATATTCAACAAAACTTATCTGGGTCCCGCTTGTCGTTTCCTAAAATAATTCAAACTGTTAATGACCCTGTCCATGTCTTAAAATACAATATATATATATATATATATATATATATATATATATATATATATATATATATATATATATATAGAGAGAGAGAGAGAGAGAGAGAGAGAGAGAGAGAGAGAGAGAGAGAGATTTCTGTAATTGAAAATTTGCAAATATATTTATATTTTAAGCTTTACGCAAAGTGTTCTTGTATATTGTAAACATTTCATATTATCTTAAGCTTAAGCTCCAGAAGAACTTTGAAATCTATAACGTACAAAACTATTTTACCGTTTCTTAATACAGATGCTTTAGCTGGCGGTGAATGAGGTCTAACCTCAATAATTACGAAATCGTTTAACACGTTCACCAAATGCGTATTATTAAATCCAAAGGACTTCCTGAGGGAACACAATGCGCGATAAGCCTGTAACTAGTACCCGAGGGAATCGCTGATTTTTAAACAATCTCTTACACAACGTATCCCTAAGGATTGGACTATGCCTTGCCTCAAATCCCTAGTGTTTTCACAGGATAAACGCTGTTGTTTATATTTATAACAATTCGTAGACCTTCGAGTAATAATAGATTTTTATTTGTTTCGTTTATTGCGTCTGATTGTCGGTTGGAATTTGTTTAAATTCTTGAAATTTTTTTGGGTCTTGAACGTCGTTAACTAATATTAACGTAATATTTGTATGTAGTATTATTTCGAAGTTATCTTTTCAAACGTTTATAATTTTCTTAGATTCCAAAATAAAGGAAACGAAATGCAAACGGAAGAGGATTGAATGCCATATTACTCAGTTTTGGTAGCAACTCGCACCCGTCCGTACTTTGAGCTAAAGTACTAATAAACAGTAAAAATATTCCATACTGAAATGAAGTTAAATGTTTGGGAACGAATTTGGATTCACAGCTGAATTGGAAGTCACACATTACGAAGAAAATACAGAAGTTTAAGATTAAGTTCAAGACTGTCTATTGGCTATTTAGATATAAATAAAGTAAATAAATTACTTCTATACAATCAAGTTCTTAAGCCGATGGACTGTCAATTTGGGGATGTACCAACAGAAGTAATATTAAATACTTCGGATAATAGTTTTGTTTAACGTCCGACTATTGTGCACACTTCGGCTAATGCGGACGATTGGATGATTTATAGCATATGAAAATGCCAAGCTCTGGCCGGGAATCGAACCCGGGTCCTCGGGGTCAAAGCCCAGTACGCTATCAACTAGGCCACCGAGGCGGCTCGGATGATAGTAAATGCGCCGTGGTACATACGCAATGAAAATATTCACAGAGACCTTAAAATGAACCTTAAGATGAAATCAAGGCAGTGTCAAGGAAGCATGAAAAACGACTCCAACCCATACTAATGCTAGTATTCAGCAGATGCTAGAACATAGGAGTTGGTGCAGTGATAGCGTATCAAGCTAAGAGGCTGTAAGATAATCAGCCATTCAGTGTATTTCGTTATAACTACTAGATAAGCTTGTACGTAGTTGTAGTCCTCAATAAGAAAACTTATTGCCAAGCAAGGATGGTATTTGCAATTACCTGAAGGCTTAGTCCTTATTATAGTACCCGACAATAAAAATGGTGAAAAATATGTTTAAACAATTTTTTTATTTTACATTTTTTATCAAAACCTTACTACAACACCATAACGACTGTGAAATTCTGTTTAAATTAATACTTCGTATTTCCAATGATACATTTTTAATGACACTACGATGATAAAATCAGATTTTCAAAATATATATGAAAAGTACGTTAATATTTTTTTAAACTTAAATCTTATCACGGATTTTTAAAATAATTAATTTTCCGAATAATGTTCTCGTCTAAGTTATTAATTAATTAGTACTTTATTTTAATTAATTTAAGTAATCACTTTTATTTTGAAAATTAATTTTATATTAATTTTCATTTTATTTTAAGTTTCAATCTCAAATCAAATTTAATAAAGATAACAAGCTGAAACCCGTATTTTAATATATTTAACAACAATTCAAATATTGTTCTACATAATAAGAATCGTTTCTCTTTTCTCATTCCCGTGATTGGGTCAAAGTGTAATGAGCACTCCAATAACTCATTTTCAAATTTAATAAAGATAACAAGCTGAAACCCGTATTTATAAATAATAGCCTATATTTAACAACAATTCAAATATTGTTCTACATATAAGAATCGTTTCTCTTTTCTCATTCCCGTGATTGGGTCAAAGTGTAATGAGCACTCCAATAACTCTTTTTCAAATTTAATAAAGATAACAAGCTGAAACCCGTATTTATAAATAATATATTTAACAACAATTCAAATATTGTTCTGCATATAAGAATTGTTTCTCTTTTCTCATTCCCGTGATTGGGTCAAAGCGTAATGAGCACTCCAATAACTCATTTTCAAATTTAATCTGCCTAATAACACAGTAATTTGTTGTTATTGCGTTTCCAATACAACACAAATAATTAAACCCATCAGTGCTGCCGATGCAGGCTGGTTAACGCTATTTCGGGAACTGATTAACATCGGAGGTTGCTGCTTAGCGAAGTAGCGTGGGTTAACACAATTACCGGCGCCCAACACGAATTAAATTAAAATCATTTCATCTGTGTTTGCGTAACGCCGTAATGCGATACTAATGTTTATATTTAAAAGCTCCGTTTTATTTAGAAAAATCGATTCTGTTTAATTGATTGCACAATGTTTTGTGACGCGACAAGTAAACAAACGTTGGCGTTTAATTTGAATAAATACAGTTTTAGGTTTATTGATATAATCGTTTATTTTTATTACAATTATTATCGAACAGCTGTACCGATTTTGTTAAAACCTTTAAAAGTAACGTATTTTCATATACTTTAAAAAAATAGTACATTTTTCTGAAAATTTGTTTGTTTAGTTGTGAACGTTTACTACCGCTCTAAAAGTGACCTAGAGGTCGGATCTGTGCTTATTTCAAAGGTCACAATTAAGTGTTTTTATAATTTTAGTAACTCGTATGAAAGTTTTTAAAACTAATGTTTTTGCTTGAATGAATCAAAGCCACTGTTTCCACTCAACCGTTCGATAATTAGTTATTCGTTACGCAGTTTTGGCCAAACACATTGACCGATTGTTTTAAAATTTTGGAGAGGTGTAACACTTTTCCCGTTTAATACTGTTTCAAGATGGCGGTTTATGATTTAATCGTGGTGATTGTACGCAGTTTAGGCAAAACGAATGGACCGATTGTTTTGAAATGCGGTGCGAAAATATCTCGTGTAAAACCCAAATGACGAATGTACAACATTTTTTTCAATTTACTTGCGTTTCAGTATGGCGGCCTCTGATTTAACAATGACGACTGAACGCAATTTTAATCAAACGCATTGGTGGATATTTTAAAATTTCTTGTTAAAGTACCTTAGATAAAGCCGAAAGATGTATGTAAAACTTCTCCAATTCCTTTGGTTTTATTATGACAGCCTTTGATTTACAATAAAAAATGTACGCACTATTAGCCAAACGCATTAATCGATTGTTTTGAAATTTTAATAATAAGATATCTTTTCAAAAGCTAAAATTATATATGAGTAACATACATTGTGGCTTTTTATTTCCGTTTCAAAATGGCGGTGTCTGATTTAACGATAACGATTGCACGCAATTATTATAAAACTCACACGCCGATTGTTTTGAAATTTCGCACGAAGATACCTTGTATGAAGCCCGAAAGAAGTATGTGTAAATTATTTGCCGATTTATTTCAGTTTCAAGATGGCGGTCTCCGATTTATGAATAACGATTGCACGCAATTATTTACAAACTCACGTTGTTTGATTTTTTTTTTTTTTTTTTTTTTTTTTTTTTTTAACGTCCGACTATTGTGCACACTTGGGCTAATGCAGACGATGGAATGATTGGCGTATGAAAATGCCAAGCCCTGGCCTGGAATCGAACCCGGAATCGAAACGGGGTGAAAGCCTAGTATGCTGTCAACTAGGCCATCGAGGCGGCTCATGTTGTTTGAAATATGGTACGAAGATATCTTATACGATGCCCGAAATTTTGTATTAATTGTTTTCCGATTTATTTCCGTTTCAAGATGGCGGGCTTCGATTCAACGTTGAGTGTGTTGGTGCAGACTAAACGGCAAAACTTATAACTTTTAACGCTTTACGGAGAAAGAGCATGGTATTTCGAATTAATTTGGAACATTTTTTGTAAATCTTACGGTTACCCCGGTTACATTGGCTGCAAACGTTATTAGAGTTGTTTTGGACAGCTCTGTGCATTAATTAAGAATATAATACAAGGTCCACTGTTCTTTGAACTGCTACTTGGTAGCTAAGGTTACAATGTTATGAGGACAACATTAAACACTTTATGAGAGGTCAGTAAACAGTGGATGAAGTTAGCGTGACTCATAGTGTGAATAAGTTTATCTACATCTGATTGTGACTTGTGACTCAGGCAGCGGCTGTTTCACTATGGGACTTTATTACAGAGCTGTACTGTACACACTGCAATTTTTTTTTTTTTTTTTTTTTGTGTTTAACGTCCGACTATTGTGCACACTTGGGCTAATGCAGACGATGGGATGATTTTTTTAAGCGTATGAAAATGCCAAGCCCTGGCCGGGAATTGAACCCGGGTCCTCAGGGTGAAAGCCCAGTACGCTATCAACTAGGCCACCGAGGCGGCTTTACACCGCCAAATCTGTAACGCCGATCTTGAAAATATCTACATAAATTGTTCTTACTCCCATACTATACGAAACGATCGGTCATCGTGAAAAATGCAGACACGTTTATTTAAACAAATTTATCAAATTACTTTCAAAATTATGTACTAACTAGCTGTTACCCGTTGCGGCTTTGCCTGCAATTATAATATAGGCAATAAAATTTATAGTCGATTTTCAAAATTAGAATAGGTCATTTCATTTTAATATATGTTACATAAATTAAATGTAAATGTAAATATACTATTTACAATATTATACGATTTATGGTTTTCGGCCAAGAAATATACATTTTTGCTACTCGATACTCTAAAACATGGTCCTGTCATATTTTAATAAAATACAGTATTATTAAAAAGTCACTATTATTCAATTAAACTGGTATAGTATTGTGTTTATCTCAGGTACCTAAACCGTGTTCATGTCAAATTTAATCTCAATTGGTCCAGTAGTTAAAGTGTGATTGAATAACAAACAAATAAACAAAAACAAACTTTCAGAAAAATAATATGATTACCTGTTACCCGTCACGGCTTTTCCCGCAATCGTAATATACATTAAAGATCACGCATGACCGTGTTAGGACCAACAACCTTGTCAGTTAGGTTATGGTGTATTTCTTTTTTAAAATAAAGGTTTTTAACACACCACCGTGTTAGTTAAGTTATGGAGTACTCTTTAAAAAAAAATAAGGCTTTTTCCCTGCATCACCGTATTATGCCCAACAACCGTGCCAGTTAGGTTCTGAAGTACTCTTTTTTAAAAAATAAATAAAGGTTTTTTAATACATCACCGCGTTAGGCCTAACAACCATGTTAGTTAACTTATGGAGTATTCTTTAAAAAAAATATAAACATTTTTCACGCATCACCATGTTAGACTTAACAACCGTGTCAGTTAAGGTTTGGAGTACTCTTTAAAAAATAACGGTTTTTCACACATCGCCATGATAGGCCCAACAACCATGTCAGTTATGATATGTGGTATTCTTTAAAAAATATAAAGGTTTTTCACGCATCACTGTGTTAGGCCTAACAACCGTGTTAGTTAAGTTATGGAGTACTCTTTAAAAAAAATATAACGGTTTTTTTCATGCGTCACCTTATTAGGCCCAACAACCGTGTCAATTAGGTTATAAGTACTATTTAAAAAAAAATTAATAAAGGTTTTTTTAATGGATCACCGTGTTAGGTATAACAACCATGTTAGTTAGCTTATGGAGTATTCTTTTAAAAATATATAAAGTATTTTTCACGCATTACCATGTTAGACCTAACAACCGTGTCAGTTAAGGTTTTCAGTACTATTTAAAAAAAATAAAGTTTTCTTCACACATCACCGTGATAGGCTCAACATCAGTATCAGTTATGTTATGTAGTATTCTTTAAAACAATATATAGGTTTTTTCACGTATCACTGTGTTAGACCTAACAATCATGTCAATTAGGATATGTAGTATTCTTTAAAAAAATATAAAGGTTTTTCACGCATCACCGTGTTAGGCCTAAATACCGTGTCAATTAGGTTATGTAGTTTTCTAAAATAAAATAAAGGTTTTTCACACATCACCATGATTGGCCCAACAAACGTGTCAGTTGGGATATGTAGTAGTCTTTAAAAAATATAAAGGTTTTTCACGTATCACCGTGATAGGCCCAACAGCCGTGTCAGGATATATAGTAGGCTATTTTTAAAAAATATAAAGGTTTTTCACGCATCACCTTGTTAGGCCTAACAACCGTGACAGTTTGGTTATGCTGTATTCTTTTAAAAATTGGTTTCTTATCACCCAAAACCCGTGTTAGACGTATTTTTATTGTTTTACCGATTTACAACACGTTACTGATTTTCGCCGGGTAGCAACTTTGAGGTTATGTTGGTCACTTTTATTTTCGATTTTATCGTACTTCTCGTGCATTCATATTTTGTATTCTTGTTTTTGGCACATAATACTATTTTAGTATTAAATAAGGCATAAAATGCTTATTTCAGTAGCAAAAATATCGAAAAATAAGGATATGCTTCACTCAATGTTTACAATAATGTAATTACACAAATATATATATATACTACCATACAATTGGCACTCTGTGTAGGGATTTTTACATTTAATATTGAAAATTCAACACAAAGTAACAAATTAAAGTCAGTTTTGAAAAAAATTTCAACTAAAATATTGAAAATGTTACATTAAAAGCAATAATTTTGCAATAAATAAAACACAGATTAAGATTCTTAAAATAGGATTGAATCTATCTTTATCTCAGGTACCTAAATCACATGTCCAGTAAATAACTACAGTTAACAGATGTTACAAAACTAAAAACTGATAATTATTTTGGGCTGGGTAAGTAGTATAATGACGTTTTGTAAAACGGGAATAGGCCTATATGTATCTCTGATACTTAAACCATATACATACCAAATTTCACTTTAATTGGTCCAGTGGTTAAAGCGTGATTGAATAACAAACAAACAAACAAACAAACAAACAAACACACAAACTTTCAGAAATATAATATGAATTAGATAAAAACAAATTGAAATTAATTATTCTATATTTTACATTTTTAAGGAAGTAACATCTTCAAATATAAAAAATTTCAATTATTGAACCAAAACTAAAAATCATGTATCGTTTTTTGTGTTTTATTTATTTTAATTACGATAATTTGTTCGAAAACACGACAAATTAGCATAGCTAGTTTTGAACAACATAACCTGAAACTTATTATAGCATATCAGCTGTTCAATGAAATCAGCTGATCTTTATGAACTAATATAAAACAACTGATCTTTTAACACAATTACCAAAATTAAATAACGATTGATTTCGTATACTAAAATCGGTTAAACGTCTTCGTAGCTTCCGTAGTGTGGTGGCTATCACGCGCATTGTCCCTAGTTACGTTCCGGGAGGAAAATAAAGCAATTTTTAATTATAATTTATTTAATATGACACTTGCAACGCGCAAAATATACTGTAATATACCAATATAAACACGTGCCTCGCATCACGCGTTCCGCAAAACCCAACACCAAAAACTAGCCCTAAAACATGTTAAAAAAAAATCATTATCAAAATTTTCTGAACCCAAAAAGTGATTATTACTTGGTGTGTGTGTGTGTGTGCGCGCGTGCGTGTGCATGTGCGTGCGTGCGTGTGTGTGTGTTTTAGCATTCGCTCGTTCCAAACTCGGTTCCATTCTGATTCCAACTTGGCACTAAAATCAATATTCGTATTAGTTAGGCAAGTCAGTTTCAAAATGGCGATAATTTAAAACTTTTAAAAATTCATAAACGTTTTTTTCCGTACACTGTTTTTAAAATCTTGTATCGCTGTTGTAAATCAGCGCTAAAAAGCTGTATACATTAGCATTTTGTAATTTTGTAATCAGTTGAAAAGTGTTTGACGGCGGTCGGACTTTGTTACTGCGCTTTCAAAGTGATTTGACAGTTTGATTTGCGCATCTAATACTGATAACGATTGTGAAATCAGATTCTCATAAAAGGTTAACAAAATAAATTTTAGTAAATCGCTTCAATCACGTCAGCGAGAGAGAGAGAGTGTGTCGCAGTTATTTTGTTTTGTTTTCAAACAAATTTAGTTTTACAATATTGATATATGGTTTGTATATTGTTATACTAAAATATGTAAATTTTGTTTATCCCGTATTTCTTTACATTTGCATATTATAACAGCGTTGAATAACATTATTTAATTGTGACTGATTTATTTATGTTACACATTTTACACTTTTAGTTAAATTTATGGTTCAATTATCACGATATATTTTTATAACAACTAGTGCCGAGTATTGGTTTTATTTCATTTTAATTAAAAAAATAGGTTATTGGCAGACGGAGCTGTAACTGTAACATTTAGATCTGGGACGATATATACTAGGTGTGTTCAGAAAGTAACGAGAATTTTTAAATTCCTGCCACCTGGTGAAACGGTCAATAAGGAGTACTACCTACAACTTCAACGCCGTTTGCGTGAAGCAATCCGAAAAAAACGCCCGGATCTGTGGAAAAACAATTTATGGCTTTTGCACCACCATAATGCACGAGCTTACACTTCATTGCTTGTTCGTGAATTTTTGGCGAAAAACAATACTATAACGATGCCCCAGCCTCCATATTCGCTAGACATGGCTCCGTGTGACTTTTTCATATTTTCAAAAATAAAGAGAACCTTAAAGGGCCGTCGTTTTACAGCCGTAGATGACATTAAAAGCGCATCGCTGAAAGAAGTAAAGGCTATCTCAAAAATCGAGTTTGAGAAGTGTTTCGAAGATTGGAAGAAACGCTGGCACAAATGCATAATCTCCAATGGAGACTATTTTGAAGGCGACAACATCAATGTAGAAGAATAAATAAATATTTTGTTCAAAAAATTAAAATTCCCGTTACTTTCTGAACACACCGCGTATACAGTGTCACAAAAACCGTAGTGAGAAATACAGTAACGTTTTCATAAATACAAATAAATAAAAAACGCAACTACATTTTTCAATTTCGCCTTAGTTTTTTTGCAATACGTTTTGTTTTTTTACAAAAAAACTCTGCTGAGCCTCCAGAAATATATATGGTAATGAATTTGTATTCGGTGCAAGTAAAGACAATTACTTTAATTTTATATTTTTTAAAATGAATTTTTTAAATATTTTAACAATGAAATATCTTTTTAAACAATAAAATTATATATTATAATGACAAACAGAATTTTTTTTCAATTTCTCTGTAGTTTGATATAACTAAGGAATCGTTAAAAAAATTAAAAAAGTCGATAATTGTAAAGTATATTCGAAATGTTATGTTTGCCCACTAAATATTCCTGGGACTTGTGTGTGTGTGTGTGTGTGTGTGTGTGTGTGTGTGTGTGTGTGTGTGTGTGTGTGTGTGTGTGTGTGTGTGTGTGTGTGTGTGTGTGTTAAACACTCGCGTTTAGAATATAAATCCGATTTGATTCAAACCAGATACAAAATTGCTTTTTTTTATACATGATTTCACCGTTGCATTAAGCGTTAAAACCTGCTTAAATCGTTATTTTTTATTTTCATAATCCGTTAAAATTAATAAATGTATTTTGAATTAATTGTTATACATGCTGTTATAATAGTTTTATTATGTTTATAATAGTGAAATCAAATTTAAAAAAATAAAATTAAAATATAAAAATAATTTTGTTAGATCGCTTCTATCACGTCAGCGACGCACTTGTGTGCGGTAGTTATTGTTGCTTATTTAAACATTTGTTATCTTTTCTATATGGAAACAGAAATATGACGTTTTGAATATATGAATAGGCTATTGTCAAGTGCTTAACGTAAAACAAACTAAGCATTGAGAACATAAAAATAAATGTACACAATAAAAAGTTTGAACAGTCAAACAAGATTCAAGATATCATTAACCGACAATATGTATGTCGATTAATAATTGTTAATCGAACCATATATAATATGAAGATGAAAACCACTAGTACTTTTCCGTTTATTAATTTAGTAAAAATAAACGTTTGTGAAAATACAATAACTAATCAGGTACCAGACTGTATTAGCAGTTTAAAAAACATCAGACCTTGTAGTATATTTTTAATTAAATAACTGATTACCGCTCACAACCATTTCCGCTCATTTAAACTATACCCGTAATTTTCAGTAAAATTATTACTGAACTAAGTTTACTGGATTGTTACCATTAAATGTTCAAAACTATGATAGGTCTTGCCGTTCAGCCAAATTACAGGAACAGCCACCAACTACACTCGTCGTCGTTAAATCAGAGTTCACCATTTTAAAACAATAGCGAATTAGGAAAAAATCTTACACATACTTCAAGCGGTTTTTACCCAATATACTTTTGTACAAAAATTTCAAAACAATCGGTCAATTCGTTTGTCCAATACTACGTAACAATCAATCACAGAAGCTAAATGCCGAACGGTCGAGTTGAAATGGATACTTTGCTTTATTAAGTAACGGACACTTTATATACTGTAATAAATTAATGCCCTTGCGGTATACTGATTGTTATATGCCACCTTGCAAAAGGTGATTGGATAAAAAGTTTCAATTGAACCGCAGAATTACTTCATCCATTAGCGTGTGGGAGGGCGCATTAAGGGTAGTCGTTACGAGTGTGATATTGGCTTCGGATCATTAGATGGCAGCACGGTCGCGCTTTGGGAGCTAAAGCAACGAAAGCTAACCTACTTCTATTGTAAGGCTTGTTCTTTAATCGTATCAAGGGTATGGTTTGATAAGAAAAAATACGAGAGATCAATTACAATTTGTTTCTTTAGATCAATTAATGGAACTTTGTTGTCAAGCTGACAAAAATGTTGCGAAATGTTGTGAAATATGCAACAAATTGTAAATGGTACAAAAACGTTACACGTTATCGCGTTCAATTGTTGCCTGAATAAAGACGGTGTGAAAGATTGCAGTATAAATAATACAGGCACGCAGCTGTCTCGCTGTGTAATGGAAAACATTTTGGAAAAAAACAATTTTATCATCGTCATCGTCATAAACAGCATTAAATTTGCTTTTTTAAAAAATGTGCATTAAAAATACGGAAAATCTAACCGGAGTGAAATCATATTTCATAATTTCTTAATTTGGAAATTCGAAATGTTTATATAAGCAAATATTAGCGCTGAATACAACTGCCAAATCAGACTTTCAGAATGTTTACGATAATTGATAATTAATAAAAACAGAAATTTAAAAACCAGCCTTTTGACAGATTGAAATTATTACGAAAATGAGAGTGTTGATATTAATAAAACTTAACAATTCAAATATTTAATACCGATATAGGTGTCAAGATTGGCGTCCCGGTTTTGGACGCATTTTTGGGTGCTCATTTCCCGATAGAAATTGGAGAAAAAATTACAATACTTTCAAAATCGGTTTTTCGACTTTGCATAAATTTTGGTCACACGTGTTTCATGAGTGAGTCACTAAAAGAATATTTTAATAAAAGACACTCTACACGATTGAGCAAATTCGAAAAGAGTCAGGCTTCATAATCTTTTTTTTATTTATAAACTGTATATTGCCTATTTGCCCAAATGACTAAAGTTATGAATTTGTTCGTATAGCCTATAACCAAACGTTAAAGAGATTTGACGAAGGCAGTTACAAGATATCGATTTCACCGCTGTATATTCACAGAAATCGTTATTATGGGTGTTTTTTAAATATTAAAATTATTATGTTTTTAACTAAAATTGGTTTTTCAAAAGTGTGTTACACACAAACGTGATAAAGCATCCGAACAAAAACCTAGACAATATTTTAGCAATTTCCAAAAGTTAGCTATTTCCATCAACGAATAGAAAATGAGCTTTGGAGACGTACATCATAGTGAAACGAAGGTTCGGAACTAGCCGATTCTTAACTATAGGCCACTTTTTGAAGGGTAATTAAAACATTTGTCTCTCTCTCTCTCTCTCTCTCTCTCTCTCTCTCTCTCTCTCTGTGTGTGTGTGTGTGTGTGTGTGTGTGTGTGTGTGTGTGTGTGTGTGTGTGTGTGTGTGTATGTTTGTGTTTGTGTGTTTTTAGCACTTTTACATTAGCAATTTTGCCCCATTTGTTTCAAATGCCACAAAAATCGATTTCGTCAATAGACTGAATAAGCTTTTTATAAAAAAAAAAAACACTTTTAACGATTTCAAAATGGCTGCCATCTAAATGTTAAGAAGTTTATGATATTTTTATTGCACACTTTTCGTATATCGAATTTCACCACAGTAATCAGCGTTAAATTCTACATAAATTAACATCTTGAGTTTCTTAAATCGGTTAGGATTATATTTTGTAATTCCAATGAAATTTGATAGTTTAAAATTTCATAAATGCAGGTTTAAATGGTCATTGTAGTCTAACTGCCATATTTAAATAAAATTTTTAGAAAAATATTAGTTGGAATTATTTCACTTCAGATATCTTAAAACGTTCGTTTCATTGACAGTTTAAAAATAGATTATTTTTTAAATAATTTTAAGTAAATTTATTGCCCTTCTTAACACGTATTGTTCTAAGATTGAAATCGTTTATTTTTGTCACTTATAATGATGTTCTAAGTATAAATGTTTAAAGTCTTATTTCTAAATTTGAATTAAGACAATAATAATATTATAAAAGTGTTGTTTAGAGTATTATTGATTTAAATAGTTAGCCTATATCATGTACAATAAATACCTTTGTGAGATGTAAGAAAAATGATTCTTGGACATTACCTGAAACAAAAAAACAACACAGCGTTAATTTAAGTGTATTTGTTCGTCTACTGCATCTTATTACATAATCACGTTACTCTAATATCTATCTTCTGTGGTTGAAAGAAGTTTAAAAAAGAGTAAAAATATGAAAACAAAATTTGTACATTAAACTATTTATAAAATCTCATTTTGCACCATTATAATCAACGATAGAAAGCTGCACAAATTAGAATTTTAAATTTTCAAAAATAGTAATAAGAAAGTTTATTTTAATAAGAGAAGTACAGTTTCATTTTCGTACTTTCAGTGACATTTTAAAATTTAAAATCTATTTTGCGCAGATTTTTTAACGCCGAGTGCCGCAGTTATCTATATTTTCAAAATACATTTAAAATAACCACCATGCAAGTGATTCTGTTGTGTTTCATCAAAAAAGTAACAGTTTGTAAATATAGCGAGTGCAACTTTCACAAATCTTTATTTTCATTTCCCCGAGAAGTATAAAATGAACGATAATAATCCAGGACAAGTCTCGGGGGACGCTGATTTTAAACAATCCCCGAACAACATTGGGAAAGAAAAGACTCTCTGACCGTAAAAGATTCCCACCGGTATTGTTTTATAAAATGGAAATGGTATTTGCTCTAAGTAACTTCATTTTTTCGAGGACTTTTCTAGGAAAACTGTGACCTCAGTAACTGACCTCAATTGTATTTCTGCGATGCGGAATCGATAGCAAAATGAATACAAACTCTCTTACTGAAAATCTATGTGGGATTACATCGGAACTGGCTCGTTTTAAACAAGATAACACTGATTATCTTGACTAAATTTTTGGTTTTAACTTGACTAAATTATTATGACGTCTTATTTTGAGTAATAATGAAGACGACAATATGAAACTGAATACTGTGGTAATAATAATAATAATAATAATTTCCAAGGCAAAATCAAATCCAAGCGAACGATCCAAATCTCTTATGAAGAAAGAAAAGCAAGATCACAACGAATGAAGCAATACTGGGCTACGAGGAAGGCATAGAACATTAAAAAGTGATTGATTTAGTGTTCCCCAAAGTTGGGTGAAACAAATAACGAGAGAAAGAGAATAATAATAATAATAATAATAATAATAATAATAATAATAATAATAATAATAATAATAATAATAATAATAATAATAAATTTAATAATAATAAAAGTCTTTTTTTTGCAATGAAAACTTACACATTTAGAACAAGTTTTTAGACATTTCTCATGGTCCTTAGACCGTCCGAGGAGTTAACCGTACTGCTTATACGTTTTTCTACTTTATAAAATTATTTTACGATCAAATTTTATAGTTATCTATTTTTTTTTGAATTTTTTTCAATTATTAAATTCCTAATTAAATCATATCTGTAATGCCACGCACTTATACAATATCTGCTCACGCACATCCATTTGTTGCCGTTTAGCGTGTCCTTAAGTTAACCCCTGTCCAAAGTAGCATTACGGAACCATTGCTTCCCTAATTGGTCAGCACCGGACACTTCGCTATTACATCTTCTTTTAGATTGCAGAGAGAACAGAGCCCGTATGAGGATCACTGTGGTAATGTACACACGCAAATATGTTCGTTAAACAGTCAATTCCTTTCAACAGTTTCAAAATGTTTTAAATAATAAAAAATAATCACTTTTTTACATTACTTTTTTAGTCAAATTTCATCACTGTATTTAGTATACAAACCTACATAAAAAGGCATTTTAAATTTTCAAATCTCCATTATGAAGATTTTTAAACATAATTTGATGTAAAATACGAAAAAGTTACTAAAAAATTTCATCGCAAATGTTATTTGAAAAGTAAAAGTAGTTAATGTAAAAAATAGCTATAACAAAATTAACCAATCATAACATCGTTACATATACTTTACAACTTTTGCTATTATTACTTTGCCTTCATTTGTGGTTTTATCCAAAAACCATTCTTTGTGTTTGTCTAATGCCAGTTAGTTCAATGAAGATGAGGGATCAACTTAACATACTCACATACCAACCTTTTTATCTGAATACGAACCTGAGTACAGATTTCCAACGTACTGCCTTTTATTTCAAACAATGCGCACAGCGCTGGAGACTAAACGAAGACTGTAACTTTGTTAATCGTAATTTAATTCTTTGGTACCGCTATTTAAAATGGCGGCATTGTAATACCGTACGACGACATAATACTATTAGGAATTTGTTATGATACTGAATTTGTGTCGTAATAAATGACATACGAAATGTGTTCAGAAAGTAACGAGAATTTTTAAATTTCGCGGGCTTGGAGAGTCCGATTGTCAAACATTCTTTTTTTATTTTGGTATACATACCTTGAATTATGATAAAACTTTCAGCTGTTTTCATTGTTGACTTTGTCTGTGACAACCACTAAGGTTAGACGTGTTTTTTATTAGCTCGGCGATTTTCGTGTGTTAAAAGAAATGGGTCAAAGAATTTGTATCATATTTTGCGCAAAAAATGGAATAAAGTGTAAAAAAGTGTGTGAAATGATAACAAAGGCCTATGGTGAGTCTACTATGAGTAAAGCAAGAGTTTACGAGTGGTTTAAGCGTTTCCAAGTAACGCTGTGAAGACGTTGAAGATGACGAACGCCCTGCACGCCCCAGGACATCAACAACCGATGAAAATGTGGAAAAATGAAAGAAATTGTTACGAACAATCGCCGAATCACAATCACAGAGATCGCTGATGATATTGGCATATCGATTGGATCATGTCATCACATTGTTTCTAGTGTTTTGTGTATGAAACGCGTGGCAGCACAATGATTGTGGCACAAAAAATTGTGAAGGTGCTCAGGAGTCACTAAATGAAGTCAACGACGATGCAGAATTACTGAAACGTATTATAACAGGTGACGAAACATGGGTTTACGGATATGACATCGAAACTAAGGCTCAATCATCCCAATGGAGGCATTCTGGCTCGCCAAGACCGAAAAAGGCTCGACAAGTGCGGTCGAACGTGAAAGTTATGCTGACTGTGTTCTTCGATATTAATGATAGTGCATAATGAATTCCTGTCACCAGGTGAAACGGTCAATACAACGGAGTACTACCTACAAGTTCAACGCCGTTTGCGTGAAGCAATCCGGAAAAAAACGCCCGGATCTGTGGAAAAACAATCTGGCTTTTGCACCACGATAATGCACCAGCATTATCATTGCTTGTTCGTGAATTTTCACCAAAAACAGTACTGCAACGATGCCCTAGCATCCATATTCGCTATACATGGCTCCGTGTGACTTTTTCATATTTCCAAAAATAAGAGAACCTTAAAGGGCAGTCGTTTTACAGCCGTAGATGACATTAAAAGCGCATCGCTGAAAGAACTCAATCTATCTCAAAGATCGAGTTTGAGAATTGTTTCGAGGATTGGAAGAAGCGCTGGCACAAGTACATAATCTCCAGTGGGGACTACTTTTGAAGGCGATAACGTCAATGTAGAAGAATAAATAAATATTTTGTTCAAAAAATTAAAATTCTCGTTACTTTCTGAACACACCTTGTATATCTTTTTAATGTCACTCCATATCTCTGACGGATTAATGCAATTTCGTGTGAGAGGGCGGTTAATTGGATGAGTCAAATTAGAAGAAAGCCGCCCTGAATGGGCAAATTTTTAAAATATTACTTAAAAAACTAGAACTGTTTTGAGACTTGAAACTGATATAAAATAAGTGTTCAATATGTACTCTTACTTTAGAAAAAAAAATACTTAATTTCTTTACAAGCACAGTTTTTAAGACTTTTGCAGAACTGGCTCCATTTAACACAGCTAATATAAGAAACGAATTATTATAAATACAAGTCTATATTACATAGAAACAAACTAAAAGATAAAATATTTAAATAACTATTAAACAGTTTTAAAATTCTATTCTGAAAGTTGATGAAAATTGCGTCTTTA
>CM040185.1:20314518-20359518 GCA_022606455.1 Callitettix versicolor | reverse complement strand
TCTTACAAATTACACCGAAAATAAAAAAATAAACCCTGAACGCTGTGAAATCAATTAAACGTAATTTTATAATTTATAAAGCTAATGTATGCAGATTTTTACGCTTGGTTAAAATGGTAAAATGATTTTTAGAAAATATT
The DNA here is from genome assembly GCA_022606455.1 of Callitettix versicolor. Lineage (NCBI taxonomy): Eukaryota > Metazoa > Arthropoda > Insecta > Hemiptera > Cercopidae > Callitettix > Callitettix versicolor. Next base: position 20,359,378 of record CM040185.1, on the reverse strand, counting down.
TTTTTAGCGTTCAGTATGACCGCCATTTTTAAATTATAAATCTGGTTTTTCTAGATGACAGACAGGTACAAACTATTACTAAAACCGATTTCCGTTTTTAGTTAAAATTAAGTCGGACAAAAATTGCCAACGCTAGAATACTGAAACACACAAACAAACACACAACACACACACACACACACACACACACACACACACACACACATTTAAAGAAATGATCTAGAAATCAGGTCATCGATTTTTAAAAGAATTTCTTCTCTTTGAAAATGGCCGCTACACAGTTCATTTTCCAGAAGAAAATTAGCAAATAACACTAACATACCAAAAACAGGCTGAACCTAAAACTCCTTCGAAACTTTCTTAATAAGTAACATTGTACTTTAAACTTTAGACGAAACACAGCAGATACATTATCACCAGCTTTTACGGGATTCGTTATTTACTAAGGATGGGCGGCGACCACTTCACAGTACTGAAAGGGGCGCTAAAACAACCCCTAGCTGGGTGCGTGACGTAACTGTATAACAACTAAAGCTGTTTGTTTCGTGACGGGTAGAGGTTCAACCGACTGCAGGATAGTTGCATTTGTATAATCAACGAATAACAGCCACCGATTTGGTTCTACAAACTAATCAGTGCCCGTTTCGTGATATATCTACCCTGATGTGGAACAATGAAGTTTTCATTTAGTAAAAGGCATTTACAATATTAGTACACCCATACTGACTGGGAATGATTCGAATGCATTAAATCAATCAGGAAAAACCTAATATCTGTTATTGCTACAAAAATAAAAATCATTTATAATGTTTTCCCATCCTTTCAATTTTAATTACAATATATTTGTTCGAAAACACGGTAAATTAACATAGCTAGTTTTTAACAACATAACCTGAAACTTATTACAGCCTATCGCTTGTTCAATGAAATCAGCTGATCGTTACGAATTAATATAAAACTATTGATCGTTTACTATAATATAGCTAGTTTTTAACATCACATGAAACTTATTACAACCTGTCAACTGTTCAATTAAATCAGCTGATTTTTTTAATATAACTACTAAAATTAAATTAACGTGCATCACGCGTCACGCAAAATCTAACATCAAAACCAGCCCTAAAATATGCTACAAAAAAAAAAAAATCAATTTAAAAATTTTCTGAACCAAAAAAAAGGGATTATTACTTGGATAACTGGTCTGTGTGTGTGTGTGTGTGTGTGTGTTTTACTATAACTACCAGTATAAATTTGTTCACTAGCATCACGCGACGCGCAAAATTGATCACAACAAGCCCTAAAACATAACACATATTAAAAAGTAAGGCGCGAATGAGGCGATAAAATTCAGCGGTGTTTGAAACTTGTGCGAATTTACATTAATTAGTTATTTTCTATTAGGAAATTAGTTACTACAGCTGCCATCATGGTAAGGCCTAAACGCGGGACGTTTGAATGAATGCCGATCCTGACGTTAAAGTCACTTTTAAGGGGAGGCGAGGTAATACAATTTATCATTGCGGTTAAATTCAATTCAAATTTAGATAAAACGTAATAGCGTGGAACAGTTCGTGCCAATACAAAATTGTAATAATTTGTACAAAAAACAAATAGGTATTTGTAGGCATTTAAAAGTTTAAAATACTAATGGTTGTTACTTTAAGGTATATGTATAAAATCTGTAAAATACAATCTATTCTGAGAAATTCGCTTACATCACGTCAGCCAGAATCAGCTGTGTGTCGCGACTATACGTATTTACTTTTCCACATTACGTATGTGGAACACATAAAAGTACGTTTTATGTGTGACACCAAGAACGTTTATGTTTACATAAATGTTTCCGTTTCTTTATTGTCTGAGTCCAGGAAGTGGTTATTATCTCACTGTTTCTCGCGTACTGTAACAGTTTATGGATTTCAATTAAATTTAGCGTGCAAATCTGGTTTCCCACATTTTGACTTTTTTTTGTATTTCAAAACCTTCCTCGCTCACGTATTATTTTCTTAAGAAAATCCTTTTTAAAATCTACTGCACGATATTGTTGATCATATATGAAGCCAGTGCTGAATGATTCCAAATCTACCATTAAATTGTACATAACAAAGTGACCAGTCAGCATCCAAGTGATCCCATTCGATTTAGTCAAAATATTTACATGCTTGACAACGGGTTAAGACGTAGTATTTCAAAATGAAAAACTAACTGACTTCAAAGACAGGAAAATGCACTGCCATGTGCTGCAACAGTTTATATCAAATCTACCACACAAAATATTACCATACAATCAATTTTTAAAACCACAAGATGTATGGTTACAACTTAAGGAATACGCAAAAAGATTATAAAATAAATGATAATATAAAAAATACAGTAATGCAATAAATTTTGGTCCCCCAAAGTATGTTGACAGACATTATTATTGAAGCAATAAGATGAAGCACAAAACACGTGTACCACTGTACAGGAGATGCTCAGAAGCAGAGACGGGAAGCGGAAGTTCAAGAGGAAAAAGAATCATTGGACCTGATGCAATGATTCTTCTGCTCTTATAACAGCAAGACTACGCATGAGTATTTAATTGATTCAAGTCCTTCATAATTTAAAAAAACAGTTCAAACCATAAAAATGAAAGCTACCAGATACGGTTTCGTAAATAATTGTAATTAAAATAAAATTAACAAAAAACATTATTAAGATACAAAATTCAAAACAGTGTTGAAAATTTGAAATAAAATTTATATAGACGGAGGTAATTATTGTACCAAAAATCAACGAAACGCTGATTGTCATCACGGTTTTTGTAGTGACTACGTCTTATCGCGGGTTAAGGGTGATTGTGTTGCTCGGGGAAAAATTCAGTTTGCCGTCACAGAACGTTCTAATGTCACGGGACGCTCTAAGTGAAATTACTGCTTCTTTTCGCAGGGTATAGATGTATGTTTTGCAAGGGAAAAATTCAGTTTGCCGTCACGGAATGTTCTAGCGTCACGGATCGTTCTAAGCGAAGTTACTTCTCTTTTCGCTGGGTATAAGTGTATGTTTTGCAAGGAAAAATTCAGTTTGCCGTCGTGGAACGTTCTAATGTCACGGGACGCTCTAACTGAAATGACTACTTCTTTTCACAGGGTATAGGTGTATGTTTTGCAAGGGAAAAATTCATTTGCCGTCACGGAACGTTCAAACGTCAAGGAACGATCTAAGTGAAGTGACTACTTCTTTTAGTGTGGTATGGGTGTATGTTTTGCAAGGCAAAAATTCAGTTTTCCGTCACGGGATTCTCTGCCGTCACGGAATACATACGTGCACTCTAGTGACGTGGTTTGCTAAGTGATTAATAAAATATATTTTTGAAGTGAAAACTTGTATGGTCGCGGTTGACAAAACATGGGTATAAACATTTGCTTTCGCGTCACGCTTGAATCCGTAATGCATACCTCACAGCATATACTGTTACTGTATATATCTAGAGTGGAATTGACTACTTCTAAACAGCTGATTTCGCACAATATCTTCCGTAATATTTCAACTGAGGTTATGTTTATTTTTCTTGTTAATTTTAAAAATGTGTATTTTCTAACTTTGTGTAGTTAAAGTATTTAACGTATATGACCTATATCAATTTTTGAATGTCAGATTTATAAATATTATATTTATTACTATACTTAGTGAGTATAATTGTCAACATTAGGGTTATAAAGTGATTAATTATTATGTTCCTAATATAGCTTAAGATACTCAAATTCATAGTCTGTGACAGTTTCAGTTAATTTTTAAGTTGTTTATCTACACACGCGCGAAATTTAATACGAAAATAATATTCAAAATTCGTCATTTCCTGCATGCATCTAAAGTTTTATAAAAACTATTAAATAATAATAGAGTAAAAGTATATAGTCAGGCATGCCAAAAGTAGTCACTTCTCTCGGTCAGTCCCGCACTGCCTAATTTTTTTTTGTAAATATATTCTCAATTACAATTTTTGTGTTTGTATTTCAAATTTAATAAAATAATTATTAAGGATTGTATTTCGTATAGTGTTGTTATATGTCAAAATGTTTGTGTTGAGTGCAAGGTGTATTTAATGTTTTACCAATATTATTTCATTAACTAATGCTATTTTAAAAAACACACACAAAAAACTCTTTGCATATTATTTTGTTTAACAAAATAACCTTTTAAACAAACAAATATTCGTTTTTTTTTAATCCCGTAATTACACTGCAGTTGTACCATACATTCACTTATATAAAAATGTGTGTTTTATATCTAAAGTGTAAGCGTAAGCGTTACGTCAGACTGTGCAAACAATTGTAATAAAACATAAAACGAAGCAATAAAACACTACGCTCTGTTTCATTCTGTAATATTGCATAATAAAAACATTTTACGTTTTATAGTAGTTTACGTAATATTATAATATGTTTTCGGTAAAAGACGGAACACATAAAACACAATGCAGATCAATAAAACAAGAATCATTGTGCAGGCGCGGTCTGCCGGGACGATGGGTTTCTGCCTTCGTTTCCTTAAAACTGCCATAAAAGACGTTCCTGCGGAAACCAGAGGAGGATCTGTGGTAGCGGAAATTATTGATAAAAAAAGTGTAAACGAATTATAGACATTTACTTACACTGAACTATAAAAAAAAAAAATTCTGTATACAAAATTGACAGCAGGCATGATTTCAGAGAAAAACCAATATACATTGACGGTGGTCAAGGTTTGTTTTGAACGTTTTTCAATTTACTTCCGCACCGTAAAATTCTGTTACGAAATTATTTTTATATTCTTCTTCTTTTCTGCTACGATTATTGTCACTATGTTCAGTATAATGATCTGCCTTTTCTAGCTTAGTTAATTCTACTTTCGTTGACGCGTTTCGGTGAACCTCCATCTTCAAAAACTGGATGGTAGATAGATAGGAGTATAGATATAGTTTTTGAAGATGAGGGTTCTCCGAAACGCGTCAACGAAAGTAGAATTGACGAAGCTAGGGAAGGCAGATCATTATACTGAACATAGTTCTATTACGAGCTATAGGCTAAGCTTTATTTGTAATAATATTTTCAGCAAAAGCAGATTAACTGTTTTTTTTTTAAATAAAACTAATTTTTAACAAAATCGTCCAATTATATTTTAGCTTCAAACGAATGCACATACACACACACACACACACACACACACACACACACACACACACGCGCGCGCGCGCGCCCACACACACACACACACACACACACACACACACACACACACACACACACACACACACACACACACACTGCTACAAATGATAAGACGTCCAAATAAAACAGTTTTTTAACTCACAAGACAACAGAACATTAGAATCCATCAGTAACTAAAGATAGCTGTCTAACAATGATCACATTAGCGAGTTCAATTGGAAAATGAGCTATTGCAGCGGCTACCACGGTAAATCCCAGCTTTGATAGGAGCGCCGATCTTTATCAATTTAGAAATTGCTCAAATTAATATGTTGAATTTTCAAAATGCGCTTTTTGACTTCGGTCCGATTCCATTTTCGTATTTTCAATATTGTAATTTGTAAGTTTAAAATCCTAATGCATGCAGATTTTAATGTTGATTAAATGATAGTGATATAAGAAATTTTAAAAACGGGAAGAAAAATATGTTTGCTTCTATCACGTCAGCGAAACAGTTGCGTGCAGCGATTATTTTCTTTATACTTCGTACAGTAGGGAAATTATTACAAAACCAACGCTGGTAATTATTGTAATTGATTAAATGATAGTGATATAAGAATTTTTTAAAAAAACCGTAAGAAAAATATTTTTGAAAATTTGCTTCTATCACGTCAGCTAAACAGTTGCGTGCAGCGATTATTTTCTTTATAGTGCTTCGTATAGTAGGGAAATTATTACAAAACCAATGCTAGTAATTGTAATTAATTAAATGATAGTGATGTAAGAATTTTTTTTAAAAAACCGTAAGAAAAATGTTTTTGAAAATTTGCTTCTATCACGTCAGCGAAACAGTTGCGTGCAACGATTTTTTCTTTATACTTCGTACAGTAGGGAAATTATTACAAAACCAATGCTAGTAATTGTAATTAATTAAATGATAGTGATATAAGAATTTTTTAAAAAAACCGTAAGAAAAATGTTTTGAAAATTTGCTTCTATCACGTCAGCTAAACAGTTGCGTGCAGCGATTATTTTCTTCATACTTCGTTACAAAACCAACGCTAGTAATTGTAATTAATTAAATGATAGTGATATAAGAATTTTTTTTTAAAAACCGTAAGAAAAATGTTTTTGAAAATTTGCTTCTATCACGTCAGCGAAACAGTTGCGTGCAGCGATTATTTTCTTTATAGTGCTTCGTATAGTAGGGAAATTATTACAAAACCAATGCTAGTAATTGTAATTAATTAAATGATAGTGATATAAGAATTTTTTTAAAAAACCGTAAGAAAAATGTTTTTGAAAATTTGCTTCTATCACGTCAGCGAAACAGTTGCGTGCAGCGATTATTTTCTTTATACTTCGTACAGTAGGGAAATTATTACAAAACCAACGCTAGTAATTATTGTAATTGATTAAATGATAATGATATAAGATTTTTTTAAAAACCGTAAGAAAAATGTTTTTGAAAATTTGCTTCTATCACGTCAGCGAAACAGTTGCGTGAAGCGATTATTTTGTTCATACTTCGTACAGTAGGGAAATTATTACAAAACCAACGCTAGTAATTGTTCTATACAAATTCACGGTAACGTTAAATCACACTTACAAAATAATTTTTCGACCTTTGCTTTGTACAATTAAAACACTTATATACAACAATACACATGGTCTTATTCACCATGACGATCATGAACATCTGTCGCTACGAATGCTACAAGCTATTTAATTGTATTTGAACATTTCCGCAAGAAACCATATACCTCTCATAAGGGTTATAATTTTAGTACGTTTATATTGAATGGTTCATGTGCACCGTATGTGTCGCCGCTAATCAGCTGATCTATACGACTTGAGACTACGGACGAAACCGATAAAAGTAAACAATTGATACTTTTGTTTCGATACCTAGTATTTTTCACTTGATATTTTAATTCGTTACTTTTACTAATATCGGTACTAATAATAAACTATCGATAATTTACTTTAAAAGCTTTATAGCCTTTAAACAGCATACTATCACCGATACTCTCGGATACATTTCAATCGATTTTTTAAATGTATCGTGATTAATGATCCCTTACGAAGTACCATTAAACAATCACGAGATGACCAAAGTGTAACGTAGGCAGTAAACACGTTCCTAATTTTGTCCAGTCATCCTATGGAACCTACATATTTATATCTCACAAAGTTTAATGGCTAACAAATTAAGTTATGTCTGTATTAAGCCATAATTACATTAATTTAAGTTTATTTATTTTTTGGTATGTCCATATAATATTTATTAAATTATTAGTTCTATGTATATATTTTAATTTACTCTTTTTGTTACGTACATACGTGCATGCGTGTAAGGATTGGTTTTAAGTATTTTCATTCATATTTTTCTGTGTACATAATATTATTATGTATGGTATATTTCTTTTAAGTTTAAAGTTTTAATTTTAATACGGAGTAAAAAGATACAATAGGGCTTGCTATATCTTGATATATAAAAAAAGTCCTGACTGACTGACTGATTCAAAATCAACGCAGAGCCAAAACTATTTTAGCTAGCGACTTGAAATTTTCAGGGTACATTTATGTTACCATATAGGCGTGCACTAAGAAAGGATTTTGCAAAAATTTGATTACCTGCCTTTAAACTACTACCCAGTAAAAATTTATTAATCAACGTACAGCCGATACTATTGAAATTTTCAGGGTACCTTCTTACAGCAATGTCAAGGTGCATTAAGAAATGTTTTTGCAAAAATTTGATTTTAACGCCATTAAACTGCTTACCCATTCCAATTTTATTAATCATTGGAAGTGTCGCTAGCCGACACTTTTATAGCTAGAGACTTGAAATTTTCAAGGTATCTTCTTACAGCAATGTCAAGGTGCATTAAGAAAGTATTTTGCAAAAATTTGATTTTAACGCCATTAAACTGCTTACCCATTCCAATTTTATTAATCATTGGAAGTGTCGCTAGCCGACACTTTTATAGCTAGAGACTTGAAATTTTCAAGGTATCTTCTTACAGCAATGTCAAGGTGCATTAAGAAAGTATTTTGCAAAAATTTGATTTTAACGCCATTAAACTGCTTACCCATTCCAATTTTATTAATCATTGGAAGTGTCGCTAGCCGACACTTTTATAGCTAGAGACTTGAAATTTTCAAGGTATCTTCTTACAGCAATGTCAAGGTGCATTAAGAAAGTATTTTGCAAAAATTTGATTTTAACGCCATTAAACTGCTTACCCATTCCAATTTTATTAATCATTGGAAGTGTCGCTAGCCGACACTTTTATAGCTAGAGACTTGAAATTTTCAAGGTATCTTCTTACAACAATGTCAAGATACATTAAGAAAGTATTTTGCAAAAATTTGATTTTGACGCCATTAAACTACTTACCCAGTCCAAATGTATTAATCAACGTACAGCCGAGACTATTATAACTAGAGACTAGCAATTTTCAGGGTACCTTCTTACAGCAATGTCAAGGTGCATTAAGAAATGTTTTGCAAAAATTTGATTTTAACGCCATTAAACTACTTACCCATTCCAATTTTATTAATCATTGGAAGTGTCGCTAGCCGACACTTTTATAGCTAGAGACTTGAAATTTTCAAGGTATCTTCTTACAACAATGTCAAGATACATTAAGAAAGTATTTTGCAAAAATTTGATTTTGACGCAATTAAACTACTTACCCAGTCCAAATGTATTAATCAACGTACAGCCGAGACTATTATAACTAGAGACTAGCAATTTTCAGGGTACCTTCTTACAGCAATGTCAAGGTTTACTAAGAAAGGATTTTACAAAAATTCGATATTAACGCCATTAAAATACTTACCCAGTCCAAATTTAATAATCAACGTACAGCCAAGACTATTATAGCTAGAGACTTGAAATTGTCAGGGTACCTTCTTACATCAATGTTGAAGTGCACTAAGAAAGGATTTTGCAAACTTTTGGTTTTAACGCCATTAAACTACTTACCCATTTCAATTTTATTAATCAACATACAGCCGACAATTATTTAGCTATAGACTTGAAATTTTCAAAGTACCTTTTGACAACATTGTCGAGATGCGCTAAGAAATGATTATGCAAAAATTTGATTTTGACGCCATTAAACTACTTACCCAGTCCAACTTTAATAATCAACGTATAGCCGATACTATAATAGCTAAAGATTTTAAATTTTCAGGGTTACCATCACATGTAGGGGTGCAGTGAAAAACTATTTTCCAGTATTCAACCCCTAAAGAGGTAAAAATGAGGTACAACAATTTTTATTGTAAAAATATATTTTTCGTCTGACCTTCTTAAAACGTAACATAGTCACTCTTAAATATAAGTAATGAAATATATTTTTCACCATTTCCCAAAACTCATCCCCTAAAGAGATTGAAAGGGGTAGACAATGTAAAAAAGTGGTATACAATTTTGCATTGAAAAATATTTGTTTTGGATCGAATATTCTAGAAGTATGCCATTAAACACAAATGATAAAACACATATTTCAACATTTTTCCAAATGTTCTCTGAAAGATTAAAAATGTAAAAAAGAGATATAATTGGAGAAAAAGAGTGTTTTCATTGGTGAAAAATATTTTGGATCGGCTTTTCTTAAAAGTAAACAAAAATTCTAAAACACAAATTAATTTACACGTAATTCAGCATTCCCCCGAATTCATCCCCTAAAAGGACAAAAATATAAAAGAGATATAAATGTTTGTATTGGAGAAAAATATGTTTTTCAGATTTTTTAAAATTCGAATGGAACACGTTTGAATAAAACAATATTCAGGTTACACTATTTTTTCATATTTACTGTAAAATAATCACGAGGTTAGATGATCACGCTTTTATTAATATATTTTTTAATTCTGTAAATTATTACATTACTGAAACAGTTTAAGTTTCGTGGGTGAAGCCACGACGAGTAATGCTAGTACCTGTAAACAATATTTATTAATTTCCTTTCATGTTTTCGTAATATTACTTTCGATACTTCTATTCGATAAGTACTAATATCGATAATTTTTTTTCGATTTGCATTCAGTATTGATACTTTTTTCCGATAACAGTATCTAGTAATCGATATTGTTATTTCATCTCTAAAACGCCCTACACACTTTCCCAACGAACCTCGGATGAGACAATTCTTTCGGCGCCTTATAAGTTCGATAATATTTAGGTTTGTTACAGGACAAAAACTGTCAGCTCAGGAAGTAGCTATCGCATGGTAAGTGCATCCAACTGTAGAAGCTCAGACTTCCCCCACCACTTCCTGTATGCAGTCTTTATGGGTAAGAATATCAGCTGTGTGTCACGTGACAAAACGTTTTCACATAACACGTTCAGGAAAAACTCTTTTGAGTTGCTCTTACATTTGACTGATCATTTTTAACGTGCATGTAGAAAAAATAGCATTCAATTCGCGATATACATTTAAAAACACCTCTGTACATTATTTCGTTGTTAGTAAAATTTCCCGGTCTGTTCATAAATCGAAAGATTCAATCGACAACATAAACCAAGCCTTAATCTCCCATCTGCGGATATCTGCGGCAGAACTAAACCTCTAAACTCATTAGGTCCATTGTTTAACTGTGTTACGGCTATTAGTGGTCCTTATTGGAAAACACATTAAGGCCTATCTGCCGTGTGTTACCGATAGTCTGCTGGTTCCCGATAATTACCAGAGCCGAAGGTTGGGTGAGGGGGACAGGGTCAGCTTTTCTTGATTTTAGAAACGGTTTTATCTCTGCGTCAAAATATTTCATTTCATCGCTGCAGTAGTTTTACTATCTCTATAAAAGTACTGCGATCATGAAATATACGTGAGATTTTTTAATGAAACCGTATTTTTCAGTAAACGTTTGTTTAAAAAATTGTTTTTTTAATAAAGGTTTTCGTGTCGCTGTATACTGAATTATTTGAATAATTTTGTTTTTGGAAAGTAGATCTAATTCCTTCTAAATCAGGACATTTTTTTAATTTTAAAATGATTGATCAACAAATTGTTATAAATCGATTTTGTTTAAATCGGATGTAACGATTTATTTTAGATTTTGAATAAATATAGTGAATTTAATTTGAAAAGCATGTGTCACTAGAGTACTGAAATATTTGAATCGAAAGCTTACAGCAAAAACTGAAATTGGTTAATCAAATAACAATGTGGTAAACCGTTGAAATATTGTATGGTGACTTCTTTTACGGTGTAGAAGTGTAATGATGCTATTGAGACTAGCTGCACCTATTGAGAGGATTTAGACGTCCCTCGCGGTACCCGAGTCTAACACACACTTACATTTACAACACTACATTTACGACTTTAACACTTTACATTCACACTTACATTTAGGTAGGCGATAATAGCCTCAATGTGCTTTTAGCCTTAAGATTAAAAAAAATGTAATAATGCTGGGTTTTAAAAAATCTTCGGCTAAGTAGTTTCCTTCTACTACATGGAAAAAATGTTTTTTGTACTATTTACCCAGTACCCTTTACGGGAGCATTTCAATAAAACACATTTTTTATTTTTAGTTGTGACTAGGTTTTAAGCAATGTAAAACTGCCATACGTCTATTTGAAACAAGATTGCGAGTACTGAAAACGTCTGTTTTATTTGTGTTACGTTTAAAGGGCTTTTGACCGCGTTTCACTAATACACGGTTTGACAGATTTCAATGAAACCTTTCATATTTATTTCATATAATTGTTAGCAGATTTTAGGCTAAATTAAACTGCAATACACTCGTTCAAAATAAAACTGTGGTCACTACAGTTACTTGGTTTATTCAAAAACAGGATTGCTCTCCAAAAGCTGCAGCCGCCAAACGGGTCGACTAACCGACAATGAACTTCGACAACAAGTACTTCGACAACAAGTACTTCGACAACAAGTACTTCGACAACAAGTACTTCGACAACAAGTACTTCGACAACAAATACTTCGACAACAATTACTTCGACAACAAGTAATTCGACAACAAGTACTTCGACTTGACAACAAGTACTTCGACAACAACAATACTTCGACAACAAGTACTTCGACAACAATTAGTACACAAGTTCACAACAAGTACTTGACAACAAGTACTTCGACAACAAGTACTTGACAACAAGTACTTCGACACAAGTACTTCGACAAGTACTTCGACAACAAGTACTTCGACAACAAGTACTTCGACAACAAGTACTTCGACAACAAGTACTTCGACAACAAGTACTTCGACAACAAGTACTTCGACAACAAGTACTTCGACAACAAGTACTTCGACAACAAGTACTTCGACAACAAGTACTTCTACAACAAGTACTTCGACAACAAGTACTTCGACAACAAGTACTTCGACAACAAGTACTTCGACAACAAGTACTTCGACAACAAGTACTTCGACAACAAGTACTTCAACACAACAAGTACTTCGACAACAAGTACTTCGACAACAAGTACTTCGACAACAAGTATTTCGACAACAATTACTTCTACAACAAGTACTTCGACAACAAGTACTTCGACAACAATTACTTCGACAACAAGTACTTCGACAACAAGTACTTCGACAACAAGTACTTCGACAACAAGTACTTCGACAACAAGTACTTCGACAACAAGTACTTCGACAACAAGTACTTCGACAACAAGTACTTTACTTCAACAAGTACTTCGACAACAAGTACTTCTACTTCAACAACAAGTACTTCGACAACAAGTACTTCTACAACAAATACTTCTACAACAAGTACTTCGACAACAAGTACTTCTACAACAACGACAAGTACTTCGACAACAATTACTTCTACAACAAGTACTTCGACAACAAGTACTTAGACTGATAACGTATGACTTCTTCGTATAAAATGTTGGCTTTATGATTGCCATAAATTATCCTAATGCCAGTAATCGGGAACTACTCTTTTAAACAAAATAACTTACTGTAATTTACACTGAGACAAAAATGTAAGTTAATTTTGAGTTTCACGACCAATTTAAGATAAAAGAGTTTCACTTTTCTTAAAGAAGTCGAAAAACAACAAAAATAATTCCTGATCTGTCGAAAAGGTGTTTTTGATCAATTTTAATATTTATAAAAAAATATGATTAACCGAAAATGAGAAATTATACGAATATTTTTACCCAAAAGAATAAAAAAATAACTATAAATTAGATTCCAAATATGGAAAATCGAGTCCTACATTATCATATTTCATAACATACTCCAGACAGTTCCGTTAAATTAATAAACATTCATTTTTGAAATCTTAAAATAATCGATAGAGTTTCTTTGATTTTTTTGTGATTATACTGTCGGTACTGAAAACATTTATACTGTAGCAATTTAAAATTGGATATATTAATTTTAAATCTGGATTTACTAACCCAAAACAATTGCTTATTTTAACACATCACAAAACATTAACGAACTAAATATAAATTTTCACGATGCAGTTTCATGATTAAAAATTTTAAAATTTTCAACGTTAGTAACGCATTACAGTTTTACTCAAACACAATGCAATGATTTTAATTAGACGCTAGTAATTGTGTTAACCCACGCTACCTCTCTAAGCAGCCACCTCCATTGTTAATCTGTCCCTAAAATAGCTCTAACCAACCTGCTTCCACAGCACTGGTGGGTTTAATCATTACTGTTCTATTGAAGACGCAATAACAACAAATTATTGCGTTATTAGAGTGTTTCTATTTGGAAATGAGTTATACGAGTGCTCATTATGTTTTGACCCAGTCTCTGGACTGTGAAATGAGAAACAAATCTGAAAATTTTTGAGGTTGTTAAAAAATATTATTTGTGTGTGTGTGTGTGTGTGTGTGTGTGTGTGTGTGTGTGTGTGTGTGTGTGTGTGTGTGTGTCATTTCAGCACGCCACTGATTCAAATTTTGGTGCGATTTGTTTAACACTTGACACGAAATTCTATTTTGTTAGTAGCTCTTTGAGTTAAATAGTAAAAGCCGTTGAAACCGTTTCAAAATGGCGGGCATTTTAAAGCATACAAAACAAAATATTTATTATTATTTTATCTTACATGTCAGAAATTGCATTAATTTTAATTGTACACTGGGATTTAGTGCTAACACTGAATTTTACAACATTTTTGACGGGTCGTTTGTGTGTTTGTTTGCAAAAGCAGGCGTTCGTTACTCAGCATAACTAGAAATTAACAATTTTGAATTGTCTCGTCAATTTTAAATCTATAAAAAAATTCACCAATCGTAATCGGCGTTAAATTTTGCAAAAAAGTAGCATTTTAGATTTTAATTCCGTTAAAAATTTAAAATGCAGTTCGTAAAGAATTTAACGCTGATTAGAATGCATGAAATCAGATTTAAAATAAATTTATGTTTAAAAAAATATTTACTTTTTTTTGGATTTTGCCTAGTAGCTGCGTATCGCAATCACTTAATTTGACAATTTTTGAAGTGACAATGTTTATGGTCGCGGGTATAAACATTTGCTTTCGCATCACGCTTGATTCCCTAACGTATACTTCACAGTATCCCTATAATTTAGACTAGAAGTGACCATTTCTAAACAGCTGTTGCACTGAAACAGGTTTCACACAACAGCTGTTGCTTCAATTACATTTCAACTGAGGTTATGTTTATTGTTCGTGTTAATTTTTAAAATTGTGTACTTTCTAAATTTGTGTAGTTAAATTATTTAATGAATAAGACATACCAATTTTCACTTCTGTCGGCACTACCCCAAGTGCCACACGCAATTTTTGTTTTAAATTGTTTTGTGGTAAATATTTTGAAAAATGCAAGTTCATCTAACTCTTCATATAGGATAACATGCACTAATTAAGTCAAAGATTAGATTAGATATTTTTTTTTAACGTCTGACTATTGTGCACACTTGGGCAATACAGACGATGGGATGATTTATAGTGTATGAAAATGCCAAGCCCTGGCCGGGAATCGAACCCGGGTCATCGGGGTAAAAGCCCAGTACGCTATCAACTAGGCCACCGAGGCACTTTGGGAAAAAACCATAATTTATCGTAATTTAAAGACATCGCAAATCCGTATCAAAAATACTTACACTATATGAGTTACATAATTGTTGTAATATTTTATAGACATCCTTATTCGTTCTTTTTTACCGTTACAAATATCCTTTAAAGTAAATAAGATCTTTCCGTTTAATTGTCCTAGTGTACAAGCGAATGAAAGGTGGCTATAAGCGACGCCAGTAACTCGTACGAGTCACTAAAACCGAGTGCTTCACTTCAGTACTCACTGCGAGTCTCAGTCGAGTGAATAGAAACCAATCCTATTTACTGGAACGAGTTGGTTCCTCCACACAATACTCGACTGTATGACGTAAGCACCGTTCGAGACCGATTCGCGTAACACGTACGAGTGGTTAGTTTAGTGCCACTGAAGTCGTTGACAGTGCGTACCACGTGTTTTGTAATATTTAATCGTTGTGTGTAGTTTCTTATAATGGCTAAGTGGGGTGAAGATAGCACTTTAAAATTTGTGGAACTGTACAGAGACGAAGAATGCTTACGGAATACGAGCCTGAATATAAGAACAAATCTGCAAGTGAATCAGCTTTATTAGGAATTGTAAAAGAAATGAATATATCTGATTTTGGTGTTGCTGGTGTGATATATATAAAGATTTCGAAAGGTATTTCGAGTTGCAAGTTATGAGAGAGTTTTTTCCAACTTTATTCGGCTTAACATAGCTTCTTTCATTCTTGTATCGATTCGTTGTATTCGTGGCGATATTTTCTCCAGTAAATTAAAAAAATCTGGAGACATTCGCATAAAATTTCGTTATTCGGGAATGTCTTCTAAGGCTAGCTCCTTAAGAAATATACTTAAGGCCCCACGCGCGGATCTTCTAGTCGGCCATTTTCTTGCCCATATTCTTTTTCTTCCGATTCTATTAATTATTTTCATCAATTTTTAGCACAGCATTTTAATAAACGTCTTTAAACACTTTTTTACCAAAAACGTTTTGCATAAAGTGTTCATATTTACAAGGAAATAGTACAAAAAACACGACTAGTGGAAATTGCCGCTAAACTGAGTGGCGTGTACATGTTTTTAGCTAATTTTAGCGTGTAGACACCGCTATCCCTGTACAGTACCCGCCTCAGTGACTCGTGCAAGTTACTAGCGTCGTGTACAGCCGCCTCAAGGTTAACAGATTAGTCGTTATGTTCAGTATAATAATCTGCCTTCCCTAGCTTCGTCAATTCTACTTTCGTTGACGCGTTTCGGAAAACCTCCATCTTCAAAAACTATACTCTATATAGTATAGAAATAGTTTTTGAAGATGGAGGTTCTCCGAAACGCGTCAACGAAAGAAGAATTGACGAAGCTAGGGAAGGCAGATTATTATACTGAACATGGTGACAATAATCCTAGCAGAAAAGAAGAAGAATATAAAAAGGTTAGTCGTTCTTTAAAACGGTTGCAGCCATCTTCTTTTCCACGCAAATGTAATCAATGATCAATAATCAATTGATCTAGGCCTAACCTAACCTAACCAAGACCAGTCAATAAATGGTATTCATTCATTCATTCCACCATGTGGAGCTTCGGTTCATGTTAAAGCAAATAGGATTAAGTAGTTTCATTAAACAAGCCTACGTTGCAGTCTTATTCTCTGACCCACGGTGTGCGTGACCCACAAAGATTACACACAAAGATGTGGATTCCGTGACGGACGCAAGCCTAGAGCTTAGTTTTACATTTGAATAATCGTCCAATAAACACCGCACTCTGGTATTACCATTCCTTTGTTATACGTAATTAATTTGTACCCAATATAGCATTCACTTCTAAATATACAATACCTTGTGTTTACGTTTGTGTACAATTTACAAGTACATTACGGAATATTGCATATCTACACAGTTGATCTCATATGTAAATAATCGTTACACGCAACTGTCTCGCGTGTAATTAGAAAACGCATTTTTATTATCATTGCACACCCTGATCAGTACACAAATATATTAGCATTTTAAATTAAATTAAACGAAACAGGCGAACATAACGGTGATTTCTGTTGAATTAATTTTCTTAATTATAAGGATTACGAAACAGAATATAATTTATGGAAATTTTAACGCTGGATATGACGGTAAAACCAGATTTTGAAGAAAAAACTGGATGATTGCAAATGGTCGACATTTTTAATCTGTTAACGATTTAGTTGGGTAAATTTTATAGGAAATTATAGATTTTTTTTCATGCGAAGTTTGAATCGAATCGATCCAAAATTATTTGCAAACATGAGAATACTAATACACACAACCAGACGTACTTTACACACACACACACACACACACACACACACACACATATATATATATAATTTTTAACGATTCTTCAAAAATAAAACTTCATGCCAGGATATGCGCTCATTTTAAGGTCCCATGTCTGTATTCCACCATGCAGGCCGCACCAACTGTTGTTAAATGAACAGTTAAAAATCATTAACATTTATTTTCTCGATTCTTCCGTCGATTGAAAAATACGAGATTCATGAGCGCGCATATTTCTTAAAAAGTCTAACCTAGAACACGTACGGCGCATCGCGTATACGTGCAGCAGCTGAATATAAAAATGGCGGAAGCAAATCATGTTTCAAATAAAGTAGATTTTATTACAAATAAGGTATATCCGGAACGATAAATCTTTAATGATTTTCCAGTTCGACTTTTATGATTATATTAACTATAAAATATGAAATACGACTTAAGGATGTTTAGTAAAATGGCGATTTTTACGAAATACCATTACAAATAACAAAAACTGTGAATTTTTATTGCTTTTGATCATATTTTACTCAAAGAATAAAAAAGACGGACCGATGTTGAAAATTTATGCCAATTTATCAGTTTCAATAACTCACGAAGCGGTTTCCTTAGGCCATAATAGTGGTTCGTATATTTTTTGGCAGTATACTTCAGCAAAATTTGATACAAATTGTCTCCGCCTATTTTCAAAAAAGTCCGATGCTATGCAGTTCTAAGACCAAAGACGTTCTTTAAGAAAACTTGACAAAAAGTAAACTGTTTTATATATCCTGTAAAACTTAATACACTCTCTCACTTTTGTTACTCTCTCACTCTCACTCTCTCACTCACACTTGGGCTAATGCAGACGATGGGATGATGTATAGCGTATGAAAATGCCAAGCCCTCGCCGGGAATCGAACCCGGGTCCTCGGGGTGAAAGCCTAGTACGCTATCCACTAGGCCACCGAGGCGGCTGATACGCGGAAAGAGCATTTCATCTTATCCCATCTATAAATATTCGTACTGATATTTCCTAACAATATAAGTGGGATTTATTTTCAATTCCGGATATAAATACGAATCATGCAGTGATGTGAATACGTATTTAGTTTATAATACGAAGCATATTTTCCTAACTCGAATCCTCGTCATTTTATTATTCAGATAACCATAACTGTACGAATAAAAGAGTTTTTTTAATATTTCAAAGCATTAAATATAAAAATATATTAATTTAAGTGATTAAATTATAAGATTGAACATTGAAAAATCAATATAAAGTTAATGTATCAGTTACTAGAAGAAGTTACCCGTCTTTACCTCTCCGCCTGCTTCTTTAAGATTTTCTCTTTAGTGTTATCTCTATTATTCAAACGTACAAGTTTCTCAGCGAAATTCCATTTCAAAATTGTATATTATGACCGCTTTCTCTAAGGCTCATTCAATATGAGTATCAAAGGGTTTGCCTGTCTCGAGATATCTTAACTGGGATCACAACATTCTTCATCTATTTGCTCTTTGGTTAGATCGCTTCATCGGAATCCAAGATGAAAACAACTTACACTGAAAGTTTGAGCTTAGTTTAAATATTTGTAATCTGAATATCAGGTAATATCAGACTAAATCTGACCTTATCTACGCATGCGGGGCTCTGTAGGGGTAGTCATTATCCGATAATTGTGGTATTTAAGTGGTTGGAAATATAAATTCAAAGCAGAGAAAACCCTGGAGAATTGAAAAAGTGGACCTGCAGGGGTGAAAATAGGACCAATTTGGAGGACATAAAGCTGTGGGCCTAACAATGAATTGAAATGGAATGAAATTTTCCTAAACTTGTCAAAAGTATTAAAACGACGGTCTATCTAAAATCAGGCAGGTAAAAGTGAAACCGGTGAAGAAAGGTGGCGGTAGCAAGGAGGCTTCTAAGGGATGTGAGACACTCTATGACTAGAGGTCTGTTAGGAATAACACCCTAGCAAAAAAAAGTCAGGAAAACCATAGGGCTGTATTATGGGCTCTGTAGTTAAGGGTGCAGATGAACAGGATAGATTTTTTTTTTTTGTTTAACGTCTGACTGTTGTGCACACTTGGGCTAATGCAGACGATGGGATGATGTTATAGCGTATGAAAATGCCAAGCCCTCGCCGGGAATCGAACCCGGGTCCTCGGGGTGAAAGCCTAGTACGCTATCCACTAGACCACCGAGGCGGCTGAACAGGATAGAAATGAACCACGGAAAACTCGTGTGTAGTTTAACCATGAAGGAAAAGCGAACTTCGGGTCACATAATCTACAATTGTGATGCTCTTGGCAGCAGGAGACAAAGGGCTTTTGGTTTCCTAGAACCTGAGGATCTCCGGTAGAATGACTACTCAATGGACTACTGAACACATTCAAGGCGCCAGTCTACTGAACAGAATCCAGAACTTAGTGCACAATAAATCTTGTGATTATGATTCCAGAAGGAAGCAAACCACAAACTTCAAAAAATGAATGTAATTAATCTCTCGTGGTAAGACCTAGACAACAGATATTGACATAACGTATATCAGGACTCATTTTGTGCATGTTTGCGTTGTATTAGCAATCGTTTCCATAAATTTTGGTCCGATTTGATACAAACTTGGAACAAAAATCGATTTTTGTAATAACTTAAGTTAGTTAGAAAATAGATTAGTTTTATATCGAACGGTATAACTTTTATTAAAACTATTACACAAAGGGTAACAATAAAACTGTGCATTCCTGAGAGCGCTACATTATTGGCGGACGCTTTTTTCCTTAACCTTTGTTCAATACTTTTATTTGTTATAACTTAATAGGAAATCAAGCAAGTTACAAATATTTCCTTTTGATGTTCTTCAATAAAATACTGTTCATTCATTTATCCGGTGGAGGCAGCTGACATAGGTATCTGATGGGCTTAGCTATCCCACCGACCCGTAGCTCATACTACTCTCACTAATCTCAAGACAAACACATTCACTACTCTAGGTATCTGATGGGCTTAGCTATCCCACCGACCCGTAGCTCATACTACTCTCACTGATCTACTCAAGACAAACACATTCACTACTCTAGGTATCTGATGGGCTTAGCTATCCCACCGACCCGTAGCTCATACTACTCTCACTGATCTCAAGACAAACACATTCACTACTCTAGGTATCTGATGGGCTTAGCTATCCCACCGACCCGACCTCGTAGCTCATACTTCTCTCTCTAGGTATCTTCCCACCGACCCGAGCTCAAACACACTTCAAACACATTCACTACTCTAGGTATCTGATGGGCTTAGCTATCCCACCGACCCGTAGCTCATACTACTCTCACTGATCTCAAGACAAACACATTCACTACTCTAGGTATCTGATGGGCTTAGCTATCCCACCGACCCGTAGCTCATACTACTCTCACTGATCTCAAGACAAACACATTCACTACTCTAGGTATCTGATGGGCTTAGCTATCCCACCGACCCGTAGCTCATACTACTCTCACTGATCTACTCAAGATAAACACATTCACTATTCTAGGTATCTGATGGGCTTAGCTATCCCATCGACCCGTAGCTCATACTACTTTCACTGATCTACTCAAGATAAACACATTCACTATTCTAGGTATCTGATGGGCTTAGCTATCCCACCGACCCGTAGCTCATACTACTCTCACTGATCTCAAGACAAACACATTCACTACTCTACATAGCTTGGTTAACTCTAAAGTGTAAATCTACCCGTGCTGATAGAGTAAATGACACCAGTCTAATGTTATATCAAACGGACCCCTGGAAGACCTGGCGACCTTCCAGTATACCTTAGTCTCACCCATGCTTGCTGGGCTCTGTACGGGCACACTAATATCTGCTATAATGAAGATAATTATTTCTCAGTATTTAAACCCATGTTTTGGAAAACTAGTATAAGAATAATGCTAGCGGTGTTCCGGTTAAAAAAATTAGCTCTTTAACTACATTAAATTAAATAAATATTTAAACATAAACCGTAAAGTTTATTATCGCCGTAGCATAAATTTGAAATTGAAGAACAAGAAAATTATTGAAAGAACATAGTTAAAATTAGAATGGATAACTAAATAAACACAACAAAATATAATAACATTTATAAATATTTTCCTAAAACTAGTTAACAATAGTACACCTTGAAGACAATAAATACACAATTTATTGTAGATAGGCCGTACAATAATGACAAGAAAAAGTTAAAGAAACATAAAACGTACTTAAAGCTAATTAACGAAAAATAATCAATTTGTTGCAAGGCTGTATAGAGGCCCTACAATAGCGTTATATAATTAAATTTTAAATTGTATTAAAAATTTCCAGACAATGAAGGAAATCTAAAGTCTGGTCTGTTGAAGGGGACATCATCCCCAGCATCGTGTGTAAACAACTGCCCAATCTACATACAAGCCTCAAAATTTGGAAACCATCACGATCGAGCAATACATGTCTTACTTTGACGGTTTCCTTTCAGAACTCGCATTCAGGTGGGTCCCCGCGTTCAATCAGAAACCCAGTGTCAACAAGGAGTGACCAATACGAAGACGGGTAACCATTACCTCCACCCTGCGGCTTAATTACACTTAATTAAACAACATGCTTTAATTACGCTACCCTTATTTCTGCATTCTCTATTCAAATATAATTTTATGAAAATTTGTAAACGTGATATCATTCTAGAAAATCAAACCTTTCGTCTTGCATTAAATGCTCCTCGTTAAGATACGATTATACAGTAATTTATCGTTCAAACCGTTAATTTTTTTAAACATTTCGTATGCACATAATGTTAACTTTTGATTTTTTCCTATTAAAATTTAAACAAAGTCGGGTGGAACGATTTGGAGAATTTCCAGATTTTTGTAATCGGTTCCTTACTAACCGGATGTTTTAGAATCATATTACACATAGATGTATTTTTATTATATTTAGTATTATAAATTTAATAAAGTGTTTACCTTTAATACTTTCCTTAAGCTAGAAATATTTTATAGGTTTACCTCTGCTACGCTTCGTTTTTTCTTTTTCCGTTTCTTACCTGAAACAAGAAATAAGAAACATTGTAATTTTATTTACTACTAAAACTTTAAAAAGAAAGAAAAACATAATCTCATAGTCACTAAATCCTAATAAAGTACATAAATAGGGAATCCGTATGTTTTTTTATTTCCGATTATACATAAATATAAATATAAATATAAATATATATATAAATATAAATATAAATATAAATATAAATATAAATATAAATATAAATATAAATATAAATATAAATATAAATATAAATATAAATATAAACATATGAAAATTTGTTGTGTGAAAGTACGTTATGTATGTGTGTGTGTGTGTGTGTGTGTTTTTACTTTTCACTTTAATAATTATGTAAATTAGCATTTAAAAATTTAAATATCTGTTGAATTTTAGAAATATATTAGGCGGCGTTCAAAGTTCATTTTAGTGTTGTTTTTTTTTGTAATTTATTAAAAGTTGAAATTCGCATTTCAATGCTAAATAATATTTTTCATAAATATAATTTTTTATCTTATCTTTTTTTTTACCTTATCGGATTATAAATGTTTAAAGTTTATATTTGAAATTCTGATTTCATATCAGAATTTCAAAGATAAGATTTAAAAATTCGCTTCTATCACACTCGCGATAAAGCTGCGTGTTGCGGGTTTTTTATTCGTAAAGTTCGTTTCCGTTTTCTCCAGCGCGTTGGCAATGCCTTATAATGCAACGAATGAAGGAAGACTGATTGTTTTTTATAGGATCGGGAAGTAACCCACCCTAAAGCAGACCTAAGCAGTAAAAGTTACTTTATCAGTAATATGATTTGTTACCGCCATTTTGTATTCAGTCCTTGTAGGCCTGTACGTGATATAGGGACTGAGCAGCCGCAATCATTTGGTTATACTGTACTGTAATCATTATATATAAGAGATAAAGGGTGTGGGAAATTTAGGGGGATGTGATTCTAGAAAACAACTTAATTTTAGATAAGATACATTTTGGTAGACACATAATTTATTTTTATGTGAAAGAAAACCTTGTATGTATGTAAAGAAACAAACAGAACTTTTTTATTTGGTTGTTTGTCTGTTCTGAAATCGTTAGAGGCTTTTAAACATTAATAAAATTACAATAATAATATTATAATTTAATAATTATTTAAAATATAAGTGTTATTATTATTAATAATTTACTGGACCAAATGAAAATAATATTTACCAATTAACCAATTAATGACTAGACCAATGAACCGAGTAATGCATAGACCGATTAACCAAGTAACTTTTAGACCAAATAATCAAATAGCTTCTAGACCAATTAAGCCAATAATTTCTAGAATAATTAACCAAGAAACTTCTAGATCCACTAACTAAGTAACTGTTAGACTAAGTAACCGAGTAACTTCTAGGCTAATTACCCAAGTAACGTCTACATTAATTAACCAAATAGCTTCTAGACCAATTAATTCAGTAACTTCTAGAATAATTAACCAACTAACTTATAGACCAATTAATTAACTTTTAGACTAACTAACCAAGTAACTTCTAGACCCGTTAAAAATCACTTTTAGACTAATTAACCAAGTAACTTATTAACCAAATAACTTAACCAAGTAACTGTAAGACTAATTAACCAAGTAACTATTAGACTAACTAACGAAATAACTATTAGACTAATTAACCAAATAACTTTTAACCAATTAAGCAAATAATTTCTAGACTTATTAACCAAATAACTTTTAGACTAATTAACAAAGTAACTTATAAACTAATTAACCAAGTAACTGTAAGACTAATTAACCAAGTAACTATTAGACTCATTAACCAAATAACTTTTAGACTAATTAACCAAGTAACTTCCAGACCAATTAACCAAATAACTTCATTTCTCTCATTTCGTAAAGGAAACCGCTATTAATAATTCAGAACAATTTTATAAATTTTGTCACATATAACTGTTTCCCTATATATCATATTTATGAAGATTACAACAAGATATCAGACAATTAATATAATTTCTCAACATTCGTTACATATAAGTTGTTAAAACTTTGGATGTACATAGTAGACCGATATCTGACATCATAGTGTACAATTTTAACGGACAGCAATCACTGGAAATATTATTTTTCAAATTAACATTCCAGCAGTAAGCTTTTTTAAATTTTAGTACACAGTAGTCAGCTTGGTCATTAAATGTGACTATGAATTTTTTTAATATAATAAACATAACTTATAATAAATAATGAATTTCTTTAGTTTTTAATGACAGAATTTCTTTTGGTACGACTGACTATAGTTTTTGTTAAGAAAAGTTCTGAACTCGCGTCAGATAGAAATCGTAAGGCTCAATAAATGTTATTCTGACTACTGCTAATAATAAATAAAAGACGACAATTCAAAACACGGTACTTATTTTAAGTTGTGCAAATTAACGATTTACTTGCTTAAAATTACACACACACACACACACACACACACACACACACACACACACACACACACACACACACACACACACACACACACACACACACACACACACACACACACACACACACACACATATACACATATATATATATATATATATATATATATATATATATATATATATATATATATATATTATTATTATTATTATACTCTTTATTTGTTTCACCCAACTTTGGGGTACACCAAATCAATCACTTCTCAATGTTCTGTGCCTTCCTCGTAGCCCCGTATTGCTTCATACGTTGTGATCTTGCTTTTCTTTCTTCGTCAGAGATTTGGATCGTTCGCTTGGATTTGACTTTGCCTTGGAACCGTTCCTTCTTGTCCTTGGTTATTGTTTTGGCTGTTCTGTCCATGAGCACAGTGTCAGTGATCTGAAGTTCTGTTATGTCTTTCTCCGTTTCTCTAAACTAAAGTGGTTTGGCTCTTCTACTGCGAAAGTAGTCAAATATTTTTTTGGTTAGTCAATATTTGTCCATTCGGAGGATGTGACCATAAAAATCAATTCTCCTTTTTCTTATTGTGTCTGATACTGTTTCAGTTTTTTGGTAAAGAGTTTCATTACTGATGTGGAGTAATTGGTTGTTACGGAATTTAGGGCCTAAGATTTTTCGTAATATCTTTCTTTCTTTGATCTCCAGCCTTTCAAGTGGGCCCTGGGTTGTGAGAGATAATGTTTCAGCTGCATATAAGGCTTCTGGTTTAATTACAGTTATTATTATTATTATTATTATGAATCAAAAACACTACTAATGCAGTTTAACATATTGTGACCCGATTATATTGTACGTAATTCAATATTCCCTGAACAAGTTGACTTAATTATGCCTATAATTATGTTGACTTACAATCAACTACGTATAATTAATTCAATTAATTCAATTTTCAATAAGCTGTATTTAAATATTCCGTATTTAAAAGGTGTTTCTCAAATGATGCCTAAACATTTGCTATTCAATTTTTACTAACGAAAATCCCTGACCACTTTGAGGTCAACTACACGTAATATCTGTTTCTTTGAATTTAATAATTTAAATTTCACCGCGTAAAACAACAGTAAAACTTATTTAATATTTACAGCTGATCATTGCAATGTATTAATAGCAAGAGCATTTAAATAATACTTTGAATAACAATTTATAAAATTTAACAATACCTTAAAATATTGTTTTAAATTTGACCTTACGGAGTTTAATATATATAGGCCTATACACACACACACACACACACACACACACACACACACACACACACACACACACACACACACACACACACACACACACACACACACACACACACACACACACACACACACACACACACACACACACACACACACACACACACACACACACACACACACACACACACACACACACACACACACACACACACACACACACACACACACACACATATATATATATATATATATATATATATATATATATATTGTAACGCTAATATGCGTTACGACTAAACGCCGGATAGCCGTCCGCATTCATAGGCTTCGCCAGGGTTCAAATGCAGGTAATGGTTTTGGCTCAGTTATAAATTGGGCTCATCGACAAAATCAGTATTTCATGATTTTGCTCACCCAGGTTTAAATCATCATCGCCAAAAGGGGCTTTGAATTTGAATATTGATTAGCTGCGCAAATTTATGGGAGCAAGGATTTAGGTGCTCAATATTCTCGAGCGTAAGGAAGTTTTTAGGTGCTCAATATTCTCGAGCGTAAGGAAGTTTTTAGGTGCTCAATATTCTCGAGCGTAAGGAAGTTTTTAGGTGCTCAATATTCTCGAGCGTAAGGAAGTTTTTAGGTGCTCAATATTCTCGAGCGTAAGGAAGTTTTTAGGTGCTCAATATTCTCGAGCGTAAGGAAGTTTTTAGGTGCTCAATATTCTCGAGCGTAAGGAGGTTTTTAGGTGCTCAATATTCTCGAGCGTAAGGAAGTTTTTAGGTGCTCAATATTCTCGAGCGTAAGGAAGTTTTTAGGTGCTCAATATTCTCGAGCGTAAGGAGGTTTTTAGGTGCTCAATATTCTCGAGCGTAAGGAAGTTTTTAGGTGCTCAATATTCTCGAGCGTAAGGAAGTTTTTAGGTTTCTAGGTGGTTGCTATTCTCGAGCTCTCGGAATCCTACATACTCCAAGGATTCGGAATGCCCAATTTCTACGCTATTCTCGAGCTCTCGGAATCCTAACACGCCAAGGATTCGGAATGCCCAATTTCTAAGATTTATAACTGCTGCTATAAGTTAAGGCTCACCTCGATATACGCTACCTGTTTCCTGCCGGTATGCGTTTTCGATACTGCACGGTCGACGAGAGGCTGCTCCAAGTTATCGGGTGGGCGGCGAAAGACTGCCCGTTATCGTGGGCGGTCGGCGGAAGACTCCCAAGTTATCGAATGGTCGGCGGTCGACGAACGAGTGCCCCTTGGCAGCCACAGCGGCCTCCTTTTATACTGTTGAGCGCCGCGCATGCGCATAAACCCGTTCTTAGTCAGTCGGGTCCCAGAGCTCGGCTCGAGCGGTTCTACCAAGCGTAGCTAATGGGAGCCCTTGCAAAATTCGTTGCGTTCTTGCCTTAGGCTACAAGTGCGTCATACCCTCTCAAACTGACCTTTGCACTGTACCTATCTACAACCGTCAACTGACCTTTGTACGGTTTGCTACCTGATCTCAGGCTACTTCGGGCCAGTGGTGCGCTTTAGTAACAGGGTTAATTTTTAACCCGTTACATCCCCCTCTTACTTCCTCGTGGAAAAAAAAGAAGAAAGAAAAAATTCACTTATTTCACTGAACAAAAATACTTCTTTCTGTAGTAAAAATGAAGTGGAGTTACTTACTACCACAAATAAAAATGAAGAATAAACTCAAAAGGAAAGTACATCTAAAAACGTCTATCCTCTGAACAAAGCTAGTTCAAAGTTCATTGTATATTGACTTTGGTTACTATTTACAAAGTTTAATTGACGTACAAAATAATCTGCTTTACAACCTTTTTACAAACGAATTTTATTATCTTTACTTACTTTAAGGTCGATAAGAATTAGGGTACTGCCTATCCCTGCTGAACTTTGTTTTATTTTCCTTACATGCTCCTTGGCCTAGTTTTTTTTTTTAACACTGACTCGTACCAACCGTCCGTCCGGTAAAACAATTTTCTTCCGTTTTGGTTGTGATTTTCGTTTGGCAGGTAGATAATGTTCCAAGAACTCCGTCTTTACTCCTCGGTGTCCGGATGTTTCCGTGTAGTGGTTTTCTTGAAAAACCTGGTCCCTTTGGATCACTGGTACACGCAACTTCCTCTTATATGAAGAGTCTGTCTTCGGTTTTGCAGTTCTTGGCGGAATATGACGAAATAATTGCCCATCCTGGATTAGGTAATTTGAAAATGCTTTGGGGTTTACATTTCCTCGATCACAGTGGCTATCGTACCATGTTTTACGGGGTTTATTACTACAACGTGAAGGGATCCTATTATTCTTTCGTGAGCGTTCGGAATTTTGAGCTTTGCGAGGTACTATTGGCACATCTATGAGGCCTAGTTCCGTCCCTTTGTTCTTTTGGTAAGGCGATAAAGTATCTGCTGCTTTATTTAGGGCAGGAATTGTTCTATTTTCAAAAGTCATTTTCGTACCAGGTCGGTTATCCTGCGCTTCATGTCTGGTACCATTAGAGCGAATCTTCACCTCCTTTGTCCAGTCATTCCACTCCTTAGAGGTCCTAAATTTTGAATGTCGGGGTTCAGGTGCCTTTCTTATTCGAACTCGTGAATCATTTCCCGACCAACAGTTGCAGCTGGTGGTTCGAATTCCTTCTCGTTTGCAATAAAAACATTTCAATTTTCTGGGCTTCGCACAGTCCCTAAACATGTGGCCTTCGTGGTCACAATTCCAACAAACAATTGTTTTACGGTCGGTTGAAGTCGTTTTTCGAGGAATCTTTTCCTGTTTCTTGAAGTCCGTAGAATTCGTAAATCGATTGTGCGAAGATAATCTAGGCGCTCTATAATTCTCTCGGGGAAAGTTTCGTGTATCCCTGCTCGTCTGTAGATGCCTCTGAGGCTCATCGATGGTTCTAGTGGGTGGTTTTCGTCCGATTTTCTCTGCAGGCTCTGTCGACCGAGTCGTTAAACTATTTATAACATTAATATGATAGTCTTTAGACCTCTTTCCTTGGGGATAGTACGCTGGTTCCTGTATTAGTGCTTCGGCCGGACTTGGAGGAGGCCTATAATTATTTCTCTCCCAGAGAAAAATTTCATACTCCTCGGCTAACCTATAAAGTTCGGAAAGTCCTTCAAAATCTCTGCGTCGAATGTACATTTTATAGGACGGCAACATATTCGAATAAATACGTTCAACTTGGGCCTCTCGTGAGTACCCACCTCTCCTGCGCATTAACGTAGATAAGGCCACCACAAAATGGCGGAATGGTTCGTCTTTGCCTTGTGTGCGATTCCTTATTTCATCTTCTAAGTTATGGTGATATCTTAGTGGCAAATATTGACGCTCAAAATCTTCAATAAAATCTCTAAATGAATCCCAGAACGCTCGGTTATTTCGATACCAGAGTAAAGCATTTCCTGTAAGTAATTCCGGAAATGCATATAGTAAACGCTTAGATTCTATGCCGTAAGCTTCTTGTAACTCTCTGATTCTTTCTAGGAATGATATGGCATCCCCTTTACCATCAAACTTAATATTCCACTTCCTAACTAAATCACACATTTGGGCCGAATCTGATTCTGAGTTTTCCGTAAGTTTTTCCGATCCGTATGTAAATACAGTCTCCTTAGGTATCCTGTTTCTTTCGGGGAGACACGAAGGGCTTTCTTCAGAGTCTCTTTTAAGAGCGGCGATAGTCAACCGGACTAATCTAGCGTCTGCATCTATGGGTAATCCCAATAATTCTCGTACATCGATTTCTTCTTCTGTTCGTCGTTGACGGTCGGAAGTTTTATCTTTCGAAATTTCATGAGCGGTTTCGTCCTCATCCTCCCACGAGCGCTGTTGCTGCACATTCGGCGAGATCATCTCTTTTCCTGACTTTAAAGCCTCAGATAATCTTTCGCATAAATCTTCGGTACGACCTTCACAGGATAGGCCGTATTTCGATAACTCCTTTTGTAGCTGAAATTTCTTTAAGTAGTATATCCAACTAGTAGTATTGTCTTTATCAGTAACCTTCGGAACTACTGCTGCATTAGTTGTAGGCGGAATCTTATCCGATTGCGTTCGGATGTCATTATTAAAGCCATCACTTTCCATCAGGTGAAACGTGACCGTGAAAAAGCGAAGAACACGAGTAAACGAAACAACCTCGTATATTATTTATTTAAATTGTAACTTAAGCTTATTTGTTTTTCGAGTTCGGGCGCCAATTATAACGGTAGTTTAATTAATAACGTTTATTATATTCAATTCGAATATAACGGTTTTTTTCGTAAATTCGAGTTACTTAAATCGAAGTCCCAGTATAACAGTATTTTTCGTAAATTCGTTTTAGTTCAATTATTATCGTTTATTCGGGTCCCTGTATTTTTTGTAAATTCGAGTTACTATAATCAAAGTCCCTGTTCGGGCGCCAAAATTGTAACGCTAAATTTACGTTTTCGTTCGCGTTACGACTAAAAGCCGGATAGCCGTCCGCATTCATAGGCTTTGCCAGGGTTCAAATGCAGGTAGGGGTTTTGGCTCAGTTATAAATTGGGCTCATCGACAAAATCAGTATTTCATGATTTTGCTCACCCAGGTTTAAATCATCATCGCCAAAAGGGGCTTTGAATTTGAATATTGATTAGCTGCGCAAATTTATGGGAGCAAGGATTTAGGTGCTCAATATTCTCGAGCGTAAGGAAGTTTTTAGGTGCTCAATATTCTCGAGCGTAAGGAAGTTTTTAGGTGCTCAATATTCTCGAGCGTAAGGAAGTTTTTAGGTGCTCAATATTCTCGAGCGTAAGGAAGTTTTTAGGTGCTCAATATTCTCGAGCGTAAGGAAGTTTTTAGGTGCTCAATATTCTCGAGCGTAAGGAAGTTTTTAGGTGCTCAATATTCTCGAGCGTAAGGAGGTTTTTAGGTGCTCAATATTCTCGAGCGTAAGGAAGTTTTTAGGTGCTCAATATTCTCGAGCGTAAGGAAGTTTTTAGGTGCTCAATATTCTCGAGCGTAAGGAGGTTTTTAGGTGCTCAATATTCTCGAGCGTAAGGAAGTTTTTAGGTGCTCAATATTCTCGAGCGTAAGGAAGTTTTTAGGTTTCTAGGTGGTTGCTATTCTCGAGCTCTCGGAATCCTACATACTCCAAGGATTCGGAATGCCCAATTTCTACGCTATTCTCGAGCTCTCGGAATCCTAACACGCCAAGGATTCGGAATGCCCAATTTCTAAGATTTATAACTGCTGCTATAAGTTAAGGCTCACCTCGATATACGCTACCTGTTTCCTGCCGGTATGCGTTTTCGATACTGCACGGTCGACGAGAGGCTGCTCCAAGTTATCGGGTGGGCGGCGAAAGACTGCCCGTTATCGTGGGCGGTCGGCGGAAGACTCCCCAAGTTATCGAATGGTCGGCGGTCGACGAACGAGTGCCCCTTGGCAGCCACAGCGGCCTCCTTTTATACTGTTGAGCGCCGCGCATGCGCATAAACCCGTTCTTAGTCAGTCGGGTCCCAGAGCTCGGCTCGAGCGGTTCTACCAAGCGTAGCTAATGGGAGCCCTTGCAAAATTCGTTGCGTTCTTGCCTTAGGCTACAAGTGCGTCATACCCTCTCAAACTGACCTTTGCACTGTACCTATCTACAACCGTCAACTGACCTTTGTACGGTTTGCTACCTGATCTCAGGCTACTTCGGGCCAGTGGTGCGCTTTAGTAACAGGGTTAATTTTTAACCCGTTACAATATATATATATATATATATATATATATATATATATATATATATATATATGATTAATTAATGAATTTCTATGGGAAATAAGTTTCAGAAGGTATCATAGTACGTCCAAATTCGAGACCTTGAAAAAATCTCTAACCTATGTTCTTAAGTTTTAACGACCCCTCAAAAATGTTTTACTTTTAACAACCCTTAAAAGGCTACCCTTTAGAACACTTTTTCAGAAGTCGTTAAAACTTTTATATATAAGGTACACATATACGTTTATAAAATATAATATATCTATGTGCATGATTGTACTGTAGCCGACGAAATTTTGGTTCTGTTTTGAATCAAATTTTATGTTAAATTGCTTTAAGAAATTCGTTTATCTGGCAAATCGGTTTAATTGTATACTTTTTATCAAACTTGACTAAGTGTTTGCATTTATTCTTTACAATAATTCATGTTTTAAAAATTTTAGTTTCAACCTCTGTTAAAGTTGAAAGTGTGAATGTTTTTAATGTTTCTGACATTTGCACAATCCCCTAAGTTACACTATATATCCAAACAGGTCTCAACACTTTTATATATTAATAGTTTATTATGTATTAATAGAACGTATTTGCTACTAAGCAGCTAATACATCTTGATGTATTTCATGTTTAATCTTTCTTTTTGATTTAGATATGTTTTTCCACTTTATTTTACTGTCAAAGGTCAAACCCAAATACATCGCCTCATTTACAAACGGTAATACTTCAGAATTCATTTTTACCCTACATGAGTTCCTGTTTTATTTGTAAAATATATGTTTGCGGATTTTGACTAATTGGTTTTAAGTCACCATTTTTTTTTTTTGAATGGTGTATCAATTTGGTGTATGATTTTGGCAAAACAATGGAACGATTTTCTTCTCAAAACCATTTTCTGAAACGGATGTAAACTGGATTTCAATGTAACTTACATTTTTCATCATGAAATATCTTTGATTCGTTCATCGTGATCGTTGGTGCGACGAATCCTTGTGTTTGAAACTGTTATAGTATCCGATTGCTCGTCGTCCTTTTCGTCGAGAACCATTCTCTTTAACGACTCGAAATTTACAGTGCCCGAGGTGCTGATATTCAAGGTAAGTCCCTTTACCATGCCTATGGTGACCAGTTCGTTGCATTTGGTGGAAAAAACTTTGTAGCCGTAGACTTTCGGTCCACCGGATACAAATTCCGTAATGTAAGAACCAGGACCGTACTCCAGGAGCTCTTCGGTCATCTGCCCTAAGTAGTCACCTGTCTCTACCTTATGTGCGCCTTCCAGGTAGAGTACAGAATCAGTATCGTAGTAAAAGTCTGTCTGTCAAGAGAATCCAGGTGTTCGTAACGTTTAAGTTTCACCTGGGCCGTTGTGAAAGCCGCGAGTACGACGTTGACCGTGGGAAGAGCCTCGCAGTCATCTTCGACGTACTCCCAGTTCACCATGATGGTTTCGTCATTTACCTCTTGCATGTTGTTAACCCGTACGGACAAGCTTAACAACATTTGGAACAATTCGGTGGATAGCCTGACGATCGTGGTCTTTGGTTTTATCGCTAACCAGCTATGTGTGTATATATATATATATATATATATATATATATATATATATATATATATTTATATAACATGGGGAAAAGGCACTAGCCGCCTTGGCTTTCACCCCGAGGACCCGGGTTCGATTCCCGGCCAGGGCTTGGCATTTTCATACGCTATAAATCATCCCATCGTCTTCATTAGCCCAAGTGTGCACAATAGTCGGACGTTAAACACAAAAAAAAAAAAAGGGCACTAGACAGGCAGTCTAAAAAATGCGTCTCTAAAATACGCTTGAGGTGGTAAGTTCTTGCCCTTACAATTAACGCTGATCCCTCGACCTCATTCTTCTAACTGGCATAGAGTACTGTAATATATATATATATATATATATATATATATATATATATATATATATATATGTGTGTGTGTGTGTGTGTGTGTGTGTGTGTTCACAATTGTAGTGTGATATTATTGAAAATTGGCAAAAAATTGATTTAGTAATAGCTTTGACTACCAACTAAAATCAAAGTAATAGTAATCAGCGAAGTAAGCTAACAATTAAAATTCGTTCAACAGTTTCAAAATGGCCGCTATTAGAAAGTTGTCAAAATTCGTAACTTGTTGTCCTAAATATTTTTTTAAATATCTGATTTCACCTTCGTAATTAGCTTTATAATCTGCATAAATCAGTTACGTGACTTTTCAAAATCCGTTTAGATTCAGAAATTTAATTTGACAGCTACCAGGTTATGTTTTCCTATTCTTAATGCGATTTGTATTTATATTTATACAATCATTTATTTGTATTTATATAATTTATATTTATATTTACAAAGTTGTACGTACTCAATGTGAACTAAAATGTTCACGTACGAATACATACATGTTTGAATGCTGTTTAATTGTAATTATGATAAAGGAATACTTTCGGCAATTCGCCTACATAACGTCAGCGAGACAACTGCTTCGCGCGATTATTAGAAATTTACTTCTCTCAAGTTGGCAAAACTGCGGATGTTGTATCAATGCCCGTAGTACAGTGATTGTTATCTTTAATAGAATAATTATCTCCGGCTTTAATTATTAATACCGACAATCACGTATCTCGCACGTAACTGAAGACGTTATGTGTAACGGAAGTAAATTTCAATTATCAAACTGTTAATTAGCGTAAGTTTTGATTCATTTATCGACAATCGTTGGTTTAATTTAATAATAAGAAATAAATCGGTTACTATTGGGAGCGTAAAACTAGTGGATAAGTAGTACGTCATTAAAGAGCAATAACTGCGCACGATCTGTCTAGATCACGTGATACAAACGATTTTCAAAAAAACAAAATTAAGTATTGCAATAATTTCGTTATCCTAAAACATTTTTGAAATATGTTCTCACCATCACGACCAACGTTAAAATCTCCCACAATAAGAATTTCAAATTTTAAAAATAAATTGAAATGCTAATGTGGATATAGAATAACCATATTTTTCAAACGGCTTAATAGACCGGGATATAAATTTAGTCACACTATAGCACAGTAAGTGAAATATTTCAACAAAACCCTACAAAGCTGAAAAAATTTTTTTTAGTTTTCTTGTATTTTACTTTATAAAAATGTGTATCAAAATTTATACTGTCCCTCGACTTGTCTCTCTTTGTACAAACGTGGTTTCATTCTTAAGAATTTTCGCTCGAAAAAATATAATTTACAAATTTATTCGAAAAGTATGGATTTAAACAGAAAAATTCAAGAGTACATTTAACGCTTTAGCAAAACAAAAACTAATCAAATAGCCAACGTTCAGGTTTCTGAAATGTAGCATTTTAAAAACGGTGCCAAAGTTATTAACAAAAAATATACGTTTAAATTTAAAATTACTTAAAAACTTGTCGATGTTGCAATATATTTAAATTTTCTTTCTAATTAATAAACTTGAAACTTTTCTAATTATAAAACTAACAAGATTAGAAACAAAAAAATTAAATCATTTAAAAATTTACACAATTTTATTTTCCTACCATAACTACTTAATTAATAAAAATATTTTCAAAACGATTTATGCATAATTAAAGTATACAATTATTTTGAGAATTTCTTTGGAAAAATTATTTTGTTGTATTCAGTAGATTTTGTTGTTTGTATAAAAAAAATATACGGATAAAAAAATTTAAGATTTTTCTTTTATAGTTCAAAATATATTAACGTTTAAATGATATATATATATATATATATATATATATATATATATATATATTTATATTTATATATTTCCTTAAATAATATTTACGTTTTGGGTAAAATTATAAATATAATCTATTTTTATTACAGCAGTAAGTAAATGAAAAGAGCAACGAAAGTAGATGAACCAGGAGACACAATAGTACAGGTCAACAGAAACGTATTGCAGTTGGAGAACATTTGCGTCGCTGTTTAAGAGAGAGGAGGAAGAGGACATTCGTGTGCCTATCCTTATATAAATATTTACTTTTTCACTCTAAGCTGACTTTGCAGTGAAGCGAAATGTCGTATATGTTGGTTTATAGCCTATATACACAATTGCAACATTATTTTTAAATTTTTATTTAGAGTAACAAATCTGCCTGTAATCTCTTTTCTGACCCCTTTTATAACCAAAACAACGTGTTAATTTAGGTACTATTGCTTAAATAACACTCACAATCGCGTTCACTCGTTATAATAAATGACCTAAATTTCACAATAAACGTTAATCGAACTTTACATCGATTTAAATTGAAGTATTTTAACCCATTTTCCGCAGCAACCGAGGATAGAAACCCATTAATGTCTTGCTTAATTGTTATATTACAAATTTACAGCATAGCGTACCTTAATCCTACTTCAGCACACACGGAGTAACAATGTGAAACATGTTACCATGGTAACCGATCATTATTTATAGAGTCTGACTGTATCCTGTTTCAGAAACCAAGTTCACTAATTGTCATACCGTATAAAAATAGCAACGGTATTAGTTATGAACCACTGTTATGTAAATTAAAAGTAAATTAGGCTTCTGATCAATGCCTGTATTAGTAGTGGTTATTATTTAATGGAAATAAATTTGGTTATTTACTATTTTTTTATGGAATCTTCATAAGCAATGTCCGTCTCCAGACAATTCAACTTTACCATCGAAAGTGACTAATTTTAAAATTAACATTAAAAACTGTTTAAGCTTATACAATAAATTTGGTAACTAAAACAATATTGATTGCAAGAATCGATTAGTTGTTTCGATTTTTGTAATCGAATATATTAACAGTGATTCAAAGAAAACAATTGTATAACATAAATTTAAGTATAAAAAACACATATGTCGAACTCGGGGCATTACCGACAGATGCGAAATATCTATTAATGATATATTTGCTGAGTATATAATTATTATGAAGATATGTTTACAAATATCTTGCTTTGTTGAAATAAATAAATACGTGAACAGTAAAACATCAGTTGTTTTATATTAATTCGTAACGATCAGCTGATTTCATTGAACAGCTGATTGCCTATAATAAGTTTTAGGTTATGTTGTGAAAAACTAGAAATAATAACAACAATTAATTATACACGTTTATATTAATTTCAAATTTATTACAAACGGTTACAACGTGCACGTGTTTTTCGACCAAGGAAAAATACCGAAACCAAAGCAACGCATTGTTTTCGTGTAAACTGTTATCCTGAAAAGGAGAAAGAAAAAAAAAAGACAGAAATAGTGAGAAGAAATTTGTTTGCTCGGTAGTTCCATATTTCCGTCACACTCCTCCGTTCGGAACACTTTTTTGCTATTCCCGCTTTAAAAATCCCGACACGCACGCTATCTCACTGACGTGATGGAATTATATTTAAAGTAAGAAAATAAATTTTACCACCATTAAATCAAAATTTCCTAATTTCAAAAGAACGTTGAAAATTTTAAATAACAATTTGTGCAGTTTTTAACAATGTTTAGGATTACTAAATCTATCTATCTATAATTCGGTCTACAACGTTCTACGCCGTCTTCCGATCTCCAACCTCCACCGATCGCGGTCCAACCACAGGTCTTCTGGTAAATCCCTTTTTTTAATTTCCTTTTCGACTCCCTCTCTCCAGCTCAGTCTCGGCCTTCCTCGTTTTATTCTTCCAGGTGTTCGCCATTGCATGATTTTTTTGGGAATTCGCTCATCCGGCATTCTTTGTACATGCCCGTACCAAACCAGTTGTTTTGTTCTTATATCCTCTACAATTACGCCTTACATACATTATCCTCTGTATACTTACATTTATCACTCTCTCTTTTCTTGATCTTCCTGCCGCTCTTCTCCAAAAGTCCATCTCAGTAGCCAACAGCATTCTTTCTGCTCTTAATTGGCCATACCTCACTACCATATATTATAATGCTTTTTACAATTGTGTAAATCATTTTTACTACCGAAATCGATGTTTATGCCCAGTTTGAATCAAATATGACTATAATATTATTTAATTTGTATAGATATAAATTTTAACGACCTGAAAGAGTGTTTAAGACGTTAAAATCATTCATTTCAAACTCTTGGGTTTGGGACTTACCATGATGGCTGCTCCACTAGCTCATTATAAACTAAAACTCTCTAAAAACTTAACCCTGCCCGATGACGCTAATAAAAAAATTCCCTATTATATTAAATATGTTTTCTATTTCTTTGCTTTATAACTTTCTCTTAAGTACAAAACGAGGCCTCGCTCCGTGTCCTGCAATTGAAAAGTTATATTTAACTCGGATGTATTTCCTGTCAGTTATATTTAACTCGGATGTATTTCCCGTCAGTTGTGCCCTTGATTTAATTCAGTCTCTTCCAAAGACGGTCTTTGTACAATTATATAACGTTGGTTTAACAAGCTCGAGGTCAAATAATCAGCTTTGAAGTAGATAACTCCAGCCCAGAAGTTACAGGACTGTATTGTATAACTGGGTACTGGTTTCTATTTAAACTGTTTAAAATACAATTGTTTCATACTATGTTAAATTAAACGGACTGTATTGTCTCTTCTTTTGCTTGATCTACATGCTTTACGACAAAGACTTCTTCCCACGGCGTGTGGTTTAGTGATCTCGTTCTGGCACCGTGGGAACGTAAAGACTTACCTGCGGTGACTCGAGGAAAGTCGAACTTTCCCATGAAATATCGATAAATACTCTGACATAAAAGCAGTTTCAAAATGGCGGACGATTTTGACAATATAAATTCACCGACGTAATCGGCGTTGGAAACTGTATGAATCAGTATTTTGAATTTTCAAAAACAGTTTTTTGACGGCGGTCAGGGTTAATGGTTTTGATTTTATGCTGATTATAATTGTGAAATTTAAATTTCAAAAATAATAAGATAAAAAGGATATTATCTCTTTCTCTCCGCGTATTAATTAAAAAATATACTGCGAGGTTTACTGTTAGTTTTTCAAACTTGCCATATTTTAAAAAATCCTGCTTTCAGATTTAGGCTATAACCAGCATTTATATGTAACTGCAATTAATTAAATTGTTTTTATTTAATAATTTTTCTTTCAAAAAATAAAAATAATGCTCTAATACGTTTAGCAAATTTTCACTAGAAAAATTGGCTGTTTGAGCAATCATCATGGTAAGACACAAACTCTAGTCCTTAAAATAAGTACTCATGCTGAACTCTAGATCATTTTTCTAGAGGTTAAAATTTATGTACAGACTATGGAGTGTGTGTGTGTGTGTGTGTGTGTGTGTTGTGTGTGTCAACGTTAGTGTGTTGTATTCCAGTCAGATTTACACTTGGTGTGTGTGTGTGTGTGTGTTGTGTGTGTGTGTGTGTGTGTGTGTGTGTGTGTGTGTGTGTGTGTGTGTGTGTGTGTGTGTGTGTGTGTGTGTGTGTGTGTGTGTGTGTGTGTGTGTGTGTGTGTGTGTTTGCGTAGTAGCTTTTACACTTGGCACTTTTCGTAGTAGTCGTTTAGCAGAAAGTTTTGTTCAACAGTTTCAAAATGGCGGCCAATTCAATATTTTAAATGTTTAAATTATTGCTAAATGTTTTTCGAAAACCTGATTTTTTTTCACGATAATCAGCAATAAAAACAGCACGAGTTAACACTTTAAAATTTTCAAAACCGTTGAAATTAGGATATTTTAATTTACGACAGTCAGGGTCCATTTTCCTATTTTCAAAATACTATTTTTTTTTTTTTTTTTTTGTGTTTAACGTCAGACTATTGTGCACACTTGGGCTAATTCAGACGATGGGATGATTTATAGCGTATGAAAATGCCAAGCCCTGACCGGAATCGAACCCGGGTCTTCGGGGTGAAAGCCCAGTACGCTACCAACTAGGCCACCGAAGCGGCTTAAAAATACTATAATTCAAAAGATTAAAAATGCTAATATATGCAGACTGTTTTCAAATTATGATGGTGAAATCGCAAAAAGGAGTAAAATAAAAAAAAAGTTTTTAGAAATTGCCTTCTATCACGTCCGCTAGACAGCTGCACGCCAACATTATTCTGTTCAGTAGCTTCCTTAACAACGCTTTTCATTTGAAATGTTTTCATCACAAACAGCACAAATCAAACCGCCGCCTCCTGAATGTAAAAAAAAAAAACAAATCTACCATCACGTACACGCCGCCGCACGAGCGCTGAATACAAAATGGACGCACAAATCATATTTCTGATAAAGTAACTTTTATTGCTAGAGAAAGCAGAGAGTTCAGAAAATTCGGTGGGAGAGGCGAATTCGCTTCGATCGAAAATAATATTATTAGCAAATTACTGAAGACACATATTGCACGAACATTGCGCAAAA
Organism: Callitettix versicolor; assembly: GCA_022606455.1. Classification (NCBI taxonomy): domain Eukaryota; kingdom Metazoa; phylum Arthropoda; class Insecta; order Hemiptera; family Cercopidae; genus Callitettix; species Callitettix versicolor. The sequence continues at coordinate 20,319,119 of CM040185.1, read as the reverse complement.
CATCAGTTATTGTGTTCTGTTGTATTTATAATTCTCGCTAGTTGTTGAAAATTAATGAAGGTGTCAGACTTTATTGAAACTGTTACTGAAAACAACCACATTATCAATGTCGTGATAAAAACAAAATTTCAAAAATTTATGATCATTTCATATTTCAAATCGCGTTACAACATCATTATCAGCGTTGAAAAATGAATAATATTTTTATATATTACAATTAGACTAAAAATAAAACAATAAATCAAGTCACGTTTGGCATTTCCAAAGTAATTTGCCAATTTTAGTTGCAGATTTCAAGTATGTTTGTCAAAAAATAATGAGTGAAAAAGATTTTTTTTAATTCAAATTTTCGCCATTTTTAAAATTTTTCCACGGCTTTTCTGTTTAACGAAATTGACCAAACTATTACTAAAAACGTTTTTCGAGCCAAGTTTGAAGGAAATTAAACTAAAATTCCCAATGTGACAGTGAGACCTTTGGAAATCAACAAACAACACACACACACACACACATACATACATATATATATATATTACTATTATTATTTGAGCATAGACCCTGTTGGATCACGCAAAGCACTCCGACTCATGTCTTGTTCCTTCTAATCCTCCACACCTCCCTCATCCTGTCCCCATGGATCCTCTTCCGCTCCTACGTCCATTTTACCCCTGCTCTCTTTGGGATTTCATTCTCTGGGACCTTCCAACCGAGAACCTTTCTCCTGTATGCGTACCAGTCTTCAACATCTCTTGAGTCTATTCCTGCGTCATGTAGGTCTATTCTGACTTGTGCGATCCACGACGTTGTTGATTTGACACCTTGTATATACTTAAGGATTCTGTTGGCAAGTCTCGTTGTTGGGAGTCTACTGATGTGTCCATAGAACCGAAGCCTCCTTCTTCTGATATCTGCTGCCAGGTTCGATATCTTCTCTGTGGTCTTCCGGGAGTGCAACCTGTATCCATCTTCTGTTAATCTCGGACCAAGGATCTTCCTCAAGATTTTGCGTTCTTCCTTCAAAATACCCTCCTTGGTAGCTTTTGTGTGGAGTGCTAGCGTCTCGCTTGCATATAATACCTCCTGTTTTATGACTGTGTTGTAGTGTCTGATTTTTGTGTGCGTCGACATACATCTCTTATTGTAGATATCACGCGTTATACCAAGAGCCCTCTTCATTCTCAGTAGCCGAACTTTTTGCGCAGCCTTCTCGCCACCTGTGGGTTCAAGAATTTCTCCCAGATATTTGAAGTGCTTGACTCTGTTTATCTTACCATAATTTGTGTTTAGTTCTTGAATATTTAATATATATATATATATATATATATATATATATATATATATATATGTATATGTATGTGTACTTATGACTAAATAAGTGTTCTCATTTGAATATCACGGGTTAGGGGTATAATCAAAAGTTCATTTTACAATTAAAATTAAATAATACATACTTTTTTAATTAAATCAAAAATGTTAACGAAACTGTCGATATTTTGAAATAAACTAACACGAACCGGTTTTTTGAACATCTTCCTATCGATAAGTTTCGTATGATCAATTTTTTTGAAAATTTTTAAAATGTATTTGAGAAAATTAAATTGTCGTTCACATAATAGGACTTACTTTACAAAGATTTCTGAGTTATATAATTAAACTGCGCCTACTTAATCATTTCTTTTTTTTTAATTTTTTGATCTTTAATCTCTAGGAACACACACACGTAGACAATAAAAATAAGAACCACTTTTTGGGCTCTGTAAACTTCAAACTTGTATTTCTATGAAAATGTAAAGAAATTTTTTTGAATACAGTATTTTAAAGTTATATTGAGTACAACGACAGTGTAAAAGTATAATAAACATTTCGAATTGAAATATAAGTTTGCATTAAATGTACTGTATTATTAAACACAATACAGTTGCAGTGAAAGTATTGTTTTGGTGTACAAAGTGTTGCCTAGTCTCATTACTGAAGGCGACTTATTGATTGGTTGCGGACGTAATGCAGTTACGTTATAGCGAGGCACTGACTGAGCCATTGTACTGGAAGTTAAACCGTTATATTGGATTTATTTATTGTATTTTGTAACCACAGATTAAAAGCTGATGTACTTTTTAAATCATATTTAATGACAACTGAATGGCAGTGTAACAAGAAGAACTAGTAGAATAGCACAGACACAATACTTGTGTAAATATACGGGGTGTAATTAGCAAACATAATTCACGAGATAAAAATTTAGAAAATATTTCCTCTGAACGTATGCACAATAATTCTTTTATTTTTTTCTATCCGCCATTTTATTTTTCTCCTCATATTACAACTAAAAACAGTATGTTTTTTGTAAAAATATTATTACCAAATTTGTGAACTTATTTTAATACCCTATCAAATAGTACAAAAATCGAAATTATTTTACAAGAGGTAACAGTAAAATTGTTCAAATAAATTTACTGAAGAGGGCGATAAATCAATGGTTATATGATATAACCTTTAGCTTTCAGAAATGCATAGACCATCCAACGTATGCTGTGTTACATTTTGTTGAATACTTTCAATAGTTATTCCATGCAATACACAATTTAAAAACATTTAGTCTTAATATTATTTACAAAAATGTACAGTACTTAAGTGAATTCCATTTAAAACATTTTATGAGCAGGTAATTAGAACATGACGTTTTTTAAAAACTAGATCGTAACTTTGATGAGTAGTGTGTAAAACTTCAATTAAAACTGTTAAATCCTTCTTAGTCATGAATTTTTTTGGCAAAAAAAAGCTAACAGCTGGTAAAAAGGAAAATGGCAAACATCTGGTACGGAAAAGAAAATGACATAAAAATGGTAAAAAGCTTTTCTAACATACAAGTTTATAATTACTTTATTTGTAACCATATCACTATCCTCTAATTTATATGCAAGGAATACAGAAAAACCTATTAAGGATTGGGCTCCTTGATTGGTTGTGACTCAAAAGGTTAGACTAGGTTCTTAGAGAACGCCTTATCAAATCTGAACAAAATCTTTTAAAAAAATCAAATAAAGAAAGCTTTTGAACAATTTAAAAAATATATTATTGATAACCCAGAGCATGCAAATACTACTGTTGTATGTAAAATAAGGTTCACAATAACTTTTCACAACGAAAAACATGTTTATTTGCATTGAATAATATATTTTTTGAAAGCTTACACTTTTTCTATTTTTCGACATAATCGCCGTTGAGATCGATACATTTTTTCATACGGTGAACCATCAAAGGGGTTCATAATGAAATGGCATGTATGCCTGAGTCGAGACACTCTCCCGCTGCTCCGCGAAGGTAGTTTAAAACTTTTTCTTTCAGCTCCTTTCTGGTACTGAGTTGAAACATACGTGTTTCTTCAAATTAGGGAAGAGATGGTAACCACTTGGGACTAAGTCCGGGCTGTAGGGCGGATGTATGACAGTATCCCATCCAAATTGGTTGATAAGATCAGTTGTTACACGGGCTGTGTGCGGAAGAGAGTTGTCTTGATGGAAACAAACTCCCTTCGTGAGCATGCTTCTCCTCTTGTTTTAAATCGCTCTACGAATGTTTCTTAATGTCTCACAGTAACGATCACCATTTAATTGTTGTGCCGGTATCCATGAATTTGCACAACAATAACCACTTCCTGTCCCAAAACACGCTCGCCATGACTTTGCCGGCAAACAGTTTTTAATGAACTTCCGCGGCTTTGGCGACTCTGGAAGTTTCTACTGACGTGATTGTTCTTTCGTTCCGGTGTCGTATAGTGTACCCAGTGACAATGGAGTCCAAGAATTTCTGGCCATTAGTTTCGTAGGCCTGAAGAAATTCGTAGACCGCATCAATCCGCTACCGTTTGTGGTCTGCTGTAAGCTGTCTTGGGACCCACTTTCCACACAAATTTTGGTATACCTTAAATGGTCTGTCAAAATTTTATCAATGCAAGTCTTTCTGACACCAGCGATCATCTCGGAGATCTCCCAAATTGTCACGCTTGCTTCTTCCACTTACGCAATCTTTTCGTCCGGAACGTTGTTCATTATGAAAGTCCGTCTTTGAATTCTCTGCACCATTTGCGCACGTGTTGTATGCTCATACATTTTTCGCCGTAGACTTCACATAGTTTGATATGAATGTCCACCGACGCAGTGCTTTTTGCACACAAAAATTCGCACCTGGCGGGAGACAGAAGAGGCAATTCCATTATTAACGGCTACCAAGCCAAAACTGAGCATGGCAAAGTGTCGTGGAGTGGAGTTGGAAGCGGAGGAATCAAGCTGCAAGCCAAGGTCACCAAATCCCGCGTAACAACGTTAGCAGCGTCTATAGCGACTTTGGAAACTTACTTTACGGACAACCCTCGTATTATTATTACTCCAGTATCCTGTGATGTGCACACAGAAATAGACGCACCAACATTCATGTAAGAACAACATACTTTGCTCCCACTGAAAAACAACAAACCAAAAATCCTCAATATCACAAATCAAGCAAAATTTCACTGAAAATGAGCTGATACAACAGTAAAACCAGGACCACAAACATTGAAATGAGCACAGATCACGGCCTCTAAATTACTATTTCAAGAATCG
>CM040185.1:20264518-20309518 GCA_022606455.1 Callitettix versicolor | reverse complement strand
TTTAACCGTTTCTACAATCTGTTGTAAATTTAATTCTAAAGTAAACGTATTTTCACTGGAAAATTAACTATTAGATCGGCCATTAAAGTAAGGCTCGGTACCTTGAAATGAGAATAGGTTGCGACTTTTACATAACTTGTTGAAAAGTAGTTAAAATAATAACGGATGTTATAGACTTTCTCTGTATTTGTTTCACCCAACTTTGGGGTACACCAAATCAATCACTTCTCAATGTTCTGTGCCTTCCTCCTAGCCCAGTATTGCTTCATACGTTGTGATCTTGCTTTTCTTTCTTCGTCAGAGATTTGGATCGTTCGCTTGGATTTGACTTTGCCTTGGAACCGTTGCGTCTTGTCCTTGGTTATTGTTTTGGCTGTTCTGTCCATGAGCATAGTATCAGTGATCTGCAGTTCTGTTATGTCTTTCTCCGTTTCTCTAAACCAAAGTGGTTTGGCTCTTCTACTGCGAAAGTAGTCAAATATTTTTTTGGTTAGTCTATTTTTGTCCATTCGGAGGATGTGCCCATAAAAATCAATTCTCCTTTTTCTTATTGTGTCTGACAGTGTTTCAGTTTTTTAGTAAAGAGTTTCATTACTGATGTGGAGTAATTGGTTGTTGCGGAATTTGGGGCCTAAGATTTTTCGTAATATCTTTCTTTCTTTGATCTCCAGTCTCCAGCCTTTCAAGTGGGCCCTGGGTTGTGAGAGAGAATGTTTCAGCTGCATATAAGGCTTGCTATAGACTTTATTTTGCAAGCGTTAGACATTTTACTTGGATTTGATTAAAACTACGTTTTAAAATTAATATTGATAACAGTTTAGAAAAATTAGTCACTCAACAAAATACACTTTCAAAATTGTAACCATCTTTAAGTAAATTTACTTTTCCAGGAAAGTTGGAACACTTATAAATTCTTTTTCATTCAGTGACATTTATGTTTCACTCTGAGGCAACTTCAGAAATAGTAAAGCTAAAAATTACAAAATGCTCTTGTATACTACTACAGCTGATGTTAAAACTGGAAGGGGAACATAAAGAAAGGAAGGATTGAAAATGTAAGAAGGTCGGTGACCAGTTTGAGAAAAACCTTAAACAATAGGTGTTTGTCTCGCCTTGAGTAAGGAAGAGGCGTTGAAGTTAGTATATTCATTTAAATTGAAATTTGGATTCTTAGATGTTTATATTTACATAATTTCTATTTTTTTATGTTTTTTAAACATGATTTTACTATGTTTGAAGATGCCTTAGAGCGAAACTGAATTAAAAAAGAATTTTTGTTAAATTATTATAGGCCTAAGTGTAGAATATTCCTAGATATCACCAAGTACCGACTGTGTGATCAATAAGTAATAAAACTTACTTTTTTTACATATTTTAAAATGTTAACTTATCAAGATTGTAGTTTTGATTACGATTGTAAAATCAAATTTTCAGAAGAACCAAATTACTTACTAACGAATATTTTAATATAATTAATGGCCGTTATTTCAAAACAGGTGGACTGCTTTTGTAAGGTGATCAAACCAAAATTGTGCTAAACTAAAAAAATGTATTTTTTTAAATGTAAATTTTAACTATATGTGTTCTACAGACCAGGATCAGCTGTCATTTCGTAATCACCGGTCTCGGTTTTAACACGCTTACCGCATATCTTATAAATAAAATCATATGATAATGATCATATGATTTACAAAAATTATTTATTTATTTTATTTTAAAATATTACGAATCTTGGGTTCAATGTTCAGTTTAACCTTCGGCTAGCTTTCAAATTAATAAACATTTAACGATACCAAAAAACAAACTGTTTATGTAATTTATGGATGATTTATTAAAACAAAATGACGAATTTAAATTCATGCTATGGAACATTAGATTGGTTTTAAAAAGTGTAAATTTTCACTAATTATAAAGAGAATTTATAAGTTTTTGTTTGCATTAATTATGCTCTCAAGTCTGACGATTAAAACTAATTATAAAATTTTGAATTTAGCATTAAAAGTATCATTCACAAAGTTTTTAAAACACAATTATATTACCAAATATATTATTATCTGTAAATCGAATTATGTAAATATTTAATAAAATGTATGTTTTAGTGATGTTTAAGTTTTATTTCTTAATTTCTTTAACTGATATTAGTTATCTCTTTAAAAAATGTTGAAATTCCGTCTTGAAATGTTTGGACCACAATAATAACATTAATAATGGCTTCTTAATTGTTCATTTTGTTTTTGTTCTTATTCCTTTACAAACTATTGGTTCTTCTCTTATTTTTCTTACAGATTGATCATTTATTAAAGTAATTCTTTTATGTATGTTTTATAGGAAATTACCTTAAGCCTAAATGACAGTTACAATTATTATGAATACGATATATAATTTAATATGGACTGCAAATAAAATTGGGCTGTGGGTGTTTTCTTTCTTCGAGGTGAGTTTAGGGTTTGATGATTTGTGATGTTACTTTTTTTTTTTAACGTCCGACTATTGTGCACACTTGGGCTAATGTAGACGATTTATAGCGTACGGAAATGCCAAGCCCTGGCCGGGAATCGAACCCGGGGTCCTCGGGGTGAAAGCGTAGTATGCTATCAACTAGGCCACCGAGGCGGCCGTGATATGTTACACTGAAGTGATTTCATAGGCATATATTTATCTAATAATTGATATTTCGGTGTTATTGCATGATCTTTTTTAAATAAGAATTCGCTAATATTTAATTACAACTGTGACAAAATATTTGTTACAGAAAAAAACGTTTATCCTGTAATACAAAAAACAAGTTTTTCCTGTGATAGAAAAACACGTTTTTACTGTGATAGAAAAAGCATTTTTCCTGTGATAGAAAAAACATGTTTTTCCTGTGACAGAAAAAAACGTTTTTTCTGTGATAGAAAAAACGTTTATCCTGTGATAGAAAAACACGTTTTTCCTGTGATAGAAAAAACACGTTTTTACTGTGATAGAAAAAACATTTTTCCTGTGATAGAAAAAACACGTTTTTCCTTTGATAGAAAAAACACGTTTTTCCTGTGATAGAAAAAACACGTTTTTCCTGTGAAAGAAAAAAAGTTTTTCCTGTGATAGAAAAAACGTTTATCCTGTGATAGAAAAACACGTTTTTTCTGTGATAGAAAAAAACGTTTTTCCTGTGATAGAAAACACGTTTTTCCTGTGATAGAAAAAACGTTTTTCCTGTGATAGAAAAAAAAACGTTTTTATTATTTACTGTTTTCTAAATTCAATTTTGAACAGAAGAAGGTCCGTCAAATTTACTCACTGTTTAGACGCTAGTGTTTACAAAATTTAACCAGACACTACACAGCCTCTGATTTGCGCAAAATCGATACACAGATAACTGAGCTGCAGACAGGAAATGTATTTACATCCCCTAACCAATCGGTTTCGGGCGGCGGGTCGGTATCTGCATAGGAAGTTAGATAATATGTCACTCTAGTTGTACGGTGCAGAAGTGTTGCAACGAAGAAATACAGGGTGTTCCAAAAGTACCGTCTATTAAATAAATTCAAATATTTTGGTGTTCGTCAGATATATTAAACTGGACGTAGGTTGCGGAGCATTCCGTATTAAATATTTAACAAAGACAGCTAGAGTAATACTTTTTGTATGCAGACGAACGGAAAATTGTGTCACGTTGCACGTGATGTATCATAATGGATGTTGTACGACGTCATAAGACAAATAACGCATGTAACATTTAGGAAACAAACTTATTTAAATCTGAACAGATTTCTTGAATGTCCCGGCTCAGTTAGGCAAGCAAGATTTCTGAGGTAAGCAGAGCAAGTATCCGTTCTTCCTATAAGCGTTCATTAAGGAAGTTTAACAGTAAATGAAGCCTTAAAGATGTAATTGCTTTGGAAACAAAAATAGATTCTTCTAAATGATTCGGCTCTGCTAATTCAGAACGCTGAAACGAACCTGTTTAGCAACCGGTATTTCCAGAAACCTATTGATATTCGTAAGCGTTCACTAAGGAAGTGTAACGTGAAAAAAGCCTTAAAGAATGTAATTTAAATGTAAACAATCGGTTCTCTTGAACGATGCGGTTCAGCAAGTTCAAATCACTAAAACGAACTGGCTCATTTAGCAAGACCTAACGTAAAGTCACCTTAAAGAAAACTGAAAAAAATTAATTGCATTGCAAAGATACACCATACAACGTTAATTGCTAATGACAAAATGGTTCCATGAGCGAAAATGTTTAGTTATATCTGTGTCCAAATTAAATCTAACCAATTTTGTTTCTTTTTTTTAATAATTTTTAATTTACAGACACAGATAGAAATACAAAAAACCTAAAAGCGCTTAGTTTTAAAATATTAAGATCGATTTTCTTTTCACTATCGCCAATCTCTGTACGTATCGCGTAGCTGGCCGTATAACATAACTTTTCCATGTTAAGTCGCATTTACGCCATTTCCTACCTCACGTGCTTACACAATCTGCACTTATTTTATCTAACATTATTCCTGACGTAGATAACAATTATTTTTTTTTAAATCACGAGCAAATCCAATCATTTTGTTTGTCTGCAAGTATTGCACGCGATCTGTTCACGCGATAAACATAAACAATGGACAATATTACTTTATCAATCAACATTCATATTTGATTTGGTTGCATGTTTTTGAACAGGGATTACGCGAGCTATTTATTTAAATAAAGATAGAAGCTATTATCATGAGGCTGCAGATTTTTTTATGTAGATAGTACAGCGCTTGTATTAGCAATCTACACAAATAATCACGACTCACGGCACGCAACTATTTCGATGCGTATCACGGCTGTTATACCCGGTCATTTGATACTGTGACAATTAGTCCGCTATTACAAACTAGTCCGGCGATGGTTGGTCCCGTATTATAAACTATTAAGGCGGCGGTTGTTCCTGTATTACAAATTAGTCAGAGGACGATTGGTCCCGTATTACAAACTATTAAGGCGGCGGATGTTCCTGTATTACAAATTAGTCAGACGACGGTTGGTCCCGTATTACAAACTATTAAGGCGGCGGATGTTCCTGTATTACAAATTAGTCAGACGACGGTTGGTCCCGTATTACAAACTATTAAGGCGGCGGATGTTCCTGTATTACAAGTTAGTCAGACGACGGTTGGTCCCGTATTACAAACTATTAAGGCGGCGGATGTTCCTGTATTACAAATTAGTCAGACGACGGTTGGTCCCGTATTACAAACTATTAAGGCGGCGGATGTTCCTGTATTACAAATTAGTCAGACGACGATTGGTCCCGTATTATAAACTATTAAGGCGGCGGTTGTTCCTGTATTACAAATTAGTCAGAGGACGATTGGTCCCGTATTACAAACTATTAAGGCGGCGGATGTTCCTGTATTACAAATTAGTCAGACGACGGTTGGTCCCGTATTACAAACTATTAAGGCGGCGGATGTTCCTGTATTACAAATTAGTCAGACGACGGTTGGTCCCGTATTACAAACTATTAAGGCGGCGGATGTTCCTGTATTACAAGTTAGTCAGACGACGGTTGGTCCCGTATTACAAACTATTATGGCGGCGGATGTTCCTGTATTACAAATAAATGAGACAACGGTTGGTCCCGTATTACAAACTATTAAGGCGGCGGATGTTCCTGTATTACAAATAAGTCAGACGACGGTTGGTCCCGTATTACAAACTATTAGGGCGGCGGATGTTCCTGTATTACAAATTAGTCAGACGACGGTTGGTTCCGTATTACAAACTAATAAGGCGGCGGTTGTTCTTGTATTACAAATTAGTCAGAGGACGGTTGGTCCCGTATTACAAACTATTATGGCGGCGGATGTTCCTGTATTACAAATAAATGAGACAACGGTTGGTCCCGTATTACAAACTATTAAGGCGGCGGATGTTCCTGTATTACAAATAAGTCAGACGACGGTTGGTCCCGTATTACAAACTATTAGGGCGGCGGATGTTCCTGTATTACAAATTAGTCAGACGACGGTTGGTTCCGTATTACAAACTAATAAGGCGGCGGTTGTTCTTGTATTACAAATTAGTCAGAGGACGGTTGGTCCCGTATTACAAACTATTAAAGCAACGGATGTTCCTGTATTACAAGTTAGTCAGACGACGGTTGGTCCCGTATTACAAACTATTAAGGCGGCGGATGTTCCTGTATTACAAATAAATGAGACAACGGTTGGTCCCGTATTACAAACTATTAAGGCGGCGGATGTTCCTGTATTACAAATAAGTCAGACGACGGTTGGTCCCGTATTACAAACTATTAAAGCAACGGATGTTCCTGTATTACAAGTTAGTCAGACGACGGTTGGTCCCGTATTACAAACTATTAAGGCGGCGGATGTTCCTGTATTACAAATAAATGAGACAACGGTTGGTCCCGTATTACAAACTATTAAGGCGGCGGATGTTCCTGTATTACAAATAAGTCAGACGACGGTTGGTCCCGTATTACAAACTATTAAGGCGGCGGATGTTCCTGTATTACAAATAAGTCAGACGACGGTTGGTCCCGTATTACAAACTATTAAGGCGGCGGATGTTCCTGTATTACAAATAAGTCAGACGACGGTTGGTCCTGTATTACAAACTATTAAGGCGGCGGATGTTCCTGTATTACAAATAAGTCAGACGACGGTTGGTCCCGTATTACAAACTATTAAGGCGGCGGATGTTCCTGTATTACAAATAAGTAAGACGACGGTTGGTCTCGTATTACAAACAATTAAGGCGGCGGTTGTTCCTGTACAAATTAGTCAGACGACGGTTGGTCCCGTATTACAAACTAATAAGGCAGCGGTTGTTCCTGTATTACAAATTAGTCAGAGGACGGTTGGTCCCGTATTACAAACTAATAAGGCGGCGGTTGTTCTTGTATTACAAATTAGTCAGAGGACGGTTGGCCCCGTATTACAAACTATTAAAGCAACGGATGTTCCTGTATTACAAATTAGTCAGACGACGGTTGGTCCCGTATTACAAACTAGTCTCGAGACAATTGGGGGTGCAGCCTATTACCCACTTAACGGATAACGTTATGAACGTAGTTTTATAATGATTTTTTTAATAACTTTCACGGGTAACGTTATTAACGTTGTTTTATAGTGATTCTTTTAGTAACTTTCACGCATTACTCCCTTAGTATACGAATCATTGTTATAGAGGTTGTTAAAGTGATTTTTTTAAAGTTTGAATTGTTTTATTATTAACTACACGCATTAGGTACATGTTCTTGGCTACTTGGTAGAACGTACTGTGGGACCTTTTGAGCAAGGGAAGAATACTTGGTACTAATATTGTCTGAGACGAATTGCCGTACATATCAAAGATGTACATGGTATGGTTTCGAGTATGTCGCTTTTTAAAAAACAACTTTTTATTAATTACAATAAAATTTTAATATGCACTTAAAACTTATTATAATTGTTTAAATTCGTCTCATATGCATTGAGATGCGAACTGAGTGAAACCTCGAATAACACTGAGCTTCTGCTCTTTCTTCTCTAGGTACATGAAAATGCTTACTATGATAAAAGCTACATTGTCAACATTAAATATTGCTAAGTCTAACACTAAATTTAGCAAAGTCTACAATAATTGTCAATATAACTTGTATTTAAAGCGTGTTACCAAACAATAACAAAACTGATTAATTGCGGCACGCAGCTGTCTCGCCGCTATGATAGAAGCTAATTTTCATTAATTGTCATTAATGTCTAATATTAATAATTATGATATTAAACTATAAAATTATTTTTAAAATACCAAAACAACACTCTAACACTTTTAGTTCTATAATTTTAATAACATCGTAAAACATTTGTAAAATAAAACAATTGTAAGCACATTTTAACACTGTTTATGATGGTACAGTCTGATTTTGCAAAAAATTTGTCATGTGAAGCAGTTACGGTTTTTTTTAATTTACTTAACCGTATTTTAAAACTGTTAAATTTTTCAGTTCAACGAACTTGTCTAAACTGTAACAAATCAATTTTGGTGCCGAATTTTAAAACGAATCTAAACAAAATTACAAACGTGTGCATGCTAACATACATAAACGCTAGCGCGCGCAAACTCGCACACAATCCTATACAGAGTTTAAAAAAAAAATGTTTATAAGAAAACCTCTTAATTTCAACGGAATATTTAATTAAAATTTAACAAAAATAATAAAAGTTTAGCAAAAAAATCAAAGTAAAAAATTTATGATTTTTTAATGTTTTGAAATGATTGCCATTTTGAAAATGTTGAACGATTTTATTTGCACTAAATTTTTTATGCCGAGATTAAATCACATTTCAATGTGATTATGTTAAAGTTCCGGATACGGGTCTTACCATAATGGCAGCCGCATAGCTAATTTTCCAATGAACTAAAAAAAATCACATTTTTTAGAAAAATAAATACAAAAATGTATAAAATGAAAACATATTTTCGTGGTTTAATTATTTTTCTGAAATCAGTAATATTCTAATTTTGAAACTGAGTTAGCTGTTTTAATATACGGTAGATATTTATGGGTAGCCAGCCCCACTAACTTAATCAAGCAACCCGACACACAAAGCAAGAATATTTAATTAGTGTTGCAAGGGATGCATATTTCAGGGTTGCAAAACTCTCCACACATTATTCTCTATTTCTGTTCCGGCACGCAGAGCGAACAAGAACAAAAGGAAAATCATGTTAAACATATTTAAGGTATAAACCTTGAAACTTTTATCATTCAAAACCTACGTCTATCCGTACTTTCGTTAAATATTATTAGAAAACCAAAATACACCTGAAGAAGAGAAACCTTAACGTATTATTAAAATATAGTAAACAGAATATTTTTAATACGTTGCAATACGCACTATAACTAATCCAATATGTGATCAGTTAATGAAATCACGTTTTTTTCGAATCAAACATAATATTCTAATAAATATAATACTATATAAACTATATTTTTTTTGCGGCGAAAAACCGTTAAGGTTATCATCGCCGTCACGCAAAATGAAAGTATAAAAAAAAGAATATACAAAATTTTACTTAACTAAGAAGAAAACAACAACAACAACAACAAACTATAACAGTAAAAATAAATTAAACAAAATTTAAATAACAGGTATAACTATATTACAATAACGAATACTTAAGAACTAAATAACAATGAATAATGAATAAAATTTAATAACAATTCGTAAAAGTATATATAAACATAACAGATATAATGTTATAAGATAAAATAAATAAATAACATAACACAAGAAATAACAAATATATAAATTAAATTTTATTTAAAACATTCAGACGATGAAGGAAGTATAGAACCCGGTCAACGGCCGAGGCACTATCCCCCAACATCGTCTGCAAACAGTTGCTCAGACCACACATAACACGCACATTTTGGAAACCATCACAATCGAGCAATATATGTTTTATTGTGAAGGTTTCCCTACAGAAATCGCATTCAGGTGGGTCACCGCGTTCCATCAGAAATCCATGCGTTAACATGGAGTGACCAATGCGAAGGCGGGTGATCACCACCTCTTCTCTACGACTTGCACGTATTGACGACCCCCAAGGACGAACAGTACTTTTAATTACCCTCAATTTGTTACTGCTTGTAGCTGCCCATTCATTTTCCCACTGTAGAAGAATTAAATGTTTTACGTGATAAAAAAAGTCAGACAAGATTACACGTTGAGTGCATGGCGGCAGAAAACTATATAAATACTATACTATATAATACTATTCGGGAGAAATTATCCAAGACAATAGCTTGGAGAAAGGGTACGCAAAATGGAAAGAGCATATGGTATCACTAAAAATTATTGTAACAAAAAGTGCTTATCTAAAAATTTTAAAATAAGGCACTACACTACAGTAGTGAAACCGGAATGCCTGTACGCAAGTGAATGCTTGGTACTAAATTATAGTTTAGATTAAATGAAAATAATAGAAAGGAGAATCATGAGAAAAATTTTAGGTCCAGTGAAAACTAAAGAAACATGGAAACTAAGATCTAATGATGAAATATACAGGAACATAGAGGACATGACAGAGACGATAAGGAAGAGAAGAGTTCAATTTTTTTTACATATGTACAGGATTCAAGACTAGCGAAAAGGATACTCAAGTAACTATGGAATAAAAAGTTAACAAATAGTTGGATTCAAGAGGTAAGGGAAGATTTAGAAAGAAATAATATTAAAGAAGAATAAACGCTGAACAGAGAGATTTTTAGAAAGAGGATATTGAGTATGGAGGGATTCCAGGGAATATTACAGAAGAAACCTGGTGCGAAGTGGTCCGAAGACAGAAAGAAGCTGCATAGTGAAAGGATGAGGGAATATTGGAGGGAACTGAAGGGAAAACAGCTGAGTGTGAATAATTGAAATTGTCACGTGGTGCCTAACAGGCCTCATCGAAAGAAGAAGAATAACAATACTATATATACTATTACAGTTTATTCGGACGTTAATTGTGTATAAACAATAGGCCTGCACAACGTTTCGATAGAATGGATCAACTTTCTTTATGAAGCGACCAACTTAGAATTTATTTGTTGATCTACACTCTCGAAACGTTGTCTATTCCATTATACAAAAAAGATTTTAAAAGTTAATTTTTTTTTTTTTAACGTCCGACTATTGTGCACACTTGGGCTAATGTAGACGATGGGATGATTTATAGCGTATGAAAATACCAAGTCTTCGCCGGGAATCGAACCCGGGTATTCGGGGTGAAAGCCTAGTACGTTATCCACTAGGCCACCGAGGCGGCTAGTGTAAATGTCCAACTAAACTGTGATAATAACATAAGAAAAAATGATTTAATGATTTAATTATGAAAAAATATGATTTAATGATTTCATCATTAAAAAAGAATTTTCAGAACTGAACCACATAAACCAATTTAAATATAATTTTTGTTCTAAATTAAACGTTTAAAATTTAACTTTATACAAAATATAATTAATTAGCTCTTAGTTAAAATATAATTCCGACTAATATTGTTAACCAGTTACAATATTAAAATACGGAATGAAATAATGAGGAACACAATCAGCTCTGTGTAGTCTTGAATAACCTTATATAAGACTTTGACAATGTTGTGAACCGTCAAAACCTGCCCAACAATTTCAGAATTGCGGCTATTTCAAATCTTCTATGTATAAAATTATAGTGACCCCCTAAAACGGTCATAAAAATGTCAGGATCAGCGCTCATTTTGATGGTCTGGATCTCACCGTAAATCCAATAGCTTATATTTCAACATAAGTACTACAATTAATTAAATTTTGAATAACTACCGCTTAAAAGCTATTCATGAATATTCTCGAAACAACTATAAAACACTAAAGGGAATGTAACACATTGTTGCGTAATAACTCTTAGAAAACTCAAAACTACATGACTGTGACAAACTTTATTGCGCCGGTAATAATTCCAGGCTGTAACACTGGGCACGTTAGATTCATTTAACCTCCGCGTAAGTTAGGCTGTAAATACTGAACCATCTGTCACAAATGTTAGTAAACTGCATTCACTTTATGAACATTGCCTTTAATTGAATTCATCCGCGCGTTACAAATGAATCATTCTAATTGGACTTATACAGGGTGTAACAGAACGAACGCATGTAGAATTAGCGGAATTTATTAAACGTTTTCGTCTATTTCGTGCAAAATTTACAGCGCAGAGAAAAAATATTGCGACCGCAATTTCTGTTTTTAGCGAATTTGTGTTGGGAAATGTAGCGGCCATTGTGGTAAAACTCCGGGATTTTGAAAGAAGCACCGATACTGGTTTAGATATTAGATCGTATATGATTAAAAATCGACACAAAAATCGATTTTGGTAATAGTTCGTTTGCTCCAAAAAATCCTACTGAAGTTTCAAAGTTGCCGCCACTAATAGTTTTAAGAACTCTTAATCTTTTTTGAAATTCTTTGACAACCCGATCTCACTACCTTAATCAGCGTTACAATCTTCATAGCTTATTCTATTTTTAAAGATCCGCTTCGGATTCGAACCTTTAACCGAACAAGTGTCACTTGATGGGTAACAAATTACCACTTTACGTTCGGTCAAAGATTTGTGAACGCCAAAAGACAAAACGGATAATTTAACAGTAAAAATATTTTTAACGGGAACTGAGGAAATGAAGCGAGAACAAAGCTAAGACCCGAAGGGGAAGGTAACAAATCAAAGCGAGGGGCTGAAAGCCGGCTATTTATTTGGCCCCGCCTAACGACCCTCTACCTGTAAGATGAGGTGGTTCAAAATAAAACGACCTGGCTGTATTCAGTGCCTCGAAAACAGTTCTAGCTCGAAAAAAATTAGCGCTATTTTTCTGTTTATTTTGTAAATCAATCTTAAAGTTACATTTTTCTTTGATTTCATGAAAATGTAAAAATACATAAGCGTGAAAATTAAGAATGTACTTGTGTTTTCAGTTCGCCAAAGGGTATTTTCATATCTCATTATGGTTGCGATGAACATATCGATTTATAAATTTACTTATAAGTTTTGTTTTATATAAAGATGCATAATCGATTTTTGTTATTTAGCGAGCAAGTATATTTTACAATACTACAGGACAATTTTTAATATTTCGAAAAAAAGAACAGTCTTGTATGCTTTCTTGTTAATCTGCTTTCATTCTTACAAACATATTACTCAGGTTGTTTGTTGTTACTCATATTACGGGAAAAGTTGGTCATCACAAGAATGAATCTCGGAACAAGTTTGCCGTTACAAAAATTAACCTTGGAACAAGTTGGCCGTCACAAGACTGAATTTCGGAACACGTTGGCAGTTACAAAAATGAATCTCAGAACAAGTTAGCAGATACAAGAATGAATCTCGAAACAATTTGGCCGTCACGAGAATGAAATCGGAACAAGTTGGACGTTACAAGACTGAATTTTGGAACAAGTTGCCGTCACGAGACTGAATCTTGGAACAAGTTGGCTGTTACAAAAATGAATCTCGGAACAAGGTGGTCGTTACAAGAATGAATCTAGGAATACGTTGGCCACCACAAGAATGAATCTCTGACCAAGTTGGCCGTCACAAGACTGAATCTCGGAACAAGTTGACCGTTACAAAAATGAATCTCGAAACAAGTTGGCCGCCACTAGACTGAATCTCGGAACAAGTTGTAAGTTGCAAAAATGAATCTCAGAACAAGATGACCATTAAATAAATAACGTAACGAGTTGCCCGTCACAAGAATAAAAATCGGAACACGATGAACATGGCAAATAAATGTCAACAACTCAAAATGGAAAAAAGTTTAAAATGATCAGTAAATAGAAAATAATCGCGGCACGCAGCTGCCTCGCTGACGTGATGGAAGCGTATTCCAGAAAAAGGTAATTTTTTTTATCTTACACTTGTTTGAACCTCTTATTTCACAATCAGCATTAAAAACTGTGTATATTGGTATTTTACACTTTTAAACCACACTGAAATTACGAAACTGAACCCTGACCGCGGACAAACTAAATTTCTTAATTTCCACTGATTTTGAAAAAGTAAAACTGCTAATTTGAACCGTTTTTAATCCTGCGACGGTGAAATCAGATTTAAAAAAAACATATTTAAAACAAACAAAAATGTTGAAGATTTAAATAGGCCGCCATTTTTAAATTATTGAACTAATTTTTCTGGTTAACGAACTGGTCCAAGTTATTACCAAAACACACACACATACACATCAAAAAGTGATCCAGTCAAGATCCGTTACAGAAAGAAAAGCTCTTCCAGAAATCAATATAACGTCAATTTTCGAGTCCCAAATTTTCTCTTCACCATTTATATTTAGGAAAACAATAGGTTTAATTTAAATAAATAATCTCGGACATCAATGGTCATACTGTTTTCTGTACTATATACAAGAGACCAAAAGAAGGTGCAACGGTAGCTACTTTTGCGGATGACACAACAATACTTGACAGGTAAAAAAATTGAAGAGTTAACAAATTCCAGGGAGCCTCTAACGTCGTGAGTAATTGGAAAAAAATGGCGTATTCAGCTAAATGAAACAAAATCAGAGCATGCGAATTTCACCAATATGAAGATTAAGCAACATTTGCCTGTAAAAATCAATTCAGTTCCGATCCCACATGCAAACACCGATAAGTACTTAGGAATGACTCTAAATGTTAGACTCAAGTGAAAGGAACATATCAAAAAGAAGAAACAAGAATTAAATATCAAATTAGGAAACATGTATTGGCTGCTGGGGAGAAATTCCCAGTTATAAATTCATAACAAATTGTTGTTATACCGGCAGGTGCTGAAACCGGTTTGGATGGGATTCAACTTTGGGGATGTGCAAAGAAGACCAATATTAATATAATACAGACATTCCAGAACAAAGTACTTCGCTGCATAGTTAATGCTCCGTGGTATGTGAGGAGTGATAACCTACACAGTGATCTCAAATTGGAACTAGTCAACGAAGAAGTGAAGAAGCACGCAGTGAGGCATGGACGACGCATCTAGACATTTACATCCTGAGATGTGCACTCTGCTGGACACTGTACGGGAGGTAGACGACTGCGCAGAACAAAGCCACTGGACTTAATTGTTAATTGAGAGTAACCAATGGGTTATATCTCTTAAAGTGTTTTTCATAATAAAACTTAATTACTAAATGAGTAAATCCTCAGTTGTTAATGATAATAATAAAAAAACTGTTTTCTTAAACTTATTGTAACCCGTTGAAAGACATACAAATATAAATTTTAAAAAACTGTGAAATAATTAACGATTAAGCATGCAGATGTGAAATAATTTAATATAATGTTAAAGTAATTAGTATCTTGGCATTGTCTAAGGTGCTGACTAGCCCGAATAAATTAGAACTAATTTGCATTGGCGAAACACAATATTTGTATACAAGTATACAAAACGCACTACGATAAAAATTGTGGTAGAAAAGTCAATCATCGATAAAAATTATAATCAACAAATTATATTGTGGGAATGCTTAACCAAAACAAATGTAAATATTAACTTAATAAAAGCAGCGAAAAGGCTATATGAAAATGCGATAGCCAAGATAAAAATAAAAGGACAAGTGTCACAAGGATTTAAAGCGATTAAGGGTCTTAAGCAGGGATGTTGCCTCTCCCCAACATTGTTTAAAATTTACTTAGAACAGGCCCTGAAAGGATGGAAAAACAAATGTAAAGGTATGGGCATTCCTCTACAAGACGACAGCACTCTATATACGCTATGTTTTGCGGACCACCAGATCATATCCTAGCACAAGATCATGAGGACCTCGGATATATAGCTCGCAAATTAATAGAGGAATACAGTAAGTGGGGACTTGAAGTGAATCTGGGGAAAATGGAGTGCATGTGCATTGGAGGACGACAGCACGACATAATTTTAGAAGATGGACGGAGGATACAGCATTCTCAAAATTGTACGTACTTAGGATTTAAAATGTCACAAGATGGTACATTAGATGAAGGAATTAATGAACGAATAGTATTTGGAAGGAGAGCTGTATCTATGCTGAACGGGGTGTTGTAGGATCAAAACATTTCAAAAGAGAATAAAAAAAGAATTTATGACACAATTGTAAAAAGCATTATAACATACGGTAGTGAGGTATGGCCAAATTAAGAGCAGAACAGAAAGAATGCTGTTGACTACTGAGATGGACTTTTGGAGAAGAGCGGCAGGAAGATCAAGAAAAGAGAGAGTGAGAAATGAAAGTATACGGAGGATAATGGATGTAAGGCATACAATTGTAGAAGTCTAAGAACAAAACAACTGGTTTGGTACGGGCAGGTACAAAGAATGCCGGATGAGCGAATTCTCAAAACAATCATGCAATGGCGAACACCTGGAAGAAGAAAACGAGGAAGGCAGAGACTGAGCTGGAGAGAGGGAGTCGAAAAGGAAATAAAAAAAAGGACCTGTGGTGGGACCGCGATCGGTGGAGGTTGGAGATCGGAAGACGGCGTAGAACGTTGTAGACCGAATTATAGATCAACAAATTATTTATTTAACGAACAATTTATTTATGGAACGATTTTATTCTATTACTTCAAAACTGACTTCAAAACTGAAAAAAATTAATAATTGAGATGGAAGCTAAAAACAATTAATGGTTTTTAAATTTCATTGTTACATTCGTACACCATTAATGTTGAATATTGTAACAAATACGGCGTACATTTTTTTTGGAATATTACTAGAATTTATTGTTATTTAATGTTGACATTTATTGTTTAATTTCAGAACTTAACAGAAATAAAATTGATTTTTGCAAATTTATCGTGTTTAATGCAATTAAAATTTTTGAGGAAAATGATTTCGGTAATATTTCACAGCTACTCTACGATTTTTCTTTCAATATACTTCAATCACATCAATAAGCGAAACAGCTGCGTGCCGCGATTACTTTAAAGTTTTCAGTTTTGATCGAACGTTTTCATTAGGGTAAATCCAATTCAATATTTATAATCTCCTGATCCAGTTAATTAAAGGTTAATTGAATATTGTTTTCATCCACAGTGGTTGCGTTTAATTATTTATATCGACTGTAATTACTATTAGAACTAAATCAAGTACAGTTGTAGTTTAAATCAGTGTTAAATTAAACTATTTGAACGATGCGAAAATACAAAGCTAAATAAAAAATTCTTTAGCGAATTCCTGTTGAATATCAGCCACTTGTAGCGGTTATTGTGGTAAAACCCAGGATAATCTAATCTATCTAATTCATATTATATTTCTGAAAGTTTGTGTGTTTGTTTGTTTGTTATTTAATCACGCTTTAACCACTGGACCAATTAAGATGAAATTTAGTACGAATATGGTTTACGTATCTGAGATACACATAGGCCTACTCCCGTTTTACAAAATGTCATTATTCTACTTACCCAGCCCAAAATAATTATTAGTTTTCAGTTTTGTGGCATGTGTTAACTGTTGTTATTTACTGGACCTGAGATTTAGGTACCTGAGATGAACATAGATTCAATCCTATTTTAAGAATCTTAATCTGTGTTTTATTTATTGCAAAATTATTGCTTTTAATGTAACATTTTCAATATTTTAATTGCAATTTTTTTCAAAACTGACTTTAATTTGTTACTTTGTGTTGAATTTTCAATATTAAATGTAAAAAAATCCCTACGCAGAGTGCCAATTGTAAGGTAGTATATATATATTTGTATAATTACATTATATGAAAAAATGGTAAATATGCTGTGTAGCATATCCTGGATTTTTCGATATTTTTATTACTAAAATGCTTTATTATGTGCCCAAAAGCAAGAATCCAAAATATGAAAGCACGACAAGTACGATAAAAATCGAAAATAAAAGTGACCAACATACCCTCAAAATTGCTACCTGATGAAAATCAGTAACGTGTTGTAAATCGGTAAAACAATAAAAATACGTCTAACACGGGTTTTGGGTGATAAGAAACCCATTTTTTAAAAGAATACTGCATAACCAAACTGACACGGTTGTTAGGCCTAACAAGGTGATGCGTGAAAAAACCTTTATATTTTTTAAAAAAATAGCCTACTATATATCCTGACACGGTTGTTAGGCCTATCACGGTGATACGTAAAAAAACTTAATATTTTTTTAAAGAATACTACATATCCTAACTGACACGGTTGTTAGGCCTAACACGGTGATGCGTGAAAAACCTTTATATTTTTTAAAAGAATACTAAATATCCTAACTGACACGATTGTTAGGCCTATCACGGTGATGTGTGAAAAAAACCTTTATTTTTTAAAGAATACTACATAACCTAATTGACACGATTGTTAGGCCTAACACGGTGATGCGTGAAAAAAACCGTTATTTTTTTTAAAGAGTACTCCAAACCTTGACACTCAAGGTTCGGACATGGTTGTTAGGCCTAACACGGTGATGCGTGATCTTTAATGTATATTACGATTGCTGGCAAAGCCGTGACGGGTAGGCCTAACAGGTAATCATATTATATTTCTGAAAGTTTGTTTTTGTTTATTTGTTTGTTATTCAATCACACTTTAACTACTGGACCAATTGAGATTAAATTTGGTATGAACACGGTTTAGGTACCTGAGATAAACACAATACTATTCCAGTTTAATTGTATAATAGTGACTGTTTAATAATACTGTATTTTATTAAAATATGACAGGACCGTGTTTTAGAGTATCGAGTGGCAAAAATGTATATTTCTTGGCCGAAAACCATAAATCGTATAATATTGTATATAGCAATATATTAAAATGAAATGACCTATTCTGATTTTGAAAATCGAATATAAATTTTATTGCCTACATTATAATTGCAGGCAAAGCCGCAACGGGTAACAGCTAGTATATTATAAGCGCCAATACGAACATGTAAATCACTGTGTGATGTGTGAGTATTAACACTCGGGTCCACAGGTTCGTTTTTTTATTCAAACTTGAAACAATCAGTTTTAGCAATAGCTTAAAAACATCTTAATTCAACAAAATCCATACAACAGTTTACAAATAGAGCAAACTCACGATTATCCGAGTCCCGGTCAAACGAGGCAGTGTCATTGAAATAAACAACAGTACATTAAGCCTACATCAGATCAGGATACACAGCTGTGCTATTTTCAGAATGTATGTGATTAGTGGTGGAGAACAGGTTGTAATCTTTCGGTAATATTTCACAGCTACTCTAAGATATTTCTTTCAATATGCTTCAATCACATCAATAAGCGAGACAGCTGCGTGCCGCGATTACTTTAAAGTTTTCTGTTTTCATCGAACGTTTTCATTAGGGTAAATCCAATTCAATATTTATAATCTCCTGATCCAGTTAATTAAAGGTTAATTGAATATTGTTTTCATCAACACTGGTTGCGTTTAATTATTTATATCGACTGTAATTATTATTAATACTAAAATCATAATTTTCCGCTAAAAACTAATGGTAATTTTCCGCTAACCATTGTGAGAATTTGATGTGAAATATTTTCCTGACGTTTTCCCACGCTTCGGCCAATACCAATACTATGAATATAACAGCGGTTTCATTTCCTTGTTTTGCACGTTTGGCGATTTAGGGTAACATGTTCGCCCTGAATTCGTAGCGAAAACTGTTTGGGCATCGGGAAAAACTAAAAAATATGCCTGAACAGGACAACGGAAACTCTGTCAGGGAACACATCGAATTAGCTAATGCACTACCTGTTGAACTCTCAAATGACTATGCAGACATTTATGATTCGTGTAATCAAAATGTGCAAATGGAGCTTACTGACGATGCAATTGCCGATATGGTAAACAACCATCATAGCGAAGAGGACAATGCTGACTAAATAATTCAGAAAATATCTCAGGGTTAAAAGCAACTGAATCAGCTTGTGCCTACATTGAACAGCAAGAGGCGCGATCTTTCCTCATCGCGCGATCTTCTGTTTCTGTAGTGTTGAAGTAATATCGCCGCGTCCAAGAAAGTCAAAAGGTACGACTAAAAACCGTCAATGACTTTTTCAGAAAATAATTTGTTTCAAGCTACAATGCTCTACAGATTTTGATTTTTATCCGTATATTAATATTGTACATAGTATTGTAAAATAATATTTTATTGTATAATATTTTGTAAGATACGTTTCTTACAATATTATATTTAGTTGTTGTATATAACAGGTTTTTTTAAACATACTTTTCTCGTTTTTTCGTTTTTTTCAAACAAACACTGTATTATCCGACATTTTTTATATAAGAAGTAATCTTGGTCCCAATTACCTCGGATTATCACGAGTCTGCTGTAGTAGCTAAACAATATATATATATATATATATATATATATATATATATATATATATATATATATATATATAATTTAACGTCCGACTATTGTGCACACTTGGGCTAATGCAGACGATGGGAATATTTATAGCGTATGAAAATGCCAGGCCCTGGCCGGGAATTGAACCCGGGTCCTCGGGGTGAATGCCCAGTACACTATCAACTAGGCCACCGAGACGGATATATATAATACTAAATAAACTTAATCAATGTTAAAACATGCTTAAATTAGTGTTTAAAATGATCTTCCTAAACCAATGAAACTATGAATATGAATCCAAAGGCGGTTGTGGTTAGTTTTTGTACTTTCAATAAATATTAATTAAGTTAAAATGCATTTAGATGCTAAAAAGATTCAAATTTGTTAGAAATTCTAATCATAAATTTACGTAGAAATTCTTTTTATGTTCTTCTTCTTTTCTGCTAGGATTATTGTCATTATGTTTAGTATAGTAATGTGCCTTCCCTAGCTTCGTCAATACTACTTTTTTGAGGTCGCCTCGGTAGCCTAGTTGTTAGCGTACTGGGCTTTCACCCCGAGGACCCGGGTTCGATTCCCGTACAGGGCTTGGCATTTTCATACTGTATAAATCATCCCATCGTCTGCATTAGCCCAAATATACACAATAGTCGGACATTAAGAAAAAAAACTTTCGTTGACGCGTTTCGTAGGACCTCCATCTTCGAAAACTATTTCTATCATATACTTTAGGAACAATTTCTGAAGATGGAGTTTCTCCAAAACGCATCAACGAAAGTAGAATTGACGAAGCTAGGGAAGGCAGATTATTATACTGAACATAATAAATTTACGTATATCACAAAAATGTTAAGTTCAAAAATCTTAAAGGCTAAACTGTGAAGATTAACCGTTTTTTAGAAAGAGAGAGAGAGAGAGAGAGAGAGAGAGAGAGAGAGAGAGAGATTAGTTTAAGTTAAATTACTAAAAATAATAATAACCGCGTGATAAAAGCATACTTCCATTAAAAAAAAAATTGTTTATCTTCAAATTTTTCTAGACTCTAATTTCGGAATTAATTGCAAACCTTTAGACTACATTCAACACACAAAAATTAACTCTGACCGCCGTTAAATAAATTAATTTTTAAAGGAAATAAAAAATTAAAATGCTAATTAATGCATTTTTAACGCAGATTAAAACGGTAAAACCAAAACAAATATGTAAACAAAAATATTTAAAATTTTGAATATCTCAATTAGCCGCACGTTGTTGTTGAAAGTGCTCGGTTTGGTAAACAAACTTAACGAAGAAATAAAATAGATTTCTTTTAGTTTAAGTTAAATCGGTACAAAATTGTGAAACCCTCAAAAACGTGTCTAAGGGTCGAATCAGCGTTCATTTCAAGGTCCCGGGGTCTAGTTATTACCCTGACGAACGCTTTACCAATCACAATTGCCTATAAACAATGCTAAGCAAAACATTTTGTCAATAAAAATTCGTATACGTCACACAAAGTGTATATAGACCATTAAAAGTTTGATTTCAATATATTGTCGTGTTATAGAGTTGTGGCATGGACTGTTAACGTTGACCCAAATATGGTTTGTTGTCAAAGTACAGTGAACTTTGCTAATCACCTGACAACGTGTACAGTTCTATAGCCGACAGTTATGCTGTGATAATAATTAATCCCTCCTGTATTGTTTATACAAGTCTCCAAGATTGTGTTATGCCGCAAAACTAATGTAAACAATGGCAACTGGAATTGTATTTAAACAGTGAGTTATAAATTACGAGCGTACCGTCACTGCGGCATTAATGGCGGCCGATAAAGTTTCACTAAACAATTCCAATTGAAAAAGTAGCTATTGAAGTGGTCGTTGTAGTAAAAGTGAGTTCAACGACTTTAAAAAGAAAGAAATGGAGGGAGGGGGAAAGAAAACTTTCGAACTATGCTCCGGCTTGTTTCAAGCTTTTCACAAAAATGAATTTTGGTAACTATTACAGTGTTTTACAGAAAAATAACTGTTTAAGAGTTTCAAAACGGCGGTAATTTTAATTCTTAATTTTTTACTTGTTAAATTGTTACTTTTTCAAATTATATTGCACAAATTTCAATATTACATTATTGAAACCTTATTGCAACATACAACAGAAGAGGAGCCGACGTCACCATGGTAATCAGCGTTAAAAACTGCAAACATTAGCATTTGTCTAATTTTGGTGAACAATTTTTTTTTTTTTAAATTTAAAATTGTTGTTAGGTTTTTTTACTTGGTCCGTTGAAATTGACATTGAAGAAATGTTAAAAAATCTCGTTTAATTCGAATATTTTTTGCATTTAATTATAATAATTATAGCATATATAAATTTTAAAAAAATACTGTTAGAATAATCCTTTAAACAACGGACATTTTAGGTGAAATATCCGGGGATAAAACAAAAATACCCTACTGTGTCAGCTAAAGAAACCTAGGAAACTTTTATGTCCGAAAACAAACCTAATTGCATTGACTGATATGCGCTAAATTGTGGGTTTGCAGCACGTCTATGCAAACGTGTTGTCAGTTACTTGTTTGCATTGGTTAGAAGCATTAATTTTTGAAAATGCAATATATTTTTTTTTTAATTCGATATTTTGAGAACTTTGTTTTTTGTAATAATTATTCCAGCTTCAAATTACTCAACTGTCCGTGGCAACATAATAACTGTAAAGGTGCTGTTATCGTTCAACAGTGAGCGCGCCGCAGCAGGTTTCAACATGTTTGTGCCTGTTGATGCTTCCTCCACCCTGACCTCGATGGGCACGGTTGTACGTCGGTCAGTCTCGCTGTAGCAATCGCCCGTTCAAGTCCTTTGCGCTAGCGTCTCGTCTAAAAAAAATGCACAAAGTATTCAGATGGTGGAACGACGTAACATCAATTTCTTGTGAGCTGGGAAAAACTGCTACAGGAGCTCATTCGATGTTACAAAAAGTGTAAGAAAGTGAATGTTTATCGCACACAAGCTTTAAAGTGGTCTGAAAGGTGGTATGTGAAATGACAGATAGATCCGAGAACTGGACGACCCTCAATATGAAAAACACAACATCCAAAAAACATTGGTAAATTGATCCGCGAAAAACGTCATCTAAGTGTCTCAGCATTTCCTGAAATCTCAGGAATTAACCGAAAAAATGTTTGTCAGATTTTGCACTAATCATTTAAGATGCAGAAAGTTTGCGCAAAATGGTGCCAAAACTTCTCAATCTAGAATAAAAGGAATAGAGGATTGACAGCTGTGCCAGCCTTTTAAACAACAATGATAATTCTAGAATCGTTAAACAGAGTGATTACTTGTAATAAATCATGGATTTTATCTATGATACTGAAACAAAGCAGCGATTGATGCAGTAAAAGAGGAGTCCTGCCCTGCCTCACCACGGCAAGACAAGAGAAAATGAGGAACTCAAAATTCAAGGCTATTATTAAAGTTTTGTTTTTTGACAATCGTAAAATTGTGTACGTTTACTAGGTCTCCAAGGTGAGACGGTCTATTAACTTTATTATGTTGAGGTCCTAACAACACCTCGTATATATATATATATATATATATATACAATGTGTGTTCAGAAAGTAACGGAAATTTTAATTTTTTGAACAAAATATTTATTTATTCTTCTACATTGATGTTGTCACCTTCAAAATAGTCCCCATTAGAGATTATGCAATTGTAGATAATCTTCTTCGATCGCTTCTTCCAATCCTCGAAATACTTCTCAAACTCGATCTTTGATATAGCCTTTAGTTCTTTCAGTGATGCGCTTTTAATGTCATCTACGGCTGTAAAACGACGGCCTTTTAAGGTTCTCTTTATTTTTGGAAATAGGAAAAAGTCACACGGAGCCACGTCTGGCGAATATGGAGGCTGAGGCATCGTTACAGTACTGTTTTTGGCCAAAAATTCACGAACAAGCAATGAAGTGTGAGCTGGTGCATTATCGTGGTGCAAAAGCCATAAATTGTTTTTCCACAGATCCGGATGTTTTTTCGGATTGCTTCACGCAAACGGCGTTGAACTTGTCGGTAGTACTCCTTATTGACCATTTCACCTGGTGGCAAAAATTCATGATGCACTATGCCATTAATATCTAAGAACACAGTGAGCATAACCTTCACGTTCGACAGCACTTGTCGAGCCTTTTTCGGTCTTGGCAAGCCAGAATGCCTCCACTGGGATGATTGAGCCTTACTTTCGACGTCATATCCGTAAATACATGTTTCGTCATCTGTTATAATACGTTTCAGTAATTCTGCATCGTCGTTGACTTCATTTAGTTACTCCTGAGCAACTTCCATTCGCTGTTTTTGTTCAAAATTCAACAATTTTGGAACGAATTTTGTTGCCACGCGTTTCATACACAAAACACTGGAAACAATGTCATGACATTATCCAATCGATATGCCATCATCATCAGCGACCTCTCACATTGTGATTCGGCGATTGTTCGTAACCATTTCTTTCACTTTCTCCACTTTTTCATCAGTTGTTGATGTCCAGGGCGTTAGTCATCTTCAACGTCTTCACGGCTTTCTTGGAAACGCTTATACCAATCGTAAACTCTTGCTTTACTTATAGCAGACTCACCATAGGCCTTTGTTAACATTTCACACACTTTGTTACAATTTATTCCATTTTTTACACAAACTTTGATACAGATTCTTTGATCCATTTCTTTTAACAAAAGGAAATCGCCGAGCTCATAAAAACACGTCTAACCTTAGTGGCTGTCACAGATAAAGTCAACAACAAAAACAGCTGAAAGTTTTATTATACTTCAAGGTCATGTATACCAACATAATAAAAAAATGTTTGACAATCGGACTCTCTAAGCCCGCGAAATTGAAAAATTCTCGTTACTTTAAAAACACACAAGTATATTCTATACTTGGCACAAACATTCAATTTAATATACTACGTTACAAATCTATCTCAAACACATCCATATAAGCTTGATTTGTTAAATTAAGTTGTGTGAAGCACTATCAATATATTGCTTTGATTGATAGGTTATGAATCTGTATCGATATACAGTAAAGTACAGTGGAAGTGGTACATGGGCTGCAACAATTATTGGTTGTTTAATTAATTATCCTTCGTCCTTTGCCCTGCTTCTGCTTTGCTTTGTTTCAGTACAATATTTGTTCTATTTGATTAAATTTCCACTAATATCATTTATCATTGTTCTGGTACAAGCACTGTACAAAACTGCCTTCGTATGTCAAATATTTAGAAAATTTTTGTTGTACTTTAATTTTATTAATCTATATTCGCGTGTTGGATATTCTCTCAAAATAATCTCTTGTTGGTTTATTGTAATCGGAAGTTTAGCAAGAAAAGGAAACTCTAAACAAGACACAATTATATACGCCTTCAACTTCTTTGTACCTCTTTTTGTGTTCCATAATAATTCATAAAATACTGTTACTAAATAAATAGAAAATTACACTACGGTACGACGCTGTTTTGCTGAATCAATAAAAGCAATTTCCGAAATTAATTTTGTTATCTCACTTATTTCTAAAATTATAATTTCACCATCATTAAAATCTGTACATTAGAATTTTAAAGTTATAAATTTTAGTTAAAATTCAAAAATGAACTCTTACACCACTCGAATTAATTTTGTAGAGTTAAATTTTAGAATGAGAATTCATAAAAAAAAACTTATGAAATAATTTGCGACTCTTAAGTGTTTGAAAAAACCGAAATTTTAATAACACTATTGAACGACATGTTTAGTTAATTAACTTGTTCAAGCAATTACCGAAATAGACTTTGTATTAAGTCTGAACAAATTTGACCAAATTGTGAATATGAAATTGCTATTTATCTGTCTATCTACCTGTCCGTCCGTCTAATCACTGTGCATTCGTTCATTCTCCGACCGTTCAACCACTCGCCTTCCTTTCATACATCTGTCCGTCCAACCATCCAACTGTCTAACCACTGTCCGTCCTTTCATACATCTGTCCGTCCAACCATCCGACTGTTTAACCACTGTCCGTCCTTTCATACGTCTGTCTGTCTAACCATCCGACTGTTTAACCACTGTCCGTCCGTCCGTCCTTCCAACCGTCCGACCGTCTAACCACCGTCCGTCTGTCCGTCTAACTTTCCATCCGTCCATCTGATAGTCTAAATACTGTCCGTCCATCCATCAAGCAAATCTTCCATTAATTCATCTATCAATCAATCCATCCAACCATCCAAATATCCCTGTATCTATCTGTCCATACGTCTGTCCGTCCAACCATCCGACTGACTA
This sequence comes from Callitettix versicolor, assembly GCA_022606455.1. Taxonomy (NCBI): domain Eukaryota; kingdom Metazoa; phylum Arthropoda; class Insecta; order Hemiptera; family Cercopidae; genus Callitettix; species Callitettix versicolor. The sequence goes on along the minus strand of CM040185.1, from coordinate 20,283,406 downwards.
ACCACTCTCCGTCCTTTCATACGTCTGTCCGTCCCACCATCCGACTGTTTAACCACTGTCCGTCCTTTCATACGTCTGTCCGTCCAACAATCCTACTGTCTAACCACTGACCGTCCTTTCATAAGTCTCGTCTAATCATCCAACTGTCTAGCCACTGTCCGTCCTTTCATATGTCTGTCCGTCCAACCATCCGACCGTTCAACTACTCTCCGTCCTTTCATACCTCTGTCCGTCCAACCATCCGACTGTTCAACCACTGTCCGTCCTTTCATACGTCTGTCCGTCCAACCATTCGACTGTCTAACCACTGTCCTTCCTTTTATACGTCTGCCCGTCTAACCATCCGACCGTCCAACCACTCTCCGTCCTTTCATCTGTCTGTCCGTCCAACCATCCGACTGTTTAACCACTGTCCGTCCTTTCATACGTCTGTCTGTCTAACCATCCGACTGTTTAACCACTGTCCGTCCGTCCGTCCTTCCAACCGTCCGACCGTCTAACAACCGTCCGTCTGTCCGTCTAACTGTCCAACCGCCCCAGTATTGTCCATCCGTCCATCTGATAGTCTAAATACTGTCCGTCCATCCATCAAGCAAATCTTCCATTAATTCATGTATCAATCAATCCATCCAACCATCCAAATATCCGTGTATCTATCTGTCCATCAGTCTGTCTCTCTGTCTGTTTATCTAATTTCCCTAGGTACTCGTGAGATCAATATAAGTAAGAATGTAAAATAGAGTTATTGTGATCTCACAACACAACAGTTGACCCAATGGAACACAACTTTCGCGATATGGGTTAACTAAAAGCAGATTAGCGGAGCAGACTCACTCTTTTAACTAACGGAGAAGTTACCAATTACAAATTGAGGTAGTTATCCTATTTGAAACCTGTAGTCTTAAACTTTGTAAACTTAGGGCTGGAGAATGTGCTGTAACTGGGAATCTCAGGAATATAGAAAGGGGTTGCGACGGATCATCAAGGGGTGCAATAATAACCAAGAAATTAATGCATGTGTGTGTGTGTGGCGTGCGATCGTGCGCATGCGTGATAACAAACCTTTTTCCACTGTGATGGTGGTCCCTGTCATAACATATCCACGAAAAGATATTTTAAAATTGCGAGCAACTCTAAAAGTATAATTATTTATAAGTAGATCAGGCTAGATATCAAAATAATTAGAGTATACGAAAATTCCATTAGGCTAAATTGTAAATCGAACGTCCGTTAAAATTCCACTCGAAAGGTCATTGTTCAAAACATAAGTTTATAAACAGAAAGTTGATACCAGCTTTGTGTTGAATAGGCTTTGGTCACGTAAAGTCTGTCTGAGTTATAAATTAGAGAGAAAAAATATCAAAGCTAAGGTATTATCTGCATGGCATATAAGCCCGAAGCTGAGTTTAAAACATTTTTTATAACAAAAATGTAGATCTGAATATATTTCGTGGCATTGTGATTGAAATTATTTAATCTTGTTATTTAATGTTTTCTTATTATAAAAGTTAAAGATAAACACGTTATTACTTTTTGAATATTTTAACAGTGGTCCAGATTCTATTTCATACTGTTCTTGTACAACATACAAAAAAATGTGTATACAAATTGTTGTTTCCCGTACTACCTTAACTGAAGGTAACCACACCCGTTGCGATGATTTTTGTTTGTTTACGAACGTTTCAGGTGAGTATTGTTATTTTTGTTGTGTATTTTTCAAACTGTCTTTCAAAATATGTTTTCATAATAGAGACTATTATTGTATTTTCCGTTCAAATTATGTATTCAGTTTTAGTAAAAACATTTATTATTTTATAAAGCAAGTAAATATCAAGTGTGTAGGTTATTGAAAATTAAAAATGGAAACTATTTAACTCTTTGTTTGTTTTAATAAATTTGATCGTTTTCGCGTTATTTGTATTAACAAAATTCAAGTGGTTGCCATTTTGAAAAATATTACCAGATTACGTTTTTGTTTTTTTAACGATAGGTTTTTATCTTAGTAATTAACGTGCTAAATTTCAACATAATCGGTGAAACCATTCTATACATAAAAAAATATTTAGAAAAAATGGCAGCAAAGCCAAAAATTTGAAAAAAGCGTTTCCGGATACATATTTATGGGAACTTTTTTTTACTTTAATATACTAAAATCATTGCAGAAATTAGCAAACTTACTTTAGAAACACCCTGTTCACAAAAGGTAGAAAGCAGACATTTTCACTACAAAATCTTTAAAGAATGAGAAACAAACATAATTTTATCCTATCAAAAAGCGGATTATTCTGTATCGTTGATTACCATTATTTTATTCTATCAAAAACCGGATTATTGTGTATCGTAGATTACCATTATTATATCCTATCAAAAAGCGGATTATTGTGTATCGTTGATTACCATTATTCTATTCTATCAAAAATCAGATGATTGTGTATTGTAGATTACCATTATTCTATTCTATCAAAAAACGGATTATTGTGAATCGTTGATTACCATTATTCTATCCTACCAAAAATCAGATTATTGTGTATCGTTGATTACTATTATTCTATCCTACCAAAAAGCGGATTATTGTGTATCGTTGATTACCATTATTCTATCCTACCAAAAATCGATTATTGTGTATCGTTGATTACCGTTATTCTATCCTATCAAAAAGCGGATTATTGTGTATCGTAGATTATCATTATTCTATCCTACCAAAAATCAGATTATTGTGTATCGTTGATTACCATTATTCTATCCTACCAAAAAGCGGATTATTGTGTATCATTGATTTATCATTATTCTTATAGGGAATAGCTTTAAAATTTACGACATAATTCACCGATACTTTGCGAATTTTTCTGGTAATCAACATGATAAAGGCTTCACTAAAATCGAATTTTTAGTTTAAGTGAAAGAGGATCGAAAATGAAAACACTAGTACAAACAAAAACAAGCACACACAGACACTTCTTTTCAATATCCCCTCAGAAAAGGATCTATAATACCGTAGATTTATAGACTTTCATTCCTAGTTCTAGTGTCTGGGGTTTTACCGATATTGTTGCTCCAAATACCTATTTACTTCAGTAATTTAAAAAAAATAATTTTACATATTTTATTGACAACAGCGAAATATAAGTATTGTTAATGTACTTAAATACTATAAATAGAAAAAAATACTAAAATTGTCACACTCAATCAGACAAGAGAAAATCAGAATAATACATTTTTTTAAAGATAGTTATCTCTCTCTCTCTCTCTCTCTCTCTATATATATATATATATATATATATATATATATGTGTGTGTGTGTGTGTGTGTGTGTGTGTGTGTGTGTGTGTGTGTGTCGCTACGTTCAGTATAATGATCTGCCTTCCCTAGCTTCGTCAATTCTACTTTCGTTGACGCGTTCCGGAGAAGCTCCAACTTCAAAAACTATATCTATACTGGTCACCAATATAATGGGCCCGTCCTATTTATAATTTTTTATCTCCACCTTGTACCCCTCCTCTATTCAACACGTGTACATTAAACCTGACGTGCTCGCTTCTGATTGGCTCCTTTCAAACTTTCTCTTCAACTGTCGTCCCTCCTGTTATTTTTTGAAAATTTTTAGACTTTTAAACGTAATATCTGCTTGCGACGGTATCTGCTCATTTATTATGTTTTCTTTATATATATATATATATATATATATATATATATATATATATAACCCATCGCAAAATTAAATATTAAAAACAATGTAGAGACAACGGAATAGTAAATCAATCAGAACACAGAGAATCGACATACGAACTACGATATTAATCGATTTATGTTGTAGTTTGTTCAATAGTACAAAGCCGATACGGGTTGCGGTCACGCTATCTGGGAGGGTTTCTTGTAACTATCGGTTAACATGCTTTGCTTCAAAGATGTTTACTGTGATAAAGGGTAGTGATTTAGTTAAGTAATTTCACTGAATAGGGTAGCGCTTTCCTATGTTGAATTCGGAATCGCTATCACTTTAGCGTCCACTAAGTTACAGCGTGTTTGAAGAAAATCTAATCCTTTATACTAGCCATTCGAAAACAATTAGACTTCGTAGTATATTCTTAATTCATATACAGAGTGCCACGACAGCGCTCGTAACGTTTTCTACGATTTTTTTAATATTTGCAAAAAAGATACTGAACCAACTTTATTGGAAATGTTACTCTTCCTCCATGAAGAGGTGAAAATATGATGAGTTTCGCTGTTCAAGCAGTATTACAGGAAATAACCAGAAACTACTCTCTCAAGTTTGAATAAGAACCCGCCATCTTGATATTAAAGTGAACAGGAAAAATCTTGTAATACATATTTCGGGCTTTTTACAAGGTACCTTCTAAATTTCAAAACAATCGGTCAATGCGTTTGGTACACGTCATTATTAAATCATACGCCGCTTTCTTGAAACAGAAATTAGTATGGAAAAATACGTACACATACGTTATTTGCTATTTATACGATATGCTCGTACCAAATTTGAAAACAATCGTTTAAAGGGTTTTGGCTAAAACTACATAACTAATGTAAATAAGAGGTCGCTATCTTGAAACAGTATTAAATGGAAAAGCGTTTTACACATATATCCTTCTGGTCTTATACAATGTATCTTCATGCTGAATTTCAAAACATTGTCGGTGATTGTGTTTGGACAAAATTGAGTGTACTTGTCATCTTTAAATCAGAGATTGCTATCTTAAAACAGAAGTAAATTGGGAAAAATCTTACACATACTTCATTTGGGCTTTATACAAGGTATCATGGCATCAAATTTCAAAACAATCTGTCAAAGCGTTTTGCCAAAACTGCGTAACAAACAGGTCGAGTTTCTCTCTTTGCTCGGTCTATGAAATACTCTATTTAGCTAGACGTATAATAAGCACGCCCTTGACGTGATGGAAGCGAATTTACGACAACCATTTCTCCATAGCCTTTATTTTAAAGTAAATTCGCTATCAGAATCAGCATTAAATTACACAATAATTAGCAATTTTTACATTCAAATTTCGAAAACGTACCATAAAAAACAGTCAGTTTAATTTTCGAGGTCAAATGGATATGCTAAACAAAATTCAATTTTTTAAAACATTGTAAAATAAAAAAACTTAAAATCTTTTAATTGTTTTTTCAACCGGATTATACTTTGTAAAAATTACCTAGCTATTACCGAAAATTTGTTTAATGTCATATATGAAAAAAGTGGAACCATTGTTCCGACACGTGTTTGCGAATGTCCATGGAAGTTAAAACATCAATCAGTCTAATGCTTTTCCGAACATGCGCACCTCAAGGTCATAGGTTTGGAGACTAGAATTAATGCCGTAAGCTTTTCCCTTATCGATAAAGCTCACCTCTCGCTTTCATTAGTCCTAATCGGTAAAATGTATAGAAGTCAAAAAAAAAAAAAAAAATCAGTCGTTTGAACACTAAAGTATTTAAAAATAAAGTGAAAATATATTTCAAGGACTATAAAAAAATACAAATACATTCAGGATGTGCTGTTTTAAATTACCCCAAGAAAAACGAATTTCAGTGTTCAATTCACCCTTCGAAAACAAAAAACAAACACATTTATAACGTGTTACAAATGAATGCAGCCCCAAACGAAGGGCTCAACGGAGCCCTCAATGCCCCAATAACAGTGACGCCACATGGGCTACAAGAGGGAAGGGAATATTTACGAACGAGATGTCATTAAGCACTGTACAACTGTAGCGGGGAGACATTTTCTTTCCATTCCTTTTCCAAACAGAGTCTTCCTATTGAATTAGATTCCTTTCAAATGATCGATGACGTTAAAGGCAATTTTATAAGTTATTATTTTGCCCGAATTGTTGGTGACTTGAGATTTACGACAAATTTTCCAAAGCGAAATTCACCTGAAATGTTTACATTGAAACCATTACGTTTGGTTGTATACGAGTGGCAGCAAAATTCGTTCCAAAATTGTTGAATTTTGAACAAAAACAGCGGCGATTGGAAGTTGCTCAAGAGCCACTAAATGAAGTCAACGACGATGCAGAATTACTGAAACGTATTATAACAGGTGACGAAATATGGGTTTACGGATATGATGTCGAAACTCAATCATCCCAGTGGAGGCATTCTGGCTCGCCAAGACCGAAAAAAGCTCGACAAGTGCGGTCGAAAGTGAAGGTTATGCTCACTGTGTTCTTTGATATTAATGGCATAGTGCATCATGAATACCTGCCACCAGGTGAAACGGTCAATAAAGAGTACTACCTACAAGTTCAACGCCGTTTGCGTGAAGCAATCCGAAAAAAACGTCCGGATCTGTGGAAAAACAATTCATGGCTTTTGCACCACGATAATGCACCAGCTCACATTTCATTGCTTGTTCGTGATTTTTTTGGCTAAAAACAGTACTGTAACGATGCCGCAGCCTCCATATTCGCCAGACATGGCTCCGTGTGGCTTTTTCCTATTTTCAAAAATAAAGAGAACCTTAAAGGGCCGTCGTTTTACAGCCGTAGATGACATTAAAAGCGCATCGCTGAAAAAACTAAAGGCTATCTCAAAGATCGAGTTTGAGAAGTGTTTCGAGGATTGAAAGAAGCGCTGGCATAAGTGCATAATCTCCAATGGGGACTATTTTGGAGGCGACAACATCAATGTAGAAGAATAAATAAATATTTTGTTCACAAAATTTTCCGAAATAATAATAATAATAAAAAACAATCTATGCTATAAACAGAGTACAGTAAGTTACTTTTATCGATCGCCAAATGTACGGTTGGTCCGTCTGTACTGTCAACCGTTACCCCAACGGTCCCGATAATGACGGTTACTCGAGACACCACTGTCTAATCAAACTGATGGTGTTTCATTGATTACATTACAACAGGCTGACTGTGTACTGTTATTGTTTCCTTAAGGTGTAAATTATCATTTATTTTGCAAAATAGTATAGCTGCAAAGAATAATTTGTTTGGCAAATAAATCCAAGGCACGAACATAATAGAGGTCACTACATCGCAGACCCATCTCGACACCAAAGTAAAGCACAATTTCCAGTATGCAGTCAACAATCCATGATTTGTGATTTCTTTAACAATTTCAACGGACAACGTTTGCGGTAAATTGTATTTGGACAGTCACCAATTTAAGTAAAGCTTTTGTTTTATACTCGGTGACATGAAAGCGAGTCTAAAGAGTTTTAAAAAGTTGTGTCTTTATCACGACAGCCATATTTTATACAGACTTCGTAAACTGAGGTAGTAAAAACTTGCGCTATCAAACTGTCGCGTTGTTGTTGCATTTATTAATTATTTTGCAAGCAGCTCGAGTTGAATCAGTGTTGCGGATAGCCTTTGTATTTGTTCTGCCATTGTCGTTTATAATTAACAATAAAGAAGGCGAAACAAAGGCATTATTCTGTAAGGGAACTGTCAAGAATTTTTCGACGCGGAAGTTGTCGATACAGTTGTGTGCGTCGTAACTCAGCTCTTTCGTTTCACTTTATTGTCTATTTTTGTTCTCCGTAAGGTATAAAAGTGAGCCAAACAAAGGAGTCAGGAAACAGAGAGATCGTTAAGGAACGAATCGGTTAAAACATTACTTTGTTAATTTTTTTTTAATGGATGATGTAGTTGTAATTATTTCATCCCGCAGAGGGTGCAGACTAGCTGTACCTATTGAGAGGATTTAGACGTCCCTCGCGGCACCCGAGTCTAACACACACTTACACTTACAACACTACACTTACGACTTTAACACTTTACTCTCACACTTACATTTAGGGAGGCGATAATAGCCTCAATGTGCTTTTCGCCTTGAAATAAAAAAATATGTAATTATTTCATTAGAAAGTCGAATCTCATTGTTAAAAAAAATCATAATTAATTAAATTTTGAATATGAATAGTTTTGATAATTCAAAGTAGATTTTGAAAGATCTTAATTCAAAATAATAATAATAAAAATAATAATATATTTGTGAGAAATTATCCAAGACAATGGCTTGGAGAAATCTGCTGTTGAAGAAAGGGTACGCAAAATGGAAAAAGCATATCATATCACTAAAAATTATTCTAACAAAACGTGCTTATCTAAAAATCGTAAAATAAAGCACTACACTACCGTAGTGAAACCGGAATGCCTGTACGCAAGTGAATGCTTGGTACTAAATTATAGTTTAGATAAACTGAAAATACTAGAAAGGAGAATCATGAGAAAAATTTTAGGCCCAATGATAACTAAAGAAACATGTAAACTAAGATCTAATGATGCAATATACAGGAACATAGAGGACATGACAGAGACGATAAGGAAGAGAAGAGTGCAATTTTTTGGACATATGTACAGGATGAATGATTCAAGACTAGCGAAAAGGATACTCAAGTACCTATGGATAAAATGTCAACATCTAGTTGGATTCAAGAGGTAAGGAAAGATTTAGAAAGAAATAATATTAAAGAAGAAGAAACGCTGAACATAGAGATTTTTAGAAAGAGGTTATTGAGTATGGAGGGATTCCAGGGAAGATTGCAGAAGAAACCTGGTGCGAAGTGGTCCGAAGACAGAAAGAAGCTGCAGAATGAAAGGATGATGGAATATTGGAGGGAACGGAAGAGAAAACAGCTAAGTGTGAAGAATTGAAATTGTCACGTGGTCCCTAGCAGGCCTCATCGAAAGAAGAAGAAGAAAATAATAATAATATAATTCAAAATATTGTATTCAATATTCAAATAAATATATATTGTAAATATATATATATATATATATATATATATATTTATATATAATATATAATATAATATAATATTTATATTATATATATATAAATATATATTGTATAAATATATATTCAAAATAGATTCTTCCGTTTAGGACACTTTTTTCTATTCACTAATCTCGATAAAGCTAACATTAAAAGTTACGCTTCAAAAATTTCGTGCCAATAAATAACGAAGTGATTCTCTTACATATCCTACTTTTAAAACCGGTCGGTACATTAAACAACATTACATGCATTAGTGGAAAAGAATAATCAATATTTTTGGAAGTGCATGATTTTCTTCCGCGCATGCGCAAGGTCACGCACTAAGCTACAAGCCTTCCACTGTAATCTCATTACGTCAGCCATTACAAGGAAATGCCCTCATCCTTCCACTCGCCTCCAAAACTGCTAAACTATTGAATTAAATCCCCTCTGAATGATAGACGACATGTCATAAAGGCACTCTCTCCTAACAGAAACAACCGAGACAGTTTATTCTACTCTGCTTTATTTACTCTTCACCACTGAACACAATGCACGTAAACACGCCGGGAGTGTGATAAAACCTGCCACATTTCTTTTATGTATTCTGTACAATATACTTGTTCAGTTTAGCGTTGCTCGTGTCACTAACGCCGTTAGTAATTGCCAAGCAGTAAAATACGCATTTATTCCTGATGTAGGCATATCTACCTTTTCAGCGGAAACGATAACGTGTGATTACATAAATGAAAGAAATAACAACAATAATTTAGCTGTGAAGAAAAAATGTAAATTTTGTAAAACGAAAAGCTATAGAAAACTGATATAAGCTAATTTTCACAGGAAAATAATTTGTTGAAGCGCCATCGAAAAAAGACCATGGTCATGTATTTTGAAAGTAACGCAAAGCTGGAAACTTTTCAAGTACGTTTAAAATGTATGATTGTAGTTCAAAGAACAGCAGACCTCGCAGTATATTCTTAATTAATATACAGAGCGCTCCGCGGCAGTGGTCGTAACTTGTTAAGCCAATTTAACGGCTAACCGTAGTGCTTAGGAATTAGGAAGAACCTTACACATACGTCATTTGGCCTTTAAGGACCATTGTATCAAATGTTAAAACAATCGATTAATGCTTTTAGCAAAAAAACAGTCTACACTGATTATTTTAAATCAGACGCAGCCATCTTAAAATGGAACTTAATGGGATATATATGTGTGTGTGTGTGTGTGTGTGTGTGTGTGTGTGTGTGTGTGTGTGTGTGTGTGTGTGTGTGTGTGTGTGTTAGCGCGCGCTGTGTGTGTTTTTTGTTTGTATGCAAGTGCAAGTGCACTTTATCTTTCTAATATTAACAAATTTTGGTCCCAATCAAAAAGTCAAAACTTGAAAACATGGTACACAGACCATATTTTTAATCTGTTGAATCTCCTGGTCATTTTGAATTTTTTTGAAGTGTTTTGTCGGGTAAGCTACTACCATTACCAATTTTTGCGTTATGTTTGAACCATATCGGGCCAAAATTAAAATATGAACTTACAAAAAAACACACACAAGGCATATTTTTAACGATCTTTCAAAAAGTAATGTAAAGATAACGATCATTGCTCATTTCAACACTCCAGGTGTAGATATTATCGTAATAACTGGTCTGTTAATTCAATTTCCAAATAAATTTGTATAAAAATATTTATATTAACAGTATCACTGGGTTTTAATTATTTAAGAAAAGTAAAATTAACTATCTCACAAAATTAGCGAGAGTAAATGTTGGTAAGCATGTTAACGAATAGTTACAACAATGGCTCCCAGATAGCGTGCCCGGTGCTCGTATAACTTTGAGTTATTGAACAAACTACAACATAATTCGATTTATATCTTGATTGTGTACCAAATACCTGTGCGGTAATATTTATGGTAGAAGTACTTGAAAATGGAAAATAAACTGAACGGAAGAAATTAATAATGGCGACACACAGACGCCTCACTCACGTGATGGATACAAATTTCAAAAGTTTTTATTTCACTTTTTTTTTATTTCTGATTATTCATCCTAATGACCATGAAAATCTTCATATATAATTTTTAAGGGGTAAATCACTGCCACATTTGCAGACGACACTGCTATAATGGCCTCCAGTAATGATCCTCAGTCAGCTTCTCAAACATTGCAGCATAGTTTGAAACTAGTTCAACTTTTGATGGAAAAATGGAGTATAAAATTTAATGAAGCTAAATGTCAACAAGTAACCTTAAGGAAGCATACATGTCCAGCAGTATCCCTAAATAAAAAACTGATACCGCAGACCTCAGAAGTGAAGTACCTGGGAATTCATTTGGACAGACGTCTGAATTGGCAGAAACATATTTTTACTAAGCGCAAACAACTTGGTATTAAACTCAGAAATATGTACTGGCTGATTGGGCACAAATCAAGATTTTCAACCAATAATAAAATATTACTATATAAAACAATACTAAAACCAATATGGACGTATGGGGTACAACTATGGGGTTCTGCTTGCAAATCAAATATTGCAATTTTACAACGCTTCCAATCTAAGATACTGCGTTTAATCTTAACAGCTCCAAAAATAATCACAGATGAAATAATCCACAAGCAACTCAATATTACGACCATCACAGAAGAAACTGAAACTTACAGCAATAGTTACCGACATCGAATATTAGCCCATCCAAATGTTTTGACTGAAAATTTAATGATGAGATCGACAACACGAAGACTCAAGAGAAGAATACCTAGCGACCTGCCTGACAATTAACAGCTGACCTAACAGATACAACATTACGTAGCAATATTTTCTCTCTTTATTTGTTTCATCCAACTTTGGCGTACACTAAATCAATCACTTCTTAATGTTCTGTGCCTTCCTCGTAGCCCAGTATTGCTTCATTCGTTGTGATCTTGCTTTTCTTTCTTTGTCAGAGATTTGGATCGTTCGCTTAGATTTGACTTTGCCTTCGAACCGTTGCTTCTTGTCCTTGGTTATTGTTTTGGCTGTTCTGTCCATGAGCATAATGTCAGTGATTTGTAGTTCTGTTATGTCTTTCTCTGTTTCTCTAAACCAAGGTGGTTTGGCTCTTTTATTGCGAAAGTAGTCAAATATTTTTTTGGTTAGTCTATTTTTGTTCATTCGGAGGATGTGCCCATAAAAATCAATTCTCCTTTTTCTTATTGTGTCTGATAGTGTTTCAGTTTTTTGTTAAAGAGTTTCATTACTGATGTGGAGTAATTGGTTGTTACGGAATTTGGGGCCTATGATTTTTCGTAATATCTTTCTTTCTTTGATCTCCAGCCTTTCATGTGGGCCATGGGTTGTGAGAGATAATGTTTCAGCTGAATATAAGGCTTCTGGTTTAATTACCGTATGATAATGCCTTATCTTTGTATTCCAGGAGAGGGACTTCTTGTTGTATGTGTCCTTGGTAAGTTGGAAGGATAATTCAACTTTATTTCTCCTAGATTCCATAGCTTTTTTCTCTAGAACATTCCAGCTGATCCATTCCCCAAGATATTTGAATTCTTTCACTATCTCAATGTATTGTTCTTCCACTTGAAGCTTTTTTGGTGGTTTTTGTATGTTAGTAATATTTTATTATTATTATTTATATAATCTCATTATTTGTATGTATCAATGGGTACATGCTTTCATGTCATTATTTTAGCCATACAATTTACTTAGTGTCCTGTAGACAGATTGTAAATACTAAAAAATAATTTTAAAAAATATATATAACTTTTGAAATTTTGAAATTACATTGAAAATATAAAAAAAACTTTGCTGCCAGATTCAATTTCAAAAAATTTTCAAAATTCAAAACGCTAATTAGTTCAATGTTAATGTTAATTCAAAATTGCTAGTTCTTAACTCATTTATGTAGTTTTATATGGTGGCAACAAATATTTTTTTACTTAAACACAAAAAAAAATATAAAAATTTAAACTAAAATTATGAATTTTAAAGATTTTAACTAACCGCCATTTTTAAACTGTTGAAAAGATTTTAATGAATAACTTATTGAAGCTGTTACAAAAACACACACATGCGCGAGCATACAAATTTTTAACGACCTCTTCAAAAAGTGTTCTAAAGGCAGGATCTCCGATCTTTTCAAGGTCACATGGTTTGGTCTTATCGTTATGGCCGCTCGGGGGGGGGGAGCATTGCTAATTAGTGATATAAGCGATCATAGTAGAAGGAAATATAACCTCAGGTAATGTTTGTAGGAAAATGAATACCTATATTCTCTGCAGAAGCAAAGGGTTTTAAACAGAGTTACACAGTTTCTATTGAGCTGATATTAATTTAAGCAGTAATTTAATTAGTGACTTCTCACGCTTCAAATATTTTAAATAACTAACACAAATATTTTCGCTGACACTATTAAAGCGAATTTTCAAAAATTAAATATATTTTTTTTTAATATTATAGTTATTGGAAATCTGCCATCACCGTTATAAATATTCTGATCTGAAGAAAATCCAAGAGGAATGCCACAGGTTGTGTATTGGGGCCAACCGTATAATATTTTCAGTATATTTGTGATTAACAATTGAACAAACATTTTGTTGGCACAATTGCTGACCGCACGGCTATTTTAACTGTTAGTGGCCATAACATTGAGTCCACCGGAAAACTGCAAACAGCTATAGACAAAACAAATCTGGCCTAAGAAGTGACGAATCAAACTTAATCAAAGCTAATCTGTGCTTGTTGATATCACCAATAAGTGCATTGAACACAAAAAATGTCTTTAACAGTCATCAGGTGGATCCATATTAGAATAAAGTCAAATATCTTGGCATGACGTTAGATGCCAAACTTAGGAGGAAGACGCGTGTAAAGAAAAAAAAAAAAAAAGTTGAAAAATATAAAGTGTATTTTTATAGCTTCATGTATCAACAAATTTTTAAACTATTATGAACTTACGCTATTCAATTATGCGGTTGTGTCATTGAAGGTAATTAATCAAAGTTTTCCAAATAAAGTACTTCGTGATATCGTTGATGATCTTTTGTACATCCGAAGTGACGAATTGGATAAAGATCTTGGAGATCCTAACTGTCCGTAAAGAAATCAGAAAATTCGCTCGAAGTCACGAACAAAGACTGCGTCAACACATCAATGTCAAAGCTCTCCAGCTACTCAACAACGAAGGCTTAGACAGAAGATTGAAAAGAATAAAACCATTTGATTTTGGTTTTGTTTTGTTATTTTAAGGCGAAAAGTACAATGACGCTATTATCGCCTCCCTGAATGTAAGTGTGAGTGTAAAGTGTTAAAGTCGTAAGTGTAGTGTTCGTTGTGGTAACGTCTAAATCCTCTCAATTGGTGCAGCTAGTCTGCACCACCCCTGCGTGGAAGACCATTTGAACTGGTATAGTTATTAAGTCACATTACTAAACAGACTAATTATTCTAGATTAATTGATTATTAGTGGATGAAACTAAGTAATTACTGTATTAATTTATCTTAGAAGTGCCATATATATATATATATATATATATATATATATATATATATATATATATATATATATATATATATATATATATATATATGTATAAAACTACCTTCAAGTGTTCGTTAGCCTTGCTTATGTATGCAGGGCTATATATGGGTGGACCTCATTTTCTCAGCTATTCGTGAGGGTGTCCGCATAAGTAAGAATGAAATAGAATGAGCGGGATCTTACCGCAACACACAAAAATTGGTCAAAAAGAGCAGAACCCAAGCAATGAAGGTCCAAAGAAAGAAAATTTGAATTTAAATTAGCAGATCTAGCACTTGCAATCGCCTCAAGGAGGAACTGAGAAATCACCTTTTGAAATCCTAGACTTTTTAAAGAGACCAGGACTGGAGAAGGTGCCGTAACTGAGCATCTCGGGAATATTCCTTGTCTGTATAAAAAGACGGCGTAATAGATGCACAAAGTTCACAGTGCAATGGCAATCCTACAAACTCGTTCATCCGTTCATTTATCATCGCCATGCATCCATGTGAGAAAGTCGGCGATGCGCCAGCAGCGTGGCTGTACTCAGAGGTGGTGCACAAAGCTTTTTGAAGTTACATAACGAAATAAAAGAGGCTTATTTTTATTTTACTAAGATATATTGCGAAGAAGTTACTCGGGAAAATAGTCTACGTGAAAAAGTACTATTTAATAACATGTACTTAAAAACATAAAAAGTTAAAATTGAAAGAAGTTGAATTGAAAATTCAATCAAGTAAATCAAGAACAATTTTGTAATATAAAGTGTGTGTTTGCGCGCATGCGTGTGTGTATGCGCGCGCGTACGTGTGCGCGTGAATGTGTATGCGCGTGCGTGTATGCGTGCGATTTACGTGTGCGATAGCGCGCGTGCGTGTGTTGCATGACTGCGCGTTCTTGAGTACGTGTGCGTGTATGCGTGAGTGTGCACGCTTGTGTATACTGTGTATAAGTGCGCGTGCGCTCGTGTGTGTATGCGCGCGCGTACGTGTGCCTGTGTATGTGAATGCGCGTGCGTGTCTGTGTGCGATTTACGTGTGCGTTAGCGCGAGCGCGTGTGATGCATGACTGCGCGTTCTTGAGTACGTGTGCGTGTATGGGTGAGTGTGCACGCTTGTGTATAAGTGCACATAAGCTCGTGTGTGTATGCGCGCGCGTATGTGTGCGTGTGAATGTGTATGCGCGTGCGTATATGCGTGCGATTTACGTATGCGTTAGCGCGCGCGCGTGTGTTGCATGACTGCGCGTTCTTGAGTACGTGTGCGTGTATGCGTGAGTGTGCACGCTTGTGTATAAGTGCGCGTGCGCTCGTGTAAGTGCGCGCGCGCACGTATGTGTGCGCGCGTGCGTGTCTGTGTGTTTATATTCGTGTTGCTCTGCGCATTCTTGAGTACGTGTGCGTGTATGAGTGCGTGTGCACGCTTGTGTATAAGTGCGCGTGCGCTCGTGTGTGTATATTTGCTCGCGGATTTATAGCAATGTATTAATGTGACGATCAAATATTTTGTAATAATATCAGGAGGACAGGTCTCATGTTATACATCAAGCCATCAAGGTCATCTGTAGCCCGGTTACTAGAAATGAAATCATTAATTCTTTCTATTTCATTCATTATTTATTGGATAATTATCGGACATTTAATTTGTAAAAGTCTAAAAACAAGTAATTATATATCCATTTAGCCTTATGCTCTTACGTCATGGCAGTTCAGCGAATGGGAGCAAAAAGAATGGGAGCGTTAACATAAAGCGTAAAGATTACGGTAGTAACTGTCGTCCAATGATTTTCAAATTTCCAGTTAAGGGACTCAGCTGATTGATGGACGACTTAGCCACCATGGCCATGCCACATCTAAGCAAAGAGACTACGATGACGTACGTTGTGTAAACTGGTCTGAGAGTGTCGGGAGAACGCTTTGCCCAGCAGAGGGATAACATCTCCGAGGAGGCGGACCGATTAAGTTGGACTGGCGGATGTAAATGTATCAGACTCGAGACGGCCATAAGGATCTTTCCCTTTGGTCGGGTATGCTATTAATAGATGGTTAAATAAGCAATACCAGGCAAGATGGGATTTCCCATTGCAATCGAGTCTTAAGAATGTTTCTTCGAGAAATACTTTGAAGAACTGTTTAAATCTTAAAATAGCACAAACCCATAGGACTAATTACAGAGCCATTGTGGTCTGAGGGAGCACATGCACCATGGAGAAACCGTGTTGCAGGGAGGAAAAGGAAATTACACGCTACATAATTTACAATTCTAAGGAGCTTGTAAGCAGATTAAGGGTATTGGTTTTGCAGGATTCTGGGGACCACCAGTAGGATGGGCTAATCAGTGGATTATTAAAACTTATTAAGACTAGCTGAACTAGAAATCAAGAGGTTTAACTTGATAGTTCCATCGATCGCAGTGCCTGTCGTTTTACTACCGTTTCCTCTAGTTATGATGACGTAAAAAAAACAAAGTACAAATCCAGAATAACAATGAATAATGAAAACGATAGCCACTAAAGTTAGAACACACAAATACAACATGAATAATAAAATACCTGAACGTACTGCTTTCACAAACTACCCTTGCTAATATTTAACTATTTCAACCTTAGATAATATAATAAAGTAGTCTGAGATAATTGAACTACCCCCAGCATGTAAACGTAACATAAAGTATTAACTTATAAATTACAAGGCTAGGGGTTGTTTGAATTGTCATGGATCACGATAGAACATTACTTGCGGGGGTTGATGATAGGATACAGCCGGCCTGACATTTTAGATACTGATATAAGAGTGGCGGTTAGACAAATTGTGGCTGCATTATCTATGAGTAAATAAACGGTCTGGGAAGGGTTGTTTATTGTTTTCCTTCTTTGGTGTTACGCAGAACTGCTAAGGCTAAAAAGCGATTGTTCAGCTTTGTACACAATTTTCGTAAATACGATTTCCGGTTATCAACATTATTTGTTGATCAACTAAGTATTAAGGGGTGTGTTTGAATTGTAAAACACATTTATGTAATATAGTTATATTTACAAATTTTAATTAAAGCGAATTTCCATTGGGAAAATTAGTTATTAGAAAGTTATGTTTTATTTTTTTTTCTCGAATAGCCCATTTAGAGGGCACGCTTAATCAACTTCTTAGCCCATGCTTCCTTCATTTTCCATGAGTGGTTTTCTCTGTCCTCTTGCGTCCACTCTCTTCCTCTCCTGCACGTGGGTCTTTTACTCTCCCGCAACTCAAGTTGCCGTATTGTACTTCTGAATATTGCTCTGTCTCTTATAATTTCTGAGTCTATTGCGTTGTTTGCCAGGTCCTCGTCTATCTCTGTGAACCAGGTTATCTTGTTCCTGTGCTTGTTTAATATTGTGAAGATCGGGTGTTAATATTGTTTAATATTGTTTAGTTAGTCGGATGTTCTCCATTCTGTATATGTGTCCGTAGAATTGAAGTCTTCTTTTCCTGAATACGTCTGTTATTTTTTCTGTTTTGGAATAAAGCTCTCCATTTTATTTTATTTTATTATTATTATTTTTTTTTTTTTTTTTTTTAACGTCCGACTATTGTGCACATTTTGGCTAATGCAGAAGATGGGATGATTTATAGCGTATGAAAATGCCAAGCCCTGGTCGGGAATCGAACCCGGGTCCTCGGGGTGAAAGCCCAGTACGCTATCAACTAGGCCAACGTCTAGTTATGTTATATATATATATATATATATATATATATATATATATACAATGAGAGAGAGAGAGAGAGAGAGAGAGAGTGAAAGGTGGAGTGTTGGCTCAAAAATGTTCGCAATTTTAGTCCATTTTTATTAAAACTCAGCACAAACAGCGATTTTATTACTACCTTGAACAAGTTCGTCTAGCCATAAAATGTGTTCGATAGTTTCAAAATGGCGTCCGTTACAAAATGCGTAACATCTTTGCTTTCCTTTTTTTTAACCGTCATCTAAAACCGCATTAAAAACTGAAAAAAAATATCGCTTTGAATTTTCAATACCCGTTACAATTAGGAAATATACATCGTGTTTTCAACGTAACGTAAACGTTTGATATACGAAAATATGCAGATATTGATGCTGAACGGTGAAATTAAAAGTAAAAAAATTAAGTTTTTTAACAGCTGCTTACAACTATCATTGCGTGCTATACACGTTCAAAATCGGAAATTAGGAAAACACCATACAAACTTTTCAATAACATACGGTAAAAAAGTAGGTTGTTGGTAAAAAATGTTTATCCTAACAATTTCGTAAAACCGGTCATCGAATTTTGCTAAGGATTGGAAAATCGAGCAGTGTAAAAAACGTGTATACCAGACAGATGCGGTTTTAGAGTAAACCCGAAGGAAACTGACAGTGTACAGGAGTAACTATAGTTTTCTTTTTCCTAATTTACACACGCATTGTTAATTTCTGTAATTAATAATTTATTATAATGATTTGTTACGTAAATTTATAAAAGACAAAATATTCATCCGATACTATTATCTTTTAAAATCAGATTAAAATTTCAAATTCTTTCAATAAATCTTAAAATTGAGTTTTAATTTCGTAATTATCAGCATTTAATCTGCATATATTAGTATTTCAAGATTTTAAGTTACGTAAAAAATACGAAAATGAATC
>CM040185.1:20247018-20259518 GCA_022606455.1 Callitettix versicolor | reverse complement strand
TGATTTTCCTGAGTTGTTTTCTGCAAAAAAAACGTCTGCTGCCCCTCCTAAATTGAGGAACCTTTCTTAAGAGACACGTGCTATTGGAATGCCCACGAGGTTTATCCCATCTTGCCTGGTTGCTTGTTAATACACTTATTGATAGCAGACCCGGACAAACAGACTCGGATCCGATAAACTCAGATACATATCCCAGTCCAGCCAGTCGGTCTGCTTCCTCATCGCCCTCAACCCCTTTACCTCGGAACCCAGTGAAGAGTAACTCGGGTTTCCCAAGGAGAGCATTGAGGTTCTCTCGAAACTTGGACCCCAGATTGTAGGATCCAGAAGTCCTTTGATTGCTACCTGACTATCGGTATAAATATGAATAAGAGCCTTCTTGAAGGCCCGTTTCAAAATTCCCTGAACACAGTATTTTTTTTTATTTAAATGCTTAAAGTTTTTTGTCTTTTACCGTGTAAGATATTTAATGCAGCAATTATATTTGTACAAGATATTTCTAAACGTACGAAACAGTGAGTCTTTTCTAACTATATATTAAATTATAATATGCGTATAAAAAAATAAAGGACATATTAAAATAGTTGCTGTTTCAGTGTTCACAAATAATATAGCCCACTTGCAAAGTTTCATTGGACATTACTTACTTGAACGTCGTTTATGGTAAGAATTGACCCGGCAATTTGAAAAGTGGTTTTGAACACTCTTGAGACACCGTTAGAAATTTTATATTTGCGTGTTTAGCACTTTATTCCAAACTTATTAGAGCTTAATAAACGACGAAAAAGTGATTTATATATAAAGTTTATAAAAAACTTCATATAAAGTTTAGCACTTTATTCCAAACCAATTAGAGCTTAATAAACGACGAAAAATTTATTTATATATAAAGTTTATAAAATAACTTCATATAAAGTTTAGTAATTTATTCCAAACTAATTAGAGCTTAATAAACGACGAAAAAAATTGATTTATATATAAAGTTTATAAAAAACTTTATATAAAGTTTAGCACTTTATTCCAAACTTATTAGAGCTTAATAAACGACGAAAAATTGATTTCTATATAAAGTTATGAAAAACTTTGTATAAAGTTTAACACTTTATTCCAAACTTATTAGGACTTAATAAACGACGAAAAATTGATTTATATGTAAAGTTTATAAAAAAACTTCTTATAAAGTTTAGTACTTTATTCCAAACTAATTAGAGCTTAATAAACGATAAAAAATGTATTTATATATAAAATTTTTAAAAAAACTTCATATAAAATTTAGCACTTTATTCGAAACTAATTAGAGCTTAATAAAAGACAAAAAATTGATTTATATATAAAGTTTATAAAAAAACTGTATATAAAGTATAGCATTTTATTTCAAACTCAACACAACAATGCTCTTTCGTCGTCAAAAGAGCTTAATAAACGACGAAAAATTGATTTATATATAAAGTATATAAAAAACTTCATATAAAGTTTAACACTTTATTCCAAACTTATTAGAGCTTAATAAACGACAAACATTTTTGTACTAGCTCTGAAAAGTTAGTTAATCGCATAATTTATTCAACAGTTTTAAAATGTCAACAAAATCAACTCCTCAAAAACTCATACTTTCTCGAAAATCCCTTTTAAACTTCGTAATCGGTGTTGATATCTGTACAAATTAACTTATTAAATTTATAATATATATTTGAAATACAGAAAACCTGACTACTGTTTTAAAATTTAAACTATGTCAATTTTATTCAATTCTGGACCAAAAACGATTTTCTAAAACAGTTTAAAAATAGTTGTCATTTAAAATCAAAACTTTTTGTGCACTATTTTTATTAATCCGTCCGTAATCCACTGAATTTACGAAAATTGATCTGACGGCGGTCAGGGTTTATTTTTTTTTATTTCCAAAGTGATTTGATATTAAAAACTGTATTTAGAAGATAAAATATTATTGGAAACCCGCTACTATCATGTCACCAAAGCAGACTGAAATAGTTGCTCGCCGCAATTCTTCCAAAATTGATTTCGTCACGAAAAAAACTTTACATTTCAAGCAGGAAATTGAATACTATAGTTTCCCAAATGGAAGGAAAGGCAGAGTTTACAAACATCCTTTTGTAATATCAAACATAATGAGATTTCCTCACAATATCATCCGCCCCACTTCCTCTCCCAACCCCTATCAACGAACAACCGATGTGGCGACACAATTATTACTTCGCTATGAAGAAACTTTCTGCAAGACAACCCACCCCCACTCCACACCACCCCTATTTAGCTACGTGATAACACCAAAACTTAAGTAGTGTTGCAGTAAGATTTCTGTATCAACGCTGTACATTGTGTTTTATATATAACAGCACTTTAAACAGCTTAATAAGAAGTTAAACTGACAATGCAAAAACATTAGACAAACTTTAGCGCATTCAATTATTTCACCAAAACTGTATTACATTTCCAAAAAACATGACATTAATATACATTATCAAAACTGCATACATTTGTTCAAAACTTGGTGACATGTAGACGCATAAATGAAACCAGTGTTTCTAATTTCAAATACGGAAGTCGACGGTTCCACAGAAAATCGAAAAATATATTTATATCCGACAATAATCAGTGCTTCCTTTCGATTTAATTACCGAACCACAATTTATCTTTTACATCAAGATCATATTATCATCATATCATTATGAAGAACAATGACTTTCGGTACGCAGCTTCAAATTGGAAAATTTTATCAAAATGTAAAGATTCTAGTTACGTATCTTCAAATGTGAATATTTTATCAATACGTAAAGAAAAATGATTCTAGTTACGTATCTTCAAATGTGAATATTTTATCAATACGTAAAAAATAATGATTCTAGTTACTTATCTTCAAATGTGAATATTTTATCAATACGTAAGGAACAATGATTCTAGTTACGTATCTTCAAATGTGAATATTTTATCAATACGTAAAGAACAATGATTCTAGTTACGTATCTTCAAATGTGAATATTTTATCAATACGTAAAGAACAATGATTCTAGTTACGTATCTTCAATGTTAATATTTTATCAATACGTAAAGAACAATGATTCTAGTTACGTATCTTCAAATGTGAATATTTTATCAATACGTAAAGAACAATGATTCTAGTTACGTATCTTCAAATGTGAATATTTTATCAATACGTAAAGAACAATGATTCTAGTTACGCATCTTCAAATGTGAACTTTTTATCAAAACGTAAAGAACATTTTTTTGTGTGTTTAAAGTCCAACTATTGTGCTCATTTGGGCTAATGCTGACGATGGGATGATTTATAGCGTATGAAAATGACAAGCCCTGGCCAGGAATAGAACCCGGGTCCTCGGGGTGAAAGCCTAGTACGCTATCAACTAGGCCACCGAGGCAGCTAACGTAAAGAACAATTTTATCAATACGTAAATAACAATGATTCTACTTACGCCTCTTCAAATATGAACATTTTATCAAAACGTAAAGAACAATGAGTTTAGTTACGCATCTTCAAATGTGAACATTTTATTATTACGTAAAGAACAATGATTCTTGTTACGCATCTTTAAATGTGAACATTTTATCAATACGTAAATAACAATGATTCTACTTACGCGTCTTCAACATTTTATCAATACGTAAAGAACATTGATTCTAGCTACGCATTATCAAAACGTAAAGAACAATGATTCTAGTTACACATCTTTAAATGTGAACATTTTACCAATACGTAAATAACAATGATTCTACTTACGCTTCTTCAAATATGAACATTTTATCAATACGTAAAGAACATTGATTCTAGCTACGTATTGTCTAGCTATTGTGATACGTATTCTAGCTACGTATCATTATCAAAACGTAAAGAACAACGATTCTAGTTACGCATCTTAATATGTGAAATTTTATCAAAATGTAAAGAAAATTCAATAATCAAAAATAAGACGATTTTTTAGTTCTTTCGACAACTCCAAAACCGGATCTTTAGCGACCCACATTTTTTAAATTCAATTTCAACTGTTATTTCATGAAAACTTTCTTCAAAAAATTTTTTTATAAATTTTTTAAAATCATTCTGCGATATTTCAGTAACTTTCCAAGTGGTTTATTCTCCAGCGATTTGCACACAGAGTAGACCAATTTTTTGTAGATGGTATATTTTTTTAAATTACTAAAATACTACTTACACAGCAACTCTGCTACAGACAATGTTTCCAGTTTGCACAGTATTATTCATTAATAATTCCTCAGTTTTTTTCAATCAATAAATTCACTTTCGTACGATACTGTCAAGATAATAGATAACAGTTTGTCTCTATTTGCAATAAAGTTAATAAATTATTTACTTACACAAAATGCTGCTGTAACACGTAAAACTCATTCATACCTGTAACAGAAAATATATTTAGTAAAATAGAGGTATTTTAAAACGTAAAGAGAACAAATTTACCTTAATATTCAAAAAAGCGATAAATATAAACTAATTCTGTTTATAATGTAATACATGTTTTGCAAGAGAATTATAAGCATGTTATTCCAAACATATCACTACTGAACAGTGTTACAAAGGCAAATTTACTTGTCCCGTTTTCAGCAAATTTTCAATAAAAATTAAGTTTACAGCTGCCATCATGGTAATTTTACATCCGGATTAAAAACTTATAAAGACGCGCGCGCATGTGTGTGTGTGTGTGTGTTAAAAATACGCCCACAATCATTCTTTTAATGATATACCATACCATTCATTTTGTTTAAGAAGTTAAGCCTGGCATGTCATAAATAGTCACTGATTAGTACGTTGCGAATCCCGACTTGCGCACTCAATTTAGTAGGTTCGAAGTTGTATTTACTGTCGTCATCTTTGCCCTTGCCTTAAATAACGATCTCTTGTCCATATTAGTTTACATAATGTATTGATTTAAGCAAACATGTTTTCTGAGAACTTGTATACAACCTTCGATTTAATTTTTGATAAACTTGATTTTGACATTGCCCATTCCTTTTCATTTGAAAACAGTTTTGACAAAAAAGGTTTTGAAAAACGAAAAAACTGTCTGATATGTGCAAATTTTATAAAATTGTACAGAACAATAATTTTAGATATGCATATGTTTTGCTATGCATACAGTGTACTACATAAGTCTATGGTGGTATTATTTATATGTTTAAACGATTTGAAGAAATATGAAATATGAATTTCACACTACATGCCGAGTTTCGTTAAAATCTGTCGTAATTTTTGTTTGAAACGTCGCGCTTATCTACACAGACCAACAGACACGCGAACATCCAAGTAAATCAAAAAACATATTACTGAAGTTTAGCTTTTTTACAGTAGTAATACTTATTAAAAATCGTATAATGAAATAACAAAAAAGCTCTCTACAAGAAAATTGAAAAACTGTCAGATACTATGAGAAAAAGGAGAATATATTTTTACTACCATCTTCTTAGAATGAACTCTAATATATTAACGAAACAAGTGTTTGATTTTTTCCATAATCGTAAAACAAAACCGAACTGGTTTAAAGAAATTGAAAAACACCTAATAGAATTAAAAATTATAGAAAATTCACTGCTTGACCGAACTGCTAAGATAAGTACCAAAAACGAAAGAATAAGATTTCAAGATAAAACCAAAATAAAACCTAAACCTATCATTTCAGAAGAGGAGAGGAAAAGAAGATCAGAAAGAATGAAGAGCTGCTGGGAACAAAGAAAAGTACAGCGCGCAAGAAATGATTAATTCAGCGTACCCCAAAGAGGGTGAAACGAAAAGAAGAAGAAATAACAAAATCAAAATAAACAGAACATTTTATACCGGCAACTTTGCCGCTTTGAAAAGTTCCAATTAACTGCCTACATTCGCCACCCAAGTTGCCCATTTAAACATCGTTATTTGCTTTCTGATATTTATTAAAGTGAAACGAAAAAGCTGCTGCAGTTTATCCATTTAGAAGTCTCTCTTCAACAAATGCTTTCACGGCACTTCGATATTTTCCAATATCGGGACGTCAGAATAGATACACACTTGGAGAGTTAAGTTCTTGACACATATTTTCCGAGAAAAACTACGAAAGAATTCTTTCAATAAGAACTTCCGTAACAGCCATCGACAGACGGGAACAGTAACCGCTTTACAAGCATTTGTAGGCATATTTTATCGTTCTGTCGATAAATAAAGACTTTACTTTCTGAATAAAGGTCTGTTACAGTACAATCGTATATTCGGTTAATCCGGACTCCGCTTAATCGAACTGAAAAAACGTGTTTATATTAAAGCCAACCGAAAGAAATAACAAAAATAACCTAATTCTTCTTCTTCTCTTCGTTTCACCCTCTTTGGGGTACGCTGAATTAATCATTTCTTGCGCGCTGTACTTTTCTTTGTTCCCAGTAGCTCTTCATTCTTTCCGATCTTCTTTTCCTCTCCTCTTCTGAAATGATAGCTTTAGGTTTTATTTTGGCTTTATCTTGGAATCTTATTCTTTCGTCTTTGGTAATTATCTTAGCAGTTTGGTCAAGCAATGAATCTTCTGTAATTTTTAATTCTATTAGGTCTTTTTCAATTTCTTTAAACCAGTTCGGTTTTGTTTTACGATTATTGAAAAAATCAAACACTTGTTTCGTTAATCTATTAGAGTTCATTCTAAGAAGATGGCCGTAAAAATTTATTCTCCTTTTTCTCATAGTATCTGACATGAATAATGAAAGTTATATTTTGAGTAACCCAAATGTCACAGTGATACAACCAAGATTGTAAATCCTGGAGGTAGCTCTTCCGCTCTCTCCGCCGTTGGGAAATTCATTTCCTCGTCCGCCATTGAGACCGTTGGCCGGTTTTCACCTAGTAACCCTAGGCAGGGGCTCTATCACAGGGTGCTACCATCCGAAGCAAGATGGACCCTGGTTTTTTTAAGAGGTTGTTACTCCTCCCCCTCCACACTTCCCCATCTTTCAAATAACCTAATTCGTAATATAAGCAATCTAAAGTATGGTTTTACATAGTTATTATCTAAACACAAAATTAGTTGTACACGCACTCAAATTATGTTACGTGTACAAAACACGTTTATACGCGTAATAACACTCAAACTGGGAATAAAACAAACACAAACAGAATGATTTCTATAGATTAACTCAACATTCAGATAAGTACAATGGTAGTATTACTTTAAAAAAGATTTTCCAAAAATGTAACAAAATTAAAAATCGTAAAGCCTTCAGTCCATTTTAAATGTTCTCTATATGAAATGACTTGAATTATTCCGCTTTTTTTTAAATAAAATTATATTTGATATCTCGTTTTAAGAGAATATGTGGTATATTACCGATAAGAGAATTGTATATTGCCCGCTTTACATTTTATACAAGTTTCTATTCTCTACCTTTAGCCAAAAAAGCAAAACTTTTACAGGAAATATAAAAATCGACCAACATTCATACAAACAAAAACTTTCAAAAAAATATAATTTTGTCATCTTATGTCGTAGATTTATGTCATCTTATTTCACATTTTTCGTGTACGTAATAGACTTAATTTAGCTGACATGATCCACAGACTGTTAAAAAACAATAAAATACAATAGAAAAGTTTTAAACATGTGTCGTGTTTTAGGGCTGGTTTTGATGTTGGATTTTATGGGACGCGCAATGGCTAGGAACATGTTTATTTGATATATAACAGTATACTGTGCGAGTTGCAAGTATCATATTTAACTAAATATAATTAAAAATTACTCTTTCCGTCCGGGATCAAACTGGATATCTTGCGCGTGTGACGCACACGCTATAACCACTACACTATGGATACAACGAAGACGTTTGACCGATTTAAGTATATGAAATTAATCGTTAATCGTTATATTAAAAGACCAGTTATTTTATATTAATTTGTAAAGTATTTAACAGCTGATAGGTTTTCTAACATATTATAGTAATTAAAAAAAAAAAGAAATCATCATGATAAATGATTTTTATTTTAAGTTAAATAACAGGTATGTTTTTATTATTATTTAGATTAATCGTAAACAATGCAATAAACATTGAAATACAGTTGTGGTGTCAAATCAGCTGTTTAAATAAACATTAAATTCACACTCATCATAAAACATTTCCGTTGCTTATTAGGACCTATGTTTTTTATATAAATAAACAAATAAACTCGTATATTTGTATCGACCTCTTAAAATGTATTTTAGAAATATAGATGCAGCTCCAGTTCAGTCGAGTCATGATGACAGTTTTACAGTTGTCTTTCAATGGGAATTTTCTAAAGAGGTGTACTATTAAGATAACCTAGAGTTGATAAACCTTTATCGAAGATAAGGAGGAAGACAATATCAGGAGATAAAAAACTCAGAACACTATTCTATAATGATAAATACGTGATCAAATAATTATACGGTCACGGACCAAGTGTTTAGGTAAGTGTAGACACGATGATGTTACCTCCTCCGAGATAACCCGACAAGGTGAGTTCGAAAATATTGTATGTAGAAATTAAATATCGATTAAATGAGAACCAGTCCAACAGACATTGTTGGCAGAAGTAATAAAACACGCCGAAGCGGTCTTAGATATATGGTGACATCGCATCCATACCTCGCGTGCGCTGCTTCGGCGGGCCGCATTATTTTTAAAACGTGAGTTATGTCCCAACGGACGTTCGGATTATCGGCAATAGTCACGGAAATGCTTTTTCTTTGAAGTAAATTAAACACGGCTCCGGGAAATACCGGTGAAACTGTTTTCCTCGGAAATATGTTCAATGTTCTGACAGGTATTCTGTTACGTTTTGAAAATAAACTTGAATCACGTCAGCGAGACAACTGCGTGCCGTAGTTATTAGTGAGTATTTGTAAACGACCTTCGCTCGAAAAAAAAATAATTTCGCTAATAAAATACAGTTAACAATTGGTTAACCCCTTAAGCAAATTTTTACACCGATTTTTACTACCTTTTCTTACGTAATCGTGTAACGCAAAAGTATAATCTTAAATGTTAGCTTATACGGTTATTAGCCTAATCTAAGAGACTTTTGTACAGTCTGCATTGGGAATATTCTACCGTGCATTTTGCACATGTTTAAAAATACTTAAGCACAATTGTTTGTTAACAATACCGTTAAAAGCACAACGTTTTATCAAAATATTTACCAAAATGTAAATATTGTACGCATAACAAACATTTACCAAAAGATAAATATTGTATGTTCAAAAAATATTACGAAAATATAAATACAATACGTAAAATAAAACATTTAGAAAACCGTAAGTATTGTAGTGCAACAAAACATTTACCAAAATTTATTTGTATATAAATATATAAATATATATATATATATATATATATATATATATATATATACAATAAAACATTTATCAAATTTAAATAGTATACATACCACAAATATCTATTAAATATATAAATATATAACAATATATAACAAAAAAATTTTATACAAATAACAAACATTAAATATTATAAAATATATATAATACGTAAAATAAAACATTTATTAAATATTATACATATAATACAAACATATAAAAGATAAATATTGTATATAAAAATATTATATATATATATATATATATATATATATATAATAAATATCGTAACATTTAAAACATTTATCAAATTTAAATAGTATACATACCACAAATATCTATTAAAATGTAAAAGTTGTATATATAACAAAACTTTTACAAAATGTAAATATTATACGTATAACAAACATTTACCAAAAGATAAATATTGTATGTTCAAAAAATATTACGAAAATATAAATACTATACGTAAAATAAAACATTTAGAAAACCGTAGGTATTGTAGTGCAATACAAAATATACCAAAATTTATGTCTATATAAATATGTATATGTAAATACATATGTGTATATAATAGAACATTTATTAAATTTAAATATTATATATACCACAAATATATATTAAAATATAAAACTAGTACATATAACACAACTTTTACAAAATGTAAATATTGTAGGCCTATGTACAATATAACATTTACCAAAACATTTATAACATTTTTTTTTGTATATACAATAGAGCATTTATCAAATTTAAATATTATATGTACAACAAATATTTACCAAAATGTAAATGTCTTATGTATAACAAAACATTTATGAAAATATATTCGGATGACGTCAAAGTGTTTGTAAACCTATCGATACAGTATAAAAATTTCAAAGGGGTTCAAACGCCTTGGGTAAAAACGTATTTCTGTCACCTTATTGGTTTTGGAAAGGGTCTATTTGTAAAGATCTCTCACTCTGTTGCAATTCGATTGACGCTGGGGAGAGAGTGGGGGACTATTCAATGTAGCATAAGGCTTAATATTTTGTAACTCGTTTTCGGAAGTTTCAGTAAGTGTTATTCATTTATTAAGTGAATTTGTTCAGACAAAAGCCACACTAACTCGTAGAATGTAAAGAGTTTTGAAGCTTTTTTTGTGTTTTTATATGACTGCTTGCAGAAAGTACATTTCAAATATATTGAATAACACGGAGTAAACAAATATTTCGATATACGTAAATTGAATTATTTACAAATTAAATGTTCTCATAACTTATACAATTTTTATCGTGAACGTTTTACACACACACACACACACACACACACACACACACACACACACACACACACACACACACACACACACACACACACACACACACACACACACACACACACACACACACACACACACACACACACACACACACACACACACACACACACACACACACACACACACACACACACACACACACACACACACACACACACACACACACACACACACACACTCACACACACACACACATACACATACACACACACACACACACACACAAGCACACAGACACAGACACACACACACACACACACACACACACAAATACACACACGCACATACACACACACACCATACATACACACGTGCGGGCCCCCCCCCACACACACACATACACACACACACACACACACACACACACACACACACACACACACACACACACACACACACACACACACACACACACACACACACACACACACACACACACACACACACAATACTCCCTGGAATAATTTACAATAACAATACTATAACTGTTTAATTTTTTTAATCCAATTTAAATTAAACGTTTAGATTTAAACTTTCATCGAAGTATGATCCAGAAAAAACTAAAAGAGTGAAAACCTTTTTTTTATTTTCAATGTTAATTTATTCAGGTTGTAACACTGATCACAATGAAGGGAAAAGATTACAGAGGTTGTCCCCGCAGGAGGTGTAGACTAGCTGCACCTATTGAGAGGATTTAGACGTCCCTCGCGGTACTCGAGTCTAACACACACTTACACTTACAACACTACACTTGCGACTGTAACACTTTACACTCGCACTTACATTTATGGAATCGATAATAGCCTTAATGTGCTTTTCACCTTGTAATAAAAAAAACAAGGTAATGAATTTTGAAACATTTTGAATTGTGGCCATTTTGAAACAGCTGGAATTCACTTTACTGTATAATGAACATGTTCAAACCAATTTTCTTTGTTTTTTGTCAAATTTGAATCCAATCGAACCAACCATAGTATAATCGAATGAAAAGTATAAAAAACACAAACAGAAAAACAAACACCCTCGCGCCCACACCACATTAATATATATACTGTGTATATACTCTCTCTCTCTCTCTCTCTCTCTCTATATATATATATATATATATATATATATATATACCTTGATCTGGGTCTTACTACAACAGCTGCAAAATCCAACAGAAATTCAGTAACAAAAACTGGACAATATTTACAGACAAAATGAAATTCTCTCTTATCCTCTGGTCCCAGATAGTGTTCCGTTATATTATATCTGTGTTGATTGTTAGTTATTTGTTACAAAGGATCGGGCGAGGGCAAACAAAAGGCTGTGCACAAAGTTTATGCTATCAATAACGTACAAGTTTTAACGTCAGACAATTTCTTACTGGCTTCACTGACATTATGTTCTCGTTTCTGTATTTTATAAAAGCAACGGGAAATATTGGTGTCATTATTTACTCTTTTTCCCGGACGGCCTTTGGATTGCACAAGCGTAATGACGGTCGTAATAATTGCTGTAGTCAATTTTTTGTAGTTTTCTTATAATTATTTCCTTGTTCAAATACTATAAAACGGTCCTACATTAGGGCATTTTCATTACGTTTATTTACGATAATCTGATTTCATTGTTATAATCTGTGACTTAAACTATGACTTAAATAAACAAAATCTATTGCAGGTTAAACAAATTGAGATAAAGGCGATGAAAGTATACTTTTTTAAATGTCGAATCTAATTGGACAATTATTAATGCTAATAAATGCAAATGTGTACGCTAATTATAATAATTACGTTTTCGAAAACGTGTAAAAAGTCACGTTTTTTGAAAAAAATTGTAAAAGCCAAATTACAATCTCT
>CM040185.1:20174518-20242018 GCA_022606455.1 Callitettix versicolor | reverse complement strand
TCTATGAATCGAATCAGAGCCCATCGTCTTGAAACGGAAGTAAATGGGGGAAAAACGTCTTACAAATACGTCTTTCTGGTTTTACAGAAGATACGTCCGTCCCAAATTTTGAAACAATCGGCCACTGCGTTTGATTGTTAAACGTATACTCCACATCATTAAATCAGGGGCAGTGATCTTGAAACGGAAGTGAATAAGACAAAATGTTACACAAAAGTCGTTCGGAAGGTGCCTGCGTACCAAATTGGAAAACAATCCGTAAGTAAATTGGACCAAAACAGCGCAATAAAGAAACAGCACACCAAATTCCGAACATTTGTAAGGCTTATTTTTTGGTAGAATAATTAAAAAAAATGGTTTCAATGGTTTCAATGACACGCAACTGTCTCGCTGATTTAATACTAAAGAAATCCAACCGTAACTTATGTTCTAACAACTGTTAATGCGGTTTAACAAAAGTAACAGTATCTGAACATAAAAGCATTTAAATATTTCAAATTATATTGAAAATAGAGAAACAGACAATAAATGCAGTAGGAAAACATTTTCATAATTTCAAAGTGATTAAAAATTAATTATTGTTAATTTAAACAGATAAGAGATGACGTGACCAGGTTTTTTAAAAAAAACGTATAAATTTGAAAGATTTTTTAAGAGAGCCATTTTGAAACTGATAACTGGCTATAACAACATAATGTAATTCTCCAAACTTAACAAAAATCACACAAACGCGCGCGCACACACACACACACACACACACACACACACACACACACACACACACACACACACACACTCATACACACATAACACACACACACCTAACACACACACACACACACACACACACACACACACACACACACACACACACACACACACACACACACACACACACACACACACAAAACACACATACATAACACACACACTCACCTAACACACACTCTCTCTCTCTCTCTCTCTCACACACACACACACACACACACACACACACACACACACACACACACACACACACACACACACACACACAATCTAGTCAAAGGAATAGTCAACAGAAATAAACTTACATTTTATTACAGATCCTATCACTACACTGATATTGATATTGATACACTGATATATATTGAAAATAGAGAAACAAACAATAAATGCAGTAGGAAAACATTTTCATAATTTCAAAGTGATTAAAAATTAATTATTGTTAATTTAAACAGATAAGAGATGACGTGACCAGGTTTTTTTAAAAAAACGTATAAATTTGAAAGATTTTTTAAGAGCCATTTTGAAACTGATAACTGGCTATAACAACATAATGTAATTATACAAACTTAACAAAAATCGATTTTCGAACCAAGTTCGAACACTCAAAAACAACATAGAAAAGTTACATGTTTCAGCAACATAGCTACTATTTTCAGGAGGATAAATAAAACTAAAATACAAAAAGCCCCCACCCCACTTCCCAACACTGGGATTATACAGAACACAAATTACAGATCCATACTACCTGAACACACTGTACGTATATTACGTATCTCGTGGCACAGTTTTTCTAACATATTTGTAACTTTTAGCGGGGATTGTAAAATTTAAAAATAAAACTAGATACGATAGTAGCTTTAAGATATTCTTAACATAAAATACAAATACCAGTAGTTGGAAGTCATATCAACCATTCCCTTGGTTCTTCCCAAAGGATTAGCCTGCATCACAAACTTTAGATCCTACATCCAGTATGGATTCAGTAATAGCATTTCAAATGAGATTTGTTTCAGAGAAATTTTATTAAAGTATTACACGAAGCAATTTTGATACACAAGCTCCCTTGAATGTAAACAACAAATATTTGGAACGAGCATATTACTGAAAAGTGTATACCAGGAACCTATAATATAGTAAATACAATATGTCACTGACAAAATGTATAACATATTATACGAGTATTAGTAAACACAACTGTGCAAAAACAATGCATGTATTGTCATACTCCCCTCAAAAAAAAAGTCAGAAATTACCGACAAAAACTATAAAAATCTGTTTATAAATAAAGATTTGTAACAACAGTTTGTGAATAAAATTTTAAATAAAACAAATTACTAACCTAAATAGTAACTGGGTTAAAGTTTACATTTTCAGATAAACTTCCGAAATGCAAATTTTTTTCTCCAAAGTTTCTACAGTGCAATGAACCGTAATTTTTTATATTTGACCGAAAATTAGGCAAAAATCAATGATCCGGGTATGACAAAAAAAGTGATTTGTCGAAAGGTTTTCTCGCCAGTTTTTTAATCGGATTTTTGTGGATTTTTATAACAGTTTTAAAAAAATGAATCACAAGATTCAAGTAAAACTAAATCGTCAATTTGAATCAGTAAAAGTGAATCAAATCGGTTAAGGAAATCAGTAGCCATCAATATTCAGAAACAATAACACACGCAAACACACACACACACACACACACACACACACACACACACACACACACACACACACACACACACACACACACACACACACACACACACACACACACACACACACACACACACACACACACACACACACACACACACACACACACACACACACACACACACACACACACACACACACACACACACACACACACACACAAACACACAATCTAGTCAAAGGAATAGTCAACAGAAATAAACTTAAATTTTATTACAGATCCTATTACTACACTGAAATTTTAAAAAAAATAACACTTACATATACAAAACATTAGCCTTGTATAACACATTCAACTGTTAATGCTATAATAATTAAGTTTGCTTGCCTAGGCATGTAATACAAAGGAGTTAATAACAATTTTAATATTTGTTGATGAGCTAATTCACATACAACGTACAAACAGAATTTTTGGAAAAGCTCTAAACAATTTTGTACTAAGTGGGTTTAGTTATTGTGTTATTGTTATTGTGTTAAATATAATTTAAAAATATTTATTACTGAACTCATTTTAATAAGTAATTCTAAACAAAGATATATTTAATGTAAAAAATTTAATCAGTATCGGCATTTAAACTGAATTTCAGTTCCATAAGCAGAAATAATAGCATCGAACCACAAATGCATTAGAAAACAGCAGATTACTTCACAGGAAATCTAAATTCATGCAACAATCCTTAACGTTTTTCGTGTTATTTTTCGTTACACGAGTTTCTACTATTTACCGCTTCAAAAAAGGCTAGCACGCCTAAAGAGTTTTTTCTTCGAGTATTTAACGACATATGTAGAGCTCATATGAAGGTCCCATGTGTTACTGTCACAGCCACTTCAATAACTCATTTTCCAATGGATATTTACTAATAATATTATATCTTTACCGATTACATCCACCAACGCCTCTTAGATATTTTCTCTCTCCAATCTAATCAAGTCTCATTTTTACTGCCGAAAGATTTTCTCCGCAGAAAGTCAGTCCCAAAAGGGACTAAATAAAACCGATCGGCAACAATGAACAGAGTTCGCCCTCCGCTCCGCCCCCAACACACCCTGCTTTTGTAATGTTAGCGGAGATATTTCTATAGGCTGACTTCCTCGTGCACTCAAAGTGTCGACAACCCGATATTGAAGATCCTATCTCTGGCAATATTACGTTTAAAGCTGTTTTTATTAGGGACTTTCCATTTGGAAAAGAGCTATTGAAGCGATGAGAAACGGTGCTGAGCTACGAAACACTTTTTGAGAGTTTTTAAGACTTGTGAGTGCGTGTTTTAGCATTTTCATTTTTGTATTTTTGATCCGATTTGATACAGACTTGTTAGTAAGCGTTTGTTTGGACGATTTACCCAACGAAAGCCGATTTAAAATGTCGACTATTCTAAAAAAAATTCCAGCAATTTGTATTTGTGTCCATTAATTTAATTTAATTAATTTAATTGATAAGTAGCTTAAATTTAATTGTTATTTAATGCCTTTTTTTATCTATACCCGTATATTATTTAGACTAATAGACACGAAGAATCGATGTTTACGGTATGAGATAACCTTACGGCAGTATGTCTGTAAGTACGGGAAAACAACATTAAGTTGCATCACTTTAGAGGCTCAGCAGATCGGTGAGAGCCACTTTAGAGTATCGGCTCTCTTTAAATTTTATTGATATCGGCTTGATCTCTGATTTTTTAAAAAATTATTGCTTATTTTATTAATACAACTATTTTTCTACATAGTCTCCCGCACGAGTAACACATTTTTCCCACCGGATTGGAAGTTTTTTAATTCCATCTTCGTAAAAAGTTCTCGGGCGTTCATTGAGCCATTGGAGCACGAAGGTCTCCACCGCAGAATCGTCTTCGAAACGCTGGCCTCCAAGCACCTCTTTGAGTGGCCCAAACTGGTGATAGTCGCAGGGTGATAAGTCTGGACTGTATGGGGGATGTTCCATTGGTTCCCAGCCAATTTTATCGAGTTTAAGCCTCGTAGCGTTCGCCGAATGAGGTCGGGCATTATCGTGAAGAAGAATGACGTTTCTCGCCGGTTTAGATTTCCTTTTCCTACGAAAAGACTGTTTTGCGGCCTCTAAAACATCGCAATAATATTGTGCGTCGTTGATAAACATTTATGATGCTTCCGAACAGCATCAATGTTTTCGTCCGTGACGGAAGTGCCCGTCCTTCGGCGAATTCCTTTGTGCCAAGCAAAAACGCGAGCTCTTGACAGGGTCCTGTCCCCGTATTGAGCCGTCAATCTACGAAAGATTTCAGTCGGATTGACCCCCTCCTTGGCCAAAAACTTAATAATAATTCTCTGCTCCACGGAAACGTGCACTTCACTCTCTCTCATTGTATAGTTTTATACTGAAGGGTCCGAACGGAAATGTTGCCCGTCTACGCCCGTTCCAAACCTCCCAGGCTACCTGAAACCCCACCCTTTAGAGTTCAATGTCAAACGGAAAAGTTTTTAGAAAGTCAGTCTCGTTTATATTTGATCAACCCTCGTATAAAATTCTAAAATAGAAGTTATGTTGTTTCGTAAAATGTCCTTTGTCTCCTGGCTGAACGTTTAACATCCCGCAGTACACTTGCAAGAATAATTCCAGTGTTTCCCGGCGCTCGAACTTAACGAGGTCAAGGGTGAAGCGGAGTTCCAGAAATTATCTCACCACTTTATAACCGTATTAAGACAAGCAATGGCACCGTGACGACGACGTTAGTAAGCACAGTTATTGAGTGAAAATCACCGAATTATTATTCAGAACTTGAATTCCAGTTGTCCAAAAACAAATTATGGTTTTTATTTAGATACGGTCTTTTTACACAGACCAGGATGACTACAACGTTTATCACTTTAGAAGAAATTCCAAATTTTTTTTGAACAACTGGTATTCAATATCTGTTTTTGTTTTAAAGCAAAGCTTTTAATGTTACTATGTTGAGTACAATTGATTTGCCTTCCCTAGCTTCGTCAATTCTACTTTTGTTGACGCGTTTCGGAGAACCTCCATCTTCAAAAACTATTATACTCTTGAAGATTATAGATATCTATATCTATACTAAGGATACCATATTTATACTATATCTAGATCTATACTATAGATCTAGAGTACAGATATAGTTTTTGAAGATGCAGGTTCTCCGAAACGCGTCAACAAAAATAGAATTGACG
This sequence comes from Callitettix versicolor, assembly GCA_022606455.1. Lineage (NCBI taxonomy): Eukaryota > Metazoa > Arthropoda > Insecta > Hemiptera > Cercopidae > Callitettix > Callitettix versicolor. Next base: position 20,236,378 of record CM040185.1, on the reverse strand, counting down.
AAGCTAGGGAAGGCAGATCATTATACTCAACACAGTGACAATAATCCTAGCAGAAAAGAAGAAGAATATAAAAAGAATTTTTAATGTTAATTTTTTGAGAGGAGTGAATAGAAAAAAACAGTTCCGAACGGAAGAATGTAACGGAAATATGGAAAGAACGAATTTCGTCTCTCTATGTCTGTATCTTTGTTCCTCCTTTTTTGATAACAGTACACGCGTATTATATGAAGATGTTGTGTTGCTTTGGTTTCGGTATCTTTCCTTAGTTGAAGAACACGTGCACGTTGCAATCTATGTAATACGTTTGAAATTAATATGACCTTTTTTTTAAATTTAAGCCCACATTGGAGCACACACAGTCAATTCAATTAAGTCTTTTGGTTTTTCTGCGTTCTTCCCAATATTATTTTATTCTTATTGATCTCTGAAGTCTGAGTTCTTCCGAATATACTAAGTTTCGTGGACGTTTTCCCTTAAACTGTAATTGGGTTTCCTGACTTTTTAAGATCGCTTTTTCCCTTTTTCCTGCCAATTGCTCCTTGGTTATTCCCAGTTCCTCCAAGTCCTGTTCCACCTCCTTCAACCAGTTATTTTAAACTTTACACTTCAGTTGGTAGTCCAATAATCTCCTCGTAAGTATATGACCTTTTATAATAATTGTTGTTAATATTGTTAATTTTTAACAACATAATTTGTAACCTATCAGCTGTTCAATGAAATCAGCTGATCGTTACTAATTAATGTAAAGCAGCTGATCTTTTTCTATAACTACAGTAAATAATATCTAAAACTAGGTTCACGCAGTTATTTATTTATCGAAAACAAGATATTTGTAAACATATCTTCAAATTAATTATAAATTCAGCGAATATATCGTTAACAAAAAGCTTCGCTTCGGTCGGTAACTCCCCGAGTTTCGCAGTTTACTTTTTTAATTTTTTTTTCTACTATCCTATTGATTGTTTAAATTCAAGGAATATTAACACTGTATTTGCTATGATTTATTATGAATTATGCGTGCTATGAATAATTATTATTTGTTTTTGTAAGGACGTAACGATTTAAAAGTTGTGCTACAAGATTTATTTAAATTTCCAACATTTGCAATGTCGAATGCGAGAGAGAGAGAGAGAGAGAGAGAGAGAGAGAGAGAGAGAGAGAGAGAGAGAGAGAGATCATGCAACGGTTTGTAAACTTGTATTTGTTGCAGTATTGGGAGTTTGAAGGGGCATATCAGTCAGCTAGCTTGAAGCCGTATGAATAAAACTCAAAGAAATGCTTCGAGTAAAACGTAAAAGTAAAAGGTTTTGTTTCAAATAAAATGTAGAAGCAAAAGTATTTTTTCATTCCACGTGAATCATGATTACCTTTTACTTACGAGTAAATCCTTCGTTGTAGAAGTAAAAGGATCAACCGAAAGCACTTCTATGGTAACACATGATAATGAATCATTTATTAAATATATTATCCATTTTTATATTATCTATTGTATCCTTTAAGGTTAGTTTTTCTACTGGCACGTTTACATACTTTACATACGAGGGTTGTCCGTAAAGTAAGGTTCCCAAGGCGCTATAGTCGCTGCGAACGTTGTTAAGAGGGATCCGGTGACCATGGTTTGCAGCTTGGTTCCTCCACTCCCAATATCCACTCCGCGAGCGGTCTGCGATGCTCAGTCTTCGCTCGGTAGCCGTTAATAATGGAGTTGCTTCTTCTGTCTCCCGCCAGGTGCGAATTACGCTCTGTGATTCGTTTTTTGTGTGCAAAAAACACTGCGACGGTGGACATTCATATCCAAATGTGTGAAGTCTACGGAGAAAAATGTATGAGCATAGAACACGTGCGCAAATGTTGCAGACAATTCAAAGACAACGTTCCGGAAGGCCATCTGTTTCGGACGAAATGGTTGCGAATGTGGAAGAAGCAATGCTGAACGATCGAAGGGTGACTGTTCGGGAGCTCTCCGAGATGATCCCTGATGTCAGCAAGACCTGCATTGATAAAATTTTGACAGACCATTTAGGGTATAGCAAGATTTGTGCAAAATGGGTCCCAAACAGACCACAAACGGCAATGGATTGATGCGGCTCGCGAATTTCTTCAGGCCTACGAAACCGATGGCATGAAATTCTTGGACTCCATTGTCACTTGGGACGAGACCTGGGTACACTATACGATATCGGAAACGAAAGAAAAATCACGTCATTGGAAACATCCAGGGTCGCCGAAGCCGCGGAAGTTCAAACAAACTCTGTCTGCCGGCAAAGTCATGGCAAATGTGTTTTGGGACAGGAAGGGGTTATTGTTGTGCGAATTCATGGATACCGGTAGAACAATTAAATCTGATCGTTCTGTGAGACGTTAAGGCACCTTCGCCACATGATTCAAAACAAGAGGAGAGACATGCTAACGAAGGGATTTTTTTCCATCAAGACAAAGCTCGTCCGCACACCGCCCGTGTAACAACCGATTTCATCAACCAATTTGGATGGGATACTGTCACACATCCGCCCTACAGCCCAGACTTAGCCCCAAGTGACTACCATCTCTTCCCTAATTTGAAGAAACACTTAGGTGGGACGCATTTCAGTACCAGAGAGGAGCTGAAAGAAAACGTTTTAAGCTACCTTCGAGGTGCGGTGGGAGAATTTTTCAACCCAGACATACAAACGATGGTTCACCGTTTGTAAAAATTCATGGATCTCAACGGCGATTATATCGAAAAATAGAAAAAAGTATAAGCTTTCCAAAAATGTATTATTCAATGCAAATAAACATGTTTATCATTGTGAAAAATTATTGGGAATCTTATTTTACGGACAACCCTTGTACGTGTATTTACTGCAGGAAACTTATAAGTCTTCTTACCGCACTTGGTGCACTAGGAAATGTAACTCAATCGGTCGCTTATGCGTTAATATTGGCAAAAACACTTTTAAATGTTTTTGATACTGTAGACTGCGCCACACCAAGCTCCTTACAGTTACCTGTTTGAAGTCCAGGATCAGTTAAGTAATACAAATATATATAATGATAAAGAGAAGATCCCAACCTTGAGTCTCTTCATTATTACCAACATACCTGTTTGTTAACCACTCCACAGTCTCGTCTTCGAACATATATGAGCTCTTAAAACACTCCAGTAGATGGAAAATAACTTCATCTACGATGTTTAACGCTTTGCACACGAACTAAACTCTGTCATGGCAACAAGGATAATCCACTTCACAGGTTAATCTCCTGCTGACTGGATTCATCATTGTAAAAAGATTTGCTTATCATTTGGAGTAAATGATCGGTTTTATTCACAACCGTTACGTTTACTGCTGACAAAGCGAATATATCAACAAAAGAAGGATTTATTTGTATTCTAAAGGAAAAGGTTTTCATTGATAAAAATTCATATTAATTTGAAGGATATGTTTCAGATTTTGTGAATTTCAGCTTTTGTTTCTTTTTATTCATAAATCTTAGTACTAGGAATAAGATGCATGAACTATAACCATGAACTTTCCAAAGAAAATAACGGCTAAGCAATTACAGCACAAAAATAATCACGGTTATTGGCTCACCGTTATATTACAGATGGTTATGTATCTAAGAATCCACCTAACAACTTAATACGTTCTTCAAAACGGGAATTCATGAAACTAAACAAGACCTCTTTTGAAATCACATGACTGAAATGCCAGTAACTGCTTCTTTGTGTAATTAAATCATACAGTTATTAACTTTTTTACTTTATTAACACTTATTAATTAATTAAATAATAATTAATTAATTATTAATAATTAAAAAATTAATGAATTATTTAATATTTATTATTGCTTTAATTAAGTAACAATTTATTTAATGTATTAATGAATTTCTGTTGATAAATTAATTTTTGCAGCAGTCTTTACTACTGGATTATAAAATGTGCACCGATCTTGTCCTTTAAAACAACAGTCGTTCATAAATTTTATTTATCTCAAATGAGCCGCCTCGGTGGTCTAGTTGATAGCGTACTGGGCTTTCACCCCGAGTACCCGGGTTCGGTTCCCGGCCAGGGCTTGGCATTTTCATATGCTATAAATCATCCCATCGTCTGCATTAGCCCAAGTGTGCACAATAGTCGGACGTTAAGAAAAAAAAATAAACGATAAACGATTACATGCGTTAATTGCATAACAATCGTTTAATTTAGTTTTGAAAATTGTGTAATACAAATATGTAATTTTTTAATATTCTTAAATGGGCGATATTTTGAAACGTTTGAACGAACATGCCCACACTGAACGAACCAAAAGTTGTTGAATTCTAGAGTATTAAGACATCGCATAAATATAGAACATGTAAACTTGTTCAAAACAAAATAGTTTCCAAAAACATTTCATAGTTTTGGATCTAAGTCTGATCGCCGCTTCAAAAGATCATTTTCCAAACATAAATTTCCTGAGAGTGCTTTTTATGCAGAAGTGCGGTTTTGTCCACTGTAAAAAATGAATTATCGATATTGCTCAAAATCGTATAGAAACTAATAAAAACGGAGTTGTTTAAAATAGATTTTCACTATATTTATTTACCAAATTTAACTCATACATCGGCTGCAGGTTCTGAAAACTGTTGTTTTCTTAAGGAAAATTGAAAGAAATTAAACATTTGAGCTATCAAAAAAAGTTGTTTTCAGTTTGCGATAATCATATAAACATCACGAATCCGGTTCATTTAACTAGCTAATATTTGAATAAAAATTCGCTACGCCTTCTTACTTTTAATATAAGCTTAAATTTATATTTTATAATCGCTTTACTCAATTTAATTAAATCTGAAGCGTTAAGTAAATAATAGTCTAATGTAAATAATAAGTCCACCTTGCAAGTACTCAATTCTAGTTTCTAATTAAGCTATATTTCTCCAGCAAGGTAACACAATAACCATCAAATCCTACCTCCCGCCAGTTGATGTATACCCTTTGTTTTACGCTCTCGACATTTTCGTAATTAATTTAAAAAAAAGGTTTTACCTTTAGAAAACACTGTAATCTATCTTGAAGCCTTCCTTTGTATCGCCAGAAAAAAAACGCTTTGTCATAAAAGTCCGGATTAGACGGTGAACGCGGTAGCGTTCCGATCCTACAAGTACTTGATTTTAACTCACAAGTGTAACGGTACAGGTTTTAAAGGAAAAATTATTTAAGTGGCAATAGGACACTTAAAGATGAGCACTTAAGCTCACTATGTGTCATATGGCATCCTTTACTTTCTGCCATTTTAATTGTCCCAGATTCTGGTAAAAGTTCAGCTACTAGACGTTTAGCTTTTTTCTGTGAAAAATGTGGCAACTAATTTATCCATAAACTTGAACCAGTCACTACAAAAATAAAATTCATTGTTGGCTAAATACGGATCGATAATAAGTTTTAAACTTCCGCTATCTGGCTACACAGCTGATTTTTGTATATCCGGTCAATTCGCTAATAAAACGAATGTTTCTAAATAAACACGTACTGAAAGGGATTCAAGTCGAAGCTACTTTCTCTTAACTAAAGCAGCCTGAAAACGTATCTATCATCAAAATCTTTAAATTGTTTTTAACGGATCAACCGTGAAAATCTTAAGATTGTTCTTTTAAACGGATTTACCATCAAAGTCTTAAGATCGTTTTTTTAAACGTATCTAGAATCAAAAGGTTAGTCTTTTAAACGGATCTACCATTAAAATCTTAATATTGTTTTTAAACGGATCAACCGTAAAAATCTTAAGATTGTTCTTTTAAACGGATCTACCATCAACGTCTTAAGATCGTTTTTTTAAACGGATCTACAATCAAAAGTTTATTCTTTTAAACGGATCTACCATCAAAGTCTTAAGATGATTTTTTTTAAACGGATCTACAATCAAAAGATTGTTCTTTTAAACGGATCTACCATCAAAGTCTTAAGATCGTTTTTTAAACGGATCTACAATCAAAAGAGTATTCTTTTAAACGGATTTACCATCAAAGTTTTAAGATTGTTTTTTTTTAAAGGATCAACCGTGAAAATCATAAGATTGTTTTTTAAACGGGTCTACCATCAAAGTCTTAAGATGGATTTTTTTAAACGGATCTACAGTCAAAAGATTGTTCTTTTAAACGCATCTACCATCAAAGTCTTAAGATCGTTTTTTTAAACGGATCTACAATCAAAAGTTTATTCTTTTAAAGGGATCTACCATCAAAGTCTTAAGATCATTTTTTTTAAACGGATCTACAATCAAAAGATTATTCTTTTAAACGGATCTACCATCAAAGTTTTAAGATTGTTTTTTAATGGATCAACCGTGAAAATCATAAGATTTTTCTTTAAAGGGATCTACCATCAAAGTCTTAAGATCGTTTTTTAAAAACGGATCTACAGTCAAAAGATTGTTTTTTAAACGGATCTAACATCAAAGTCTTAATTTTGCTTTCTAAAATGTATCTACCATCAAAATCTTAAGATCTTTTTTTAACGGATTTACCATAAATTCTTAAGATTGTTACTTTTTAAACAAGTTTCAAATTGTTTCATCTATCACCATACTTTTTCTATGCTAAAGTAAGGGGTAAAATGAGTGATATCGTTTTAGGCTTAAATTAAATTTTCGTCCAATAACGTTTGTTTAAAAAAGTAAATTGAACTGTAATAAATTAATTACAAAAAACAGAGGAAACAATATATAACTGAACGCTTATAAATTTAAAATTAATTCAAAATATTGTTGACATGAAATACAATGAAATATAATGTGTACAAATTTGTTTACTCAAATATAACATGTAACAGTGTAATGTAATAAAACATGTATTTCTTTTTTTTTTAACGTCCGACTATTGTGCACACGGGCTAATGCAGACGATGGGATGATTTATAGCGTATGAAAATACCAAGCCCTGGCCGGGAATCGAACCCGGGTCCTCGGGGTGAAATCCCAGTACTCTATAAACTAGGCCACTGAGGCGGCTATTTCTCTTATTAAAGCTGGACATATATAATCTCATACAGTCTGACCAAATCTGGACATTCGTCTTTTACATTATGTTTTTGAAGGTAAAAAAAATGTTTACTCAGAAAAATCAATATTGTTGATTGCTTTACTCCCGCATACTTTTTCATTTTCGAAGTATTCAGAAAGTATGACGAAAATAACCGTATTTTGAGGTTTCAAAGGATCCCACGGCTGAGTGCAAATAAGTGGTCCGTATTTGGATGGCTGCCTGTTTAAAGCCAGTCGGCCCACCAAATGCGGAGCGGATTATGTATTCAAAACCTAACCTATTATTTTTAAAGTACGGCCACCAAAAGCGTAACGGAACTAAGAGCAGTTAGCGGCGGCGTCGGGTTCCGCTCTGAGTAACATCTACTGTGTCTAGGTTCGGTTTTGAAGCTGACTTCGCTTTACCCTGTATGTTTACCACTCCTCCAAATTTATTATTTCTCGTTACGTGGGTTACCCTTGCCTAGGTTACGGTTATTAAACATAATAGTTTCCTAGAATCCGTTACAGTAGATTTAAGAGGTAGAAACTCACTATCTTGAGTATAATCCTAGCAGAAAAGAAGAAGAATATAAAAATATTTTCTAGGTAGAAATTCGTTATATAAACTAACTGAACTCAGCTTTCCGTTGCTATTTACCTTAATTACGCTTAGCTATGTTCAGCTCGGCTGAGCTCAGGACAGATACTTGCGTAAGCCCACTTGTGTATTTGTCACAAAAGTCTGATTGTTTCAGAATCAGCTGTAACGATTTTCATGTCTTCTCAAAATTTGATAGATTGATTGATTTTTAGAGATGGATGGCCACACAATAGACTTGATGGCCCTAGAAACCGCAATCAAAAACCTATTGAGTCTTTTCAATTCTACTTCAATGAGTTTTACCAGTCCACTGACTACCTCATTCAGCTGGAGTTCCTTCAGGAGGAAATTCGTACTCATTGCCTCCTGCTGCAAGATCCTTACAATTATACACTATGTGACTTCTTCCAGTCTGCAGTTTCCTCTTCCTTTCTCTATGGCCTACAAACGGTTCTCCATGATCCATTCTTATCGTGTTCAAACACAAATTCTTAACAGTGTCTTGTAATGAGTCATATGGTTTTCTTGTGTTACCCTCTACTCGTAATCATCATTCAATGTTTAATATGTAAGTACTCAAACATAACCAATGGGTTTAAAAGTCCCAAAAAATAAAATTAAAAAACTATCGAAAAAATTAAACACTTCTTGATTTCTAAAAAAAATTGTTTCATACCATTTTTCTCAAAGTCTGATGATAACTTTTGGAGCTAAAAAAAGAAAAACACAGTGTATAAAATGTGGAAGGATATTTGTGGTTCGTGAGTAAATAAAAAAAAATACAAAGTTAAGCATCGTCATTTTTCGGACAGAATTTATTTTCAATAATTTTGAACCAAAATTTCTCCTTTTTGATTCGATCCACTGACTTGAATTGTGATCTTCATATTAAATTGTATTACGAAATATTTAGCAAAATCCGACAAACCGATTCCGAGAAATTAGGAATAGTATTTGTATTTAGTATTTTTGATTTGTGTTTTTAGTCGACAGGAAATTACAAGTGTTTATGTGCAGTTTATTTACGGTGTGTTCCTTTAACTTTCTCAGGTAGAACACGACCTCTGTGATAAGGATCAAAAGAAAGGAAAATTTAAAGGAAATTAGCTAAGTTAAACACTTAAAAACACTTCAATAACGAACCGAAGTTAGAAGCGCGGGAGTTATCCACCTTGAATTTCCTCTAAATTCTAGACGTTAGGAAAATATTATGGTCTTAAGTGACTACCTGAGGCACGAAGGAATGGAAGAACGATATACTTATAATATAGCCGTATAAAAACCCGAGAAATTCATTAATTCATTCAGTAGTTTTATATTGAAATATTTACATTACGAGTTAGATGATTCGATTAAATTATATTAGATATTAAAAGATGAAATTGTAGAACTCCAGGCATTGCGATCGACCGACCTATTGTACAAATAAACCTCTGAAGTACTACTTCAGCAGATTGTTGCCCTTAGTAAGTTCCAACTTGCTTATCCTGCTGGAGAGTACCCAGTAATGAGACCAATGATTTTCCTCAGTTTTTCTCTGCCCAAGTCGTCTTCCGCACCTCTATGACCTCCACGATGATCCTTACCCAAGGGACGCTTGGTATGGTAATGCCCACGAAGATTATCCCAACTTGACTGTTGTTCTTTGTTATCGACATATCGATAGCAGACCCTGTCAAAGATAGAGAGATCTCTAAAGCTGGATTTGTTCGATAAACGCAAATGCAGATCTCTGTTCTCTCCTCGTTAACGTCAACCCACTTTTCCCCGGAACCCAGTGAAGAGTAACCTGGTTTTCCAAAGACTGAGTATAGTGTTTCTCTCAACAATCCCAGACCAGCTTGGACGGAATTGTAGGGTCCACAAACGCTATGATGGCTGGATTGTATTACATGCTATTAATGCGATAATTGTATTTAATGTATTTATATAGCCCCACAGGGGTGCAGACTAGCTGCACCTATTAAGAGGATTTAGACGTCCCTCGCGGTACCTGAGTTGAACACACTATACTTACGACACTACACATACGACTTTAACACTTTACATTCACACTTACATTTAGGGAGGCGATAATAGTCTCAATGTGCTTTTCGAATTAAAATAACAAAAAGAATGTATTTAATTATAAATTGACAAAGTGTTTAGTTTGAAATGAGTTGACCTACAGCTGCAGGTGGAAAGACGATCCCAGTCTACTTAAAATTACAATGAAGTTTACCATTTTAAATTAACATTGTAAAATTAACATTTTACAAGTCTGTTTAACATTTTAAAATCATTTAAGGTAATATCTGCTTGTCGATTTATTTCCGATTTTCATTTCGTCTTGAACTATTTATGAGAACCAAAACGACAATCAGAGCTGTGCGTGATAGTGCCAAGATGTTTAAGTCTGAATGGTGGTTAACTGCCTCTGGGAATCTGATTGGCAACAGTCACGGAACTACCCTTAGCGTTTAGGATAAATTAAAAAGGGGTGAAATTAAAGACCTAAACTCACTATTCGTACACACTGATTTTCGGATTTGTTTGAAATCCGCTTAATTTTAAGAAAAAAACGTTTTTTTCAGTTTTGATTAAAATTTTTTTCTTTGAATTAAAAACTCAAAAAAAAATCACTGAAGTCGAATTGCAATTGTTTTTTTTCTGAAGTACAATCTAGAACAATCTAGAATTGTTTTTTTCACTGAAGTTATCCCAATATTTGTCTTAATTTTTAAATTTTTTTTAATTTCACATTGATAAGCACTATTCAAAATTGAGCACATTAATGAAATTTTCATTAAACGTAAAAATAAGAAAGTGAACATTCAAAAATGAACACGAAGGTCATACGTTATTTTAAAGTTTTTTCAGTGTAATTTAAAAGTGTATTATATTGAAATAGATTTTAGTAAAAGCTTGCACAGGTTTGCTTCTCATTGAAAGATCCTCTTTAGTAAAAAAGTTTGAAATTTTTGAAATTTTAATATGACCGCCATTTAGAAAGATATGAATAATGTTTTCTGGATAACGAACTTGTCAAAATCAAAGCTCCTGACAAGTTAAACCAAATCGGATTTAAATCGATCGTGAGCGTGCTAAAACACACACGCACACGCGCGCACACACACACACACACACACAAATATATAAACGGATCCATAAACTATATTTACTACAAATATATAGTACACATTTAAAGCGCCATGGTAAATTTGGCTAAGGCACCGATCAGCCTGTTGTGTCCCTGAACTGTGCTCCTCAAGCTTATAGTTGTTCAAGCCGCAGTTGCTCCCGTTCCTTTACCCTTACCATCAACACAAATCACTAGTCCTTATTAGCCTATAAAATATAAGGACTTTATTATTAAGTTGAATTAAGTATGGCCGTTGAGCAAAAGCAAAATATATATATATATATATATATATATATATATATATATATATATATATATATATATATATATATATATATACTCATATATATATATATATATATATATATATATATATATATATATATATATATATATATATATATATATATATATATATATATATATATATATTTATAATATATATATATAAACAGATTTTCAACGAAATTATAAAAAAATATTATTCAAAATTAATTTCCTTCCATTAAGTCGACGAGAGGGTTTCGTGCTTCAATTATAAAAGTTCATTGTACTCACATTTCACAGTCCACAGAAAGCAAATCTCTGCATTTACCTAAAACAAAAATCGAGCGAAATTAGCTCCAGTAAACACAAAACTTAAAAATTGTTTCAAGGAGTTTTTTTTAAATGTATTCAGCAGTGGTAAAGTACACAGACAAAATGCATATGAAGATAAAGTTCTGTCAGAAAATATTTAGTGGGAATGAGCAATTTATACATTAAGTTTTTAGTTTTTTAAAAAGTATCTGGATGTACTTTTTAAAGTAACGTAAAGTATTTAAAAAGTAACTTTTTAGTTAGATATTTTGTAAGTATTAGAAAATTCCACTATACGAGGTGTGTTCAAAAAGTACCGAGAATTAATTTTTTGAATAAAATATTTATTTATTCTTCTACAATGATGTTTTCGCCTTCACAATAGTCCCCACTGGAGATTATTAACTTGTGCCAACGCTTCTTCCAATCCTCGAAACTCTTCTCAAACTCGATCTTTGAGATAGCCTTTAGTTCTTTCAGCGATGCGCTTTTAATGTCATCTACGGCTGTAAAACGACGGCCTTTAAGGTTCTCTTTATTTTTAGAAATAGGAAAAAGTCACACGGAGACAGGTCTGGCGAATATGGAGGCTGGGGCATAGTTAAAGTACTGTTTTTTGCCAAAATTTCACGAACAAGCAATGAAATGTGAGCTGGTGCATTATCACCGTGCAAAAGCCATGATGATCTTTTTCCACAGATCCGGGCATTTTTTTCGGATTGCTTCACTTTTTCGTTGAACTTGTAGGTAGTACTCCTTATTGACCGTCTCACCTGTTGGCAGGAATTCATGATGCACTATGTCATTAATATCGAAGAACACAGTGAGCATAACTTTCACGTTTTACCGCACTTGTTCGAGCCTTTTTCGGTCTTGGCAAGCCAGAATTCCTCCACTGGGATGATTGAGCCTTAGTTTCGACGTCATATCCGTAAACCCATGTTTTGTCACCTGTTATAATATGTTTCAGTAATTCTGCATCGTCGTTAACTTCATTCAGTGATTCCTGAGCAACTTCCATTCGCCGCTGTTTTTGTTCAAAATTCAACAATTTTGGAACGAATTTTGCTGCCACGCATTTCATACACAAAACACTGGAAACAATGTGATGAAATCGATATGCCAACATCATCAGCGACCTCTCTAATTGTGATTCAGCGATTGTTCATAACCATTTCTTTCACTTTTTCCACCTCTTCATCGGTTGTTGATTTTCAGGGTGTTCGTCATCTTCAACGTCTTCACGGCCTTCTTGAAAACACTTAGGCCTATACCACTTGTAAACTCTTGCTTTACTCATAGCTGACTCATCATAGGCCTTTGTTAACATTTCACACGCTTTGTTACACTTTATTCCATTTTTAACGCAAAATTTGATACAAATTCTTTGATCCATTTCTTTTAACAAACGAAAATCGTCGAGCTCATAAAAACACGTCTAACCTTAGTGGCGGTCACAGACAAAGTCAACAATTAAAACAGCTGAAAGTTTTATCATACTTCAAGGGCATGTATACCAACATAATAAAAAAAAATGTTTGAAAATCGGACTCTCCAAGCCCGCGAAATTTAAAAATTCTCGTTACTTTCTGAACATACCTCGTATTCCATGATAAATTTTAAAAGTTTCATCCTCTATGAATGAATAACTTTCTACTGTTGCTATTGCACCTTAGTATATCTATTGTGCACCCTTTCTATATTTATTGATTTTCTCAGGTACAACATCTTCTCTAAATCTTTTTTCTTCATAAACTCTAAGATTTACAGAAGATTCAATGTTGGTAACAAGTCCACTTCTAATTACTGGCTTCATAATTCTATATTAAGGTGCTTGCTATACTAATTGCCTTTCAATGGTACCCTTACCTTTAAACGTCATTGCGTTGTGCTCCATTTTGGCAGCTTTTTGTTATGCGGTTAATTATCGCTCATTATGTTTTATATTCTTACTCATGGGAACATGAGTAACTAGGTATATCATGTCCACCCACATAGAGACCCAAATGTCAAGGTACAAGGAGAGGTTGTTAAAGCTCATTTTGATACACCATTACGTCATTCACTCCATCAGCAAGGGTCACTTTCACTTGCACTTAAGAGTTAACCAAGCTGTGTAAAGTAGTGAATGTGTTTATGCCTTGAGTACGTGAATGAGAGTAGTATGAACTGCAGTTTCGGTGGGATCGTTAAACCAAACAGCTGTTAAGTCACTTCAGCTGTCTATGTCGGAATTTATCATATAAGTTCTTATTAATAAATTATTTGTAAATGGTATTTGTCAAATTCTTTTAATATAAGAATATGCATTAGTGTAAGTGTAAAATATGGCAATACTTTCATCAAGTTTTGACATGAACCATAAATATGATTAAGGTATATATTTCGCTTTAACAAATTCTTTTTTGTGTTTTACGTCCGACTATTGTGCACACTTGGGCTAATTCAGGCAATGGGATGATTTATAACGTATGAAAATGCCAAGCCCTGGCCGGGAATCAAACCCGGGTCCTCGGGGTACGCTATCAACTAGGTACCGAGGCGGCTTCTTTAACAAATTAGACATTTGCATTGACAAAATGAAGGTAAGACAAAAAATAATCGTAAAGGAATTAAATTTAAAAAATTGCAATTCACTCTTTTTCCAAATATTATGATTTTACCATTTAAATCTGCATTTTAAACGTTCAAATTAAATATAAAAACGAAATTATACAGAATCCGACAGCCGTATATTTAATTTCTTAATTCTTACGAATTTTGTATTACGATAGTGGAACCCGAATTTCAAAAATAAAAAAAAACGTTTGTACTAAAAAGATATGGTATTTTAGAGATGTGAATTGAAACTATCGAACAGATTTCATTCAGTAACGAACTCGTCTAAGTTATTTACCAGAATCGATTTTTATGACAAGTTTGAATCAAATCGAAACCATGATTACCGCTTATGTTCTAAAAGAAAAACATTTATTCACACACTAATGCCAATTTTCTGGATTTTCTTTTACCCAGCGTTTCCGAACATCAGTAGAACACTTCAGAAATGTACAACTTTACAAACAATACGCTCCTCTCCATTGTGTGGCCGAACAATCACGTCTACTTGCATTGACGCCCGCGACACAATATACCTCCTGCCAGGTGATATATGAAGGTGGACTTCATATGCCAACGCGCAACGTGGTTCTTGAAGTTAAGTAAACACCACCCTTCCTGTAATTAATTATTACCCTTATGCCTGCCCAACAACCCTTCGCGTGCATGGCGCATCCCGTAAAGATTATCAGTATGATTTATCAAACTCTTTTGATAAAAAATGAACTTTTGTGCTCGAAAGAGGATCTTATTATTACTCACTATCAAAATATTGTTTCCACCAGTTTTCTAACAAAATTTTAAAGGGTTTAAGAAATATTTTAGCAAATAGACCGAAAAAATTGAAGTGTTTGCACGTTATAAAAACTTCTTTAATCGAAACTTTTCATTTTGTCTTTGGCCAGAAGATTCAGCCGAACGGAAGAATTAACGGAAATAAGGAATGAATGAGCAAAGGAATTTCGTCTTTATTTTTGTCTCTTACTTTTTCTTCCTCCTTTTCGATAATAGTACACGCGTATTATATGAAAACTTTGTGTTACTTTCATTTCCGTATTTTCCTTAGTTGAAGCACATGTGCAGGTTGTAACAGTTTATACAAAATTAGAAATTATTATAACTTTTATAATAATTGTTGATAACATTGCTAGTTTTTAACAAAATAACCTGAAACTTATTATAGCCTATCAGATGTTCAATGAAATCAGCTGATCGTTCCGAATTAATATAAAACAACTGATCTTTTACAATAACTACAGTAGATATTTAAGCTAGGTTAACGTATTTATTTACTTAAACAAAACAAGATATTTTTTAACATATACATTTTCAAACTAGTCATATATTCAGCAAAGATATCATTAACAAAACTTCGCTTCTGTAGGTAACTCCACGAGTTCCATACGTGTGCTTTTTTTATTTAACGTTACTAATTAGCGTTAACGACACGGGAAACGTACGGCAGTAACTCCAATCTCGAACTTACAACAATGATGCCGACTTTGAGCACATAACAAACTGAATTGTGATGCGTATATAAGATTTTGGTTGATTAAACAAAATCGACAACCCGGCTCCTTATCTGTGACTTTGGTCTTGGGCGGAAAATGTAGCCAGATGGCGTTGTGGGGCTAGCGACAGTCAAGTTTTCCTCGACTAATATTGTAGTGATTCCTTTAATTGTTGCTAGTGTTACCTTCAAATTTACTTAGTGTTCGCGCGGTCTGTACTGGGTAGTAGTATGACAATTTTAGTTAACTTTGGTTTAGTATTAGTGGTCGTAAAAGTTGGCTCCCAACCTATGTGTTTATGGTTGTCCTGGAGGAATCGAAATTATCAAAAGATGCACCACCTCCACAAAATATCCACCAATTACGCTATGCATGCCGTGATATTTACGTGAATTTTGTATACAAGATACATAAACTTCTTTATTTAAAGGCGAAATAATAATTTGCAAAAAACAGCTATGTAAAACAAATTCTTTCAAAAAAAAAATAAAATAGTTTTTATAAATTCATAATCTGTGCTGATTCTTGAATGGCACATGGATTTTACTAAAATTCTTTCTTCGCTTATTAATTATAATACCAAAACACTGACTACCATTATACTTTCGCTAACCGCCGCTTATTCAAATAACCTCCCCCTCCCGCGATGAGCACCAACGTAATAAATTCCTCGGAAGATCCTAACCGCGGTACTTCACGTTTCCTTCGGCGCCAAATTTATGACCGCTGCTTTCTTACATCGCTTTGTGTAAACAAACGCATTGGCGCGAAATAAGTCGTAATCACTGGAGCAATTGCTAATGCAATAATCGCGAACAATGTAACTGTTATAAGTAACCAGTTATAAAATTGTAGCCGCAATAAAGCTATCGGTTTTACTGCAGTTATTACTTCCGGACGATATAAAGTTATTGTTTTTCAGTTGTTACGCGTTTATTGTATAAAACAGAATTTTTATATTGTTTTATGAGATTATTAAAAACTCGGTTGTCAGTTTAGTGCAAGGTATTGGCAATAAAGTTTAGGTTAGGTTCTCACACAATTAATTGGAATCTGGATTTATTTAGTGCCAAAAAATTTGGACAATTTTTTACATATTTTGTTCGAATTTCTGAAATAACCTAAGTACATTTACCAAATTTTACTTCGATAAAATTCATACTTCAGGAGTAAACCGAAAAAACAATATTACTGTCGAGTGTATTTTCGGTTTTCGATTAATTCACTCCCGATTAATTACAACGATTCATTAAAACGATTCACTTTTATTTAGCTTGTTGTTGGGCCAATCTACAGCCCACAATAAATTGTATGTGAATGTGTTCTTTAAGAGTTATATTATTGTTAACTAGTTTTAGTCATCTTAATATATAAAAGAAGAAGTTCTGACTGACTGACTGATTCATAATCAACGCAGAGCCAAAACTATTTTAGCTAGCGACTTGAAATTTTCAGGGTACACATGTTACCATATAGGCGTGCACTAAGGAAGGATTTTGCAAAAATTTGAATTTAACGCCATTAAACTACTTACCCAGTCCAACTTTAATAATCAACGTACAGCCGAGACTATTATAGCTAGAGATTTGAAATTTTCAGGGTACCTTCTTACAAAATGTTGAGATACACTCAGAAAAGATTTTGCAAAAATTTGAATTTAACGCATTAAAATACTTACCCAGTCCAACTTTAATAATCAACGGACAGCCGAGACTATTATAACCAGAGATTCCAATTTTTTTTATCGTATATTCTAGAAATATGCCATGAAATACAAAAAATGAAACACATATTTCAACATTTTTCCGAATACACTCCCCAAGATGTATCATTGGAGAAAAAGAGTGTTTGCTTTGAAGAAAATTATTTTTTATCGGATTTTCTTAAAAGTAAGCAAAATATTCTAAAACACAAATTATGAACATGTAATTCAGTATTTCTCCCCCCCCGAATTCATCCCCAAAAAGAAAAAAACTATAAAAGAGGGATAAACGTTTGTATTGGATTAAAATATTTCTTATCAGATTTTCTTAAATTCGAATGGAACACTTTTGAAGACAATAAAACAACATATTCAGGTTATAATATTTTTTATTATTCACTGTAAAATAATCATGAGTTTAGATGATCACGCTTTTATTAATACATTTTTTTATGTTTCTAAATTATTACATTACTGAAACAGTTTGTTTCGTGGGCGAAGCCGCGATGCGAGTAATGCTAGTATATATATATATATATATATATATATATATATATATATATATATATATATATATATATATATTATAACTATTATTATATTCTGTTTTATTTACTTTACTATTACAGTTTCTTTTATTAAACTATTTTTTTTTTATTTTGTTAGTTATTTTATATTTCCAATTCTCGTGACAGCGTTGATAACCTTATTGAATTTTTTCAAAAGAAAAAAACGATTTACTGAATGGAGTTAAATCGATTTTGTGAAATTCAGTGATTTATTTCGATTTTAAATCGACAACTTCTGAAACGCGTTTCTAAATATTCAATGACCCGAACGTTTTGTTTTGTTATTTACGGAATATTTTCTCAGTAAACAGTGATAAATTTTTAACGATAAAAAGCTTTAACTATTTTTTATTTACAAATTACGCTTAACCAAAACAATTATAAGACAGGAGCAAACCAAAACGAAATGCCAAATTATGTCAATTCAGGCGTTTACACAAGTACGCATACGTTCTACAAATATAAAAAAAAAAACATAATCCTAAAACGTAACGAAAATATTTTTTTATGTTCCAGTGATGCAGTAATATGCGATCACCTAAACAATTGATGCCACACTCCAACTATACTTTAGATAACTATGTTCAGTATAATGATCTGCCTTCCCTAGCATCGTCAATTCTACTTTCGTTGACGCGTTTCGGAGAACATCCATCTTCAAAAACTATATCTATGCTGGTCCCAGTGACCAGTATAGATATAGTTTTTGAAGATGGAGGTTCTCCGAAACGCGTCAACGAAAGTATAATTGACGAAGCTAGGGAAGACAGATCATTATACTGAACATAGTCCTAGCAGAAAAGAAAAAGAATATAAAAATAATACTTTAGATAATATTATCTCTATTGAAATTAAATTTATTGCCATTATTTACGAAAACTTTCAAAATTGGCTTCCATTATGTGATTCACACAACTGAATTCAAACATTGTTTGAAATTCGCTAAACAAACATTTTTTTTTACCACCTCGTCGAAAAAGTTATTGCAGGAAGGAACTTAAACGCTGGTAAAAATGCCTTAGTGCATAGAAGTAGAAAGGGATTATGTTGAAAAGTATTGCTAGTATTATTTATGTAAGTACAATAAATATATATATAGATTTTTTTCAATTTCACTTTGCTTACTGACTTACCCGCGAATGAAATCACTGAAGTGATTATTATAATTAATTGTTTAATATTATTTTGGAAATTTTATATGGATATATTGAGAACAAAACACACACACACACACACACATATATATATATATATATATATATATATATATATATATATACATACACACACAAAAGATACCATGGAAGACATTTTGAAGGAAGAACGCAAAATCTTGAGAAAGATCCTTGGCCCAACATTAACAGAAAACAGATACAGATTGCACTCCCGGAAGACCACAGAGAAGATATCGAACCTGGCAGCAGATATCAGAAGGAGGCTTCAATTCTATGGACACATCAGTAGACTCCCAACAACGAGACTTGCCAACAGAATCCTTAAGTATATACAAGGTGTAAAATCAACAACGTCGTGGATCGCACAAGTCAGAATAGACCTACATGACGCAGAAATAGACTCAACAGACATTGAAGACAGGAACGCATACAGTAGAAAGATGCTCGGGTGGAAAATCCCAGAGAATGAAATCCCAAAGAGAGCAGGGGTAAAATAGACGGAGGAGGATCCATGGGGACAGGATGAGGGAGGTGTGAAGGATTAAAAGGAACAAGACATGAATCGGAGTGCTTTGCGTGATCCAACAGGGTCTATACGCAAATAATATATATATATATATATATATATATATATATATATATATATATATATATGTGTGTGTGTGTGTGTGTGTGTGTGTGTGTGTGTGTGTGTGTAACATTCTGTAACGATACATTTATTTTTGTCGTTCGTTATGTTTTATTCACATTGTCTACTATTCACTATCTATTGACTTTTAATTTCTTTGATGTTATATTCAACTAGCATTGCGTGTCGATGTCATCGTAAGAATGTAAATTTGCATTTAAAAAAAAATGTTTTTTTACGTCTGTGGATCTGAAGAGCAACGAATAAAGTATTGACGAAAGGAAAACAAATTGTTATTTTTTAATCAGTGCAGAGTTCCTTTGAAGTGCATCGCTTTGATCCGTAGCGGGGATATCTGCACGTGATGACAATGTGTATACCTAACCGCTGTTTGATCTACGTTTTTGGATTTTTATATGTTAACAATTTATCCACCTTCATTATTTGCCACAAACAAGTTATCTGTAGCCCCGCAGAGGGTGCAGACTAGCTGCACCTATTGAGAGGATTTAGACGTCCCTCGCGGTACCCGAGTCTTAACACGCACTTACACTTACAACACTACACTTACGACTTTAACACTTTACACTCACACTTACATTTAGGGAGGCGATAAATAGCCTCTATCTGCTCTTCGTCTTAAAATAACAATAAAAAAAAGTTATCTGTAAAACATTTGTGAACCTTCTTTAGAAAATGAACGTAATTGAAAATAACAATGCCTGATTCCTGTAAGTAAAATAATTCAAAATATACCATTGGCTAGTACTGAATAACTATAATACAATATTCTGTATCTCAGTGCTTTAATTTAAAGATTACTGTCTATATATTCCAAAGTAAAACAGTTGCAAAAACATTGAAGGCCTGCTATTTCTTGTCAATATTAACTTCTGTTAAAATAAGATATTATAGTTATATTTAATTCTTGTATTACTTTTAAATATAGCAAATCATTTATTATATTTAAGTAATTTAATACAGTAATACTTATTTAAAGTAAGAGTCAAGCCCAAAACAAAAACTAGAACACGTATAGAGATATAAATATATGCAGTATATATTGGTACTAAACAACTGATATACGTGTAATATATATATAATAATATATATTATTATAATATATATATTATATATTATAATAATATATATCAACAGATGTTGAAGATAGACACGCATACAGGAGAAAGATGCTCGGTTGGAAGGTCCCAGAGAATGAAATCCCAAAGAGAGCAGGGGTAAAATGGACGGAGGAGCGGAAGAGGATCCATGGGGACAGGATAAGGGAGATGTGGAGGATTAGAAGGAACAAGACATGAGTCGGAGTGCTTTGCGTGATCCAACAGGGTCTATGCGCAGATAATAATAATAATAATAATAATAATAATAATAATAATATATATATATATATATATATATATATATAATTTTAGCACATTGAGGCTATTATCTGCACCCCCCTCTGCGAGGGAAAGGATTTGAAGGACAGAAAAAAAAACTCTACAAGGATCACAGTTCACGTAATAATAAATATATCAATTCTTTTGGTTTATCAAGTTTTTTTTATAATTATACAATTGAGGTCGATTTTACAGTTTACCTTTTACGAAGTGTATTACGTAAAGTTGCTCCACTGTTCCCATTATTACATCTATTTAAAAGTAAAGGCTTTACACCGGCAATAAGTTCCAGCCAATTGGAAGCGTGTCTGGACAAACAAATTCAGCCAGGTCATTTCTAAAGACTATTAGCAAGTGTAACATCTATTCCCGCCAATCAGCTGGGAGCCACGCTTACTGGAAGGACGGTCTGGCCTCGCTCTTAAACTAACTGGCGAAGTGGGAACAAGTGACAATACAATGCTGTAGTTTGCTAATCTGCTCATTTTGCCGTGTTATTGCTGGCTGGTTTCGAAAACTATCTGAACTTTCACTTCTAGTTTCCGCTGCAGAGACTGGAAGTCAAAAGTTCATCTAAATCAGACATCAGGTAACGATTTATATCGACGAGTCAGATTACGGTGTATTCAAACGAGACAATTTATGCGTTATTTTTTATTTTTATTTTTTTAATTTTTATTTTAAGGCGAAAAGCACATTGAGGCTATTATTTTATTTTATTTATTTTTTTTTTTTTGAGTTTAACGTCCGACTATTGTGCACACTTGGGCTAATGCAGACGGTGGGGATGATTTATAGCGTAGGAAAATGCCAAGCCCTCGCCGGGAATCGAACCCGGGTCCTCGGGATGAAAGTCTAGTACGCTATCCACTAGACCACCGAGGCGGCTTGAGGCTATTATCCCCCTAAATGTAAGTGTGGGTGTAAAGTATTAAAGTCGTAAGTGTAGTGTTGTAAGTGTAAAGTGTGTGTAAAGACTCGGGTACCGCGAGGGACGTCTAAATCCTCTCAATAGGTGCAGCTAGTCTATGCGTTATTCCCACTGCGTGAAACCATAGGGTTAATTACGTTAGGGTAGTGTTTATACATGAAACTGAAACACTTTTATTTTTATCGTTCTATGCCTGTGAATTTTTGGGAGTTATACAAGTAAATTTGTAACAAATAAGACAACAACATTTACTCTGTGTGCATTGATAGTTTTTATTCACCAAGACTTAAACAAGGTATTCCTACTAACATATGTAGATTGTAAAATAAACTTTATGTGATCATTGTGACACAGCCACTGTACCAGATGTTCAAATAATTAGTATTCCTCCGCCAGGTGTTCCTTAAGTCACTTTGTACAGGCTAGAGTGGTTTCGAAACTTCAGTTAAATCTTCAGTACAATTCCCTCTGGCGAAGTCCTAACGTAGTTAAAACATTGGAACAAACGTCACAACACTAACACAATTACATGATTTTTTAAAACGCAAAACGATAAAATTTAGTTTCACCAAATACTAGCAATGCTTATGTTGTTACAATCCGGAGAAAATAGATCATAATCCTAAATTTTATCTACAGATTCATCTTCCTTTAAAAAAGTTAAATTAAAGTGGTAAAATTTGCTGTTTTGTTTTAAAACAATTATTGCAATTACTAAATTATACACTTGATAAAACAGTGTTTATTAATTCAATGATTAACTTATTAATAAACACACAACAAAGTAGATTTTCGTTGGTTATTATGGACTACATTCGAGCAAAATTTATGAAAATTGTTAGAAATAATTTTGAGAAAATACGATTTCTGTTTCTTTTATAGACGATCACAAATTCAAATATTTTTTTTATTTTTAACGTCCGACTATTGTGCACACTTGGGCTAATGCAGACGATGGGATGATTTAGTACGCTATAGCGTATGAGAATGCCAAGCCCTGGCCGGGAATCGAACCCGGGTCCTCGGATTGAAAGCCTAGTACGCTATTAACTAGGCCACCGAGGCGGCTCAAATTCAAATAAAACACAATAGTCTGGCCTCATTAATCTTGGAAACGACATTTTAATTATAAACTCAGATATTTTAATCACTTTAAACAGGACAAGGTAGAACCGATGTGTCCTCCAAAGTGTTTAAGATACAGGTCAGTCTGCCGTGTCTTCAAACACGCGCATGTCAACGTCGCAGATTCGAGCCATTACCATAAGCTTTTCTTCTGCCATTTTCCCTCGTTCGAATTATTCCGATATTAAGAATACTAAATACATACGGCGGAGGCAGGTGATGGACATAGCGATCCCACCGTATTTATGGCCAACCTACTCAAGACACACGCATATTCGCTATTCCACAAAGCTCGGACTGTGTTGTTGGAGTAAATGACATTAGTCTAGTGCTGTAACAAACGGAACCCTGGGTTACCGGGCGACCTTCCAGTGTACTTTAGCCTTACCCAATCTCACTAGCTTGTCAGTGTTTCCATAAGCAAGAATATAAAATAGAATAAACTGGATTTCACTGCACAATAAATAGGTTGGCCAAACGGAGTCGAACCTACGTAATGAAGGCTAAGAAAAAGACAAATGAAAGGTAACTAGAAGAGAAATCACCTGCAAGCACATCAATAAGGAAATGGGAAGTCACCAATTAGAAGTGGATGAGCTACCCACTTGAATCTTCTCCAAATCCTGGGGAAGGCACTGTAATTGATCATCTCAGTAATAATGGGGCACATAGATGTGCAAGGGTTGCAGTGCAAAAATAACCCTACAAATTTATTCATTCGTACTAAATACATGTAATTACGGTTATATAAAAATAAAACAAACATTTCCTGAGCACTGTTGTGACAGATACAATCGCCGCGTTACTTTGAAAATACCTCTCGACACAAAGTTTTTGCCGCCCAATTAATTAAACGTTGCGTTCAAACTGTATCAAATCATCCCCTATACTTGTTTACTAATTAAGCGCGGGAGGGGATAGGACGGTTTTGTTAAACTCAAAAATAATCTGATTACACCACTTCACCCTTGCTTTGGTCGCGTCAAATTGGATGGAAACAAAACGGGGGACGTTTTAATCAGATTGTACCGTTACACGGTCGTACGTCCTGGAAGCGATTAAGGGTTGTTTTTTTAAAAAAAATTAAAAAGCTACGTTGTGAAACAGAGTAAATGAGAATTTAATTTGAAACGTAAACGTTGAAAGGACGCAGGAGTGAAGTGCACAACAATAAGAGATAGCTGCAGTAAAATAATTGAAGGGCGTGCTTTGAAATCACGTACTGTGTAGGCGCCTTATTTTACATATAAATTATACACTAGTAGTTCAAATAAGTGTCGACCTTGAAACATTCTTAATTCATTGCATAAACTCTGAAGCGCTTGCAAACTTCAAGAACAATCGATCAATCGACCAACGCACATGCTAAATACCGAACGTTCGAGTTAAGACAGAAAGCTCGCTTCGCTCGGTTAATTAACGAGATTGGATCAGCTGACTGCCATTCATCAGCACCACAATGACGCTAACTTCACTGCTTTTAACGAACGATTTGAGCGCTCCTTTTGAAACGTATTTATTGTCTGAGCGAAAATAAAATGTCTTTTAAATCGTATTTTGCTTACTTACTGCAAACTGTGGAAGTGTAAAAAGTATTTTCTAAATAAGCTTTTGTTATGTTAAAATTCATAACAAAAATGAAAACTTTTAAAGTCCTAAAAAAAATATTTCTCTAAATAATTAGGTTTATGACCTATTTTCCCATCTAGTGGTCTATTTACTCAATTCGTAAAAACTACCGCGGTTTCGAAACTTTACTGTTTCATCTTCAGACTGTAATACAGGGTCAAATCCCTCTGTCGAGATAGTCACAAAGTTAAACAAAACATTGAAAACACACGTCACAAATACACACGATCAAATTTGGTTTGGCCAAACGATACGTGCGACTCGTATGTCGTTACATTCCTGATTACGGCCTGAAGATGAAACAGTAATGTTTCGAAACCGCGGTAGCCTATACGAGGTGAGTAAATATACTACTAGACGGAAAAATAGGTAATTTCTAATTATTTAAATATATGGCCCGGTGGCTATGTTGTAATAATGGAACTATTTTTTTTTAATTTTAATCCCAAGTAGAGTGAATAATATTTCCGGATTTTTTCGTACTAACAGAAGTCAAAATTAGAGGACAGAGACATTAAAAATTAAACTGTTATATAACCCTAATGGCTATATACAAAGTCCTTAATAGCAAAACCTGTTTCTTTAGATTAATGGAGAATTCTGGTTGTTGACTGACTTGATGAAATCCAGAGGCATCTAGGAATCGTGGATGACCACCTCTTGTTTCTAATGAATGATACAATTGTTTATTTTGATAAAAATTGAATCTTTTGTTGGGACTGATTAAGTAGATACCTCGAAGTGTAGTTGCTGTAGTTTCCTTTTGACTCATAAATTTTATGGTTTTATTTTGAGGTAAAATTTCCAAATATTGGTTCATTTCAGCAATCCATAGTATTAAATTTTCCGGGCAGTATATTTGCAGCTGTCCGTCTTGCCGGATTGTATTACAGATGTTTCGCAATCAAGATTATGATTAGTTATTTGTTCCGATGAGCATAGAGATTTTGAATGAATTTTGTTTTTACAATTACTGTTTTAACCTAAAAGTTTAACCTTACCTAACTTAGATTTAGACATTAACATATATTTTACCCTAGGAATTACAGTTATTTACCCTGATTCATATTTGGTTGGTACAGATAACAACTGGTCTATTTCTTTAGCTCTAATTTTACAAGACAATGCTTGGCTTACATTTATTTAAACAGACCCGATTTATGGGGATTAAATGTTTTTTGTTGCGTAACAGAACAATTTGCTTAATTGCTTTATGATTTGTTGTTTAATAATTTAACAGTAGAAATTAATTTATCATACTATTTATTAATTGATAAATTACCAATAATTCTTAGCACTATTTATTTACATATGCAGAATCAGTACGACTTATAGTTTTTGCACACTAGATAATTGCCCGTAAAAAGTTAAATATTAGAGCATTATTGATATAGGTTATTTTTATTCTTTTTTGTAAATTTGCTTCCATCACGACAGCGTTTTGTTGTTGTTTCACTCGAAATAAATTTTCACCGCCATATTTTCTACGCACGAAAACATAAACAAACTTTAAAATTACATTTTAAAAGTTAAAGACCGTTTGGAACATTGAAGTCCTTAAATTCACCTAAGCGTCCGTAAATTTAAGATTTAACTCCGCGCAAATTTGTCAACCGCTCAACTCTCATTTGCGCTTAAGAAAATCTAGTTTCTAATTAAGTTTCCTTACAAAGGACTCCTTTCCACCGCTTGCACTTTGTAATTTGCAACCATCATGCAACCTCTTTGCAAACAATGTTCCTTACTCTAACATAAATTCTATTAGGTTTGCGACATTTAAAGGAGGCATTTAACAAACAGTTTTACCATACAGCTATTTCAACCAGGTGTTAAATCGCATATTTAATTCTCTCTAAATTTTAAACATTATTTTTCATTTTATTTAATTTCATATATATACACACACACACACACACACACACATATATATATATATATATATATATATATATATATGTATGTGTGTGTGTGTGTGTGTATATGTATATATATATATATATATATATATATATATATATATATATATATATATATATATATATATATATATAAGAATATGAGCTATTAGGGCGGCTGTCACTGCAACACCCAAACCCGAGACAGATCCTGACGCTTTGGTCACTTTTTGAGTAGTCATTAATAATTTATATATAATACATAACCCATGTATGCGCGTATTGCCGCCATTTATAATTTGTTTGATTTAAACTTGGAAAAATCGATTTCGTAATAGCTTTGACCAGGTCAGTAAAACCCGTTCAACAGCTTCAATTATGGCGCAATTTATAGTTTTGAAAAATCATATTTGTTTCTATTAAAAACGTTTAAAAACATCTCATTTTAACGTTAAAATCTGTACATATTAGCACTTAAAATTAATTTAATATAGAAAATTAACTCTAAACTTCTTTGAATCCTTCGAATATTTCGACCCCGCTGGAGGGTGCAGACTAGCTGCACCTATTGAGAGGATTTAGACGTCCCTCGCGGTACCCGAGTATAACTCACATTTGCACTTACAACACTACACTTACGACTTTAACACTTTACACTCACACTTAAATTAGGGAGACGATAAAAGCCTCAATGTGCTTTTCGCCTTAAAATAACAAAACAATCGAATATTTCGATGTTATTGAATAAATTATAATTAATAAAGATTTATTTCTTATTATTCATATTTATCGTAAAAAATGTAAATAATCATAAACGCTTTTGAAAACGTTCAGAAAAGCATAACCAAGAAGTTGTTGCGTGACAGAATAGAAAGAAGTAAAGGATGTTGAAGGATAAGGAAGAAATGGATGCAGGATGTAGAGGAGGACTAGTGGTGTGCGATGGAAGATGGTGGGGCAGTGTCTAGTGCAGGCAGGAATGAAGACGAGTTGTGAAGGAGGTCAAAACCCACTAAGAGCTGTAGCGCTAAGGAGGAAAAATAAATAAAAATAAATGAAAACTTATTATCGGAAAACAGCTGTGATGTGAAATCAGCTGTTGTGTGAAATCAGCTTATTAGGTGAGCATTACCTCTGCAATCTCATTCTGCATCACTAAAGCGTGGTATTTTTCACTCCATATTAGACCTTTTGTTTGTATATTTATAATAATGTGTGTGTGTGTGTGTGTGTGTGTGTGTGTGTGTGTGTGTGTGTGTGTGTGTGTGTGTGTGTGTGTGTGTGTGTGTGTGTGTGTGTGTGTGTGTGTGTGTGTGTGTGTGTGTGTGTGTGTGTGTGTGTGTGTGTGTGTGTGTGTGTGTGTGTGTGTGTGTGTGTGTGTGTGTGTGTGTGTGTGTGTGTGTGTGTGTGTGTGTGTGTGTGTGTGTGTGTGTGTGTGTGTGTGTGTGTGTGTGTGTGTGTGTGTGTGTGTGTGTGTGTGTGTGTGTGTGTGTGTGTGTGTGTGTGTGTGTGTGTGTGTGTGTGTGTGTGTGTGTGTGTGTGTGTGTGTGTGTGTGTGTGTGTGTGTGTGTGTGTGTGTGTGTGTGTGTGTGTGTGTGTGTGTGTGTGTGTGTGTGTGTGTGTGTGTGTGTGTGTGTGTGTGTGTGTGTGTGTGTGTGTGTGTGTGTGTGTGTGTGTGTGTGTGTGTGTGTGTGTGTGTGTGTGTGTGTGTGTGTGTGTGTGTGTGTGTGTGTGTGTGTGTGTGTGTGTGTGTGTGTGTGTGTGTGTGTGTGTGTGTGTGTGTGTGTGTGTGTGTGTGTGTGTGTGTGTGTGTGTGTGTGTGTGTGTGTGTGTGTGTGTGTGTGTGTGTGTGTGTGTGTGTGTGTGTGTGTGTGTGTGTGTGTGTGTGTGTGTGTGTGTGTGTGTGTGTGTGTGTGTGTGTGTGTGTGTGTGTGTGTGTGTGTGTGTGTGTGTGTGTGTGTGTGTGTGTGTGTGTGTGTGTGTACTTCGCCTCTATTACATCAACCAGAATGCATATTGCAGCTGTTATTTTGTGTGAAATTGGTTTCAAATATGAATATTTTTAACACAATAAAAACCGAATTTAAAACATAACGTGCCTCTCGGGAACGTTTCCATCGGAAAAATAACGTATGCCCTACTTTTACTACAAATGGAACTATTTCCATACATATTGGTATTTGCTCTCAACCCGCCTTCAAAATTTGCAGTTCAAATTCTGTTTTTGTGTTTAGTTCAATTGTTTATACCTAGAAGAACGACGAATTATTATCGAATTTGAACTAGTAACCTACGACCTTTATTACCTATTTATGTAACACGCCCGCAGTCAAAGTAGGTATACATTCCTATTTTCAAAAATATTTTTGTCTAAGCTGTTTTTCCAATTAATTTTTTGCACTAAGCTTTGACACAAATCGATATTAAATTACCAGGTCAAACTTTCGAATTACATTTAAAATACGGAAACGAACCCTGACCGACGTCAAATTGGTTTTATTAATTGAAATAGTTTTTGGATGTTTGAAAAGCTTTTTTCTTATTAGTGTAATAAGAATTTCCAAAAAGTGGCGATATTTTTAAAAAGTTGGGATTGCAGCCTTTTTAAAACGGTTAAACTGATTTTGCCGAAAGACGTGTTTGTAGAAGAAGTCCTGATATACCATTACCGATTTTTTAACGAATATAATGTACATTGGACTAAAATTTAGAATCAGCCAGTTCTAAATCATTTCAATATATATGGCACAAAAAGTAGCTGCATCTTGGCGCCAAAATTCTTCCTTGTCTTCTCCAATTAAGAAGATATTTTTTCGTGAAAATATCTTTTTTTTAAATTCTAACCTAAACATGAAAACAATAGCCTTTACAATTTTAATTATTTAAGTTTATGCAAATTTTATCTTACATTTTTGATGTCACCTATTCTACTTAAACATTACCTAACCTAACTCCTGTTAATTTACTAGGGAAATTTACATAAAAAACGCATTTTCCTTTTTTTTAAAAAAAGAATAAACTAAAAGCAGTAAATAAATTTGAAAATACCTTGAAATAAGTATAATGATTAATAAAGATTGTTTACTTGAAATATTCAACACCTTAAATACAAAAAAACATATTTGTGAACTTCACTGTAAAGAAAACTGTAATATAAAGTATTAAGTTTTCATAAATTCTGACAAATTTTTATTTTTTTTTTAAATTTTCCACTGGCAGATCGTCAAACTGTCATGCTCTAGTGACTTCAGGTTGAGGCTATTTTGATATACGTCAGTAGGTCACCAAGTGGTAAGGGTCAGTATCTTACCATGATGGCCGCTCCACTGGCTTATTTTCCAATAGAAAATCTCAAAGAGCGATAACGTTTAAGAAATTTCGCCCTGAAATAAATACAAAGACTGGTAAATGATCTTCCGCCAGACAAGTAGCACACGAGGATAATATTTCGCGGTAATGTCCTCACTGGCGACGGCTGGAGCAAGGAAATGGGCCCATCAAAATCAAGGATGATACATGTCTTGCAACACTTTAACTGCACTCCTTCATGTGCCCATAAACGTAACTGGCGCCCCAAATACAACCCCGCTATAGAGTGTGATAACTTGTATTTGTAAAAAATATGTACTAAAATCACTTAGGTAATAGCTCTGCAGGCATTGCATACTTAATTTTTTCATAAGCATAGATTTGTTCGCACTATACAAAACATACACATCTTTATAGATAATGTGTTTATTTAAAAAATTGAAGGTTGCATTCGTTTTCAGATCTGTGTAAAAAATAAATAAATAAACGAAATATTCATAACAATAGTTTTTACACGGATAATAGTTCTTCTGTGGGAAAGTGCTCATCGAAAGGAACTGAACAATATTGTTGATTTCTTGGACGTTTGGCGTGTAGCTGAACAGACATTTAGGTAGAAATCTAGGTAAAGATTACTTTATTTAAAACCAGAGAACCAATTATATAATAATAAACTGTTTTACAGATACAGAGACAGGAGACAGAGACACAAACAGAAGACATGACAGGACAAGACAAGAGACTAGATTAGCACAAGAGAAAAACAAAAAAAAACTGGATGTAAACAGACAGGATAAGTGAATATTTATTGCCTTTATTTAAGGTAAAGTTAGGACCATTAATTGGAAGATAAATATTAGGTTAGGTAACAGGAAAGAGGAAGAGAACAGAGATAGAAAACATAAAATATGAGATAGAAAACAAGATACAGAACGGGGACAGAAAAGAGAAAGAAGAAATGAGACCGAATAATGGAAAAAGAAACAGAGGTAATAAGCAGAAAGAGTAGACGGAGACAAAGACAAGGAACAGACAAAGGCAGGAAAGAGAAACAGAAGACATGATATAGAAAAAGGAGACAGAAGCAGAGAGATAGATAGATAGATAGATAGATAGATAGAGAGAGAGAGAGAGAGAGAGAGAGAGAGAGAGAGAGAGAGAGAGAAATCAAAGATAGGAGTTAAAGACAAATACAGAAAACAGATTAAGGCAGGAGACAAACACAGGACATGAGACAGAAACATGAAACAGAGATAGAATACAGACACAGACAAAAAACAAACAGGAGCAAAGACAGGAGACAGAGAAAAAGGCAGAAGACAGAATGAGAGAGAAGGGAGGGAGAAAAGAGAGAGAGATGCAAATACAAGAAATAGTGACTGAAGATAGCAGCAAATATAGGAATAAGAGACAAGAGACAAAGGCAGAAGAGAGATAGATAGATAGAGAGAGAGAGAGAGAGAGAGAGAGAGAGAGAGAGAGAGAGAGAGAGAGAGAGAGAAAGAGAGAGAGAGGGAGAGAGAGAAAGAAAGAGAGAGAGAAATTGCAAAGAGAAAGAAATAGGGACTGAAGACAGAAGCAGAGACAGGAGACAGAAACAAAGGCAGGTACATATAGAGACAGATAGGCAGAGACAGATAGGTAGAAAGTCACGAATTTTGGACTGAAGTCAAAAGTATAGATATAAGAAAGGTGCACAGAGAGAGTCAGAGAGAGACAGGTAGATGAAAGACAGGAAGTAGAGACTGAAGAAAGAAGCAGAGACAGGAAGCAGGGACATGAGATAGAGAAAGGCAGGTACAGATAGTCAGAGACATGGAGGTAGAAAGATAGGAAGTAGGGACTGAAGTCAAAAGTAGAAACAGAAGACAGACACAAAGGCAGGAGACAGAAAGAGACAGGTAGATGCAAAGACAGGAAATAGAGATTGAAGACAGAAGCAAAGACAGAAAGCACAGACAGGAATGAAAGACATAAATCAGATACAGGGGAGAGAGAGAGAGAGAGAGAGAGAGAGAGTCAGGAGACAGAAAGTAGAGACTGAAGACAGACAGAGACAGAATCAAAGATTCTCAGAATCAAAGGAAACAGAGACAGGAGAAAGAGTAAACGGTAGGAGACAGAGACAGAAGCCATATAGAAACAAAGACAGAAAGAAGTGATTTGAGAAAGACAGGGAATATTGTACTATATATTAATACATATACTTCTAAGTAAGAAATCATTAACATTTTAAAATTTAACAAAAACAAATTTGTCTATAAAGAAGCACAAACAGTTTCCTTACAAATCTTGATAAATTCGTCATGTTTACTTAATTTGACATTCGTGCGGGGAATCGGTATGACTTTTAAATTCTTGCCCAAACTGAATAACTGAATACAAAGCCCGCCATAGGTACGTGACTGGGACGTATAAATCATCAGCCGCAATTATTATGTAAACAGTTTGCCGTTTGCGTTACGCTACCTGCCCACAGACAAAACTGATCTTTATTTAATTCAAGTAAATGCTTCGTGAACCTTGTTTGTCGTAGACATATAGTCTGTACCATTCACACAATGGATCCGTAAACGTAGGGCATTCAATAACTTTAAGGTTGAACTTTAAATAAATGTCTTTTACTCTTTTACTTTCTGTCTAGACAAGGTATACATTCAGTTAATGGCAAATATTCTTAGAAAAATAATTTATTGGAGTAGCAATCATGATGCGACTTTCAATTCTATCCTGGGGTCGTTAACCATTTTCTTTGTGTGTTACCGTTCTAGCGTTAGTTATTTTATTTTAAAAAGCATTAAAGTCTATTTAGTAATACTTTGGATAAGTGCACTAAACAGAAAAATCCGTTTAAAAATTTGAAAACTAAGACATCTACGTTAAGAACGATTTTTGAAAATCTGATTTCATCATCGTAATAAGTGTTAATACGTGCGTATTTTTGTTTTGTTTATAATTTCCAGAATAATTTAAAAATTATGCAGATTTTAATTCTGTATACGACTGTTAAAATTGTGTAAAATAAAAGTAGTATTTTCATATTGTTACTTTTAGAGAAATCGCGTCTATCTCGTCAGCTATATATCTGCGTTATTATTAGCGATTTTACATAGGCCTAAGAAAATAAGCTGTTGAGTGGCCATTACGGTAAGCCCCAACCTGGGATGTTTGAAGAAGTCTTTAAATTATTTTCTTTATAAAGTAATAAAAAACTAGTACGCCCGTGCGATCTATCGCAGATAATAGAAAAAAACCGAATGATAAATAGCAGTGGAGAGCAAGAAGTTCTTACCTATTATAAAGCAATGTCCTCCATTATATTTGTATTATGTAATACAACAGGCCTTACTTTCTTCTAATTTCGTATTTAAAATTAAAACCTAAAAAATTAATGACTGATTTCTAACACTCTACCTTACTGAAACATTTACAAAAAAACCATGCAATTTTACATTGCATGAATAAATTAGGCTAAAGTATTTACTGTTTATTAAAAACAAAGTCTTTTATTTAGTACAATTTACATATTAGAACTGGCCTAGATTGTCTTATCGGTACTACTTTCAAAACTGATTCGGTCAATAATTATTTAAGCCTTGGATACAGTAATAAATAAAACAATGATATTTTATCACTCAACTGGAACTTAATTATTTCTGTCACCTATGTCTGCACTGTGCTGCACTCTCACGGGGACACATTACACTTCTCGTGAAATTTTGGTTACAGATCAATTTTAAGTTGGTTTTATTTTATTGTGAGACACTGAAATGGAAACGTACGAGGCACGTGCGAGTTCCCTGGTGTTCTGACGAACCTGTAGGTATCCCATGTATGCAGTTTCAATAACAGAGGTCTTTATTTTTGGTACAAAAACTATCGGAATGTTTAGATTAATAAGATATGTAAGATTGTCCGAGATATTAGCAAACCAGTCATACATTGCAAATTTCACAAAAATCAAATGGTTACTTTACTTAAGTCATCAGTGATGTACACACACACACGCACACGCACACGCACACGCACACGCACACGCACACGCACACGCACACACACACACACACACACACACACACACACACACACACACACACACACACACACACACACACACACACACACACACACACGCACACACACACACACACACACACACACACACACACACACACACACACACACACACACACACACACACACACACACACACACACACACACACACACACACACTGAAGACAAAGTTTTTAAACTCAGTAGGATCAAAAAACAAGTAGATCCATTAAACTGTCTTTATACTTCGTATAGAAACACAATAAAGTTTTTTTAAAAAGTCGATACACCACATAGAAAGCAGGAAGGCCGGTCCATGCGGAGCCTGTATGGCCAGCTGGTTTTACGTAATTAAAAGTAGCGACAAAATAACAATTACACCGATTTAAAAAAAGTTAAACATAGTAACGCGTTTCATTTATTTCAATGCAGTTGTAATCACAATGTCATTATCCGGGGGGGGAGGATTTCGCCGGTCGCAGATTTCAAACTGCCCACTAAAAGCAGCTTTCGTTTTATCTGCCGTCATTAAGCTTTATTGTAATCGCTACTTCCAAAAGTACACTGGAAAAGTATTCAGAATTTTATTATCTCAAACACTATTATCACCAATAACTCCGTACGATATTCGTGTTCTATTTAAACACATTCCAGATTACGTCAAGTAAAATTTGAAAGAGTTTTTTAAAGCGAGTTGACCTTGAATGTTGAAGGAAAATTTTACATTTTTTTAAATGTTGTATTGGTCTATAAAGGGTGTAAAGTGATGAACTGTGATCAATAATTTGAACAACAGCTGTTTTATATTGTCTTTATAGTATTTGGTTTTATATAACATATATATATATATATATATATATATATATATATATATATATATATATATATATATAAAGACAGCATTCATGCTGCAGAATATTGTAGACTGGCTATCCTCAACTTTGGGCCATCACCAAAAAGATTAGAAATCGAATTCTAATGATGGGACTGATCAGATGGTGAAAAAGTACCAATGTAACCATTAAACCATTTTCTAGACTATTTAATGTTAGGATAATATTTAGAAAGATAATGTATTGAAAAAATCTGTATGGTATACAGATGGCTTTAAAACAAAGACAGGCACTAATGCTGGGGTGTACTACTTGAGATCTCTTGCCCTGGGACAGTATGCAACAGTGTTCTGGGCAGAAGTAGTGCCTATTAACGACTATGTTTGGGAGAATTTGAAACGGACGTTCAAGAAGGCTTGTATCAAATTTATACCGACAGTCAGACAGCAGTCAAAGCACTTGTGGGTCCTACAATTCGGTCCAAACTATTCTGGGAGTTTCATGAGAACCTCATTGCTCTGTCTCTGGGAAACCGAGTTACTCTTCACTGAGTCCGGAGCATAAAGGGTTTTAGGGTAATGAGGTGGCAGACCAAATGGCTGGACTGGGGTCTGAGTTTATTGAATCCAATATTTAGGGATCACTCTATCATTGGCAGCGTCTGTTATCAATAGATCTATTAATAAACAATACCAGGCAGGATTAGATAACCTTCGTAAGCATTCCAATAGCAAGCGCCTCTTAGGTAAGGTTGAGGGTTTGGAGGGGCAGTAGACGTCTTGGGCGGAGCAAAACTCAGGAAAATCATGCGGCTCAATACTGGACATTGTGGTCTGAGGGTGTACATGAACAGAATATGTATGTACCACGGATAAACCGTGTGTGGGTTATGCAATAATGGGAAGGAAACTGCAGAACACATAATTCATAATTGTGAGGCTCTTGCTGGCAGAGAACTAAGAGTTCTTAGTTTCCTGGACCCTAAGGATCTCCAGGAGGATGTCAGTGGATTGTTGGAACTCACTGAGGGCACTAATCTGTTGAACTAGTACTTAAGAGGTTTAGTTGCACAATAGGTCCATCGATCGCATTGCCGAGGGTTTTATAATCCCTTACTATGGTATATAATCCACTCCAATAAATATAAAAGAAGGAAAAGTCACTCACTCGCTCACTGTTCACTTTGTAGTCATGAACGATAAGGACTAAAAAGTTGAAATTTTTCACATAGTGGCGGTTACACTTATGGTGTAGGTATGCAAGAAGGCTTGTTTTCAAAAATCCATCTTTTATCGGTTCAAAATGGTTTCTCTCTAGAATATGAAAATTTCAGTCGTGTTTTGCACCATTCGTCTGATTTTCACACCACTATAGCTTAACGCATTACAATCAAAACGGTTGCCCGCTGTGATTTTTAGCTGTGGTAAAGATATAAGTAATGTAATACTGAAACAGGACTATTTTAAACAATAAGACGGGAATGAAAAATGTCTGATTATTTTTTTCCTTTACTTTGTTCGCCTCAGCGGTTTCAAATCATTCAGATGAAATCTTTCTATCTTATATATAGCAATGACAAGATTTTGAAAAGAAAATGGCGGGAATTTAAAATTTCTGTTTAAATTGTATTTGTTGATAAAAGACCTATTGTTATTAATACATTTCCAATTATTATTGACAAATAATAGGTATAACGTTGTTGCACTTAAATGCCACTATTTATATATTATTTTAACGGAAGTCAAAAAAAAATGAATGGAAGTACCAAAACAGAGAACATAAAAAAGCACTTATACTATAAAAAGGGTTAGAATTTCAACTTCAGGCTTTTTTTTGAAAGAGATAACGTATTGAAGGAACGAACATTGTGATACTTACCCAGTGACATTGAAATGAGCAAATGCAAATATATATATATATATATATATATATAGAGAGAGAGAGAGAGAGAGAGAGAGAGAGAGAGAGAGAGAGACAGAAGAAACGGTATAGAAAGGAGTTGGTGTGCTTTTACATTTTTACTATTCGATTTTATTCAAAACTTTGCACAGTACGATTTCGATAATCGCTTGATAATTTTGTTACCAATCGATAGTCGTTCAACAATTTCAAACCTTCGAATATTGTTTACTTTTTCACATCAAACATTTCTGATCTGAATTTACCATAGTAAATTAAGATTTTACCAGCGTTAAAATCTCCAAAATTGTGCATTAAAATTGTTTAAATCCTATCGAAAATACGAATGTGAACATAAAATAGGAGGTCAGAAAACTACTACGTATTTTTAAATAGTATCGTTTATTTAGTATCTATACTAAATGATACTATCAATATTTTGAACGGATAACCATTTGAAAATGATTGTTGCAAACGTTTTTATTTTGACCTTGAAGGATATAGCAATAAAATTAGGAACAAGCACAGCGACTAGGTTATTTGATCAATACATTAATAAAATATGGACTCTATCGGTCACAGGAATCTATTTCCTATAAGAATAACGTTAACACAATTTTAAATCTGGGAAAACGATCCGTTTCTTACATTCTGTATATGTTTTTTGCTTCTGTGTCTTTCTTAAAATCTATAAGTCTATAAGAAGTGTTAAACGAGAACCACAACCATATAGATACATTGAAATGAAATGTCTTAATTTTATCTTAACAAATCGTGGAGTAATTTAGATCGTTAATTAACTGTATGACTATTAGTTAAAATTTTCCAGATTCAATATGGCAGACAGGGTCCTCAGATTTTAAAGCATTAAGTTAATTATTAATTAACACGGTTACTTCAATTAGAAAATTAATTTATAAAAGCGATCGCTCAATCAATTTTACAGTCTTTTTTATTTTTCCACTTTCAAACCACAGCCTACAGTAATTCTATTTCAGGTTTTACTGAAATCCGATATCACACTTCACAAAGGCGGAGAATATTTTAAATCTTCCCGAATCCCGCTTAACACTTCAATCCGATTGTTCTATTTCTTTCCAAAAAATATTCTTTTGCCTTTCGCGTACAACAATCAATCTTGTCATTCAAAGATAATTCACCCACGTCCGCTTTGGTGAGATGGATTCGACAAAACAGAAATTTGAGTCGAATAAAAACGCGAGATTTCGCCCTTTCTGAACAGAATGAGATCTCACGACACGCAGCTGTCTCGCTGAAATAATACTAGCGAATTTACAAAATATCCCTATATTTTGTTTACTTTAGACTTTTTTTTAAATATTATTTCACAATCGTAATCAACATCAAAATCAACATAAAATAGTATTTTATATTTTCAAATTACATTAGATATATTAAAATCTTTGACAATATTGTTAGTTAGTTTGGTATTTTAAATAGAATGTTCAAAACTTTAAATACAATTCTATGTACATAATTCCATACATCAAAACATTTTTTTCTCAAAGACCTTTGATAATACAACTATTATCATACAATTTGATTTTGATAAAGTTAATCTTTGATAAAAGTTGACCTTTCATAAAAGTTGATCTTTGATAAAATTGATTTAAATTAAAGTTGATTTTGATAAAAGTTGATCTTTGATAAAAGTTTATCATTGGTAAAAGTTGATTTTTGATGATGTGAACGAGCATCTTTTATCTCAAATAAAACACCGGCATTACGTTTTATAAAATTTTCATCAAGCATACCTAAAAAAATGGTGTATTACACCGGCCTACGTTCAAATTTTAAAACAATAATTGCAGATACTGGTATTCATACAAAGATTGTTGAAGACACCATTTTATAGTTCTTGGTCTAAAATCTAAAAATATACGTTTTTTCCTAATTAGGCTTTTATAAAGGGCTATTAAAATTTAATGATGATGGTCAACTATAAATAATAATTATGTTCTAACGTTAGTTTTTGTGGTAAAAGTTTTTTTTATAATTAAATTTAATAAAGAGCTATTTCGTGGAGCGCGTCAAAGAAGTGGGCAGAAATAGTGATTTTCTTATATTAATTTGAAATAGCTGTTACAAAATGATTTAGAGGTCAAGATCGGCGCTCATTTCAAGGTACCGAATCTCCAACAGCTCATTATTCAATAAAAATACGCTAAAAAATTAGCTAATAGGAAAAGTAGAATCTACACTCGTTGATAGAGTAAATCGTATTTTTGTTTTCAAATAAAATAAAATACGATATAATATAATAAAATTGAATATTATCAAAAGCGTGTTTTGAAATAATCACCAAAAATTTTAATATTTTTTTTTTTTTTTGCTGATCTAACGTTTGCAGCCTGATTATGTAGAACACGATTAAAAAAACATGTTCGGTACTAAAAACGTTTCAAAATGAGCAAATAAATCGTGCTCTACCAGCGGTACCAATGTGTTCTAATTGGTTCGGTCTAGTCCGTGTCGCGGCTGTGCAGACGACACAGAAATCAGCTGATCCATTAATGTTAAATATGTAGTTTTTATTTAAAATAAAACGTGTAGAGACGCTCAAGTCTTGCTAAGTTCAAATCATGTTCTTCACCAATTATTAACCATCACAATACTTTGTGCATACTTCGTGTACCGAGATAATGAGCTACTGTAAGTGGGATTTTATGCAATATAATTATTTTCTTTGTACAATAATCCATCTCCCGCTATTTACCCAGACAGTAACGTTACTGAAAGCAATCATACTTTTATCTTTCAAATATAATCTATCAAACACAGATGAAAGAACTTAAGTGCAGTTTTTCTTTACAATTACACTAACGCAAAAATCCTTTTAAACAGCTGCCGTCTAAGAAAAACTATCTTAAGTCAGCTCAGAGGCGATGGAAAGGGGGGGGGTTTACTCAAAGGGAATTTCCTGGTTTCTCTTCTCCTTAATTGCAAAAAGGCGCAAAGACATATTAAGCAAGAAACGAAACTTGTAATCGGCAAGCCTCGGTTTTGCATAAATGAATATTTAATAACCAAAGTAACTCTCGGATGTTAATTCCGCTTTGAAAGTATAAAACTTTGTAAATTACCGCTATTCTTGTTATCCGTTGTTTAATGAAGGGTGAAGATGTTCGCGACTATGTCGAAACTGCGGTTCTCAATAGTGACAAAATAGTTGTCTGAAGATTTTAATATTTTACGAAATTGTTTGTACAGTTTTGGGCGTCTTTGGAAAAGAAACTAATTGAACGGTTACAAAGAACCAGTTTTTTTGACTACATTTCAAGAGAATTAAAATTTATAAAGTTCATATAATTTTAACAAAATAGTTTACAAATTAGATTTGCTTTCAATTTACTCTACATATTTTGATCAAATTTTAGTAACCTGTTTACCTTGTCGGCCATATTGAATTAATTGCATATAACACTAAATTAATTAACCATTACATCGTTATTTTTCAAAGTAAAATTATGTCTGATGTATAATTTTAAAGATGTGGGAATAAAGAAACCACAGTGGCTACATTAGCGGACGATACTTCTGTATCAGCTGTTGGCGATAATGTTAAAGGAGCAACAGGAAAACTGCAGAAGATCATCCTGAAATTTAATGTGTAGATCAAAAGGTGGCGCATAAAACTTAACGAGTCAACAAATATTAGTTTATTAATAAAAGAGGAACCAGTACTAATAAACAGTAAAATTATTCCATACTGAAATGAAGTTAATTATTTGTGGTTGAATCTGGATTCAAAGGTGAATTGCAAGTCACTCGAAGAAAAGAAAAGAAACAATCGCCGAATCACAATTAGAGAGGTCGCTGATGATGTTGGTATATCGATTGGATCATGTCATGACATTGTTTCCAATGTTTTGTGTATGAAACGCGTGGCAGCAAAATTCGTTACAAAAGTGTGAATTTTGAACAAAAACCAGCGGCGAATGGAAGTTGCTCAGGAGTAACTAAATGAAGTCAACGACGATGCCGAATTACAGAAACGTATTATAACAGGTGACGAAACATGGGTTTACGGATATGACGTCGAAACTAAGGCTCAATCATCCCAGTGGAGGCATTCTGGCTCGACAAGTGCGGTCGAACGTGAAGGTTATGCTCACTGTGTTCTTCGATATTAATGGCATAGTGGATCATGAATTCCTGCCACCAGGTGAAACGGTTAATAAGGAGTACTACCTACAAGTTCAACGCCGTTTGCGTGAAGCAATCCGAAAAAACGCCCGGATCTGTGGAAAAACAATTCATGGCTTTTACACCACGATAATGCACCAGCTCACACTTCATTGCTTGTTCGTGAATTTTTAGCCAAAAACAGTACTGTAACGATGCCCCAGCCTCCATATTCGCCACACATGGCTCCGTGTGACTTTTTCCTATTTCCAAAAATAAAGAGAACCTTAAAGTGCTGTTGTTTTACAGCCGTAGATGACATTAAAAGCGCATCGCTGAAAGAACTAAAGGCTATCTCAAAGATCGAGTATGAGAAGTGTTTCGAGGATTGGAAGAAGCGCTGGCACAAGTGCATAATCTCCAGTGGGGACTATTTTGAAGGCGACAACATCAATGTAGAAGAATAAATAAATATTTTGTTCAAAAAATTAAAATTCTCGTTACTTTCTGAACACACCTCGTACGTAATAAATTATGTTGTATACACTCAGGTTCTTAAGCGGGTGTGGAACTATGGACTGCATATTTAAGGATGTGCTATTTCGCTACAATTAAGTTCTTGTACGATTAAAAAATTTAACAAAATCTAACAACCAAGTTTTGAAAAACTGTATTCTGTCGACTGCTTCCGAACTCTAATTTTTGGGAAAATATCGACTGATAAGTTTTTGTTTCAGTGCTCAATAGTTTTCTTTGAACCTCTCAAATAATTTAATTCAAAATATTCCTTCATTTAATAGTTCTAAATATGGATTTTCAAAAACATCTTCTAGCATATTACTTCTTTGGTTGCTTGTGGCAGTAAAATGAATTTATTTATAATGAAAAGCGAGTTTGCACTTCCAAAGCTAGACTGCGCCACTGTAGCAACACTTTGAGCAATTTTGCCAAATCGCTGATTCTCCATTACTAACAGTGAAATAGTCTCAGGTGGGAACTTTAATCTATACCAAATGGCAACATCGCTACAACTAATCAGCATATGTAGTACACTTCTCATTCATCTATTCTTAATTTGAACTATAAACTCAGTTACAATACCAGCCTGTATATATTCAATTTCGTGCTTAAAAGGGAATTAATATTAGTCCGTTTTAAAATATTTGTATTAAATAACAGATAATGTTTTCTTAGAAACGAAAATATGTAAAAGCTAGGAAGAGAAATACAATCCAGGTGTTGAAATTGCCAACATTTGAAACAGACTGCCCAGACCGCATTTAGGGTAACCTACTACATATTGCTTAATTTGCATATATATTGAATTTGCTTTCCAAACAATAGTCTCGTCTATTTGTTACAATACCATATAAATATTTCCATAATTATTTACTTGTTCGAATGAAAGTAGTGTTTACTGGAAGTTATAAAAAGTATAAAGAGAGGATGGCGTTCGTGTGAGAATCGATTTTTTGATTTTGATAAATATATCGAGTTAGCATTATCGTTTTTGAATAATTTCGGTCACATTTTTTTCAAACATGGCACAAAATCCATTTATATTAGCCAGGACGGTCTCGTAACCCGTTATAATTCGTTCAACAATTCCAAAATTTCGGTACGTTAAAATATTTTTTTAAACAT
Organism: Callitettix versicolor; assembly: GCA_022606455.1. Lineage (NCBI taxonomy): Eukaryota > Metazoa > Arthropoda > Insecta > Hemiptera > Cercopidae > Callitettix > Callitettix versicolor. The sequence goes on along the minus strand of CM040185.1, from coordinate 20,194,048 downwards.
TCCACTTTTATCCTGTGATACTTTGTTGGAAATCTGATTTAATCACCTTAATAAGCGTTATTATTTGGATACGTTATCGTTTTACACTTTAAATGTAATTTTAAAATTAAATATATGTTAATTTTCAAAGATGTTAACACTGGTGTTGAAACAGAAATCAATAAGTAACAGTTGAACAATTTTAAACAAATGTTCTTTTGAAAATGAGGTATTTGAGCAAACATCATGATAATACCCAAAACTCGGGACCGATTTTATGTTCTAGATTATTTTTCGTAAGGTGATACGTATAAGTTATATAGACAATTATTGTAGACTTTACTAGATTTAGTGTTTGACTTTAGCTATATTTAATGTTGACAATGTAGCTTTTATCATAGTAAGCATTTTCATGTACCTAGAGAAGAAAGAGTTAATCTCAGTGTTAATCGAGGTTTCACTCAGTTCGCATTTCAATGCATATGAGACGAACTTAAATAATTATAATAAGTTTTAAGTGAATATTAAAGTCTTATTGTAATTATTAAAAAGTTGTTTTTTAAAAAGCGACATCCTCGAAATCATACCATAAGTTTTATATATATATATATATATATATATATATATATATATATATATGTCCGACTATTGTATATACACTTATATAATGTATACGATATATGATTTATATATATATAAATGCCAAGTCCTATATGGTATCAGGGTGATATATATATATAATAACTAGGCCACCGAGGCGGCTATATATATATATATATATATATATATATATATATATATATATATATATATAAATGTCCGACTATTGTGTACACTTGAGCTAATGTAGACGATGGGATGATTTATAGCGATGAAAATGCCAAATCCTACCCGGGTCCTCGGGGTGAAAGCCCCAGTACGCTAACAACTAGGCCACCGAGGCGGCTATATATATATATATATATATATATATATATATATATATATATGTGTGTGTGTGTGTGTGTGTGTGTGTGTGTGTGTGTGTGTGTTTAGCAAGCTTACATTCGCAATTTCGGTCCAATTTAATTGACACTAGCTTGAACCGGTTTACGAACAAGCAAAATTGTTCAATAGTTGCATAACGGTTGCAATTTAAAATATCACAAAAATCATCACTTTCTTGACCTTAATCTTTTTGAAAATCTGATTTCACCTTCGTAATTAGCGTTAAAAAATGTGACGTTCTTTTTTTTTCTAAATACGTTGAATTTCATAAATTTTTTGACAGTAGTCAAGGTTTATTTTAGTATCTTTAATGTTATTTGAAAAATTGAAATACTAATACATGTAGATTCTAACGCCGATTATGATAGTAAAATCAGAATTTCAAAAACGGAATAAAGTAAAATAATTTGGGAAATTCTTCAGCGAGGCAGTTGCGTGACGCAATTATTTGACAGCATATTTAAAAAAATGTATGAACACGTTTTAAGGGGGGGATAACGGGTATATTATCTATTTAATAATGTCACTATTTTTCGTATTATTAATCAAAATAATTCGTTATAATATGTTTTGTGTATTGTAACCTTATAAATATTTTTTCACATCAAAATCAGCCAGGCAGCTGCATGCCGCGATCATATTTAAACAGGAAAGTTTAGAACGAAAATATTAAAGAACAAAACTTTCTGTTAGCGCATCCAACCAATCTTACTGTTCTTCCTCCGCTCGTTCATCAATCATCTTGTCACTCACTGAGGATTTACCAAAGTCGCTATTGAAAGATCGATCTCAATTTTACCGTTACAGAAAGCAATTTCAAAATAAAATTTCACATTGGCTTAAACAAAAAAAAGCAATAAAAAATATTAACATTTTACTAAATTATTGGTGTACTGCCTAAGACTTAGGGTAATGAGGGTTGTACCCTGGGACAGTATTCAACAATATTCCAGGCAGAAGTAATTGTCATTAGTGACTGTCACTGATACCGCAGACCTCAGAAGAAAAATACCTGAGAGTTCATTTGGACAGACGTCTGAATTGGCAGAAACATATTTTTACTAAGCGCAAACAACTTGGTATTAAACTCAGAAATATGTACTGGCTGATTGGGCACAAATCCAAACTTTCAACCAATAACAAAATATTACTATATAAGACAATACTGAAACCAATATGGACGTATGGGATTCTGCTTGCAAATCAAATATTGCAATTTTACAACGCTTCCAATCTAAGATACTATGTTTAATCTTAACAGCTCCAAAAATAATCACAAATGAAATAATCCACAAGCAACTCAATATTCCGACCATCACAGAAGAAACTGAAACTTATAGCAATAGTTACCGACATCGAATATTAGCCCATCCAAATGTTTTGACTGAAAATTTAATGATGAGATAGACAACACGAAGACTCAAGAAGAGAATACCTAGCGACCTGCCTGACAATTAACAGCTGACCTAACAGATATAACATTGGGTAGAAATATTTTATTATTATTATTTATATAATCTCATTATTTGTATGTATCAACGAGTACATGCTTTCATGTTATTACTTTATCCATACAATTTACTTGTGTCCGGTAGACAGATTGTAAATTCTAATTAAAAAAAAAGGTTCACGTATTTAAATTAATGACTATGATCGGTAGAATTTGAAACAGGCTTTCAAGAAGATTCGAATCCATATTTGTACCGATGTCAGGCCGCAATCAAAGTACTCGTGTGTCCTATAATTCAACCTAAACTGGTCTGGGTATGTCGGCAGAGTCTCAACGCTCTGTCCCTGGGAAACTAGATTACTCTTCGCTGGGCATGGAGTTGAGGGTAATGACAAGGCAGATTTTCTGGCTGGACTGGGATCTGCATCTGAGTTTATTGAACGAAAACGGCTCTGTCGTTGGTCTGATCTGCTATCAACAGATTATACAACACCAGGCAAGACGGGATAACCTTGATTGGAATTTCCATTGCAAGACCCTCTTAAGAAAATTTCTTATCGGAGGATTTAAAGAGCCAGCAGACATCTCGGGCAGAGCGCAATTCAGGAGAATCATGAGGCTCATTATAGTGCACTTGAACAGGATAGAAATGTAAGATGAAGGAACCATGTGTAGGTTATCAGGAAAAGGAGGACATTTCAAGACATTTAATTTATAATTATGAGGCACTTGCTAGCAGGAGGCTAACGGGTTTTTGGTTTCCAGAACCTTAAGGACCTCCAGCAGAACGAAAGTATTTAGGACACCAATCTGCTGAGCTAGTTCAGGGTTTTTATAATTCCTTCCTCTAGAATTTCATTAGAGAGTTACCAATGAAAATTGAGCGTCTCACTTCAAACATTTGGTTAGACACTGTTCTATTTAAAACGCACTCCTAAAGTAAAATCAGTTATACAGGGTGTTTTCAATTAAAAGCTCCATTAAAAATAATTGTTTCCCCGATAAAAACTAACAAAAACGTTCATATTACCACATGTCCGAAGTCGCCTAATTTTCGACTAGCCGTTGTTTAGGAAATCCAACTTTAGCCAAACCAAAATCCAAACTTAGTAAGCCTCTTTATCTTATAGATGACTAATTGCACGAAAATAACTAACGTCATACATTTGTCAGTTTCAAAATGGCGGACTTTTAAATGATTCAAAACAAAATAAATCAATATTGGTAAATTTTAATGATAAATGTCAAGATACCATTGTTGCAGCTGTTTATTTTCTCATTGAATGCAGTCAAAACTGCGGTGTCAATAAAACAGCCGGTCTGTGCAAATTAGTCCGTCACATCGCCAATATACCTGTGCAATATTGTATTATTAGCAAGCACACTATTGAAACGGTAACACAAATACACAACCTCGTATAGTAATAAAATTAGGTAATATCTGTTAAACAAATTATGAAGTAAATATTTCTTGATATATTTTTAATCATTATAATAAAGGTTACGTAGAAGATTAAAAAACAAAATGGCGGCTAGTGAATAAATTAACCGTTTTCGTATAAAACTTTAATACGAATTTTTTTATTAGTTTTGATGTGCAGAACTACTTTATTCATTTTGTTCTAACATTTTTGGGAAACACTTTGTATATTGTTTAAAATTGGTATACATTTGTCTGGTTGAATAACGTTAACACCAATCTATATTAAAACTGAATTCAATTAAATTAACTTTTCCCACTTATGCTATCAGTGAGACAGGTTTTTATACAAAGGACTGGTGTATGTATTTTTACTTTATTCACGAACTCCGTAGTTCGGTTTTAGTTTTTGACCGCACGACAATGCGCCCCATGCAACACTTGCCCATTTGGTCCCATGGTATATCCTCACAAGTAGATAACGTGTTTTAATAGCTAAAACGATGTCTTTAAAGCGTGCAGTTAACAATAAAAGCAATAGAAACGTTACAAAAATACCTTAAGAACCTAACACGGTTTTGTAATAAAGTTGCATTTTAATAAATGCATGTAACAGCAAAAAAAAAATACTCTTAAAAATACCTTAATATAACTAAAACAGTTTTGTATAACAATAGTATCGCGTGCAAGTTACTAACTAAAGAAATAAAAGCTATGTTTACAAGAACTATAAATTATCGTGTAGTAAATATACGGGGCCAATTGTTACGGGACTAATTTGTATAACGTGGCCAATTGTCGCGGGACTAATTTTGTAATAAGGAACCAATTTTTACTGGGCTAATTTTATAATACAGGACCAATCATCGCGGGACTAATATGTAATACGGCTCCAATTGTCGCAGTACAATTTTTGTAATAAAAAGCCAATTTTTACTGGACTAATTTTGTAATACGGGACCAATTGTCGAGGACTAATTTGTAATACGGGACCAATTCTCGAGGACTAATTTGTAATACGGGGCCAATTGTCTCGGGACTAATTTTGAAATATGGAAGCACTCGTCGCGGTACTAATTTTAATATGAAACCAATTTTGGCGGAACCAATATTTAGAAGACAGACCAATCATCGCATGATTAATTTGTTAATAAAAAGCCAATTTTACTGGACTAATTTTGTAATACGGGACCAATTGTCGAGGACTAATTTGTAATACGGGGCCAATTGTCTCGGGACTAATTTGTAATACGGGGCCAATTGTCTCGGGACTAATTTGTATAACGTGGCCAATTGTCGCGGGACTAATTTTGTAATAAGGAACCAATTTTTACTGGGCTAATTTTATAATACAGGACCAATCATAGCGGGACTAATATGTAATACGGCTCCAATTGTCGCAGTACAATTTTTGTATTAAAAGCCAATTTTTCCTGGACTAATTTTTAATACGAGGTCAATTGTCGCGGGACTAATTTGTAGTATGGAACCAATTCTCGAGGACTAATTTGTAATACGGGGCCAATTGTCTCGGGACTAATTTTGAAATATGGAAGCACTCGTCGCGGTACTAATTTTAATATGAAACCAATTTTGGCAGAACCAATGTTTAGAAGAAGACCAATCATTGCATGATTAATTTGTTATTAGGGCCAATCTTGGCGGGACTAATTTGTAATACGGGACCAATCGTCGCGGGACTAATTTGTAATACGGGACCAATTATCGCGGGACTAATTTGTAGTATGGAACCAATTGTCACAGGACTAATTTGTAATACGAGGTCAATTGTCGAGGGACTATTTGATCGGTAGGAATAGTTGTTTTACGTTAATTTCAAAATCATCGAAACATTCATTTAATCACAAATAATTGCCAAATATTGCATTAACATTTGATCTTTTACATGTTCTACAAAAGCTTTTCTTATATTAATACTTTCCGCGCCAGTACATCACTGTTCTCTTCCGCTCTGTGTTTTTTATTCTCGCCCGTTTGTCATCCGGCTCTTTGTTTTCGTAATCCATAAACATATCCTTTCAAATTTATAACAAATAAATGTGTACAAAGACTGCAGGCGCATACGTGACATTCAATATGTATGTAAATGTTTTCATTTAAAGTAAGTAAACCAAAATGTAGGTCGCGCATTTAAATTTCAAATGTTTCAAAGCCACATCTGGTGCGGGTGACGTTTTAATAGTTATCTGTAATTCTATACCGGCTTCGCACGTATATTCTACGAAATACTGTTTATTCAAATTCAAATTCTGTCAAATGTATATACAATACGTTCTTTAGATACAGTATATAAATTTGCATATTTTTAAGAATTTTAATTTGGAAATGTGTGTGTGTGTGTGTGTGGTGTGTGTGTGTTGTATACGATGTGTTAAGGGTGTGTCAGAGTTGTGTGTGTACGATTTTAAGGAAATCAGAGTTGTGTGTGTGTGCGCGTGTGTGTGCGTGCGTGCGTGCGTGAGTGAGTGTAATAATTATTCACGACTATTTAAAAGTATTCTAGAATTCAGGATCGAGCTCGTTTCATGGTTTTGGTTATGAGCCTTGATAACACACTCCAATTACTCTTTCCAATATTAGTTAACTAATAAAACTTAATATTCATGTAAAAACAACAATGCAACAATACTCGCACACTGAACCAGATTGAGAATATTTATTTTTTTTTTTTAGTTTATAATGATTTTTTGTTGTTTTTTATCAGATATTTGCAAACAAAAATTTAAATTCAAATTATTGACATTCACTTATGCCTTACAATATTATTATATGCTTTTTTTAATTTTTCTTAGCAAATCTATTGCTTGGTAAATTTAACACTAATCATCCACTTCGAATTTAGCAGTTTCGATGGTATTTTGAATAAATACTGTATTCATGCACTCACACTGTTTTAATTATTTTCAAATAAAAAAAAAACATTACTTTATAACACCTAGGTACAAACGAAAAACAGAAAAAATCTACCAAATATCTCAAAATCTAATTTTGGCCACACATAACGCTAGCAAAACGTAACAAATTCGATATGAAAATGATTTACGTTTATGAATAGCTTGTATTTTGAAAAACAGAAACCAAACAGCGGTCAAGGTTTTGTTTTAGTTTCCGATTCTACTCGAGAACAGTTCATCTAAAATGTGCTACCCTGATTTGAATCATGAATCAGTGCGGTGGCCTTTACAGACAAAGGCTATTCTAAATGATCTTGTATCCTGTTAGCATCAGATAGTGTAACCACGCACTAAATGCATCCGAATTGGCAACATGCTGCTACATTAGCCGCTGCAGTTCCATTAGGGCGGCCATTTTGTACGGCTTAGATATAAACCTATCTGCACAGTAGCTGCTTTCGTTTTATGTTTTGTCATTAAACTTTATTGTACCGTCCGCTGCCAAGATGATGCAATTAAAAATGTGTCAGCAATAAAATGTTTTTTTTAACCAAATTACGTGACGAGCATTTTTTTCTAATTGGAAATAGTAATTGATACCGTTGCAGTGATGAAAGCCAATTTAAACAAAATAAAAATATCACAGTCCTTAATATTTAATTTGTTTTTTTAAATATATTTAATTTCTTTTTTAAATTCGATTTCACAATGTTAATTAGCGTTTTAACAGACCTGAAATAGACTGGTTTAGTTTATTACAACAATTACTTAAGGTGTTTAGCAATAAGGAACACAAAACCATATTGAAAGAGGTAGACAGTCAATGTGCTGTGTCTCCTAATTTGCTCACCTCAATGTCACAGGTTCGATGCGGTGTTACAAGTTTTTCCTTTGGCATTAACGACGATTCAGAAGAAAAATAATCGCAGCCCGCAGCCGTTTAGCTCACGTCATAGAGGCGAATTTCCGAAATTATTTTACCGTTTTTTAAAATTCCGGTTACACCGTTAAAACCCGTATTAAAATCGTATATGTTATTTTTCGAATTAACATCACTTTTTCTCAGCACACACTATTCGTACAGGCATAAATGAGGTATCTTTAGAAAGATTTTTAACCGGCTTCTGACATTTCAAAACGATTTTGCACTACAACTTACAGTTTGTGGAAAATTTTAACATAAAACACACTTAAACTGTCATAGACAAAGCGAAATCGTGGATGCGCAGCTCACATGCGCATGCGTGGCATAACAAATCAGACAATATTGTATATTTTACGAAGCTAACTTATTAACCACGAATAGACAATCCCATTACAAATGCCTCTTTTTTGCATAACTTGCTTAGAACAATTTCAATGTTTACTTAAAAGTCATTTATAGGTTATGTGGCCCTACTGACAGTCCGCTATCCATGTCCGTCGTACAACCCGGGACAAAAACCAAAAACATATTTTATACAAATATATTTGTGATTTTAAAGAGCAGGATTGTATTTACCAAATGCCGTCTTTACTCACGGACAATTGTATGTAGCCTTTTCAAAGGTAACTAAATCAACTAACATGTTTGCATCCATTAGAAAAAATGAAATACAAAAAGTACGATAAGATTATATTTTTACATCAAATATCGTTTACAGCGAGGTACTGTAATTCTTTGTAAAAAATTTTCTTAAAAAACAATTAAACAATTATCTGTATTGAAATGTATATATTACAATGACTCATAAATTTGTGATTATTATTTCAAACCGATCGCTTTTCGATTTATTTTTTAAACATGTTTTCCTTTCCTTCCAACTACCGCCCTCACCCCAACGACTATTCTTAATCAAAAGGCTGTGTTTACTTAAAACTTTCAGAGTGCGACATTTCTCACGGACTCCCTGGTTTGTCCTGTTCAACTTTAAAATTGTATTTAAAACACGTAAATTAACAATTAAAAGAACAGTAGACCTCACAGTACATGCGTAATTAATAAACAGAGCCCTCATAACTATTTCCGTCAATTTAACCTATAACCGTAATATTTACGAAAAATGTTACTGACAAAACTTTATTGGAAATTGTATGACCGCTCTGTCTCAATGAAGCGGTCAAAGTTACAACGTTTTCAAAGTTCGCCATCTTGAAAAGGAAGTTAACGGGAAAACTCTTATACATACGTCTTTCAGGTTTTACACAAGGTACTTTTGTATCAAATTTCAAAACAATCAGCAAATTTGAGTAATTAAAATTACATACGCTTGTTATAGTTAAATTAAAGGCCACCATTTTGAAACGGAAGTAAATAAGGAAAAACGTTACAGACTGTGTTATGTGAGCTTTATACAAGATATATTCGTACCAAAATTTCAAATCATTCGGTTTATACGTTTGCCCAAAACTAGTTTCTGTAAATTAGAGGCCTCTGTCTTGAAACGGAAGTGAATGGGGAAAATTTTCACATGTCCTTCGAGCTCTATACAAGGTACCTCCGTACCGAATTTCAAAACAATCGGTTCCAAAACAATCGGTCTATTGCGTAACAAACACGCCAAACCAATAGCTGAAAGGTTAAAAGAAAGGACTTAACTTCGTTTGATAAACAAAGACGGATCGCCTTAAAAACAAATTCTTAATTTAAAAGGATTTCATAAATTTAATTATGATGGTGAAATTTTAAATGCTGGGTTTGAATCTTATCATGATGGTCACTCCAATAGATCATTTTCCAAAGGAAAATTCGTTAAAAAATAGGAACGATAATTTATTTTGGTTTAATAACGCAAATGAATTCCATTTAAATGGGTAACTGGATTTATGGTAGTATTTATGCTGCGATTTTTTAAGTCAAAACTTGTTTAAGATCGATGCTTAGTGAGGATAGGCAATCTCACTCAAATAAGAAACATTTTCTAACAAAGTAATTTTTCCTAACTAAGACCTGTATGTGTCTGTTACAATACTTCTACAATCAATACGGTCGAACGTAGCGAACTACACTCTAGGCTGACAATAATATGTGCTGAGACACGAAATAATCTGTAACGCATCAACGAATGTAAAATTTGTTGACAGAGCTACGAAAGGCGGCAATCAATACAGAAGGAACAGTGTTTTCATAATGACATTCGTTGCAAAAAAAAGTTATAAACATTAGGCCAAGATGTGATCCAAATTTTAAAATATTTTAAAAATAATACCCTCATATTTTCAAAAAAAAAATGGTTTCCTAACAAACATTGCCAAATGCCATCCTTAATGTCCTGCACAGCGACTGTATATCCAAATAACTGTGACACAACAAGAACACAGAATGCCATAGATAATCTTAACTGCGGTATTTTATAATTCCTAAACCCATTACTGGCGCAGAGATAGTTCTGTTACGGCAAATAACAGTTACTTACAACTGTTACTGTACGAATATCGTGATCGCATTTTGAATATAAACTAAAATATCTTATTGTCTAAAAACATGTTATGAAAAATAGTGAACATCCTTGCCAGCTCCGCGAACCAAACATTAAACGTAAAATTAATTTACAAATTTAGCCCAATCGATGTTTCATATTCATATATTTACCAAATGTTCATTACAGAAGTGTATATTTCAAGAAGGCTACAGAATATGTATCATAGCAGTATTTAATATTTCTCTCTCTAGATGTAAAACTAAGGTAGCCTACCTTTATTGGTAGATTTTTCTGTTTTTAGCAAGTTGACATTGGGAAAATGCTTATTGGAAGCATCATGGTGTGTGTGTGTGTGTGTGTGTGTGTGTGTGTGTGTGTGTGTGTGTGTGTGTGTGTGTGTGTGTGTGTGTGTGTGTGTGTGTGTGTGTGTGTGTGTGTGTGTGTGTGTGTGTGTGTGTGTGTGTGTGTGTGTGTGTGTGTGTGTGTTAACACGCTTACAATCGAATTGTTAAAAGTTTCAAAATGGCGGTCATGTAAATTTTTTTAAAATTCATAACTTTCGTGTCATTTTTAAAATTTGATTTCACAGTCGTAATCAGCATTAAAAACTGCATAAATTAGCATTATTTTTTAAAAATCAGTAGCAATTAAAAACTTTATATATATAAAGCGGTCATGGTTTACGCCTCGTATTTTCTTTCTTTCAATGTAATTTGGAAGTTTTAAATAGAAAATATTCGCAAATTTTAATGCTGATTATAATAGGGATTATAATGCTGGTTATATGTTTTCAGAATACAAAAAAAGGTAAGATAAAGAAAACCACGTTTGGAGATTCGCTTCTATCGCGTCAGCGAGACAGATGCGTGCCGCGTTTACCTTTTAATGTGTCGAATCTCCAATGTCGAATGATACCATAACGAAGAAACTACGCGTACATGCATTCGAGACATGGTTATATAAAAGAACCGAGAAATTCCCATCGACGGCATCTGTGATCAACTTTGATGCCGATTAATTACAAAACTGAAGAAAGCTAGAAATGCCGAAAGATGCAATCTCATGCCGAAAGATGTTATAACTTGGGTACAGAAGAAAGCAGGTAAGAATTGTTACAATATCTTACATGAAAGATGTACTGTAAATTAGTTCAAGAAGAAGGGATATAGTAAGCCAGAGAAAGTCAAAGCTTGATTCAAAAAAAGCTCTTCAAACACTTCACTAGTGTCGACGGCAAAGTCAAAACTAACATGAAAATCGAAAACATTTGTAGCGGGTAGATATGCTAAGATTTTCTTTCACAATCTCCATACTTTATGATAGTTGGTCTAATGAGAACGAGTGATCAGAGTTAACGATAAGGGAAAGCAGCGGGAGTAACTGCGGCTCGAAATATGAACCTTTAGGAGCGCAGCACATGGATCAATGAAGACCAAGAAAAAGGCAGACAGCATACACTATCCGATAACACTTGTACCACAGTAGTTCGTCCAAATCCTAGCTCCATAGCCTACAACACAGATGTAAGTAAGCTTTACTCGATTGTTTTAATATTAACAAAATTTCGTCTAGAAAATGACTCAATGAGCCATCATGATAAGACTCATACCCGGGTGCTTATGGAGGAATCATTAAATATCTCACTTTTGAAATTTGTCTCCAATTCAGCTCTAACTTGACACAAAAATCGATTTTGATTATAGCTTGGAAGAAGCTCTGTAACCAGTTAAAGTTTGTATAACAGTTCTGCAATGCTCTTGAAGCAAAATTTCTGTCAACTATATCTTCGCAGTTGGATTTGTTTCTCACGCCCCTGGGAGGTCTTCATATTACACGTGTAATTAGAATCCCCTACTTCTCTGCTATCGCCTCCTCTTGTCTCAGTTTGAGCTTTTATGCTGCCAATGTACAATGTCTACTTAATTTGAGATAGGCCCTCTCACCTTAAATGAACCGAGATGTTCTACCTCGTCTCGAACGTTTTCCATTGCAGGTTGGTTACGTACACTTAGCGACCCCACAGTATGCCCCATTCACTTCTTGTTGGATCTATGGTGTTAGATAGATGCTGTTTCCTTCACCTCCATGCTATTTTTACACCCCAAGTCCACTTTTGCCAGTTCGTTAGAGTTATTGTGAACTTTTTCGTTTGATTCTAGTAATTAATATCCCAAAAATAGCTACGGGAGTAAAATATCCATCCATGCATAGCCTTGCCTACCTACAGGTAAGGATAGATTCAATCTGGAGGTCGCCCCGCATACTTCTATGCTTCTCCTTAGCCGTGTAGCCTACGGTGTATGCTGTTCCTCTGTGGTTTCGGATGAAGGGATCTAAACCAAGAGTTGATAAATGAAGAATGATTAGGTCCACTTAGGACACCTCGGATTGCCAACGTGTTAGCCCTTGAGAAAAACTGAGAGAGTGTAAGAAACACTTCAGCTGAAAAATTCAGACAGACAGACAGTACTAAAGCAGATACCAATATATATGGAAATAGTTCCATTACAGTAAAAGCGGCGAATACAATACGTTTCTATTTAAAAAATTTCCCAAACGTCGTTTAAAATCTGCACTACCTGGATTTTATCTTCACTGGAATAATTTTCAGATCACAAGAACACAAAATTTATCTTAAATCTTAGCTCAGAAACGAATTAAACATTCGAATAAGACTTGAGAAGTACTTACACGTGAATATACTGTATCAAGTATTTCAAAAAATAAATCTTTAGGCGTATCTTTAAAAAATAATGTAAATGTAAAAATTTTAAATTTCCTTATAACTAATCCAAATCAAACAAGATGTATTAGCATGTTATTAGAAATAACAACTTTGGGACTTTTACAACTGCAAATGTTTGGATAAATTTAGCTCATGTTTATATCGATCCTGTAATTACTGTATTAATTTCGCAAGAATTGTATAATTATAATGTACGATATACGTTGTCATACGATGCGTAATATTTAATTGATTACACTGAAATTATTCTGTAAACGGGAAAACAAGGAATTCGCTTTAAGTCGGATAACATCTAAAAGCCACGATTGTCACAAGTATACATCGCTAACTAATTCTACTGTAAAAGAGTTATTGGAGCTGCCACCAGACTCAGTTCTGGAATATTGAAACGATCAGCCTAACCTCTATCTCAATTATTGAGTGTTCGTTAAAAATGTTTACACATATTTTTTTGTTTATTTTTAATACCAAGCCATACAAAAGAGGATACGAAGGATATACGTTTACTGTGCGGCCGATGGGAGCGGATCTGCGCTGAGCGGAGCGAACAACACATTCGAAACCAAATATACTGTTTCTAATGTAATTGCTGCCACTGAACGCGAAACGGTTCGGTTTTGAATGAATATTTCGCTCCGCATGTAGTCGCCATTCGACTTAAGGGTAAAGTAACGGCAGTAATTGCGTCTCGAAACCACAACACCGTAAAATGCGCATTTAAAGACGCAGCGAATTGGACCGCTGTCCTAGCCACATCGATCTGAAAGCCATATATACCAAACTTTTAAAAATTCATAACCATAGTCTCATTTCTGTGTTTGCGCATGTTAATAGCGAATTGGGGCAGCCGTCACGGTAAGATCCCAACCCGCATGCGCGAAACATTGCGATAGAATCGTTAAATCGGAAATTTGGAAAAAGAAAACCAAAAATTTTCGAAAAAAAGGAAAGAAAATCGTAAATTGGAAAAATTGAAATGGAATCTTACCTTACAATATATGGTATAGAATGTGTTGTGATGTGTGTGTGTGTGTCATCTATATAAGAGTGTGTGTGTGTGTGTGTGTGTGTGTGTGTGTGTGTGTGTGTGTGTGTGTGTGTGTATGCGCTCTTTCATTTTTCGCAGTTTTAGCTCGATTTGAATCTTACTTAACACAAAAATCAATTTTGACAATAGATTAGATAAGGTCGTTAAGGAAAACATTTATTAAAACGTTTCAAAATGGCAACTATTTTGGAATATTTCTTAAATTAACACATTTTTTGTTATAAATATTTTTGAAAATATGATTTTAACCATCGTGTTCAACGTCAAACCCAGCATGAAATAACGTTTTGTACGTTTCGTCGAATTAATTAAATTTAATTACACGGAGACCAGGGTTTATTTTCGTAATTTCAGTGCATTTTGAAAATTTTAAATATTGATAAATACGTAGATTTTAATGATGTTTTTACATAATCAGTATTTCAAAAATAGGTTAAAACAAAAGTTACTTTTCTTATAAATTCGCTTCCATCACGGCATCGAGACAGTTCCGTGCACGATTATTAGTGCTCTTACAGTGAATTTAATTCTAAATAAGTAACTTTAAAATCCTATAGAGCGTTTACAGTTAAATATATCTCACTGTTATATATAAATCGATTAATTGATAAATATTTAAAATACTAACGATCCCCATTGTATTGTATGTCCGGCCATCCATCACAATTATAACACATCGATATATTTTGCATGATTAATATTTTTATACGATATAGGTATGTGTCCATTTTCATTAATATCTGTTGTGCATAATTTAGCAATTAATATAATTAAACCGAAACAAATCAACAACGAGCATTGAATGCTACAATGTTTTTAGTTTATCTAATAGTTTTCTTATAGATTCAGGTGACCGTAAGTTAGCAAGGAGACATAATCCTTAAGGAGACATTATACAATGATGCAAACCATTAAACATTCGCGAAGCGCAGCTCTGTCGCTAACGTGACAGAAGCGATCTTCCCAAAGTATTTTTCTTCCTATTAACGTTTTTTTTTTTTTGAAATTCTGTCAATCATATCTGCATTAAAATTTGCCTAATATTAGCGCTATAAAATACTACGTTACATTAAAAAATACAAAAACGAATCCTGACCGCCGTCAAATTAAATTTGCCGATTTCAACAGATTTGGAAAACTCAAAACGCGAGTTGTGTAGAATGTTTATCGTTGATTACGCTGGAGAAGTCTGATTTTCAAAATTATTTAACATTAAAAGATTTATAAATTTTTAAAGATTTCAAATGGTCGCCATTTTGAAACTGGTGAAACGACCATTTTTTCCGGTCAACGAACTTGTTCAAGCAATTATACCACAACCAATTTTCGTGTCACGCTCAATCAATCAAATCGGATCAAATCTGCAAATGAGAGATTTGTTGGCACACAAACAAATTTTAACAACACCCAAGAAATTAATCGGTCAGAGATCAGTGCTTATTTCAAGGTCACGAGTCTGGGTTTTCTATTGAAAATTCGCAAAAAAAAACAATTTTAAACGTTTAATATTCCTTAAAACACCGTCAGGCATTGCCTCTCCGATTACAACCCTTAACCAAAATAAAGTCACCCCTTGTCAAGACATCATTACCCGCAACGCCTGAGGCAGGAACACAGGAGGCTTATATAATAAGGAGTGCGGTACAACTGGGAACGACAAATTCTTAAGAAACCCTTATTTGGTTGCTTGTAATTTAATAATAGCTCGGTGTTACTGGGGTTTTATGATAAAATTGAATTTGAAAAGCCATAGTAAGACGCTTGGAGCGCCTGAAGATAGTAAATAGAGTTTAACAAATTATTTCGAAACGCGGCACGCAGTTGTCTCGTTGAAAAGATAGAAGCGAATTAGCAATAGTAATTGACCGGGCGAAGCGAGTCGCCATTTTGGGGGAATATTTTCGGTTGTTAACCTAATAGTGTAATGTAGAACACAGTGAAGTGTAAGCAGTTTTCCTTGTACTATGCATGGTAATGTTTGAAATTCAAATAAAAATATAATTTCTGTTTAAATCTTAAAGAGTTGTATATCATTTTTTTCTGAAAGAACTATAAATAAAATTCAGTGATGGTTCCAGTGAAAATCCCAAAAAAATTTTAAAGGTAGTTATTACCGTTGGAATATATATATATATATATATATATATATATATATATATATATATATATATATATATTGTGAAATAAAACAATCAACTTAGAGCCCCATTTAAAAATAAAAATAATTTTTTGTAATTTTTTTCAAAATATACAAAAGTTTTCAAATTTATTTGTAAATAAAACTGTATACACAAATATAAGACTGTTTTAAAAGTATTAATGTTTGAAACGTAAAAATACTTTGAGTACCAATTTTTGAAAATCGTCAAGTAACATTTAGCTGTGTAAACTGAAACAAATACACATATTTTTTATAGTTTCTTGAAGAAAAAGAACCACTGATTAATAACATATATCATAACTAACAATTTTCACTTTAAAAAAAAATATAAAAATTGAAATTTCGAAAAAGAGTTTATTTTACGCAGTAAACATAACCCTAATATTCTTTAGTTTAGCCGTTAAGTCACTTTTATCACATATATTTAAATAAAAACAATTTTAATTTCACAATCTATATTTGTTATTGTCTAATATTTACACAATTATAAACACTAAACAACAACAAAAACAACACAAATATCAAAATTATGACGAGGAATAACACACACTTTCATGCACGGCACACAATGGCGGACTGATGCTTACTCGGACGAAAAATGACCAACATTTCAGGACAAAAAAAAAGGTTTGGCCTTTCGGTTTAGTCTATGGCCAATATATCACTTTGTAGTGAAACTTTCACACTACAATTGTGAAGAAAATAGTTGATCTATGACAAGAAACATACTAGAAATCGAGGAGTTCTTGGACCTCTGTAATTTCGTCGTTTCTTACTTCGTTTGTAGACCACAGTTTGAAAAATCACAGATACAGAACTATATTTCGTAGGAAAAATATTCAACAGAGAATTAAAGAGAAAGGATCAATCTTTCAAACGATACCAACCACAATTCTATTTAAAATTATTTACTAGGTCAAATATATTTGTTTGAAAACAGGCAATATGGCGGACGCCTAGAAGCAAAGGCAAGTACTAGAAATTAGTGTCTTTACTGAAGAATTTATTGTTACAATTTATATACAAATTTCATAAATCTAAAACATGCTAAATAAAGCTTAGAATCTCTACTTTCTAATGGTACTTATTTTATTAAGATTGCAACAGAATAAATGTGTTAAAACAGTGTGTTAAGGTAACTTATAAGTTGTTCATCACTTAGAGGTAGGATTTAAAACGACTTATAAGTCGTTCAGCGCTTCTAGGATTAAGCAGTTTTGGCCAAAATCATGACCGATTATTTTGAAATTTGTTACATAGATACTCATATAAAGCTCAGATAAAAATTGTGTAAGGAATTTCCCATTCATTCCGTTTCAAAATGGCAGAATTTGATTTAAAATAACTGGTGCACCCAGTGTTAGCTAAACGCATTACGCGACTATTTTCAAAAATTGGTAACACGTTACTTGTATAAAGCCCAAAATGGCGTATGCGTAACACCACATTTTCTTCCGTTTCAAAATGGTCGCCTATGATTTAAATTGAGTGTACGCAATTTTAATCAAACACATTGGCCGATTGTTTTGAAATATAGTTAAACAGTACTTTGCATAAAACTCGAAAGGAGTACGTCTATGATTCTCTTCCATTCACTTCAGTTTCAACATGGCGGGCTCTGACTCAATGATGAGAATGTAATAGCTGGTTATTACCTGTACTACTGGCTGAACGGCAAAATCTATCTTAATTTTGACCGCTTCGTGCAGAAAAAGCATACAATTTCTAATAAAAACGTTAAATAATATTTGTACAAAAATAAATTTTGTTAATAGCTTGGGCAAGTCAAATTTTCAAAAAGAGTGTCATTTCAAAAATGTTTGTCAATGGTGTTGATAATTTGATTTCACCGTCGTAATTAGCGTTGAAAACAGCATGAATTAACAATTTAAAATTTTCAAAAACCGTTGAAAGGAGGATATTTTATTGACGGCAGTCAGGGTTCATTTTCGTTTTTCCAATGTAGGCCTACAGTAAGTCGAAGTTTAAAAATGTTTATATGCACATTTTTAATTGTAATTATGTTGGTGAAATCGCTATTTCGAAAAGGATAAAGTCGCCTCGGGTAACCCCGAGGACCCGGGTTCGATTCCCGGCCAGGGCTTGGCATTTTCATACGCTATAAATCATCCCATCGTCTGCATTAGCCCAAGTGTGCACAATAGTCGGACGTTAAACACAAAAAAAAAAATCGAAAAGGATAAGTTAAAGAAAAATTCGCTTCTATCACGCCAGCGAGAGAGCTACTTGCCATGATTATTTCACTAGTCCAACAATTTGAAGTTATAACAACTAGACTTGAAGGCAGATCTGAAAAGTTCCCTCAAAGAAACCCGCAGTTTAGTAATTTAGCCCGCAGAACTAACCCAATTTAAATATCCAAGTTTACTTTGGACTCCGCTACAGCTCGGAAATGAATTCAATTTATGTTATTTTACCGGGAAAAGAAACTTAAGGCGTAGGCCTATACTTTGAGAGTTCTAGACGCTTTAAAAGACAATTGTGTAAAGTGGAAATTTGAGATTTTTGTTAAAAAAAATGTTAGGCACAAAGTTTTCTCCTGCTTGAAGGAGTCGTATTACCAACAATAATTTCTTTTATCGCAATATTTTTTGGAAAATATGATTTTACCATAATAGTAGAAGTTAACATCTGCATATATTAATAACTTTAAATTTTAAAATTATATTGGAAATAAAAAAAACCTGCAGGTTTTTTTTTAATTTGTAAACAAACATAACAATGTTGCTTGCCAATTTATGCAGGTTAACTGTAATTACAATGTTAATATCGATTTAAAAAATATCACGGCATGCAGCTGGCTCGCTGACGTGATGGAAAGGATATTCAAAAATGAATACATTTTGTGAAATTCCGATTTCGCCGTTATGAACAGCATTAAAATCTCTGTATATTAGATTTCTTTAAACTTTCAAATAGCATTCAGGATACGAAATAGGACCCTGACCGTCGCCAAATTAAATTTCTGATTGTTTTTCGCTCGCAAAATGATAATCTGTTCAGTTTATAACACTGATTACGACTGAGATTTTCAAAAACAATTTAAAAAACATTTTCAAAACATTTAGAACGAAAACGTTATTGATTTTAACAAATTGAAAATAACCACCATTTTGAAACTGTTGAAGGAATTTTAGTGGCTATGAAATTCTTTACCGTAATCGATTTTTGTTTCAATTATAAATCAAATCGAACAAAATGGCAAAAGTGAGCGTCCACAACCATACACACACACACACACACACACACACACACACACACACACACACACACACACACACACACACACACACACACACACACACACACACACACACACACACACACACACACACACACACACACACACACACACACACATACAACACACAAACACACACACACACACACACACATACATAC
>CM040185.1:20032018-20164518 GCA_022606455.1 Callitettix versicolor | reverse complement strand
GCTTCATTAAAACTGTGACACGGTGGTCGATTCGCCTAAAGCACAGGTCAGTCTGCTGCAACTCTGAACCGCGCACCTAAAGGGTCTTCTTCATTAAAACTGTGACACGGTGGTCGATTCGCCTAAAGCACAGGTCAGTCTGCTGCAACTCTGAACTGCGCCCCTAAAGGGTCTTAATTCGAGCCGCAGGCATCAACGCCGATCCCATGTTCTAATTAGTCAAACTGACATAAAACGTAGAGGTTAAATAAAATCAATTTCGTTTTGTAAAATTAGGACATATTATTTCCCGTTCAAGCAGTGTTCTGAGGCATCTTTACAAGAGAAACTTTTACTGTAAAAAAACTTTTTTGTAGATTTTTTATAACAGTAATTTCAAACTTTACCCTCTTACCGTTCAACATGATGGTTCTGAATATTTAAAAATCAAAGAAAATATAACAATCAAGTTTAACATGTAGGCTATCGTAAGTGAATACAAAATTTGAGGTTCTTTTAAATAGATTTTAAGGCGAAAAGCACATTAAGGCTATTTTCGCCTCTCTAAATGTCAGTGTGAGGGTAATGTCGTAAGTATAGGCCTAAGTGTGTTTTAGACTCGGATACAGCGAAGGACGTCTAAATCCTCTCAATAGGTGCAGCTAGTCTGCACCACCCTGCGAGGCTGTTAGATAGAAGAAAGGATTAATCGATCTAAGAGATAGGGTTAAAATGTTCCCGGAACCGGTCAATAAATATTTACTAAAAGTAGGTATAATATTTTAAACTTATTTTCCTTCAAAATACTCTCCTCCTGCATGCACACTTCTTCCACGGTTCATGCGATTGTTGGAAACACTCCTGGAAGTCATTTTAGGAAATTCCGATTGGCCGCTTCATCGCATTTTCAGGTAAAAATTCGGTGGTGCAACGTCCGGAAGAAGAAGGATGTTCCAGAGTGGTAACATTGGGTTTGACAAGGTATTGCTTTATCGAAGGTATGTTTCGACTGAATTGGCATCGTAATGCAAAAAAACAATCGTTCCCTGCCAATTTTTCAGGTCGTTTTCATCTAACTGCATCGTGTAGCCGTTTCAGGATCTCTTGGTAAAGTTTTTTTACTGTTTTTCCTTTAGGACTTAGATAGTAGTGAAAGGGAACGGACCTTATATAAGGTACTTTCATAACAAATTTCAAAACGATTTGTCACTGAGTTTGGCCAAATCTGCTTACGTTTGCTATCGTAAATCAGAGGGCTCCATCTTAAAAAGGAAGTGAATTAAAATAAAATTTTACACATACGTCATTTGGTTTTATATAAGCTATTTTCGTAGAAAATTTCATAACAATCGGTCAATTCGTTTGGCCAAAAAAGCGTAATTCGTTTGGAATCGGTCGGTTAAAAATATAGCTTTTTATAATACACCTTTTTTTAAATTTAAATCAACTATTTTATTCAGCGTTACTTTTTGAATAAATTAACATTTATTATCATATTACATTTGAAATAAAAATAATAAACCTATCTGACGTCTAGGTTAATTTTTGTGTTTTTAAAGCGATTTAGAAATTAATTAAAACGCAAATACGTCTGCAATAATAATAATGAAACCAAATTAGGAAATAAAAGAATTTCTTAAATGTTTAACGGTTTTTTGTTGAATAACGAACTTGTGTAAGCTACATTGATCGATTTCTATACCAATTTTGAAGCAAATCGAAAGTTAAATGCGAAAAAAATACTGAACACACACACACACACACACACACACACACACACACACACACACACACACACACACACACACACACACACACACACACACACACACACACACACACACACACACACACACACACACACACACACACACACACACACACACACACACAGAGAGAGAGAGAGAGAGAGAGAGAGAGAGAGAAATTATTTGTATACGCAATAGTTCGACATTTAAACAAACAGATTTTAGAAGTCACGATCGGGGTTGTTTCACTGTCCCTGTTCTAAGTCTTACAATGATGGTCACTTCAGTAGGTGATTTCACAATGACAATTAGCTCCTAACTCTGTATTCAACATCAGCGCTTCGAAAAACACGAGAAAAATTTCGTTCACGCCTGCAATGTTTAATTACTTGAAATAGTTACACCTAACCTAACCTAACACTATAGCTTGTAAAATTTAATTTTACCACAATTGTAACAACGTCAGTATAGCAGATCTGAAAGTACGCAACAACGTGTACCAGTTATCCCGTACGTGCATACTTTCACCCCTTCGCGCCACCACAATCAATGCCAAACAACGTTTCACCCCCATGTGTACGTTGCCGCTCCCCTAAAACGACGTATTGTCTGCATAGCATGCCTATAGGCCTACATTGAGTGCTCTAACACTACACACATTCCCGTCTCGTTTTGCCATTTTAGTGAATTCCAATTGAAAAATTTGCTTTTGTAGCGCCATCATGGTAAGGCCTAAACATCGGGACCGAGGCATAAGCACCAATATCTATGTCTAAATTAATTTTTTAAAGTTAGTTCAAAGTAATTCTTTGACAAAAGAAGTGATTATTGCAATAATTAAGGGGATGTGTAATAGCTTAGAGATTTATTCACTTAGAGAATCGTTTTTCCTTCGACGGTACCGTGTTATAAGTTAGAGATCGACCTGTGTAATACACAATTACAGAGGTTCCGTACTGTGTATTAACTTAGAGACTACAGTTCCGTCAAGTGTGTTGCACCGTGTGTATATGTTGCCGACGCAGCTGTTTGCAAGCGATTCAGTATCTTTACAGTTTACAGTTGAATATATTGTCAATACTATGGTCAACAACATATCTAAATGTTTATTTTTGACAATTATCTGTATAGAAAAATAGAAATATTGGCGTTTTATCGAAAAAAACAACGTAAGTTTATATGCATTCATTAATTCATTAATTTAGGGCTGTTTTCTTAATTCAATTCGGATATGGTTTGAATAAAGCAGCCTTCAAACAATATTTTTATATTATTATTACTATTACTACTACATATGTAAATAAGTATACATTTACAGCTTTGCATATAAGCCTTTAAGAATAAAACCTATCCAAATGAACTTTATATTTTAATAATATATCTTTCTTTAACTAAGCGAATTCTACTTGTTAGATAAAAGATACTGAAGCGCCTGCAAGCAGCGGCGTCGGCAACATATACACACGGTGCAACACACTTGACGGCACTGTAGTCTCTAAGTTAATACACAGTACGGAACCTCTATCTTATTACACAGGTCGATCTCTAACTTATAACATGATACTGTCGAAGGAAAAACTAATTTTTAAGTTAATATATCTCTAAGCTATTACACCTTCCCATAATTAAATGTGTTTGTGTGTGTGTGTGTGTGTGCGCGCGCGCGCGCGTGTACGTGCGTGTGTGCGTGTGTGCGTGTGTGTTTTAATACTCTTGGTTTTGCAATTTTCGTCCGACAATATTCAAAACTTAGCACACAAATCGATTTCGCTTATAGCGTGCATTAGTTCTTCAGTCGGTAATTATTTCGACAGTTTCAAAATGGCGGATACTTAGGAAAATTTAATTTATAACATTTTTGTCTTAAATACCTTTGAAAGACTGTTCTCACCAACGTCATCAGTGTTAAGGATGCACACATCAACTTCTTCAGTGTTCCAAATGTGTTGAAATTTAATTTGGCGGCGGTCTGGGCTCGCTTTCGTATTTTCATTGTAATGTGAAAATTTAAAATGCTAAATTTAATAAGTAATTTCAAAAATTTAGTAAGATAAAAATCACTTTTACAGGTTCGCTGCTATCACGTCAGCCTGGCATGTGCTGAGATTATATTCAATATAACCGGACTGAAAATGTAGAGTAAATTTTTATTCAACTCGTTCAAAACAAAATTTCCAGAATATAATTTTCCATTTGGAATTCTCTAAAACATATGAAATTACTCTTATGTCCGAAAAGGGCTCATTTTTTTACCAATGCACAGTTTTACATATAAAATCTACTACTTACGTCATCCCCTAATAGAAATTCTACCTTTTAAATCTCCTTTTAATATTCACCTGCAACAAAACAGAAACACTTTTAATATATTTGCAAACGTATTCGAAACATATTCTAATACAGAATCGCTGCGCGAATATAAATTTTCCATTTCCCTGAATAAAATAATACAAATTGAATTTATTTCATAGATTCAACGAACGCTACAGTACACTTGCATATTTAAAGTAAGCTTTCCTTGCCGGATAAATTTCCAACTCCCTTCTCTTCAACACTGAACGCGGCGTGGAATCTGGATGTAGTTTATTTAACCAACAAAGTAATATTATTTGTAAACAAAATACTTGGGGATAAGAATGCCAGACAAAACTGTAGATGTTTGTCTTTATGCTGTAACGAAACACTATTCCTTTATCAAATATACATCCAGTGTTCGAAGATTCATCGCGTTACAATATTCGCTTTTCAAATCAACTCTGTTCGTTTCGGGACGTGGTTTATTGCGAGTCCATTCAATAAGCTTTATTATGAAAAATGGAAATAAATTTGTCGGAAAAAGCGATCCATAAAACGGCCAATCACTTAACCTATAAGATTTATTAAGACCGCTGGAAGAGGAGACAAATTTACGAGCTTAAGATTGAACAAACCCTGATAAGTGTTCAGACATAAAAACAACAGTCAGTGCACCACATAAATAACCTATATGGCGTTTTATGATTCTGGATTTTGTTGTTGTATTTTTATAAGACATCTATCGTTTCTAAGTCCATTGTACGGTAAGATGAAAGAAGTTTTTTGGTAGTTTATTGGTCAATCTATTTAAAGATGGAATGGAAGTGTTCTTTACTGAGAGACAATAAAAATCTACAAAAGTTAAGTTTGTTCTGCAATATACAACATAGCCCACACATAATTAGGTTTTGCTTTATTTACTACACAAATATATAATATTATGTACAGGGTGTTTCCAAAAAATGTTCAAAAAAGAAAGAGATGGTTTTACTAATACAAAACTAATAAAAAAGTTTATATAAAAATATGTCAGAAAAATCTGTTTTCCAACTAAACGTCGTTTTGTTTTCTAACTAAATATTAAAGTAATTACATCAATAAAATTCAAACTTACCGTTCTTTTCTAACTGACAGACATAACTGAGGAAAAATAAAAGACTTCATTTAGTGTGACCGTTTTAAAAAGACAGACTTTCAATTATTTTAAACCACAATAAATTAATAACGGTAAACTTTAACGATAAATGTCAAAATGCTTATTTTTTATATTTAATTTCCCAATCGAATGGTGTATTTTTCAAAAATTTGGAGTAAGTAAAACAGCAAAGCGGCGAAAATTAGTCCGTTGGAATATGCAAAATAGAATTAGTCCATTATTGTCATTGATTTTAACCTGTAAAATAATATATGTATATATATATATATTATTTGCATATAGACACTGTTGGATTAGGCGAAGCACTCCGACTCATGTCTTGTTAATTCTAATCCTCCATACCTCCCTCATCCTGTCCCAATGGATCCTCCTCCGCTCCTCCGTCCATTTTATCCCCGCTCTCTTTGGGATTTCATTCTCTCGGATTTTTTCACCCGAGCATCTTTAGTATGCGTTCCTGTCTTCAAAGTCTGTTGAGTCTATTTCTGCGTCATGTAGGTCTGACTTGTGTGATCCACCACTTTGTTGATTTGACTTTTTGTATATAGAGTCAGTCAATAATAGGTTAGTACTTAAGTATTCTGTTGACAAGTCTCGTTGTTGGGATTCTACTGATGTGTCTATAGAATTGATGCCTCCTTCTTCTGATATCTGCTGCCAGGTGTGGTCTTCCGGGAGTGCAACCTGTATCTGGCTTCTGTTAATCTTGTGCCAAGAATCTTCCTCAAGATTTTGCATTCTTCCTTCAAAATGTCATCCATGGTACGTTTTGTGGTACCTCGCTTGCGTATAATGCCCCTGGTTTTATGACTGTGTTGTATTGTCTGATTTTTGTGTTTTATATATATATATATATAAAACATCCAACATCATCTAAGATTAACATCCAAGATTAATCACGTAAAGCAGCCAGGTCGGTTCTAAGGGCCTACCTGTACTGACCGCTTGTTCACTTCTCAACTGAACACACAAGCGACAACAGTCCAACAGTGAATAGTGAAAAGTCCGCGCAGTTTCGCCGCGTTAGTGCTTTTTTTCGGAAACTTTCCATAACCGCAGTCTCTAGTTTCCACTGCAGAGGCTAGAGATAGACTTTCCACTAAATCCGACCATCAGTTCGGTATTTCTAAAACTAAAACACTTTTCCTTTTTTACGGTCTATCAGAGTGATATAGTCAAAATATGCAGTTTAGTGGCAGTAGTGCCCTTCCTGACCGCAGCGACCAAACACCGGCTACTGTACAGTACGCAAGGACATCCAGGACATTTTGCCAGGTAGGTCTATAGAATTTTGGCTCTTTAAAATTAATATCAGTATTACCAGATTGGTCCTCCAATACAGGGTGTAGCCAAAGTAATAAGCTCTACCGTTCTGCTGGATGCCTTACTTTCAGAACTGATTCTATTACTTGGACTAACTCCTCCTTTTACGCAACAACGTATGTATGTATTTGTGTTATTTTCTATCGTTCACTTCTCTTTCATTCAAATTCGGCTACAAAATGTGGTTAAAAATTCAACCAACCTTTTAAAAGCTTACGAAATCCGTAAGTTTTCCATACACATTTTTACAAAATCTGATTTAATCGTAAATAACTTTAAACTGTGTAAAATTAGCGTTTAAAATTTTCTTCGAGTACATTTTATAATCTATAACTTAATTATAAATTTCAAAATGCATGTATAGGTTACGCATAAGTTAATATGATATTTTTTTTTTAGTATTTACAATCTGTCTACAGGACACTAAGTAAATTGTATGGCTAAAATAATGACATGAAAGCATGTACCCATTGATACATACAAATAATGAGATTATATAAATAATAATAATAAAATATTGCTACATAATGTTGTATCTGTTAGGTCAGCTGTTAATTGTCAGGCAGGTCGCTAGGTATTCTCCTCTTGAGTCTTCGTGTTGTCGATCTCATCATTAAATTTTCAATCAAAACATTTGGATGGGCTAATATTCGATGTCGGTAACTATTGTTATAAGTTTCAGTTTCTTCTGTGATGGTCGTAATATTGAGTTGCTTGTGGATTATTTCATTTGTGATTATTGTTGGAGCTGTTGAGATTAAACGTAGTATCTTAGATTGGAAACGTTTTAAAATTGCAATATTTCATTTGCAAGCAGAACACCATAGTTGTATCCCATACGTCCGTATTGGTTTCAGTATTGTCTTATATAGTAATATTTTGTTATTGGTTGAAAGTTTGGATTTGTGCACAATCAGCCAGTACATATTTCTGAGTTTAATACCAAGTTGTTTGCGCTTAGTAAAAATATGTTTCTGCCAATTCAGACGTCTGTCCAAATGAATTCTCAAGTATTTTTCTTCTGAGGTCTGCGGTATCAGTTTTTTATTTAGGGATACTGCTGGACATGTATGCTTCCTTAAGGTTATGTGTTGACATTTAGCTTCATTAACTTTTATACGCCATTTTTCCATCAAAAGTTGAATTAGTTTCAAACTATGCTGCAATGTTTGAGAAGCTGTCTGAGGATCATTACTGAAGGCTAATATAGCAGTGTCATCTGCAAATGTGGCATTGATTACCCCATAAGTTAATACGATATTTTTTTTAATACAAAAATATTTGCAAACTAAAATTTTCTTTTGTACGTTATTAATTTTTTCTGGAAATTTTCTTCTACCAGATCGGCGAGATAGCAGCGATTGTTACGTCCTCAGCCTCATTTTTACCAAAATCACAAAAGCGAAAATTTAATCGTAAACTACTAACCCCTACATTACCCTAAAAAGTAACAAAGCATTAATAAAGGGGCCTGAATAATTACGACTACAATTCAGAGCGCACAGTGACTGCCCGGCAACAGACTATAAAACAGAATATATATAGGCCTATTTTATGTGTCTTTCTGTAAGTGATTTCTGTCTCTTTTACAGTAATCTGTTTCTTAATATCTTACAGCATAACAAACTTTACATGCAATAATTGCAATGTTCTTTAAAGTGAAATTCTTTTTATATTCTTCTTCTTTTCTGCTAGTATTATTGCCACTATGTTCAGTATAATAATCTGCCTTCCCTAGCTTCATCAATTCTTCTTTCGTTGACGCGTTTCGGAGAACCTCCATCTTAAAAACTATTTCTATCTAAATATTATTCTAAAAGATAGAAATAGTTTTTGAAGATGGAGGTTCTCCGAAACGTGTCAACTAAAGAATTGACGAAGCTAGGGAAGGCAGATTATTATACTTTAAGTGATGCATTCGTCCAGTTCGGAATTCGGTCATGTTTACAACACCACGTATTTACTTGATTAAAACGGCGGTGAAACTATATAATATTTTTGTTTTTGTTTTTAAACATACTTACCGAATAATCTCACAAAGCTGTCTCGCTGACGTGATGGAGGCTAATTTACTTTGGAAACTCTACATTCACCACCAAAACCAGCATTTAAATCTGTATATATTAACCTAGTATTTTAAACTTTTAAAATACAAAAATGAACCCCAATCGCCGTCAAATATAAATTCATATTTTCAAGGAATTTTGAAAATTAGAAATGGCATTTAATACCGTTTTTAATTTCGATTAAAATGAGGAAATCAGATTTTCAAAAGTATTTAAGAGAAAAACTTACGGATTTTAACAAATTTGAAATGCCCGCGCTTCTGAAAGCATTGAGCGAATTTCGCTTGTTGACGAACTTATTCAAACTATTACTGAAATCGATTCTCGTGCCGAATTTGAATAAAATCGAACGTAATCCTGTTAACATTGAAGATCCTTTCTTACAGTCAGGAGATCATTTCAAGGCCTTAAAAACAGACACGTCCAAAAAAATGTAAAAAAATTCTTATTTTTTACTTTAATATTTTACTGTAACAGACGGAAATTAAAATTTGAAATCTCTTTGAAAGACAAAAATGTATTAGGCTAAGATAAAAAACAAGTGTTAACCAAAGTTTCAGTAACAAAATAAGAATCTTTGTGAACGTAACGAGATAAGGATTAGTTAGTGTAACGTCAAATAAAACGGTGAAGTACATGCTTTTAAACCACGTAATGAAGGTTTTTTGTCTTTGTAAATAAATTAGTATCAATAAAGCAGAAGCATCTCAAGTGATCAGCTGATGACCTTAATAACCCCATCGTTCATATTACTCTCGCTCATCTACATAAAGCACACATATTCACCACTCTATATAGTTTGGCTAACTGTAAAGCGTAAAGCGACCAGTGGAGTGAATGGTGTATCAAACAGAGCATTGTTGGCGACCTCCCAGTATACCTTGGGCTCTGTTTGGACGGACTTCGTTTCCTTAGGTAAGAAGTTCAAATTAGTAAGAATCTAAAATAGAAAAAGCAGGGTTTTAACGCATAACAAAAATATTGGTCAAATGGAGAAAATCGTCTGTAATGCCAAGAGGAAGAAAACGTTTAAAGGGAACCAGAAGAGCAAGCATTTGCAAACACCAAGAAAAGTAACTGGGAAGTCAGCATTGGAAGTGGGGGCTACACACCTTAAATCCACTCTAAATGAAGAAACTAAGACTGGAAACGACGCTGTAACTGAGCATCTCAAGAATATAGAATAGATTATAGACTATTAAACTCCCTGATCACAATAGATTTTTTTTTTTTTTTAACGTTTCACTATTGTGCACGGCTAATGCAGACGATGGGGTGATTTATAGCGTATGAAAATGCCAAGCCCTGGCCGGGAATCGAACTCGGGTCCTCGGGGTGAAAGCCTATTACGCTATCAACTAGGCCACCGAGGCGGCTAAGGCACAGTAGAACAACAAAGTCGTAGTGCAATAGTAACCCTACACACGCTCGTTCAAATTACTATAGACGTTAAAATGTAAACTTGAATGTTTTGTTTTTTAAGCGTTATGAACGGATCGGCACAAAAACTATTAATAATGGATCAGCTGTTTTATCTCTCGTCTACACTGCCCGACTAGTCACTCGTAACACATCGCGCGGAATGCACTGCTTGTAATATACTTTTGGTTTTATAATATATACTTCGGTTTTGGTAATATACTTAGTTTTGTTCTTAACATTTAATATATTATTCCAGTTTTTCTGCCTTATCATGACCTGAGTGTGCTGATATGAAAATATTTTGAGAGGTCTGGTGCATCCGTATAAACTCTTTACGTGCAGAAGCTGCCAGTTAACTGCTATATTTTTGTTGTTGTTTTTTTAAGCGACACTTTTAATGTTACCTTTGGCGAGAGGACTGAATAGGAAATAGTCTCCCGAACGCAAGAATGTAACATAAATATGGAACGAAAGAGCAAACGAATTTCGTCTATTTATTTCTGTCCTTTTTCTTCCTTCTTTCCGATAACAGTACACGCGTCTTATACGAAAACGTTGTGTTGCTTTAGTTTCGGTATGTTTCCTTAATTGAAAAATACGTGCACGTTGTAACCAGTTATAATACAATCGAAATTAAAATAAACGTTTATAATAATTGTTGTTATTATTGCTAGTTTTTTTAACAAAACCTGAAACTTAATATAGCTTATCAGCTGTTAAATGAATCAGCTGATCGTTACGAATTAATAAAAAACAACTGATCTTTTACTATAATTACAGTAAAAAATACTTAAGCTAGGGTCGCGTATTTATTTACTTGAACTAAACAAGATATTGTAAATATATTATTCAAACTAAGTATCAAATCGGCATTTGGTTTGTGTGTTTGTTACGCAGTTTTTGCTAAACGAATTGACAGATTATTTCGAAAACCGGTACGATGATATGTTATAAAACCTAATCGACGGGAATGTGTAATAGCTTAGAGAATTAATAATTTAGAGAATAGTTTTTCCTTGTACAGTACTGTGTTATAATTTAGAGACCGACCTGTGTAATAAGATAGAGAATCCGTACTGTGTATTAACTTAGAGATTACAGTTCCGTAAAGTGTGGTGTATGTTGCCGACGTCGCTGTTTGAAGGCGTATTATTACACCTTCCCGTAAAACATTATTTCCTATTTATTTCCGTTTCATGATGGCGGCCTCTGATTTAACGATGGCGTGTATAAACAATTTTAATTGAACGCGTTGGAATGTGGTTGTTGGTTTGTGCTCCTGTAATACTAGCTGGACGGCAAAACCTATTATAATTTTGATCGGTTCGTGGCAAAAAGAACATAAAATTTCCAGTCAAGTATGTCCAGTAACATTTTTCGTAAATATTACGTTTACCGGTTATATTGATGGAAATGTTACGAGTGTTGTACCACTAGTAAGTAATTACACACCAAAAAATGTCTATAGAAACATCAGATTTTATTGCAACTAATATAATAGCACCATAACCTGGGAAGACGTTTTTGGGGAGCAGCTGGAAATCATGAAAACTTTATTTATTTATTTACTAGCTGTACGTCAGTGTCACGCTGAAGTATTTTTCAAGGAATAAAAACAACTTTAAATAATTTGTGTAATAATTTTAACTCATGTTTGATGTTAGTAGTGTATGCAGATATTAACTTGTCTTAACTTCATAAAAGTCACAATGTAATGAAATCCAACAACAGCACTACTAGAGAAATTATTTGAACTCTCGAAGCGCAGTGCCGGTGGGAAAATAACTTTTAACAGAAAGAGATATAGTTTTGAAATCACTGTCTAAACAATCCTGACACTAATAATAAATGAAATGTACAAATATACTTTTTTACTTATTCCCTTATTCAACCCCTTTTCTTTCCTAAAGTAAGAAAATGTATAACACTATTGTTTTTTTTTACTAGCTTAATCTGAAGGTATAACAACTAGACTTGAAGGCAGAGCTGAAAAGTTCCCTCAAAGAAACCCGCAGTTGAGTAATTTAGCCCGCAGAACTAACCCAATTTAAATATCCAAGTTTACTTTGGACTCTGCTACAGCTCGGAAATGAATTCAATTTATGTTATTTTACCGGGAAAAGAAACTTAAGGCGTATACTTTGAGAGTTCTAGACGCTTTAAAAGACAATTGTGTAAAGTGGAAATTTGAGATTTTTGTTAGAATAATATTCCAAGTTAAATAATTGCGGCACTAAGCTCACTTGCTGTCGTAATAAAAGCGGATTTACATAAATAATTACACGTATATAAAGTAGTTTTTTTTTGTTGTAATTTCACCACAGTTATATTGAATTATATTATTATTAAATTAATATATTATTATATTAAAATTATATTTAAAACACGAAAACGAATCTGTCCGATTATTGGCGAATTCCACTGATAAAAAAATAAGCTATTGGAGTGGTTTTTCCAGATACTGGATCTTGAAATGAGCACCGATATCTAACCTCTAGATCACTTTTTGATGTGTAGTTAATATTCATATATGTGTATGTGTGTGTGTGTGTGTGTGTGTGTGTGTGTGTGTGTGTGTGTGTGTGAGAGAGAGAGAGAGAGAGAGATTTTTCCCCGGCGAAAAACCGATGTGGTTATCATCGCCGATACTCAAGATAAAATTATAATGCAACGAATAAAATAAAAATTTAACTTTAATAAGAAAACAAACAACAAACTATAATAACAAAAACAAATAAATAAAACAAAACAAAATAACAGTTATAAATATATGACTAAAACTAGTTAACAATAATATGTCTAAAACCAACAACAAAAACACAAATTATTTTAGGACTGTAAATTGGCCCTACAACAATAACAAGAAAAGTAAAATAAATTTAAACGTACCTAAAATTAAATAACAAAGTAAAACAAATATAAACAAATAACAAAACAAAACAGCAAATATAAATAATGTTTTCAGGTCTGTAAAGGAACCCTACAACAAACAAGAACAAAAATATAAATTAAATTTTATTTACAAAATTCAGACGATGAAGGAAGTCTAGGACCCGGTCAACGGCAGAGGCACTATCTCCCAACATCGTCTGCATACAATTACTGAGTCCACACGTAACACGCAAATTTTGGAAACCAACACAATCGAGCAATACATGTTTCATTGTGATGGTTTCCCTACAGAACTCGCATTCAGGTGGGTTCCCGCCTCCCATCAGAAATCCATGCGTTAGCAAGGAATGACCAATACGGAGACGAGTGATCACCACCTCTTCCCTACGACTTGCACATATTGACGACCTCCAAGGACGAACAGAATTTTTAATTACCCTCAGTTTGTTGTTATCCGTAAGTGTCCACTCATTCTCCCAATCCACGAGAAGTTTTGAAAGACTTTGAAAATCCGATAGAATAACACGTTGAGTGGCTGGCGGCAGAAGAGTTGCTTCCTTTGCCGCTATATCGGCTCTAGTGTTCCCAACTATACCGCAATGACCAGGTAACCAGCAAAATGATACACCAACACCTCGTAGTTCAAGTCGATGGATAGAACATAAAATATCCTGAACTGGAGGGTTTATCGAATACATATCCCGGATAGCCTGAAGTGTACTTTTCGAATCGGAACACACCAGATAATGCGCACAATCGGATACAACGGAGTTCAGTGCCTTAAATATAGAGAACAGTTCAACAGTAAAGACACTGCAAACTGAGGGTAATCCACAAATATATGTTTGACCTCTTGAGTAATATGAACAACCAACACGGTTATCTATTTTAGAACCATCTGTGAAGGTAATCTCAGCACATGGAAAACAGTTAACGAGACGGTAAAACTCACGTTGATACACACCTTCCGGAGTGTTGTGTTTTAAGTACAAGAGAGAGAGAGAGAGAGAGAGAGAGAGAGAGAGAGAGAGAGAGAGAGAGAGAGAGAGACGCTCACATTTGTAATTTCGGTTATATTTGATTCAAACTTGTCACAAAAATCGATTATAATCATAGCTTAGATAAGTTAGTCGACCAGTTGACATCCATTTTGAAACTGTCCAATGAATATTGCTGGCTGACGTACTTGTCTTAAGCAACACGAAAGAAAACACCTGAGTTAGGACGTTAAAACGTTCCAATCGGTTCTTGTACAGAAATGTCAGTTATACAAAATTAAAGCGTGTCCTTTGGTTTATAATTATTAATTCCGTTACTATATTTTCTATATACTTTTTATATTTCAAAATAATTTACCTTAAAACACGATTTTCACTCTTGTTTGAATATTTTATGGTGTTGACGCTTGTTAATATTTCTGCCGAATTTGGCCAACATTCGACGACAATTTTGGATATTGTGAATTTCTTTTAAGGAAGTGCTCATTTTATTACTTTACTGAAATAATCCTTTAACAGACGTCTGCAATTTTACAACAGTATTATAAATACTTACATTCAATCAGATTTATAACTATTTCTAACTGTAAGCGTAAAGTCATTGAAAAGAAATTTCAATTAAATTCTAATAGCACTCACTACAGAGTTGCTCTAGCATACGGTATCAAAGTGCTGCCGAGTGGCTCACGCTGTAGACTTCAAAGCGTGACAACCATTTCACCTTAAACTTAATTATATATTCTTTTTATTAATGTAATTAATTATACTTTATCTGTTTATTAAAAGTTGTTTTATTTTTTAAAAAAATAAATGTACACTCTACATACTTGTTCTTTGCACAGCGTGTTTTAAAGGTATCAAGAGGTCTTATTATATTTTTTTAAATAAAGTATAATTCTCAGAAAACACATTCTAAGCGTTGAAACGATTGTAGGACTTTTTCTACTCTCTAAATTCCAAAATTTTCCATTTTTCGAGAAACTTTGCTAACTAAGACACATACGTAAACAAGACACGAAACTATGGTTTGTGTATTTCGGTAGCTTCAGAAATAATGGTCAACATATTTATTACAAAATTATTTACAAAACAGCATATTTTGTACACAAAGTTCAATTAACATTATATACCAAATGTCAATTATCTTTTCAAACAAACAACAATAGAATAGAAATATCAAAACTTAATCTTAAAAAAGCCGCATTAAAATTCGCAAGGAGAAAAACTGGCCGAAAACTGCGTAGTGTTTTACTATAGCCTACTCTTTAACATTACAAGACAGGACACAATATCTAAACACCATTTAGATACTAGGGTCGTCCGTAAAACAAGGTTCCCAATAATTTTTCACAATTAAAAACATGTTTATTTGCATTGAGTAATACATTTTTTAAAGCTTATACTTTTTTCTATTTTTCGACATAATCGCCGTTGAGATCGATGCATTTTTGCATACAGTGAACCATCTTTTGTATGCCTGAGTCGAAAAACTATCCCGCCGCGCCGCGAAGGTAGCTTAAAACTTTTTCTTTCAGCTCCTCTCTGGTACTGAAATGTATCCCACCTACGTGTTTCCTCAAATTAGGAAAGAGATGGTAACCACTTGGGGCTAAATCCGGGATGTAGGGCGGATGTGTGACAGTGTCCCATCCAAATTGGTTGATGAGATCGGTTGTTACACGGGCGGTGTGCGGACGAACGTTGTCTTGATGGAAACAAACTCCCTTCGAGAGCATGTGTCTCCTCTTGTTTTGAATCGCGCGGCGAAGGTTCCTTAACGTCTCACAGTAGCGATCACCATTTATTGTTGTGCCGGTATCCATGAATTCGCACAACAATAACCCCTTCCTGTCCCAAAACACGCTCGCCATGACTTTGCCAGCAGACAGTGTTTGTTTGAACTTCCGCGGCTTCGACGACTCTGGATGTTTCCAATGACGTGATTGTTCTTTCGTTTCCGATATCGTATGGTGTACCTAGGTCTTATCCTCAGTGAGAATAGCATCCAAGAATTTCTTGCCATCGGTTTCATAGGCGTGAAGAAATTTGCGGGCCGCATCAATCCGTGGTCTGATTCGGACCCATTTTGCACAAACCTTGCTATACCCCGAATGGTCTATCAAAATTTTATCAATCCAGGTCTTGCTGACATCAGGGGTCATCTCGGAGAACTCCCGAACAGACACCCTTCGATCGTTCGCATTGCTTCTTCCACTTTCGCAATCGTTTCGTCCGAAACGTTCATCATGAACGACTGTACGTCCGTCTTTGAATTCTCTACACCATTTGCGCACGTGTTGTATGCTCATACTTTTTTGAGACTTCACACAGTTGGATATGAATGTCCACCGGCGCAGTGTTTTTTGCACACAAAAAACGAATCACAGAGCGTAATTTGCACCTGGCGGGAGACAGAAAAGACAACTTCATTATTAACTGCTACCAAGCCAAGACTGAGCATCGCAGAGCGTTCGTGGAGTGGGGTTTGGGAGTGGAGGAACCAAGCTGCAAGCCAAGGTCACCGGATTCCGCGTAACAACGTTCGCAGCGGCTATAGCCCCTTGGAAACCCTTACTTTACGGACAACCCTCGTATTTTGTCAATCACCAAATGGTCAGTTACTCAGTATTGACTAAGATAAGCGACAGGGATATTTAAATCAATTATTCTGTGTTATTATTCCTGTTTCGTACACAAATCCCACTCGCGGTCATTGCATTTTTATTTTGTGCACGATGCGTAAAAATATTGTTTTTATCGTGAGTTATACTCTTGGTAGTTTCCTATATTATTAATATTTTATAAATCGAAATGCTTTTAAAAGTGCAACATATAAATTGTATTGTATGCTTATATTTATAAGCAATTCCACAGTGCGTGCCACGTGACTTCACTGATGCGTGAATTGTTCAAATTAATACTGAAATTCGTTTTATTAACTTCACGTTTACTCATTACAAGTAATTATAATTCTGAATGAACGTATGTCTTGATAATACTGTTGTAAAATTAAAGACGTACGTTAAAGAATTATTTCAGTAAACAAAATGGGCACTTTATAAAAAACAAATTCACAATAATTTCAAATTTTTGCCGAAAATTGGCCAAATTCGACAGTGACATTATCAAATGTCTAAATCATAACATACTACAACAAGCTAGCAAGACTGCGTGGAAATCGTGTTTTAGGTAAATTTCATGGAATATTAAAACGACGTTTAAAAATATATTTACGTAATTTACTTAGATTTATAGACAAAAAACATGCTTTAATTTGGTTTATCTGAAATGTCTGTACAGTAACCGATTGGACAGTTATACCGTCCCAAAATAAGGTGTTTTCTTTCTTTATATGGGTCGTTCAGTTATTGAGTTTATAATTCTGATTTAGAACAGAAAATCGCGCAGTGTACTTTATATACCGATTTGTTGCAACTGTGTTGCCGATTGGTGCGTGCTAATTTTCTCCCTTCGCTTATTGTACTATGTTAGAGAAAGAGAATAGGCTGTTTGATAATATTGCTCGATGTGTTGCTACGCTGGCGCAACCTAGAGCTGGAAGTGTAAAGCTTTGCTTATTTGATCTCATTAGGACCGCTTACTATATGAAATTGAGCGTTTGTAGTTACTCATTTTTTTCGTTGTGCTAGCCAAAGAGAAAAGCGAGAGCGAGAGAGAGAGAGAGAGAGAGAGAGAGAGCTATGTACGGAATTACAGTGCTTTAGATAAGGAGGTCAAAGGATTTATTGCAAGTGACTTTAGATTAGCCTAATTTATACTGAGTGTAAGAGCTGATCCACACAGTGCTTGGCAAAGTATTATATTATCGGAAATAAAATTAAGATGCAGCGCTCGTAATGTTAATCATTAGCTCGGTTTTTGTTGGCGAAAAGGAGGACATTTTGTTTCGGATCTAAAGTACGGTAGTTTATTTTAAAAAGAAAAAACAACGTAAATAATAGACACACTCGCGCGCGCGTACACACACACACACACACACACACACACACACACATATATATATATATATATATATATATATATATATATATATATATATATATACACAGTGGCTTATATATACGTGGTTTAACCATTTATACACAAAACACAAATGCTTATCGAACAGTTTCCTACGAGGCTGCATGCATAGTAGATGGTGATCCCCAATGGAGGTAATGGCCGATGAGCGAGAGGCTCTACAAACGTAAGTGAACTGCGGAGCAGTAATATAGTCATACAGTGGCAATTAAAGAGGACCGAAACCGGATCCTGAGTACCTGGCAGCGACAGTGGGACGAATCAGCAAACGGATGATGGACGCATCAAAACATAAGCAACATCCAGGATTGGAAAGCAAGGAGAGGTAGACAAGCAGAGGAATCTATCTCGCATAGGTTCTAACTGGGCACGGTTGCTTCAGAGCTTACCTGTTCCGGTTGGAAAAAGACTCGACTTGTCCCTTCTGCTATGGAGGAAGATGTAGAGCACTTATTTTTCTATTGTCAAAGATTCGACAAGGGCAGCATGAAATTACAAATATATCTGCGAAGAAGCACAACACCCAAAAATCTTATTGAAAACATGATAATTTCAGAACCCAGCTGGAGTTCCATTGCAGGATTCAACGCAGTGGTAATGCAGAGGCCGCGGATTGAAGATCACGAAAGAAGAGCCAACGCTATAGACGGACGCCAGGTTGTAGAGGGACAATTAGCCCACTTCTGAGCAAAGTAATGCCTGACGGAGGTTCCGTGGGGTGGTTTGCATACGACGAATACGTTTGGTGGTTTTATTAGTGGGTAGCAATAACATATAGTATAACTTGAACTTAACGTGAGTCCCACACTGTGGGTTCCCTACTAAATAACGATACCCTATCCAAGGTAGTCTATAAAAGAATTCCCCACTATTTTTGGCATCGCAAAAAATAAACGTACACATACACACACACGCGCGCGTGCGCACACACACACACACACACACACACACACACACACACACACACACACACACACATACACAAATAACACTTTTAACACCCTAACAAAACGTGTTCATAGTGTAAGTTCAGGTCTCATTTCAAAATTCCGACCCCGAGTCTTACTATTATCGCTCATTTTCTAATTGAAATTCATTAAAAATAAATCATTACATTTATGTGTTTTATTACAGTATCACGAAACAAGTAATAAAATTAATTGCATATCTACAAAAACAACGTATATTGTCCAACGCTGCCGGCATCAAAATCACGCTTCTCCAAGCATGTCGTAAATTAGTGAAGCACCATCAATCATGCATGCTATTAGTGAATTACAACCCCTATGATAGGGGTGTAATCTTTGCCAATAAAATATTCTGTATCGAAATAAAACCGGGGTCGCAACCGCGCCCGCTTATTTGTACCGCGATTTGTTAGTTTTGTTTGTTTAATAAATGTATTTATTAATGCGTAGTTAAACAAACCATTAACAACCATTTAGATGTATATTTATCTGGTGGACGGGAAAATAAATTAAAATAATCGCGAATAAACATCACGAATAAAATACAGTATCTGCATTTTAACTGTGCAATAATCGAAAACTCGGTATTATGTTACAAAAAATAATGGTTGCACTCAGATGTCAAGCTGACGTGATGGAATCGAATTTCTAAAAGTTATAAATTTATCTAAAAACTTCGTGATTCCACAATCATATCTGGCTTTAAAAACAACCGCCATTTTGAAACTGTTAAAAAGATTTTACTGGTAACGCTATAAATCTGGATTATTGGTTAAGGAAAGTATTGTGACAATTTTAAATTAAATTGTACCAAAATTACGCACTAAAGACGAGCGCTAATTTCAAGTTACCGCGTTTGAATCTTACCGTGATGACCGCTCCAATTTTATTTTGCAGTAAAAATTTGCTAATACTAGTTGAAGGAAGCGACTTTAAATAATTAGATAATATTAAATAAATAAAAATACCAGGATATGGATATTTTATTTATAAAATATAATAAATCTCCTTATATAGTAAGTAAATAAAATATTACAACAAACGGATATTTAATTGTAAAACAAACATTTTTAAATCGACAAACAAAATGAAATTAGGAGCATTTCTCAAATTCTGTTTATATAAAGTTCAGTACCGGGTAATCATAATTCCTACTAATTTTTCCACAAATGTTCGAAGCTTGCTTACATTGTACTTTGTTTAGACTCATTTGTTTATTTGTATCTGATTAAATAACTACGGCGGGTCTGATGTGCATCATGAAAGGAGGTCAAGAACGTAAGTTGTCGTTGCAGACTTTGTTCAACGAGTTGACAAAGTGGTTAGCGAAAACCGTAGGTTCACCGTAAGTGGTTTGTCTATGAAATTTCCGAAAGTTTCAAGATCTTCTCTGTACTCTTGGGCACAGCACATCTCAGGAACGTAGCGGTTCCTTACGGCGCACTGTGGACTGAGGGTGCACATGAACAGGTAGGTATGTACCACCGAGAAACCTCAGGTTATACAATAAAAGGAGGAAACTGGATAATACATAATTTATGATTGTGATGCTTTTGTTTGGTTTTTGGTTTCCAGGACTGTAGGGACCTTCAGCAGGACTACCTAGTCAGTGGATTTTTGGAACTTTTTTTTTTTTTTTTTTTAACGTCCGACTATTGTGCACACTTGTGCTAATGCAGACGATGGGATGATTTATAGCGTATGAAAATGCCAAGCCCTGGCCAGGAATCGAACCCGGGTCCTCGAGGTGAAAGCCTAGTACGCTATCAACTAGGCCACCGAGGCGGCTTTTTGGAACTTATAAAAAGCACCAATCTGCTGAACTTGTACTTTAGAGATTAGTTTCACAATAGGGCCGTCGACCGCAGTGCCTGTGGTTTTACAACCCCTTACTGTATTCTATAACCTAATCTAATTTGAGGTATACTTTAAATTAAATATGCACTTTAAAACGTTAATTTATGTAAATATTATCGCTTATTTTTCAATTCTACTATTAATTCACTCTATCCCTATATATATTTATTTATATATCTTGTTCAAATATTTAATCGTTAATAAAATACTTTCTATTCATCCCCTTAAGTTCAAATAATTTTTTAAAACTTGTAGTGGATGACACTTGATGTTAATATAGTTTTTTGTCAAATATTATTATCATATATTTGTGCAGACTATACGATAGTATTTCCGTAGGTAATCCCTACTATTATTCATCCCCATAAGTTCAAATAAAAATTTGAAAACTTGTAGTGGATGGCACTTGATACAGTTTTTTGTCAAATATTAATATTGCATATTTCTACAGACTATATGATAGGGTTTGATTTAAATAACATTTATGTTCTATCCTATTTTGGTTTCAGGAATCGCTAGCCGCCTCGGTGGTCTAGTGGATAGCGTACTAGGCTTTCACCCCGAGGATCCGGGTTCGATTCCCGGCGAGGGCTTGGCATTTTCATACGCTATAAATCATCCCACCGTCTGCATTAGCCCAAGTGTGCACAATAGTCGGACGTTAAACACCAAAAAAAAAAAAAAAAAAAAATTCAGGAATCGCAGCACGCAGATGTCTGGCTGACGTGATGGAAGCGCATGACCTAAGTAGGAATTGACTTTATTTTTTTTATATTACTTGTTTTTACGTATACGTATCACATATGATTTTCCTAATGATTTGGAATAGCTTCCATTTTGAAACGGATAAATGTTACTGCTGCTTACAGTTAAAAGGTCAGCGATAACCGCACTCCCGCTGCTTTAATTAACATCCGTATTTGCTGTAACCTACATTAAAATGTGTCCTCTTTGCTAACCCAACAGCGGGCCAAATCCTTTTAATTCAAAATAATTTTACCATAAAAACAAATTACCTTGCATCTGATCTGAACTTGGATCTCTGGGGGGAATGAGTCCACTACGTCCTCATTTGCATTCAACTTCGTGCCAGAGTAAAAGCGCTTTTATTACCCCCTCACCCCAAGAACATATTTTGGAATTCCCTAATCGAAATTAAACTCAGAAAAATTAAGACGATGTGTTTATGTGTGTGTGTGTGTGTGTGTGTGTGTGTGTGTGTGTGTGTGTGTGTGTGTGTGTGTGTGTGTGTGTGTGTGTGTGTGTGTGTTTGTGTGTGTGTCGATACTGTATATATATATATATATATATATATATATATATATATATGTATACACACACATATATATAAATCGGTGTACATTCGTTCTATAGGAAACATTGTTCCGACGTTTCGCCAAAATTGTATACAGCATCTTCGAGGTTATTCTTGCTCCAGGTTTGAAGTCAAACAACTGGAGTCTGTAAAAATTCCAAATCCGAAGTCTGGAGTTCGATTTCAGAATTGGAGGGAGAATAACTTCGAAGATATAAGATAAGATTTTGGCGAAAAGTCGGAAATTTTTTTCTTCTAGAAAAGATTAATTGTGTCGAACGGATGTTTTTAATGTGATTCACTTTTTCCATTGGTAAACAAATACGAGTGCTCGTATATATATATATATATATATATATATATATATATATATATATATGTGTGTGTGTGTGTGTACGTTCACCAATTATTTGTGAATCGTTCTTATCTAGCTCTTTAAGGAAATATTTCCGCAATTGACCTTAAAAACAAGACAAGATTCTACGAAGAATTTAATCTCCTTAAAATAAAATTTGATATTGATGAAATTATGTTTACTTGTTGTTCAAAACAAGACTAACATTACGGTCTAAATTATATTTCAACAAACGTTTAGAAGTATTTCAAAAATTGGATGAAAGTGGATGAAGTGGAGTTACAAATCGATTTTATTCGAGCAGGATAAAAGTTTGCACAATGTGCATTGTATCAAAATAAGGAGAATATCATTGTCCACCCTAGATTTTGGTACAAACTAATCTATCTCTTTTAAACAAAATTTTGCGGAAATTTTAAAAATATTACTAGAAAAAAATTGTTATTTAACCAAAAATAAAATTTATGTATCATGTTTTCTCTACCTTTTTATTTTATTTTAAGATTATTTCTTCGAAAACACGACCAAATAACATAACACGTTTTTAAAAACCTAACCTAAAACTTATAGTTTATCAGCTGTTCAATGTAATCAGCTGATCGTTACGAAATAATATAAAACAACTGATCTTTTATTATAACTGCGAATATAAATGTGTGCATTCGCATCACGCGACGCGCAAAATCCAACCTGACAACCAGCCCTAAAACACGATAAATGTTAAAAAATCTGTTTGTATAATTTGATGTATCTGTCCGTTTCTAAGCCCATTTTCCCAAACAATGTTTACTTTGATATAAAAAAAATAGCCGCCTCGGTGGCCAAGTTGACAGCGTACTGAGCTTTCACCCCGAGGACCCGAGTTCGATTCTCGGCCAGGGCTTTGCATTTTCATACGCTATAAATCATCCCATCGTCTGCATTAGCCCAAGTGTGCACAATAGTCGGACGTTAAACGCAAAAAAAATGATATATCAATTACTGCCATTGTGTCCGTCCAGATTGCTAAGGACATAACGAAGTAATTTTTGATATTTTACTTAATCCACAACGTCGATTTGGTTATCCCTTACGATTTACTTCAAACAGTAATTACTATGTTTCGATTAAAATTTGTTACATCGACTTGAGCTACATTAATGACCGAAATACAGTGAACCAATATTTGAGAACTTACCGTACATTTCATTCAATAGCTTTCGAACTACATGATTCTAACTAATATATTAATTCCTCCTTTTCATTGATTATTTTCATTAGTGATTTTCCACTGAGGAATGAGCTATTCAAAACAGCCATCATGTTAAAACCCACAACCGAGTCCAGAAGGACCGTTTATATATATATACACACACACACACACACACACACACACACACACACACACACACACACACACACACACACACACAAAGAAATGGCTTGGACAACTTCGTTAATCAGCGAAATTATTGCGACAGTTTAAATGACGGATAAATATTTTTCTTCATTTTTTAAGAAATTGATTTTACACTCGTAATCAGCGTTAAAAACCGCAAACGTTATCGTTTTGAATTGTCAAAATCCTTTTTAGATTTAATAAATTTAACTTGACGGCGGTCAGGG
Organism: Callitettix versicolor; assembly: GCA_022606455.1. Classification (NCBI taxonomy): domain Eukaryota; kingdom Metazoa; phylum Arthropoda; class Insecta; order Hemiptera; family Cercopidae; genus Callitettix; species Callitettix versicolor. The sequence continues at coordinate 20,140,498 of CM040185.1, read as the reverse complement.
TTCATTTTTGTACTTTCAATGTGTCTTAAAAGATTAAAATGGACATTTTAAATCTATTTATAAAAAATGACACAGAAATTCGGTTAACAACCTTGTGCGGTGATCATTTCTGTTTTAGTGTTCAACAAAAATCTGATTTCTTTGTCTAAATAATAGATAAACCAATCTGTTCAACTTTCGAAACAAAACGGTTTTAGTTTTCGTCACGGCAATTCACGAAATCGTCAAAGTTACGAATAAATTAGTAACGGACACAAATATTTTACAACCGGCGTGCGTGTGTAAGTTTCTAAAGTTACAAATACTAAAATATGAAATCAACTAAAAAGTTATAAACAAGAATTACGGAAGGTGAATTATTCAGAATGTTAACTTTTCACAAACCAGAACACGTGTTGACTTTTGGCGATCAATTATAAATAGTGCACGAAGAATAATCATTTTGTGTAAAGCTTTCGAACTCCAACAACACAAATAATAACACTAAGCAGCTTTCACGCTGACGTGATGGAAGCAAATTTCCAACATTGTTTTTTCTGTTATAATTTTCCTGAAACTCGTATTTCAGCACTATAAACAGTATTAAAAACTGTATGTATTATTATTTTAAATTTTCGAAAAAATTGTGAATTTATAGAGGATAAAGAAATGTAAAATGCTTACACAGTGAAATACTACCTAGAAAATAATATTATCTCTTATGAAGAAATAACTACAGCAAAAATTAGATTTTTCAAAAACGTCTTAAGGTAAAAAAGTCATTATTTTTTTATGATTGGAGATTACCGTTATTTTGAAAAAGTTGAACTAATTTATCTGGGAGACTAAGTTGTTCGAGACATTACCAAAATCAAGTTTTCTTCAATAGTTTATCTTACGATTTCGTAAAATCTGATTTCATAATCAGCATTCAAATCTACGACGCCTTATCTACGACTGATTCGTTTTGCCTAATTTCAATTAATTTTGAACGTGTATAACATTAGTTTTGTTCAGTTTTTAACGTTTAATTGTATGCGAAGGTTAAATTAGATTTTCAAAAAAATTGTAAGAAAAAAGTTAATAATTTTGTAGGATTTTAAATAACCGCCATTTTGAAACTATTAAACAGATTTTAACGTGTAACAAATCTTTCAAACTATTACGACAATAGACTCATGAGTCAAGTTTGAATCAAATTGGAACAAATTTTGAACCCTAGCACACACGCACGCGCGCACTCGCACACACACACACACACACACACACACACACACACACACACACACACACACACACACACACACACACACACACACACAAGTTCCTAACCTAACCTGACCTAATTAACCTAATTTTCAGGTTTAGGTTAGAACGTTTAGGTAAGAAATGACGATCTACGATGGCCGTTTTATTTAAATTTATTTTTATAATAGCTTTGACAAGTTAATTATTAAAAAAATCCATTTAAACGTTTTTTATTAGCAGTCATTCTACATAAAAAAATCATAATTTATCACTAAATTTCGATTTATCGTTTGAACGCTAGCACTCAACCAACAGACACAGCCTGAAAACAAAAGGTTATAATAATTAAAACTACATTTTCCTGTAATTACATTTCCAGGCCTCGCCTGTTTCTACAATATTGTGTGCACAGTTTTTTCTCAGAAATAACACAACAGAACACAATAACACCGTATTAAAGTGAGGTCAAAATGTTGTACGATAAAATCCTAATTTGTACGAGCAATGTAGATATAAACTGTAAACATACAATTTTTAATCCATGCGGCTTAGTCATGTGGAGCGTGTGGGAGAAGAACGAATTCCTAAGAAGTTTTGACATGGCAGAATGGAAGGAAGAAGAAGACGTGTCTAGAAGATGTGCAGGAAGATGGTGGGAGAAAATCAAGTCTAGGCAAAAATGGAGAAGAGCTGTAAGGAAGGCCAATGCACATGAAGTGTTGTAGCGTTATTAAAAAAAAAAAAACTGGCTGCACTCCGGGAGTGCCGACAGAAGTGAAAACTTGAACAATAACGTTGAGCATTTTTGAATGTTTTGGAATGTTTAGGGAATAATTTCGCACGAATTGTTTTATTTATCTGTACAAAGTACTGTCATTTATACGGTAAAATACAATATTTATTTATTGCGCTATCGTACACAGTTATTACAATTATTTTACATAAAAAAGTTTACACTTCAGAAAAATCAACTTTCATCCATAATTTCAACAACTCTTTCACCATCATCACTGCCAGCATCGTCATCGCCAATTTCTAAAACTGATACAATAGGTTTATTTATACGGCAATAGGTATAAAACACGTGCTTTTTACACTTTGTGAACTACGTATATACTGTAGAAAAAGCACATATATACGTAGAGTACAGAACTAGAAAAAGACAGATGCCAGTAACCAGTATACGATTCGTATTATATATATATATATATATATATATATATATATATATATATACATATACACCATACTTTCATATGAAAGGATATATATATATATATATATATATATATATATATATATATATATATATGCGCGTGGCCTGCGTCCTATACTGTTTTTATATACACTTATATACATTATATATCTCATGATAACGGTGACGGTGTCGCTACAAAATCTTACTCGAGTTCAATGGTTTTTGCCCATCCAAAAAGTGCCCAACGATATATAGTATATACGCTTGGCGTGCATACTATACACAGTATACATATGTATATCACATGGTAGCGGTGACGGTGTCGCTATAAAATCTGACGCGAGTTCAATGCTTCTTGCCCATACAAAAAAAGTGCACAACGTCGCTAAAGAAGTTTTTACTTCAAAAATTAAAAAGTTATCTAAAAGAAAAGGTCTGCGTTAATTTCTAGTTACTGGTCTGAGTTTTACTGTGACAGAAGCATGAATAGTTTATTTTCAAATAAAAATATGCTAATATAGTTAAACCAATTAAATTTAATAATTTCTGTACAAATAAACAAAACCTAGACACATACATTTTAAGTAATATGAATGTTAGAAAGTTCATGCAACATTTCACATTATTTACCGCTTCGCTTAAAGGTCTAGCGGCAAACTTTCGGCCCTCATTAATTACTTAAATTTCCTTCAATTATTTAGGCCGCTACGCCTCGCCGAAACCAAGCCACTACATTTGTCCTTGTCACTTGTCACTTGTCACTCAAGGATAAATTTGTAACTGCGACTTTAATTTTCATAACGTCAATTATGCAGCAGCCAACACAAGAGTGAAGCAGCAGCCAACACAAGAGTGAACTGTGCAGACCGCAGAGCGTCACACAATAACTGGAGCAATAATTGTGACCGAGTTCAGGTTCAATCCTTGAGCGCTCGGTTCACCTATAGGCTGCCTTACACACACACACACACACACACACGCACACACACACACACACACACACAATATATATATATATATATATATATATATATATATATATATATATATATATATATATATATATATAGAGAGAGAGAGAGAGAGAGAGAGAGAGAGAGAGAGAGAGAGAGAGAAAAAACATTATACAAATTTCTCACTTCAATTAGATGACAAGAACCTGCTTCGCAAGTTATAGGGAAAAAACTGGAAAATCAGTTTACCACGATTTGCTCAAATTTCAGTTCTAACTCAAACCAGTTTTACAAATTTGAACTAAAAATAAATTACCGTATATGGTTAGCCTAAATGGAACAGAACCTGAAGGCGACGGACGTGAATCAATTTTCATCTATAAAATCGACGACTAACTTGATTAATGAATGTTCAGATAATACCATTTTTTTTTAAAAACAACCTTAATAATAGCTTTGAAAAATTGGGGCGATTTTTGAATTCAAATAATCTTTTGGTATTTCAAAAGAATTACCTAGGAAAAAAAAACATGTAGTAGCACAAATATCATACAAAAAAATCATCAAGCTTACAGAATACTGGACAATTAAATTGAGGTCTACTAGTGAGCTGACTTTTTCTGGATCAATGCTATGATTTTTGCATCTAATATTAAGAAAGATGAATTTAAAAACCCTGTGTTGACTAAATTTTCTTATATTTATTACTTATTTGTTTATAATTTTGTATACACACACACACACACACACACACACACACACACACACACACACACACACACACACACACACACACATATATATATATATATATATATATATATATATATATATATATATATATATATATATATATAGAGGTTGATCAAATATAAACGAGACTGATTTTTAAAAATTTATTGCTTACTTACAAATTATTCTTGATACAACTTATTTTTCTACATAGTCTCTCGCACGAGTAACACATTTTTCCCACCGGATTGGAAGTTTTTTAATTCCATCTTCGTAAAAAGTTCTCGGGCGTTCATTGAGCCATTGGAGCACGAAGGTCTCCACCGCAGAATCGTCTTCGAAACGCTGGCCTCCAAGCGCCTCTTTGAGTGGCCCAAACAGATGATAGTCGCAGGGTGATAAGTCTGGACTGTATGAGGGATGTTCCATTGGTTCCCAGCAAATTTGATCGAGTTTAAGCCTCGTAGCGTTCGCCGAATGTGGTCGGGCATTATCGTGAAGAAGAATGACGTTTCTCGCCGGTTTAGATTTCCTTTTCCTACGAAAAGACTGTTTTGCGGCCTCTAAAACATCGCAATAATATTGTGCATTTATTTTGCGTCGTTGATGGAGGAAATCGACGTGAAAGGCGCCTTGATTGTCGAAAAATACAGTGGCCATTACCTTCCCGGCCGACGATCGTGATTTGGCCTTCAGGTTTTCTACTGCTTCCCGTCCTTCGGCGAATTCCTTGTGCCAAGCAAAAACGCGAGCTCTTGACAGGGTCCTGTCCCCGTATTGAGCCGTCAATCTACGAAAGATTTCAGTCGGATTGACTCCCTCCTTGGCCAAAAACTTAATAATAATTCTCTGCTCCATGGAAATGTGCACTTCACTCTCACTCATTGTATAGTTTTATACTGAAGGGTCCGAACGGAAATGTTGCCCGTCTACGCCCGTCCCAAACCTCCCAGGCTACCTGAAACCCCACCCTTTAGAGTTCAATGTCCAACGGAAAAGTTTTTAGAAAGTCAGTCTCGTTTATATTTGATCAACCCTCGTATATATATATATATATATATATATATATATATATATATATATATATATAAATGATGAACAAAAGGTCAGCCTGGTCGGACAGGATGAAGAAATTTAGGGAACGGAAGAAGAGGCTGAAACGCTAGTCTCTCAATAGCGATATTTAACTTGGAAGTGTGTATATATATATATATATATACTCAACAGACAGGAACGCATACAGGAGAAAGATGCTCGGTTGGAAGGTCCCAGAGAATGAAATCCCAAAGAGAGCAGGGGTAAAATGGACGGAGGAGCGGAAGAGGATCCATGGGGACAGGATGAGGGAGGTGTGGAGGATTAGAAGGAGCAAGACACGAGTCGGAGTGCTTTGCGTGATCAAACAGGGTCTATACGCAGATAATAATATATATATATATATATATATATATATATATATATATATATATATATATATATATATACATATATATATATATATATATATATATATATATATATATATATATATATATATATATATATATATATATAATGCGTACAATCATTATCGTATCAGAACCCGCCATCTTGAAACGGAAGTGAATGGGATAAAATCTTACACACATGAAGAACTTTCGCTCTTTATACAAGGTAACTTCATAACAAATTTCGAAACAATCAGTGTAACTGCGTAACGCACACAAACTAAATGCTGTACGATTGAGTTGAAACAGAAATTGTGCTGTTACACTGGGTTCCGTTTTAAAACGGCCCAAACCAAATACTGCGCGTTACGTTTGCGCCTCTATCTTTTGCATTCTGTTGAACCGACGAGAAAAATTTAATTAAGTTTAATTATTATAAATCGCCTCGCAAAAACGTAAAACGGGAACGTGTTGGTGAAATTGTTAACGCTTGTTGCGGGAAAGGGAAGAAGAGGCCAATGAATAACATTACGGCAGAAGTGGAAAGGCGGCGGTTCTGTACGTATGAATGATTGATGTCGGACCGGCATAACATTAATCTAACCAATAAACAGACTTGTCCGATGAAATGTAATTAGCGTGCTGTAAGCATTAATGGCAAAGTGAGGTTTTTAAAGTCATTAGGCACTTGTATGACAAAACTAATTCTACCGTTGCACGCAGCTGTGTCGCTTGCGTGAAATAACTTGTTTATCTTACGCTTTTCATAAAATCTGATTTCATCGTCGCAATCAGCTTTCAAATCTACGACGCCTTACCTACGACTGATTCGTTTTCCTAATTTCAGTTAATTTTGAACGTGTATAACATTAGTTTTCTCAAGTTTTTAACGTTTAATAAGAAGGTTAAATTAGATTTTCAAAAGCCCCGCAGGTGGGTGCAGACTAGCTGCACCTATTGAGAGGATTTAGATGTTCCTCGAGTTACCTGAGTCTAACACACACTTACATTTACAACACTACACTTACGACTATAACACTTAACACTCACAGTTACATTTAGGGAGGCGATAATAGCCTCAATGTGCTTAAAATAACAAAAAAAAACAAGACTTTCAAAAAAATTGTACGAAAAAAGTTATTAATTTTGTAGGATTTTAAAAAAACCGCCATTTTGAAACTATTAGACAAATTTTAATGTGAACCGAACTTTTCAAACTATTACGAAAATGGACTCATGAGCCAAGTTTGAATCAAATTGGAACAAATTTTGAACCCTAGCACGCACACACGCGCAAACACACACACACTCTCTCTCTCTCTCTCTCACACACACACACACACACACACACACACGCACGCACACACACACACACACACACACACGCACGCACGCGCGCGCGCGAAAATTCCTAACATAACCTGACCTAACTAACCTAACTTAACCTAATTGGTTTAGGTTAGAACGTTTGTCCTTGACAACAAGTGATCAAGAATCCAGGATTAGAAATCACTTGACGCTCCCAAAACTAAGAAATGACAACCTACTATGGCCGTTGTAATTAAATCTATTTTTTATAATAGCCTTAACAAGTTAATTACTAAAAAATCCGTTTAAACGTTTTTTATTAGCGGTCATTCAAAATAAAAGAAATCATAATTTATCACTAAATTTCGAATTATCGTTTGAACGCTAGCACTCAACCAACAGAAACAGTCTGAAAACAAAAGGTTATAATATTTAAAACTACATTTTCCTGTAATTACATTTCCAGGCCTCGCTTGTTTCTACAATATTGTATGCACAGTTTTTTTTTCAGAAATAACACAAAAGAACACAATAACACCGTATTAAAGAAAGTAAAAATAAAGTTGAAACATGTAGAAACACAGAATTTACAGGTAGCACCGTGTATATGAATGTACAACTATAAAAGATCTAGGTCGAGCGTAGGACAGAAGATAAAGAAATGTAAAATGCTTACACAGTGAAATACTACCTAGGAAATAATATTCTCTCTTGGTAAATACAAGCGTTCTATAATTAAAACTATCTTTAGATTTATTACCTGTTATTAAATAAATAATTACAACAGACGCTTTTATTACGCTGAGAATTATAAGAGTCTTAATTCATGCAAGAATTAGTTTAATGCAATTAATTCTGAGCCTATGTGAAGTGGATGGTAAAATTAATAATTAATTTGTGAATTTCAGTTGGAATATTTATAAATCTGGAATAAATATACGTATTTTAATGGACAACAAATTTTACAGAACTATTACGGAAATCGATTTTTGTGCCACGTTTGTATCAAATCGGATCAAAATTTTTTTTTAAGTAAAGATACAAACAAGCAAACACACACACACACACACACACACACACACACACACACACACACACACACACACACATATATATATATATATATATATATATATATATATGCCGCCTCAGTGGTCTAATGGATAGCATACTAGGCTTTCACCCCGAGGACCAGGTTCGATTCCCGGCGAGGGCTTGGCATTTTCATACGCTATACATCATCCCATCGTCTGCATTAGCCCAAATGTGCACAATAGTCGAACGTTAAACAAAAAAAAAAAAAAAAAAAAAATATATATATATATATATATATATATATATATATATGTGTGTGTGTGTGTGTGTGTGTGTGTGTGTGTGTGTGTGTGTGTGTGTGTGTGTGTGTGTGTGTGTGTGTGTGTGTGTGTGTGTGTAGATGGATACAGGTTGCACTCCCGGAAGACCACAGAGAAGATATCGAACCTGGCAGCAGATATCAGAAGAAGAAGGCTTCGGTTCTATGGACACATCAGTAGACTCCCAACAACGAGACTTGCCAAGAGAATCCTTAAGTATATACAAGGTGTCAAATCAACAACGTCGTGGATCGCGCAAGTCAGAATAGACCTACTTGACGCAGAAATAGACTCAACAGACGTTGAAGACAGGAACGCATACAGGAGAAAGATGCTCGGTTGGAAGGTCCCAGATAATGAAATCCCAAAGAGAGCAGTGGTAAAAAAATGGACGGAGGAGCGGAAGAGGATAAATGGGGACAGGATGAGGGAGGTGTGGAGGATTAGAAGGAACAAGACATGAGTCGGAGTGCTTTGCGTGATCCAACAGGGTCTATAAGCAGATAATAATATATATATATATCACGTTTAGTAATTCCCAAAATGTTTCTAGAGGTCTGCATGGGCGATCATTTAAAGGTCCTAGGACTCGGAACTGAGAAATGTTGGTCCATGATGACTGTTCCAACCAATGTTCATAAAGCTTGGACAAGTTTGTTATCAACCTGTTTATAAACATTATATACTATATATTAACATAAGATATTATAAAATATATTTAGAAATTCGTTGCTAGACTTATTTCGTTGCGTGGCTAGAATATTTTATAATTCTCAGAGTGGAAGCGGTATAAATATTTTCCATAGTAAGAAGATAAACGAACCTGTTTATTTTACCACCAAAACCTACTTTCGTTTCAAATGGAAAAATTCATTAATCCATTAATATTAGTTTCCGCACGTATTTTTAATGCAACATTTTATGCTTCTCTTCTCACGCTTTGTATTCTTTGCATCCCTTTTATAATTTTATATACTTCGCGTTTTTTTTCTATACTTCTATATACTTCGTATACCTTTTTTTATAATTGATTAGGATTATATACCTATTCTTCCCGTCATTGGTCTATCAACTCACCTCATAAAGGCTACCGCGGTTCCGAAACTCTATAGTTTCATCTTCAGGTCATATAAAGTGTTAAATCCCTCTGTGGAGGTCGTCACAAAACATTAAAACATAAATCACAAACACTAAGCACAATTACACATTTAAATATTCATTATGAAATTCGGCTTGGCCAAGCTATACACGCGACTCGTACTTCGTTACATTCCGGACTGCATAATTTAATTTGTATAATTCTATATACTTCGTATATTTTTCAATAATTTGTATACTTTGTATAGTTAAATGCGTTTTAAATCAACCGTCATGGAAAACCGAGCTGAATACTTGTTGTTTTTACAGAAACAATACCCCATGGAAAATTACTATTTTATAAAAAATAGCTTTAGTTTCCTAACAGTTTATGAGTTTGAGGATTGGGATCTAGCCTAGTTAACAAATCCAATAAAGTTTCATAGTCTTTTTTTTTTTTTTTTTAGATTAGCTGTTTTTAATCTATGATCTCCGAAATTTGTCAAGCACAATTCCAGACGTGGTGTCCGAACTTTTGACAATAGCCGATGACGTCACTTATCTCTTTGGTTATGGGGATGTATGATATATCTATCCAACAAACACAGTTTTTAACCACAGTTTTTAATCAATGATATCCGAAATTTTTCAAGCACAACTCCATACGAGGTGACCGAAATTGTGACCATAACCTATGATGTCACTTTTCGCTTTAGTTAGTGGATAATGTAAGATATATCTATACAATATCCACTGTTTTTAATCTATGATTTCCGAAATTTGTCAAACACAACTCCAGATGTGGTGTCAGAAATTTTGACAAAAGCCGATGACGTCATCTGTCGCTTTGGATAGCGAATAGTATACGATATATCTATTCAACAGTCGCTGTTTTTAATCTAAGATTTTCTCAGAAATTTGTCAAGCATAACTCCAGATTTGGTCACCGAAATTGCGACCATGGCCTATGACGTCACTTGTCGCTTTGTAAGACATATCTCTGTAACAGCCGCTGTTTTTAATATATGCTCTCCGAAATTTGTTAAGCAAAACTCCAGACGTGGTGTCCGAAATTGTGACCATAGCCTAGCCGATGAGGATACACATACACTCACACACATACACACACACACACACACACACACACACACACACACACACACACACACACACACACACACACACACACACACACACATATATATATATATATATATATATATATATATATATATATATATATATTTATATACAAATTGACATCACCTATCACTTTGGTTCGGGGTTTTGTAATAACTCAGATATTTATTAACATCAAGACTACAGTGCCGTCAAGTGTGTTGCACCTTGTGTATATGTTGCCGACGCCACTGCTTGCAGGCGCTTCAGTATCTTTCATCTAACAAGTAGAACTAGCTTAATTAAAGAGAGATATATTATTAAAATATAAAGTTGATTTTGATAGGTTTTGTTCTTAAAGGCCTTTTTTTATTATAAGGATGGTTTATAAGGGGCGGAAGATAAAATGTGTAACTCAGATTTTAATAAATTTTAAAAAACCGTTTTTTTCAGAACTGCAATAATTCTCAGAATTTTGTCAGTGAAATTGTTAGTATTATGTAACTCAAATGTTTATTTTATTTGGGAACGTTGCGCCTGCAAGCAACGACATCGGCAACATATACGCACGGTGCAATACACTTGACGGCACTTAGTCTCGATGTTATACACAGTTACGGAACCACCATCTTATTACACAGGTCGATTTCTAACTTATAACACGGTTCTTTCGAAGGAAATGCGAACCTCGATTATAATAAATCATTAAGTAATTAAACCGCCTCCTTCGGTTGGTAGACAGTGTTTGGTATATCTGTATAATAGCGCCTCCTTCGGTTGGTAGACAGTGTTTGGTATATCTGTATAAATGCGCCTCCTTCGGTTGGTAGACAGTGTTTGGTATATCTGTATAATAGCGCCTCCTTCGGTTGGTAGACAGTGTTTGGTATATCTGTATAATAGCGCCTCCTTCGATTGGTAGACAGTGTTTGGTATATCTGTATAAATGCGCCTCCTTCGGTTGGTAGACAGTGTTTGGTATATCTGTATAATAGCGCCTCCTTCGGATGGTAGACAGTGTTTGGTATATCTGTATAATAGCGCCTCCTTCGGTTGGTAGACAGTGTTTGGTATATCTGTATAATAGCGCCTCATTCGGTTGGTAGACAGTGTTTGGTATATCTGTATAATAGCGCCTCCTTCGGTTGGTAGACAGTGTTTGGTATATCTGTATAATAGCGCCTCCTTCGGTTGGTAGACAGTGTTTGGTATATCTGTATAATAGCGCCTCCTTCGGTTGGTAGAAAGTGTTTGGTATATCTGTATAATTGCGCCTCCTTCGGTTGGTAGACAATGTTTGGTATATCTGCATAATAGCGCCTCCTTCGGTTGGTAGACAGTGTTTTGTATATCTGTATAATAGCGCCTCCTTCGGTTGGTAGACAGTGTTTGGTATATCTGTATAATAGCACCTCCTTCGGTTGGTAGACAGTGTTTGGTATATCTGTATAATAGCGCCTCATTCGGTTGGTAGACAGTGTTTGGTATATCTGTATAAATGTGCCTCCTTCGGTTGGTAGACAGTGTTTGGTATATCTGTATAATAGCGCCTCCTTCAGTTGGTAGACAGTGTTTGGTATATCTGTATAATAGCGCCTCCTTCGGTTGGTAGACAGTGTTTGGTATATCTGTATAATAGCGCCTCCTTCGATTGGTAGACAGTGTTTGGTATATCTGTATAATAGCGCCTCCTTCGGTTGGTAGAAAGTGTTTGGTATATCTGTATAATTGCGCCTCCTTCGGTTGGTAGACAGTGTTTGGTATATCTGTATAATAGCGCCTCCTTCGGTTGGTAGACAGTGTTTGGTATATCTGTATAATAGCGCCTCCTTCGGTTGGTAGACAGTGTTTTGTATATCTGTATAATAGCGCCTCCTTCGGTTGGTAGACAGTGTTTGGTATATCTGTATAATAGCACCTCCTTCGGTTGGTAGACAGTGTTTGGTATATCTGTATAATAGCGCCTCCTTCGGTTGGTAGACAGTGTTTGGTATATCTGTATAAATGCGTCTCCTTCGGTTGGTAGACAGTGTTTGGTATATCTGTATAATAGCGCCTCCTTCGGTTGGTAGACAGTGTTTTGTATATCTGTATAATAGCGCCTCCTTCGATTGGTAGACAGTGTTTGGTATATCTGTATAATAGCGCCTCCTTCGGTTGGTAGAAATTGTTTGGTATATCTGTATAATTGCGCCTCCTTCGGTTGGTAGACAATGTTTGGTATATCTGTATAATAGCGCCTCCTTCGGTTGGTAGACAGTGTTTGGTATATCTGTATAATAGCGCCTCCTTCGGTTGGTAGACAGTGTTTTGTATATCTGTATAATAGCGCCTCCTTCGGTTGGTAGACAGTGTTTGGTATATCTGTATAATAGCACCTCCTTCGGTTGGTAGACAGTGTTTGGTATATCTGTATAATAGCGCCTCATTCGGTTGGTAGACAGTGTTTGGTATATCTGTATAAATGCGCCTCCTTCGGTTGGTAGACAGTGTTTGGTATATCTGTATAATAGCGCCTCCTTCGGTTGGTAGACAGTGTTTGGTATATTTGTATAATAGCGCCTCCTTCGGTTGGTAGACAGTGTTTTGTATATCTGTATAATAGCGCCTCCTTCGGTTGGTAGACAGTGTTTGGTATATCTGTATAATAGCACCTCCTTCGGTTGGTAGACAGTGTTTGGTATATCTGTATAATAGCGCCTCCTTCGGTTGGTAGACAGTGTTTTGTATATCTGTATAATAGCGCCTCCTTCGGTTGGTAGACAATGTTTGGTATATCTGTATAATAGCGCCTCCTTCGGTTGGTAGACAGTGTTTGGTATATCTGTATAATAGCGCCTCATTCGGTTGGTAGACAGTGTTTGGTATATCTGTATAAATGCGCCTCCTTCGGTTGGTAGACAGTGTTTGGTATATCTGTATAATAGCGCCTCATTCGGTTGGTAGACAGTGTTTGGTATATCTGTATAATAGCGCCTCCTTCGGTTGGTAGACAGTGTTTGGTATATCTGTATAATAGCGCCTCCTTCGGTTGGTAGACAGTGTTTGGTATATCTGTATAATAGCCGCTACAAGATCTATGACCTTCTCCCCCTTCTGAGCAACAAAGGTGCCCGCATTGAAATTTAATGACGTGTATAAAAAGATTTTAATTATTAAGTTAAGTCGTAATACATGACTTATCCTTATAAGTTACTTTCAAAACGTGTCAGTTACTTTTTGACGACCTTTTATTAGCGGGGAAATTTCCAACTCCATAATTCATAAACTACAGCGGTATTAGCATACAATTATCCCCGAGCAGATCTGACGTAAACAGCGCCTTATTGTTTACTCTCAAACTACTTAGAATAAAAAGAAGAAATTCTCTGACATTAGTGGTTTCAAGTAAACACTAATAATTGATGTTAAAGAAGCAAACAGCTAAAGTAAAGGTTTAAGTACACTTCATAATAAATGATCCCAAGAGCACGTTCCGGTAATAATTCCTTTTTGATTACCTTCCCGGTATTACATAATGCCAGTAAAGAAATGAAGCGAAAATATATAGGTCAAACCACCAACTTAATTAGTCATATTTAATTGGCGTCTTTTGTAAATAACCGAACTCGTGTAAATTGTACGCCTCTTAGAGTCGAGGTCATGGGAGCGGGCGGGTTAGGAGATTGCGCTGTTGTCAGATTTGTAACGACGGTCACTGAAAATTGGCAACATTGTTCAAACTAGAGCGCTGGTGTTGAAACACCGTTGATGAGTATTTTAGGAAAATAGAAAACATTGTTTGAAGCTCTTACAAAACATTTAAAGAAAACCAAAAATAACGACAGTTGAATCGTATTTTTGTACTACCCTGTTTTCGATTCTAATTATAAAAGAATAGAAAAGAAAATAATTTTAACATATTAATGGTTACTAGCTGTTACCAATATATATATATATATAGGTTATATATAGTCTACATATGACTATTAAAAATCAGTTTAAAGAATATTTTGATAGAAAAAAATACCGTTTTTTCCAAGTGGTACAGGACGATTCCCAAAAATTGTATAATTTTTATCAAGAAATTATTTGGGAACTTCGCGTTTTCGTAAATTTCAGACCATAATGTTGGTAAAAATAATGTTAGAAAGTGAAATACTGTATTAACAATTTTCTAAAATACATTTGTGTATTTTATCTTATTGATTTTGAAATTATTCAACTCTTTTACCCGCAAACACCTATCTTTATGCAAGTTTAACGCCTGGATATACGATATAATTTGTGCCTTCGGTCCAGTTAGATAATACTACATTTTAAAATATACTGTTTAAGTCCTTTATACCAATTGTATAGTTGCATTACCTCTATTTGTCCTACAAAACCACCTAAACCACCCTGTATTTTGCACAATTTATTTACTGGAACTAAGTAAAACAGGACAGATTGTATTGTGCTCCCGAGAGATTCTCGGGATGTCTGAACCTATGCAAATTAACCCTTAGCAAGGTCTGTTTTGCATCTGTCGGTTTTATCCGCAATGTTTAATGCAATGTTTTTTGAAAGTACAATAACTATGGAAATTAACGAATGTAATGTTTTCGAAAATACAAATAGCTCTGGAAATTCAGTAATGTAACAGTACATTGTTTTCAAGGCGCAATAACATTGGGATTTCAGTGATATAGTGTTTCTGAAAGTACCTATGAATACTGAATATATTTTATTTGATAGTAGAAAACCTCGCAAAATTTAATAATTTAATGTTTTTTTGAAAATATAATACATCTGAAATATTATGTTTTTTGAACGTACAACGTACTGAGATATATATGTTTAGTGCAGACAAAATAAAAAGTTTGCGAAAAGAAACTCTCATGGTCCAATAACTTTGTCGTAGCTCGTGGCGTTTGAATATAACAAGCGACAACAGAGAGGTAATATTTTCGTTTTTTCATTCTGACTAAAATATATCGAGATCGTGGAAAAATGTACCTTGTAAACCAACCAAAACGATAATTTTATTCAGACAGTAACTGTGTTTAACTAATTGACCGATTTTAAAGATTTTGATCAAGTCTAGTCCAAAAACATTTAAACAAACAAAAAATGCGTTGCTTTATTCCAAATATTATTTTAATAAATTATATTTGTTTCAAAATTATTACAAAATCAGTGTAACAAAATTTAAATTAAAAAATTTAATTTTTATATAATATAGGAAAAACAATAATAATTTTAAAAACTTAAAGATTTTATTTAAATATTTTTTTTATTTGCTCTATGGAAATTATGGGCTTAAAAAAATTATAGATAAAAACGGCTTTAAGAGTTTATTGCCAAAATAAGCGTTCAATAAAACTTAACAATGTGTGTAAATTTTTTGTTTTTTTTTTACGTCCGACTATTGTGCACACTTGGGCTAATGCAGACGATGAGATGATTTATAGCGTATGAAAACGCCAAGCCGTGGCCGGGAATCGAACTCGGATCCCCGGGGTGAAAGCCCAGTACGCTATCAACTAGGCCACCGAGGCGGCCCAATGTGTGTACAAAATGGGACAGCAATCTATATGCGAAATTTAAAAAAAAATGTCAATTTAGAAGCACAAACACACACAGACGGATAAACATCCCACTATGAAGAAAGTAAAATCGTCCTAACGGCCAAAATCAAAACAGATTTCAAAACCCAACTACCAATTCAATTGAAATTAGTTACTCAGGCTTACCACGTTTAAAACCAGTGTAAAGCTACGTTTATTCCTTTCTGTTTCTGTGTTTATCAGTTAAGTACATATGTTTCATTCCCCCAGCGGGTTTTATCCCATCTCCCTGGTACGTGTAATTACCTATGCATAGCATGCATGATTGATGACGCTTTATAGATTTACTCGGCGGCAGCAAGGTAGAACAGTAATTCCAATTCACTACAGTGTCGGTACGTCTGCCCGCATGACCGCTTTATTTGCTATACCGGTAGCGTTAATCCGTTACGTGTGAATGCCAATGTACTCGTACAAAATTCACTTCGCCCAAGTCAAAAGTTTGGAAATCTGTACAATCCGCTGTTTAACTGTTTGCGCTGCACAGATAAATGGTGTTCAAAAATAAACATAGTAGTGAAAATGAATGTTCATGTTAATAGCGAATTGGGGCAGCCGTCACGGTAAGATCCCAACCCGAGATCATGTAATTAACACATTTTAATGGTTTGTTGGACTACACGGCCAAGCGTTGATGTGGCTCAGTCTGGTTCAATATAATAATTCGATATTTAATAATTCGATACAATACATTCGATAAAATTTAATAATTCGAAACATTGCGATAGAATCGTTAAATCGGAAATTTGGAAAAAGAAAACCAAAAATTTTGGAAAAAAAGGAAAGAAAATCGTAAATTGGAAAAATTGAAATGGAATCTTACCTTACAATATATGGTATAGAGTGTGTTGTTTTTTACGTCCAACAGATAGCGCTGTTGTTTTTTTTTACATATTTTTACCTGTCACAGGTGTGTCATCTATATAATAGTATGTGTGTGTTTGTGTGTGTGTGTGTGTGTGTGTGTGTGTGTGTGTGTGTGTGTGTGTGTGTGTGTGTGTGTGTGTGTGTGTGTGTGTTTGTATTTTTAAGGTGAAAAGCACATTAAGGCTATTATCGCCTACCTAAATGTAAGCGTGAGTGTAAAGTGTGTGTGTGTGTGTGTTTGTATTTTAAGGTGAAAAGCACATTAAGGCTATTATCGCCTCCCTAAATGTAAGCGTGAGTGTAAAGTGTGTGTGTTTGTATTTTAAGGTGAAAAGCACATTAAGGCTATTATCGCCTCCCTAAATGTAAGCGTGAGTGTAAAGTGTGTGTGTGTGTGTGTGTGTGTATATATATATATATATATATATATATATATATATATATATATATAAGAACATGTACTTAATCGTAATTGAAAACTTTGTTTCAAGAATGTCAAAGTAATTGATAAAGAGTTTACGGAAACTGAAGATTTTAAACAAACTAACATTTACATCTTTATTTATATAGATACATAGATAAAAACATGCACGTGTTCGAATGCAATTTTGCGTCAAAATTTGAAGCAATCTGTAAATAATTTTCAAAGATGCTGAACAAACGAACATTTATATTTATATTTCTAAAGATAAACAGATAAAAACATGCACTATATGTTACGAATGCATTGTTATTTCAAAAATTGAAAGCAATCGGAGAAGAATTTTCGAAATTTAAGATTCTGAACAAATTAACAAACGCGCGCGCGCACACAAAAATTCATTCATATATAAAATTAAAACTTTAACATATTATTTTAAAAATCGTAGTCACGTTGAAAACCGCATAAATTACCTTTGTGAGATTCGAAAATCCGTTGAAATTTTTAAATTAAATTTTAAGAATTTCGTATTTTCAATGTATCTAGAGAGTTTAAAATGTTATTATATGTAGATTTTAATTCTGATTATGATGAAATTATTTTTATATTCTTCTTCTTTTCTGCTAGGATTATTGTCACTATGTTCAGTATAATAATCTGCCTTCCCTAGCTTCGTCAATTCTACTTTCGTTGACACGTTTCGGAGAACCTCCATCTTCAAAAACTATATTTTTTTAATGTAACGACGTCCGAATGTAACGACGTAGGAGTCGCGTGTATAGCTTGGCAAAGCCGAATTTCATAGTGAATATTTTTAATGTGTAATTGTGCTCAGTGTTTGTGATGTGTGTTTTAATGTTTGTGACGACCTCGACAGAGGAATTTAACATTTTGTATAACGGCTTGAAGATGAAACGATAGAATTTCAAAACCGCGGTAGCCTTTATGAGGCGAGTGAATAGACCACTGACGGGAAGAATAGGTCATAATACTAATCATAAAAACTATATCTATACTCTATATAAGATAAGAGTATAGATATAGTTTTTGAAGATGGAGGTCCTCCGAAACGCATCAACGAAAGTAGAATTGACGAAGCTAGGGAAGGCAGATTATTATACTGAACATACTGATTATGGTGATTAAATCAGAATTTCTACGTTATATAAAACTGATATTAGGTATTCAAAGGTGATTTAAAAATTGTTTTCAGCACATTTCACAACTTTGTCGTTTTTGTCTGGATTTCGAACAAGGCGTTTAAGGACATTTAATAACAAACGTGATTATTTTATTTCATGATCAACGAACTCTCAGTGAACACGTAAAAATAAGTAAGTAGAAAATTGTAAGTTATTGCTTTGTAATCTACTTCTGAAAAACGTTTTTTATATTACAAAATATTTAAATGCTATTTTTTTTAAATAACGTTTTGGAAACGTTTCAGCCACCAGTATAGATCAGCGTTTAAAGGTAACTTTTACAACTCTTTTAGGCAAGAAATACTTCATATCCGGGAGAAATATTAGAAGTCCGAGCGTTTAATAAGTTGGCAGCAGGCTGGCCAGACTCTCCCAGTTCCGAATCACGAGAAAGTAAGAAATTCGTTTTCTTTAAATTTCGCCGGATTTCTTCTATTTCCACCCCGGGCAAGTTATGTCTTGTAGAATTGTTCCCAGTGTTGGCTGCCTGTCTTACAGTGTTCTATATTGAGTGGAACCGTTCACTGTTCTGGCGTTGTCCCTCCTCATTCTTGCATGGGAGTCATAATTTCTCCGAAATCTATTGTTAAAACCAGATAAAGAACGTACCAATCAGGATGAGGTTATTGTGAACGGGTGATGGAACGTGGTGCGCCGGCAAAATGCCTGAGCAGAAATATGATAATCTAGCGTAGATACGCGAACACTGCGAACCAATCAGAAGCGAGTATTGTTGACGGGAGAATTGTAAACTGGTTTCGCAGGCGTACGCTGTTCGAAAGCCGGAGAGAAGTTCGGGAATTGAACAAGCGGAACTGGTTGTGTAACTCAGTTCCTATGTTGTACGCGATGATAAAGTAGACCAACGACCTCATTCAATTAATACATTTGTAAGGGTATTACAAAACAACTACTCTAGCGTGTACGTGAGCTTTAGTGACTGCAGCGTTATTTAGATCTTAGTGTGTTCGGCGAACCGCTGTAAGAACATAAATTTAATTAAAGCCGAAATGGGACAAAAGGCGATATTCAAATTCGGTTTAACACAAACCGTTTATAACTCGTAATTACAACGTGGCTGAAAATTGCCGTCTGTGCATGTTTTCAAGTCCGTCTGTATTCTGCATAATACATTTTTCTTTAAATTATAAAAGTACTTTTTGAAGTACAAACTTTTATGACCGCGGTTGAAAAAATATGGGTATAAATATTTTATTTCGCGTCACGCTTTGAATCCGTAAAGCACACCTCACAGGATATTGTAAATTGCAGGGCCATTAAGATTACATGTGCGTTTTATTTCAACAACTGAATTTTGTAATAACGCATTTGTAACTACTTGTTCATTATAATGAAAATTGCACACAACAGAATAATATTGACGAGAACATTTCAGTGGCAGATAATTATTTTCCTGATTCGCAAGCAATAAATCTTAATATTCAAAACGTACATTTTGATCTAGGTACATCCAATAAAAATTTACAAACAAACTCTTCTTTCAATAGTCATAACAGCGCTTGTCGTGAGTTTCAAAAACAGTTTATTGATAAAAATGTTGACCAAGATTGTGATATTTGCGATAGGGTGTTGTTCAAAAACGTACTAAAATTAATTCATTCATTTTAAAATATCTATTTCTTAGTTCATTTACCAAACACCTGTGTTATCATTTTTAGGATATGACAATAATACAAATACTGGTCCTAATAATGGAAATAGTTTTCATATAAATAACAATGATAGTAATACAAATAATCAAATAAGTTTCAATAATGCTAAATTTGTAAATTTCTCATTTAAAAAATATATATTAAAATTATATTACCGACACAATATACAGGTAAAAGA
This sequence comes from Callitettix versicolor, assembly GCA_022606455.1. Lineage (NCBI taxonomy): Eukaryota > Metazoa > Arthropoda > Insecta > Hemiptera > Cercopidae > Callitettix > Callitettix versicolor. Next base: position 20,120,173 of record CM040185.1, on the reverse strand, counting down.
AATTATATCATCACCATCATATCGGTCTATATCGTCCTATGCCTTCCGATTTCCAAACTCACAGCCCTTCTTCTAGTCCTCTTCCTTTCAGTTCCTCGTCAGTACCACTTTGTCAGCTCTTTCGAGGTCTAACCTGCTTCCTTCTTCCTTTAGGATTCTATTTTAAAATCTGCTTTGATATTTTTGCCTGTGGCATCCTTTCAGCATGGCCGAACCATACCAGTTGTTTATCCGTGATATCTTCTATTACATAGAGGTGAACAACCATTGTTATTGTTGTAGGTCCATTTTACAGCCCTACAATAATTTTTGTGTATGTTGTTGTTTTTAGATATATTATTGTTAACTAGTTTTAGTCATATATCTGTAACTGTTATTTTGTTTTGTTTTATTTATTTGTTTTTTTTTTTTTGCTATTATAGTTTGTTGTTTGTTTTCTTATTAAACTTAAATTTTTGTTTATTTTATTCGTTCTTTTCTATCTTTATTTGGAGTATCGGCGATGATAACCACATCGGTTTTTCGCCGGCAAAATAATAATAATAATAACACCCATGATTTCTCTAATCCTGATGTTCGTAATTCTTTCTTTTCTTGACTTACCAGCTGTCCTTCTCCAAAAATCCATGGCTTTTCCGTTAAAGCTTTTTTCTGTTAAAAAATTCTGTAGCTGTTAAAGCTTTTATAGCTTGCCCTTTTACAGGCCAGACTTCCGAGTAGTATATTATTATGTTTTTTACAGTAGCATGATGAATTAGTTTTTATTCTCTCGTGAAATACTTCTGTCCCATAGAATACTGTTTGCCTATCAATAGCTTTCCTACCCAATATATTGCCTCATCACGTGTTCCGTTTCGTGAAATTTTAACTCCCACACTCATCACACTTCTTAATTTTTTTACCCTTGTCTATTATCGAGTCCTGACGTTTTCCACCAATGCACAAGTATTCTGTCTTGTCTAAATCTACCTCCAGCCCTCACTCGGCATATTCGTCTACAAGTTTGCAGATCGAATAATTCATATCATCAAAAGAAATTAAATAACAAATTCAAATATTTATGAGTGACATTAAAATATTTATATTAATATCTCACCTAATTTTTAAAAAAATGATCTTTCCCTAGTTTAACTTTTTTTTCAAAATACAGTTTTTCGTATGACTAAATTATTAATAATTATGATTTTGTAATAACAACAATTCATATATTTTTCTTCGTTAAATAATTCTTTTTTCCTTTTAAAGCGATCATAAAAGTTTGTACTTCTGTCGGCACTACCCCAAGTGCCAGATTAGTTTTTTTTTATTTTCTTACTAATATAATAAATAAAATATATATAAAAGTTTAAATACAAGTTAACAGGAAAATGGTTTCTGGGAGTAGCTACCAACGAGACAGTGTATAAACAGGTAGACCCAATTACAAGTGTTTTGAGAAAACGAAAAATTGCCCATCTACTCCTCATACTTAGGATGCCTAACAGCACAGGATTGTGAAACAGCTGATCAAGAGGAATATTAATAGGAAGACCCAAGGACACTACGTCTCGCATACTCTGAAAAATCTGCAAGAGATCGGTTTGCGGATCGAGGATGCACCGGACAGAACGAGAATCAGAAGCATTCAGAAAAACATCAGGTTTGACGTAGGAAAGCCGGAACGACGAGGGACGGTGGAGGTGTCAGACGAGGTCAGGAGGCGGAGATCGGATAGGATGAAGGAGTATTGGAGGAACAAGTTGGAATCCTCACAGTGCACTAACACGGATAAGATGAAGAGACCGAAATATTGACTCAAAGTGGCCCCATGTGGCCTAAAAATGTCTTAAAAAATAAAATATATAGAGAATTGTCTCACGTTTGGGTCTTGTCATGATAGCAGCTCCAACAGCTCATTTTCCAATAGCAATTCGCTAATAGAAGGTAAACAATTTTCGATAAACTTTTTAGTTCGCTTAAAGAGTGACAAAAAACATTGGAAAAAGAAAAAAATTGAAACAAAATCAAAACAGCCGCTACGAATCAGAGGAGGCACGGTGACAATAATTAAAGAGTCGAGAGAGTCTAGAGTTGTGTTGCTCTAATTTAAATATTACATTGTTTTCTTTAAAAAAAAAAACTTTAACTAGGTTTCTAAAGTAATAATCAAAGCGAAATGTCACTGGCGCTGGAAATTATTTGAAAAGAAATTAATTAAAGCTTTGTTACTTTTTGAAATATTTCTACTCCGGCGAACCCTTTGATTGCAAGCATTTCGTAACTTTTTGTGAAAACAACCGACTCCTATAAGCGTGTTAAAAGTACCGCCATTATATTTGCAGCTGGTTATTAGAACGTTTATTTAACGCTCCAATAGTAAATGGTAGCATTAACGTAATGGTTAATTAAATTTTGCACTCCGTTTCTACAAAATATTTAATCAAAAATTACCTGATCTCTAATTAAGCTCTAGTTAACTTTAAAGAAACATTATTTTTTTAATGTTTTTAACATATAAAATTAAGTAATTTTTATATTTGTTTCCACAGTTACACTGTACTATATATAAGGTTTTGAGTATTATAAGATATTCTTATTTGTTTCACCCAACTTTGGGGTACACCAAATCAATCACTTTTTAATGTTCTGTGCCCTCCTCGTAGCCCAGTATTGCTTCATTCGTTGTGATCTTGCTTTTCTTTCTTCGTCAGAGATTTGGATCGTTCGCTTGGATTTGACTTTGCCTTGGAACCGTTGCTTCTTGTCCTTGGTTATTGTTTTGACTGTTCTGTCCATGAGCATAGTGTCAGTGATTTGTAGTTCTGTTATGTCTTTCTCTGTTTCTCTAAACCAAAGTGGTTTGGCTCTTTTATTGTGAAAGTAGTCAAATATTTTTTTGGTTAGTCTATTTTTGTCCATTCGGAGGATGTGCCCATAAAAATCAATTCTCCTTTTTCTTATTGTGTCTGATAGTGTTTCAGTTTTTTGGTAAAGAGTTTCATTGCTGATATGGAGTAATTGGTTGTTACGGAATTTGGAGCCTAAGATTTTTCGTAATATCAATCTTTCTTTGATCCCCAGCCTTTCAAGTGGGCCCTGGGTTGTGAGAGATAATGTTTCAGCTACATATAAGGCTTCTGGTTTAATTACCGTATGATAATGCCTTATCTTTGTATTCCAGGAGAGGACTTCTTGTTGTATGTATCTTTGGTAAGTTGGAAGGCTAACTCAACTTTATTTCTCCTAGATTCCATAGCTTTATTCTCTAGGGCTTTCCTTTGATCCATTCCCCAAGATATTTGAATTATTTGACTATCTCAATGTATTGTTCTCCCACTTGAAGCTTTTTTAGTGATTTTTGTATGTTTGCCAATATTTTAGTCTTTTCAAATGAAACTTTGAGACCCATTTTTAACGCTTGCTTCTGTAGTTCAAGAGTCTGTTCCTTAGCTTCCTCCAATGTCTCAGCTAGTAAGGCCATGTCATCAACAAAAGCTGAACAATTTACCTTAATATCTTTGTTCTTAGTTCCTAGTCTGATTCTACTATGCGTATTCACGTTCCACTCTCTACTTTTTCTAGAACACAATTAAATAACAATGGAGAGAGTCCATCTCCTTGTCGGACTCCTGTTTTAATATTAAAAGGGGTGGAAAGTTCTCCCATGAATTGAACCTTGGAGAATGTATTAGTCAACGTTTCCCTGATAAGATTTGTGGTTTTGTTATCAATGTCTAGTTCTGTCAGAACCGAGAATAAGGATTCCCTCTCTATAGAGTCGTATGCTTGTTGAAAGTCAATAAAAGAGATAACATACGATTTAGTCTTTGACTTTTGGTAGTTCATGGTGTGTTTGAGGTTGAGCATTTGTTCTGGACAGGATCTCCTTTTTCGGAAACCCGCCTAGTATTCTCCAAGTTGATGGTTCAATTGAGGTTCTGCCCTATGTAGTAGGACTGTTGAGAATATCTTGTAATTATAAGTTATTATTTTATTTTTATTTTTTTATTATTTTTTTTAAACGGTACACTCCTAGCAGTAGTGTAGGACAGTGAGACAGTTACTTTAAAATTAGACTTAAAATGAGCCTTCTTTACTTTACCTAAATCTGATCTTGATTTCTTTATCGTGAAAAAAATTAAATGGAATCAAGTTGTAATATTGAAATAATCCGATTGCTTGTGTGCATCTGAACTACTAGTATCATAGGTTTTGTATACTCCACTGCAAATAAGGCCTAAAATCAGTTTATAAGTTATAATATTATTGCCAATAAATAAATTCGAGATAACACTTATGAACACCAAAAATATAATCAATAAAATTTAAACATTAAAAAAAATCATGCGCTGTATTAACCTGAGTAAGATTTTGAAACTACAGTTAAATCATAGATGAAACAATATATATTAACATAACAAAACGTCGAAGTGAAATTTTGACAACATTGTAAACCAGGGGACCCGTGCGAAAATTCGCAGTTTGAAAGTTTTAACTAAACACAGCCATTTAAATAAGAGTAGTCGTTGGGGTGATGGCGGTAGTTGGAAGGAAGAGAAAATATGTTTAAAAAATAAATCTGAAGCAGGAATCACAAATATATATTTTTTTTAAACAGTGTCCAAAACATGTGTTTGCAATTTGAAATGCTTGTGCCAGGCTTGTACGACGGGAAAGTGATAGAGGATTGTTAGTACACCCACATAACCCTATAAATGTAATATCTTTTAAGTGAATATCGAAATTGTTCTAAGAACGTTACGCAAAAAAGTGGCATTTGTAATGGGATTGAACGTGATTAATACAGTTATCTTCGTAAAAAATACAAAATACTGTCTGATTTATGATGCCGCGCATGTGCATACATGATGCATGATACCGATTTGCCTATGACAGTTGAAATTGTCTTTTATATTAAAATTTTCAACAAACAGTAAGTTTTAAGCGCAAAATCGTTTTGCAATGTCAGAAGCTGATTAAAAATCCTTCTAAAGATTTATGCCTGTAAAAATAGTAGGTATATGTGCTGAGAAAAAGGGATGTTGACTCGAGAAATAATATATATGACATTATAAAATGGAGTAGTAATAATTATTATTCTGGAATTAAAATATTTAATTAACCGATATTGGGACAATAAATTAAAGAGTTTAGTGTTTAATTAGCAGTTAATTATTGTTGTAGAAACTGAAATCGAAGATTTAATTAAATATTTAGTTTAAATGTTCAATCCAATTAAATGTTTAATTTAATGTTGGGTTAAACAAGTTAATGACGGTTCTAGAAACCGGCTGTTAGATTTTTCACAGGTCGCCTATCTTGGTTTTTAACTAATGAATCCTTCAAAAATGACAAAAAATTTCACTTTTTCACTATCTAAAGTAAAATCATGTTGGTCGTGAAAAATCGTTGTTGAGTACCTTTTTCACTTCCACTGGGTCTATGACAGCGGTTATTCGCTGAAAACTTGTATGAATGGTTAAATGAACATTTCTTTCATATCTAAAAATAATAAAGCTCTTTTTTGACAAATAAAATAAAACGCTTCAACTGGTAGAAGAGCAAATGTAAGGTACGGAAGAAGAACACAGGTTTAATAGACTGCAGAGTTTTATAGTGAGTAGTAAATATCTGCAGTGCCTTAAAACTGTGATTTCATTTTATGAACCACTTAAAATTGATTCTTTCTCAAAGCAGATTTAACGATTTTAATCAAATTGTGCTGAAATGCAGTACACAAACACCGAAATAAAGTATAGATTGAATCCTCTCAATGGCTGTCTCAACATTATTTCATCGATTGAACTGAACCCGTCTGCAGTTTTGTTACAACATTACAGGTTATATGTACACTAGCTATGCACATGGTCTGTGTTTACAAGAGTGTTGCAGATAAACCAAAGCAAACTTTGGGAGAGAACACTGCCCCCATTACACAAAGCCGGGCTTTACAAATACACGAAGCCCGCGTCGCGTCATGTAAAATACAAAATACTCGGTCGTGACACGCCCAGAGCCCATAAATCCTGGCGGTATTGGTTCTGCTTAGAGCCGATGGTAGCGTGTACATCTGAAGCAGACATGTGTACAACAGCGCATAATGCTGTGTGTTCTAGTCAATACTGGGCCTTTTTTTTGTAAAACAAAACTTTTATTTATATAAAAACTGCTAGTACGTGAAGTCTTTCTTCTGAATTTTTGTAATACTTTGTGATTTATGATAACACTAATCGTCACGAAACATTCAAATTGTAATTGGGTGTATACCAGTAGTTCAAAGTAGTGGTGCGCGATTACAGGATGTTTTATTCGATTGCTTCGATTGTAAAAACATCTCGATTCTGTTGGACTCGTCAGTCGTCACTTGGCAATTCTTCAGACGTCGATTCTTCAAGTGACAATTGTTCATTGATGATTGTTCAGTCATTACTTGACGATTGTTCATTGATGATTTTTTAGTCGTCACTTGAGGAGTGTTCAGTGGTTACTTGTAATTGGGTGTATACTAGTAGTTCAAAGTAGCGGTGCGCGATTACAGGATGTTTTATTCGATTGCTTCCATTGTAAAAACATCTCGATTCTGTTGGACTCGTCAGTCGTCACTTGGCAATTCTTCAGTCGTCGATTCTTCAAGTGATGATTGTTCATTGATGATTGTTCAGTCGTCACTTGGCAATTCTTCAGTCATCGATTCTTCAAGTGACGATTGTTTATTGATGATTGTTCAGTCGTTCCTTGACGATTGTTCATTGATGATTGTTCAGTCGTCACTTGAGGATTGTTCAGTCGTTACTATAAGATTGTTTTTACTATAAGATTGTTTTTCTTTCCGAGTCCTCCGACTCACGAGTCATTTAGTTTTGTGTTGCTGCTTACACTACTGTAGGCCTAAATAATCGACAAAACAATCGAAGGAATCGTCAACTTACAATGGGAACTCATGCTGCCGGAAATGTTTAATAAATATTCCAATTATATGGCAAAGGACTATTCCGTTTTTTATTTATTTTTTTTATGTTAGTGACGAATATGAGAAACCATTCAGTTACGTTTGACACTTGTGCGGTAAATGTATCTATTTATCACGTATTTACATACAAATATTTGTATGTATGTAAATGTATACGTAAATATATTTTTGTTATGTTTTAGCACGCTTACATTCGTAATTTTGGTCCGATTTGATTCGAATTTGGCACAAAAATCGATTGTTGTAATAGCTTGATCGGTAGGTTCGTTAGTCAGGAAAATTTACAATTTTTCAATATTTCCTCGAATTATACTAAGCAATGCGTGCAATAGTTTTCTTTATTATTTTATATATATATATATATATATATATATATATATATATATATATATATATATATATATATACGAGGCTATTCAGAAAGTAGATTACGTTTTTGGATAAAAAAAAACTAAGTACAGGAAAAAAATGTTATTATATACATTTGAAAGAGGAACTAAAATACTATTTTTCGACATAATCGCCAAACAAATTTAGACATTTGTCATATCGGTGAACTAGCTTTGAAATTCCCGTGTCATAGAATTCCGCCGCCTGTGACGCCAGCCAGTCAGTCACGCCCGCGCGGAGATCTGCGTCGTCATCGAAGCGCTGTGTTGCAAGCCAAGTCTTCATCTTCGGGAATAAGTGGAAATCACTAGGTGCCAGGTCCGGACTGTAGGGTGGATGAGGAAAATCTCTCCACTTGAAGGCCGTCAAGACGTCTTTTGTTCGATTTGCCGTGTGAGGGCGGGCATTGTCGTGCAAAAACAACACTTTTGCACTCAGTTTTCCTCTCCGCTTGTTCTGGATAGCTCGTCTTAAGTTTCGTAATGTTTGGCAATACCTTTCTGAGTTTATGGTTGCTCCACGTTCTAGGAAGTCAACCAGAAGAACACCTTTCCTGTCCCAAAAACGGTCGCCATGATCTTCCTTGCTGACAGGGTTTGCAAACATTTCCTCGGTTTTTTGGGGAATTTGTGTGCCCCCTCCCATAGACTGTAGTTTTGTCTCACAGGTAACGTGCTTAACCCAAGTCTCATCTCCCGTTACAATGCGATCAAGAAATGATTCACCATCTTTGTCGTAAGCGTCCAGAAATGAGTCTGACTGGCTGGCGTCACAGGCGGCGGAATTCTACGACACGGGAATTTCAAAGCTAGTTCACCGATATGACAAATGTCTAAATTTGTTTGGCGATTATGTCGAAAAATAGTATTTTAGTTCCTCTTTCAAATGTATATAATAATTTTTTTTCCTGTACTTAGTTTTTTTTATCCAAAAACGTAATCTACTTTCTGAATAGCCCTCGTATATATATATATATATATATATATATATATATATATATATATATATATATATATATATAATTGTTAGTAAGTATGTTTTTAAGTTTGTATAGTTTGCAATTTGTTTTTTGTTCTGTATATGTTAGGCCACAATATAGCACTAATTTATTATTACTTAGCAAGACGTAAGGAAACACAATAAAATATTACGAGATAAATATAAACTAATACAGTAAAAAAACGAGGGTGTAGTTAACTTAACTAAACAGTAAATACTGCTGTCCAGATAAAGACAAGGAAAACATTGCTCTCAAAGCCCGAGTCGCAATCAGCGGTCTGTAACCATCGCCCTAACAATTGTCAACAATCATTAAACATCTCTATTGTCAACGCGGATGGTATTCGCTGACTCGATTGTTTTGCTGTACGATAGTCGATTGTCTCGACTGTAAAAACATCTCGCAACCGCGCGTCACTGGTTCAAAGAACAGTAGACCTTCAAGTATTTTCTTAATCACTTGCTTGGCCGCCGCTCTATGACAAAGATCTGACGCGTTCGGTAACTGTAATATCTAGTCAAAATTATGATAGCATTTGCCGTTGAACCAGTATTAACGGAAGCATCAAAAGAAACAGCCAGCAATTACTTTCGCCATCGTTAAACCAGAGGCTGCCATCTTGAAACGACAGTTAATGGAAACAAATCTTACACATACATCGATTGCGTTTTATACAAATACTTTGGTACTAAATTAAAAATCAATCGGTCAACCTTGAAGAGGCTGCCATATTGAAACGGAAGTGAATAGGAAAACCCTTACGAATAAGTCTTCCGGGTTATATACAAATTAACTTCGTACCAAATTTCCAAACAATCGGAAAATGCGTTTGACCAAAACTGCGAAGATTTCGCCATCTTGAAATGGAAGTGAGTGGGAAAAAATCACATACGTCGTTTGACATTTATACAAGGTATCTTCTAACAAATTTTAAAAACAATCGGTTAAAATTTTGGCTAAAACTGCATATATTCGACTTCTTTAAATCAGTGTTCGTCATTTTGAAACGGAAGTTAATGGGAAAAAACCTTACGCATACGTCGTTCGGACTTTATACAAGATACCTTCGTACCAAATTTTAATACAATACGTTTGGCCAGAACTGCGTAACACAACCAGATGCCGAACGGTCGAATTGAAACGGACATCGTTTCTCTCAGTCAATAATTTGCCCCAAACTCATTGTGGATACATAATTTTGTGCCACAATACTTGTCACTGTGTCCATAACATTATGTTAGTATATGATTTTACCCACTAAATTATAAGTCATTTACCCACTATAGTATTTTGATCCATTAAATTATTTACCCACTAAATTATACCCACTATATTATTTACCCACTATATTATTTACCCTATTATACCCACTATATTGTTTACCCACTAAATTATTTATCCACTAAGTTCTGATTATAAGTAGGCCTAGTCCGATACAATGTATTAGGCCTATAAATAAATGATTTTGACAACAATGCATTGTAGACGCAAGTTTTTAAGACCCCAGCGCTAATTATTACTCTACGTCCGCAATGTTTTGAAGATGTACGATTTAATTAGACCCAATTATCTTATCACATTTATAGGTTTAATTAGTAGGCCCAAATTAGTATGGATATACGGTTATAATCGCAACGCAATGTGGATGCACTATTTTGTCGAAACTTACTGTTGGTATGAAATTTGCCCACTACGAGTTCTGGTCGTTAGTTATGGCTCACAAAAGTATTGTGGAGACACGATTTCGATTGCAACTCATTCTTGTCAATAACGCGTTGTATATATATATATATTTCTCCACTACAGTGATTTGTTTCGGTAAAGTTCTGTAAAAAAAGTTTTGCAGAAAAACGTATCACGTGGATACATGATTTTGACTACAACGGATTACGTATACAAGTGTTACCTAAACTTCATCGTGGATGCACGTATTGAACACAGTGTATTGTGAATACACGTGATTTTGTCCATAAAACATTTTAGACATGGCCTACACAATTTTGCTTACAACAGGATACATTGCTGATATACATTAAAATATACTATTTTCCCAACAATTGTACTTTGGATAAACAATAATTCGCTAAAAACAATTCGAAATTTCAAAAGTATGCTGTTTACGTAATTTTCAAACAACTCATTGTAGATACATAATTTTGCCCTCAACGATGTTGCAGGTACAAGTTTTAACGAAAACCTCGTTGTGGATTCAAGAATTTGCCCACAATGTTTTATCTCATTCCGCATTATAGATACCCGAAATTCTCCAAAACGCATTGTTGATATACGTCTTGGAAATATATTTGTGCACCCAATGATTTTGTGGTACAAACCTCAGCCAAAAAACGCTTACGATTTTACGATTTGTGGATTTATCATTTTTCCCACAACGCATTATATTTACTGGATTTCTCTTGAGCAGTATTTTAAGAACTCGATTTCGCCCACAACGGATGCTTGAAACTGAAATTGGTTATTGAATCTACTGCCCGAATAGAGTTGTGAATACACGAATTTACCTAAAACGCGTTGTTCACAGTTGGTATTTTCGAAAAATAGTAATTCCACAACCACAAAACTTAAGCAAACTACGTGTAAGTGCGGTAACGTTTTAACATAACTTTCAAGACAGTAAAATTACGTTACAGAAACTTACACCTTGAAAAATTTTCTGTACGGTTAAGTTTTTCATAATGTCGTAAAATTACTGGTTTTTTTTTGTACAGAAATCGTAACGGGCACAGATACGAAATTCTCCATCAAATACTAAGAAACCCAGTTTGATGCGTATCGGTGAAAATGTGCGATCATTGAACGAAATCAAAGGTAACGTTTCCGCTAATCCTATTGTTTTGCCGCCGCACTGCTTTCTGTAGTGAGCAATAGAAATTTGTATTCATGATAAGCGCTAGCCAGCCAGTACGCGCATGCGCAGACTGTAGGCAGGTTAAAGCTTGTAATATTTATGCCCTTACTTGGCACTTTAAGTTATTTACGTCCCCCATAAAGCAGACAGGAGGCTCCCTGGAGATGCGAGCACAGATTGCGAACCTGGGTAATTTAGTGAACCGGCGTCCTAACCCCCGCCTTGCATGTTTCATCACGTCCGTCTGTCTTTTGTTGCAATTTTTCCCCCGAAAAGTTTTTCACACCCCTTAATATAGTTTTTTTTTCATTTATTTATTTATTACAATCTTAATCTTACAGATTAAATGAGTAATACATATAAATGATCCAAACATGTATTGGACTTAGTGAACTAAACATGCGGCTTATGACGCTTAAGTCGTCTGTTGTCCAATTCCACATCGAAGAGTTGGATGGCTTCGACGTTCGAATGTTGATAAAATCTCTTCTCGTGCCGAGAGGCGCAGTCTTGTATTATCTCCTTCACATACTTCAAGTCTAGGTCTGCAGGAAGGTCATCATTCCTCTGGTACCATCTTGCATTTGTCATTGCACGAATAATAAGATTTCGTACTCGTTGGATAATCTGTTTATTTGAGGGTTTTGTACACCCCCAAAGTTCAGCACCATATGTCCAAATTGGCCTAATTACTGATATGTACAATAATCTCTTGTGGTACAAGGCCAACTGAGACTTTCGTCCCATCAGCCAATACAGATAACGCAGTTTTTGTTTGATTTGCTCTGCTTTCTTACATACATGATGCTTCCACGTAAGGCGTTCATCAAGATGCATTCCAAGATATTTAGCAGATTTACTCTGTGGAATTCGTTTATTATTCCACCCCATAACTTGGATCTATGTACCGCAATAAAAATTTCACTTGAATAGACTTTAGTTCGTTGACTTTAATTTTCCAGTCTTCTGTCCACTGTGTTACGTGATTTAATGCCGACTGAAGATTTGCTGTCGCTTCAGCTTGGGAACCCTTTAATACAGTCAATAAAAAAACAGAACAACACACATTTGTTCATTTAATTTTATTGAGGACTGCAACTAAGTACAAACCTATCCAATATAACTCGAAATAGATCACTGAGTGTCAGATGTTCTGGTTATCAGCTACAGCCTCTTAGCTTGATACGCTATCACTGCACCAAGTCCTATGTGCTAGCATCTGCTGAAGGTGGTGATCACCCGTCTTCGCATTGGTAATTCCTTTCTAACGCATGGATTTCTGATGGGAGCCGGGGACCACCTGAATGCGAGTTCTGTAGGAAGCAGTAAGACATGTATTGCTTGATTGCGGTGGTTTCCAAAGTATGCGGTTTAGGTGTAAATTAGGTAGTTGTTTACAGGCGATATTGGGAGGTGATGACTCGACCATCGACCAGACGTCCTTCATCGTCTTACCATGAAAGAAAATTATGTCGTGGAGCTCTTTGTTTAATAATTGAGAATATACTGTGTGGTTTTCTGTTTGAAATACTAGTACATATATAGGTTTAAGCACGCTTACGTTTGCAATTTTAGTCTGATTTCATTCAAACGTAGTGCAAAAATCGATTATCGTATTAGCTAGGAAAACTGTATTTGTCAGAAAAAAATGTTCAACAGTTTCAAAATTGCGGAAATTTTATTTATATGAAATACTAGTACATATAATGTAAGTAGGTTTAAGCACGCTTAAGTTTGCAATTTCAGTCTGATTTCATTCAAACGTAGTGCAAAAATCGATTATCGTATTAGCTAGGAAAAGTTTGTTTGTCAGAAAAAAATGTTCAACAGTTTCAAAATTGCGGACATTTTAATTATATGAAATACTAGTACATATAATGTAAGTAGGTTTAAGCACGCTTAAGTTTGCAATTTCAGCCTGATTTCATTCAAACGTAGTGCAAAAATCGATTATCGTATTAGCTAGGAAAAGTTTATTTGTCAGAAAAAAATGTTCAACAGTTTCAAAATTGCGGACATTTTAATTATATGAAATACTAGTACATATAATGTAAGTAGGTTTAAGCACGCTTAAGTTTGCAATTTCAGCCTGATTTCATTCAAACGTAGTGCAAAAATCGATTATCGTATTAGCTAGTAAAAGTTTATTTGTCAGAAAAAAATGTTCAACAGTTTCAAAATTGCGGACATTTTAATTATATGAAATACTAGTACATATAATGTAAGTAGGTTTAAGCACGCTTAAGTTTGCAATTTCAGCCTGATTTCATTCAAACGTAGTGCAAAAATCGATTATCGTATTAGCTAGTAAAAGTTTGTTTGTCAGAAAAAACTGTTCACCGGTTTTTTAATTATATGAAATACTAGTACATATAATGTAAGTAGGTTTAAGCACGCTTAAGTTTGCAATTTCAGCCTGATTTCATTCAAACGTAGTGCAAAAATCGATTATCGTATTAGCTAGGAAAAGTTTATTTGTCAGAAAAAAATGTTCAACAGTTTCGAAATTGCGGAAATTTTAATTTTTAAAATATCATAACTTTTTTGCCTTTTAGTTTTTTTTAACCTGATTTTGGTATCGTAATCAGTGTTAAAAATTTCATATATTAACATTTTGACTTTACGAAAATCAGTGGAAATTAGGAGATTTTGTTCACGGCGGTCAATGTTCGTTTTCCTAATATGTTGACATAAATTTCAAGAAGGGTAAGGAAAAATAATATTGAAAAATTCAGCGAGACAGCTGCGTGCCGTTATTATTCTTTAAATTCCACAAACGAAAACCGCGTTTTAGACTACATAGGCGTACTGACTCCCCCACCAGTACCATTGTATATCTATTGTTCGCCAGTCAATTAGGCAAATCACGTTATGTAATTTATTGCCTTGCTTTCTGCACTCTACAGTGGGGAAGCTTTCTTTAACAATGATTTGATTTATATCGGATACCATGCTTAGCGGTGTGTAAATAACAAAGGGCCAACACAAATGTGGGTAAACGATTGGTATAAGCTAACTGTATAATTAATCAGTAATTCAAACCCTTTTGTCTTGTAGTTAATAATATTTTGTATAACGTTACAGAGTGTGATTAACATAGTTTTCTTTCTTTATTTGTTTCACCCAACTTTGGGGTACACCAAATCAATCACTTTTTAATGTTCTGTGCCCTCCTCGTAGCCCAGTATTGCTTCATTCGTTGTGATCTTGCTTTTCTTTCTTCGTCAGAGATTTGGATGGTTCGCTTGGATTTGACTTTGCCTTGGAACCTTTGTTTCTAGTCCTTGGTTATTGTTTTGGCTGTTTTGTCCATGAGCCAATAGTGTCAGTGATTTGCAGTTCTGTTAATGTCTTTCTCTGTTTCTCTAAACCAAAGTGGTTTGGCTTTTTTATGGCGAAAGTAGTCAAATATTTTTTTGGTTAGACTATTTTGGATGGACTATTTTTGTCCATTCGGAGGATGTGCCCATAAAAATAAATTCTCCTTTTTCTTATTGTGTCTGATAGTGTTTCAGTTTTTTGGTAAAGAGTTTCATTACTGATGTGGAGTAATTGGTTGTTACGGAATTTGGGGCCTAAGATTTTTCGTAATATCTTTCTTTCTTTGATCTCCAGCCTTTCAAGTGGGCCCTGGGTTTGAGAGATAATGTTTCAGCTGCATATAAGGCTTCTGGTTTAATTACCGTATGATAATGCCTTATCTTTGTATTCCAGGAGAGGGACTTCTTGTTGTATGTGTCTTTGGTAAGTTGGAAGGCTAATTCAACTTTATTTCTCCTAGATTCCATAGCTTTTTTCTCTAGGGCGTTCCAGCTGATCCATTCCCAAATATATTTGATTTCTTTAACTATCTCAATGAAGCTTTTCTCCCAATTGAAGCTTTTTTGGTGGTTTTTGTATGTTTGCCTTTTGTTTTGTATGTTAGTCTTTTCAAATTAAACTTTGAGACCCATTTTTAACGCTTGCTTCTGGAGTTCAAGAGTCTGTTCCTTAGCTTCTTCCAATGTCTCAACTATTATTAACATAATTTATTAATTTTTTTTTTTTTGAAAAATGAATTTTCTGAGCACTCATCAAAGTAAGACTTAGAACCGAAAAGATGAAATATACTACACCGATTCCGATTTCTAACACATTTTGAAAAAAATGTATTCGCTTGCGTTTCCGAACTTGCGCACTTTAAGGTAGCAGGTTCGAGAATCGAGTTACTGCCTTACACTTGCTCTTAAGGCAGATTCTCTTCGTCATCATTAGTCTAACTGGCGTAAAGAATGAAATTTAGAAAAAATCGAAATGGTGCCTACTAATTAGTAGTTCAACAGCAGATATTTCAGCAAATTGAACCAGTAATAAAACGAAAAATGTAACTAGACAAACTTTATTTGAAATTATATGCTTTTTTCATCATGAAGCTGTGAGAATTATGATAGGTCTTGCCCGTTCAGCCAGGATTATAGGAAATAACCAGCAACTACACTCTCAACGTTAAATCAGAGCCTGACATCTTGAAACGGAAGTGAATGGTGAAAAATCTGAAGCATACATATTTTTAGCATTATGCAAGGTACCAAATTTTAAAACAATCGGTCAATGCGATTGATCGAAACTGCGTGCACCCGTCACCTTTAAATCATAGGCAGTTTTTTTGAAACGAAATTAAATGCTACAAAATGTTACATACACGTCTTACAAGATATTTTCGTACCAAATTTCAAAACAATCGATTAATACGTTTGACCAAAAGTACATACATTAGTTTGAGAATCAGAGGTCGCCATCTTAAAAATCTTACACACACATCGTACAGGCTTTATACAAAGTTATGAAGGGCTTTCAAAACAGTCAGTCAGTGGTTTGACCGGAACTGCGTACACTCGTTATTGTAAATTAAAGATCGCAATCTTGAAACGAAAATAAATAGGACAGATCTTGCATAAGTCGTTCGGGCTTTTTACGAACTACCTTTGTATAAGGTTTTAAAACAATCGGTCGATGCATTTGGCCAAAACTGCTTAACAAACAGGCGATTCAATAAAAGCGCCTGTTTTAAATTGGAAACTATTGTTGCCATGGCAACATTTTATTTATATATTTGTTAATCAGTATAGTCATAATGGAACGCTTTACAATGGAACAACGAATATTAATTGTGAAAACACATTACACATATAGCGCGTGTTACGCAGAAACTGTGTGGAAGCTTCTTGCAACTGTAGGTCGTCAAAATGCATCCAAAGTCAACAGTTCGTAGGCTAAGGGTAAAATTTGTTACAACGAGTCCGACTGTAGACAAAAAAAACCAGTGCACTCTCGCTCCAACCAGTCAGAACAGAACATCGTAATTGTGCGCGACAGTGTTACGTGAGTCCACAAAAGTCAATTCACCGTCGTTCACAACAGTTGGGTATTTCGAAAAGCCCCCTTCAGTAAATTCTCACAAAGAATCTCCATGTGGAGTCCTATAAAATTCAATTAGCATCTGAAACCAATGGACCGTTTCAACGGAATTTGCAAATCTTCAAAAACAAGAAACATTTTCATTCAAACTGCTACGTTAATAAACAGTACCTTTGCATTTGGAGGGGGGGGGGCAAAAAGACCTTGCGATGCATTCCGTGTTAACGTAAACGCAAAGAGTAACCGTGCAGTTTGGATTTTGGGCTGATGGAGTCATCATCGGGCCATGCTATGACAGTGAATGGACAACGATACAGGATTTAGAGTGAAACATTTTTATTACCTTACCTTAGTAATGAGAATATTGAGCAATTATGCCAGTGAACTACCTGCCACAACTCTCACGATAAAATAGTCTAGTTAAGGAATAATTTCCCGACACGAGTGCTTACACACAACGACGATCAGAACTGGTCAGAAAGATCACGTGACCTAACTTCCGGTGACTTCTTCCTTTACGGGGTATTTAAAATCTAAAGTTCCAAAACTAAAGGAAGAGATTTGCAATCTCAAATAGAGGAGAAAAATCAGTCTGAAGGTTATAAAAAATTCAGTCGATCGAGTAATAGCATGCAGAGCAAGTCATGGAGGACTTAATTAAATATGGCAGTTATAATTTGTTGTTATTTTAAGGCGAAAAGCACATTAAGGCTATTATCGCCTCCCTAAATATAAGTGCGAGTGTAAAGTGTTAAAGTCGTAAGTGTAGTGTTGTAAGTGTAAGTGTATTATACTCGGTTACCGCAAGGGACGTCTAAATCCTCTCAATAGGTGCAGCTAGTCTACACCCCTGCGGGGATGTCAGGTATAATGTCATACGTAATATTTTCATGTGTAATGGTACATGTGTCCCTTGTATTGATGTTGAAATATTTACGTTTCATAAATATAAAGCAGTTAAAACAGGCGTTACTATTAAATAACGAATAATTTCAAGTTTTATTATTGCACTGAGATCCTTGTACATCTATGCCCATTTTCTATATTCCCGAGGAGATCGTTTCACAGCGTTGAGATGCTACAGCTCGTCCATCATTTGGAGGAAATTCAAGGTGGGCAACTATTAATAAGCGTATGCTTCTATGCGTTTTAGAACACCACACACAAAATAACGTCAATTTAACCTTATGTTTATAGCATTAATATAAATGTTGTTCATGCAAAAACAGAAATAAAATAATCTACTTACAAAAAAGGCCAAATAATCAACCTTATGCATTACTCTTTCCTTACCTGAAACAAATAATTAAAATAACATTATTAAGTTTTAAAATTAGTGTTGCATATACATTACAGTAAGGCCCGGTGCCCAACAAATAACGAGCGGAGTTGAGCTGACCGGAGTGGACACACATTCAAAACCTAACCTATTGTTTTTAATAAAATTGCAGCCACTGAAAGCGCAACGGAGCTGAGAGCAGTGAAGCTGCGTCGGTGGGCTCCGCTCCTTGTATATTCGACTATGGCTAGATTCGGTTTTGAAGCTAACTCCGTTTCCCCCACCACGCTGACGCTACAAACTTATTAATTCTCGTTACCTAGGTTACCGTTGTCTAGATACGGTTTTTATAACTGTTTCCTAGAATCAGTCAAAGTAGGAATAAACGTTAAAATTTAAGAGATATATAAACTGACTGAACGTCGCTTCCGGTTGCCGCTCATCTTCATTCCACTCAGCTCCTCTCCTCTCGGCTCCGATCAGCGCAGTTCCGCTCCGCATATGATGGCCGCCAGGCGTAATATATTCTCATTATACTAATTATAACGTAGTACTGGTGTATTCCTAAATGAATATTGCTAATTTTCTAATAATGGTGAATATTGTAATCATTATACAAGTTTTTAATCGCAAAGCTTAGTTGCGTCCTGAAAAAATCGTTCTTAGTTAGTTTTGCACATCGCTGGAAACTAATCGAATCAACCGATTTTAAAATAGGTTTGATGCACTTATATTTCCGGGTTTATTAAAATTTCAAAACTTTATTGATGTCTTTTTTTGATGAAAATATTATTCAAAATAGTATTTTCTCGAAACCAGTATTGTGCGCTATTGATAGGTAACTAATGCGATATTGAGAGAGAGAGAGAGAGAGAGAGAGAGAGAGAGAGAGAGAGAGAGAGAGAGAGAGAGAGAGAGAGAGAGAGAGAGAGAGAGAGAGAGCGCTCTCTATAGTATTGGTGCCGGCGTGCGGATCAACCGCCCAACACAATGAGGTATAGTATGGAATTGGGGTAAGGAAGAACACATCAAACGTTGTAGGTAACCTTTAACCTCCTGTTAGCAAGAGCCTCACAGTCATAAATTGTGTGTTCTGCAGTTTCTTCCTCTTTGATGCATAACCTTAAACACGGTTTCTCCATTGTGCATACCTATCCTGTTCATGTGCTGCCTCAGTAATGAACCCATGTGAATTGTGTTCTGCTCAAGAAGTCCTTCCTGAGGAACATTACCTAAGATGCGCATGCTATGGAACGCAAATGAAAGTTTGTACCATCTTGTCTGATGTTGCTTGTTAATCCACCTATTGATAGCAGAGATAGAGAGATCCTTAAAGCCGGATCGGATCCGATAAACTCAGATGCAGATCCAAATGAAGCCAGTAGGTCTGACTTCTCATCACCCCCCCCCCTTATCACCCAGTGAAGGGTAACTTGATTTCCCAGAGAAAGAGAAAGATTTTTTTTTTTGTGTTTAACGTCCGACTACTGTGCTCACTTGGGCTAATGCAGACGATGGGATGATTTATAGCGTATGAAAATGCCAAGCCCTGGCCGTGAATCGACCCGGGTCCTTGGGGTGAAAGCCTAGTACGCTATCAAGTAGGCCACCGAGGCGGCTAAAAAGAGAAAGGGAAAGAGAGAGAGAGAGAGAGAGAGAGAGAGAGAGAGAGAGAGAGAGAAACAGAGAGAGAAAGAGGAGGAAGAGATGGAGGGAGGGGAGAGAGAGAGAGAGAGAGAGAGGACTTATAGTATTGGAGCCGGCGTGCGGATCAACCGCCCAACACAAAGAGGTATAGTATGGAATTGGGGTAAGGAAGAACACATCAAACGTTGTAGGTAACGATTATGAATGTTTTCTCTTGGGATCAGACTCTGCGTTGTCAAGGACACATGTTTGGTTCAACAAGACGTAGCTGAAACAGGACGCCATAATTACCAGACACGGTTATATTCGGAGTCATCTGCAGGTCGTCACTATGACCACCGGACAACGGCCATATTCCGAGTCATCTGCAAAGATCGAATTACCACAAATCTCGTCCGAATGTAGTCTGTGCGGGCAGGAACCTGAAACCGCAACACACGTACTCATTGGGTGCCAGGCCCTGGAGTCCAAAAGAAGGAGACTCTTCGGGCTACATAAACCATACGTGGAATTTCACAAGGACACCCTGTACGAGATTCTAAAGCTCTTCAACGGTACTAGAGTCGCTTTAAGGTGACGTATAAGGAGAACACAAAAAGCTTATAGCTGACGTCTCGAAGGCCAGTGTAACCTTAATAATAACCATAAGGGAGAAAAACGGTTGCTACAGACCTAAGAATTCGGCTCTGAAACTATTGAAGGAAAACTGAAATCGGACCAAATTTTCAAAACGGGTAGTCATAAATATTAGTTATAGATGAAGTTTTACAACTCGCGTTTGTGTGACAATTTTAAAATAAACTAAACTGGTGTTTCTGGTGCAAGTAAAGAAAATGCAATTAAAAACCTATAAACAAACCAAAAGAAGGTTTTCAAAGCAAGTTCTAGAGTCCCATAATCTAAAAATCAGGTACTTCCAACCATTGCTGTATTGTGTGTGAACGAGACGACGGGGATACCAAGAGTCATCTGTAAGTGCTCTTCTACCAGTCAGCGATAAGTAAACAATAATTAATTATTTATCATGACTACTTTTAAAGCAATAAAAATCCACTTCGCCACTAGTTTGCCAGTCCTGCAGATTTACAAATAACACAGACTGAGGCCCGAATGAACAAATCAATTCACACAATGGTTTGGACTTGAATGAAATTTTCATAAAACCTTTGCCTATCGGTGCATAAATCACCTTCCACACCCGTTCTGCAAACAAAGCTAACAAACAAAAGGGACAAAGCTTTTCGAATAAATGCAAATCGGTGAGAATTCAGTAATTGTCCATTTTCAGTTCCTCAATCGATTTAGAACAATGCGTTTTGTTAACTATAAAAATAGTGGTTATGAAATATATTTTCCGATACGGACAGAAATTCTGTTGGCATGTTTCCCATATTGGGGTTTTGTTAGAGAAGAATAGTCCGACTGCTTATTTACGCGAACACTAATTTCTCCTTACCAATAATATTTTTTAGAAGTCTTTGTTATATATTTCAAAATAATATCTGAAGGAAGTTGAATCCAGTAAAATATACAGGAATCGGTTATGTATAGAATACGATGTATTTATGTAAATAGATAGTTAGGGGTTACACAGTTTAATAGTAAGTAACGCAATACAAATACATTTCGTAGGTACTACTTATTACATAGACTGGCTCACTTAATGAATTCGAACAGTCCACAGTCTCATTTGGCAGGAGTTTCATAGTGTCCTAAAAGTCAAATATCCTTCACCTTCTACCGAGATGCTTTTTGTTTTCTTTTTTCGCTCCACATAGCATAGCATTCTTAGTGTAAATCCTTGCTCTATTCATACCACAGTACCCAAAAGTGAGTTGCATGGTCTTCTTAGTTCTTCTTTACACATGTTCCTTACTGTCCATCTATGACAACTGAGATATTTCTGACTGACCACTCTCCAGTCCTGGCGTTCTGTTTCCCATCAGTCCTGTCACTGGGATGTGTTTCTCTTAACCAAGATTTTATCTTTGAGAGGTTTTCTGCTTAACTTTGAATGTTTGTACCGATCTGAGATATTGTCGGTCTTATCTTCCACTGCAGCGTCCGCACAGTGTGCTAAAATTAACTGCCTATGGGTACCATGGAATTAAGTGCTTCAGTTTCCTCCACCTTCACTCCTCAAATCCACGTTTGCCTGTTCCCTGAGCTTCGAGAGTTTTGACTATTCATTCACATCTAAAAATCCCACAAGTAGCTAAAGAAATAAAACGTCTACACATACAAAGCCCACGTTATGCATAGATAAGAATAACGTAAAACTGGAGGTGTTTAAAATCTACATACTTCAAGTTCAGTTCCCATTAACAATGCATACTTCGGTATACGCTGTATCCACAAGTCTTTGGATGTAGGTAGGGGATAAAGTGGGACTGTGGGTAATGGAAAGGATAATAGGTTTAGGTTCTCTTTCTTCCTGTGAATTGGAGATGGAAGTGGATCCGTAGCTTACTTATGGGTAGGATACGCCAAATCCTGTAGAAGCCTATCCTGTAACACGATCCACGTGGAGTGCTGCCCGCTATACAAAGATTATGAGGTAAGTGATAATTCATGAACATATTAAAAATATACTGTAACACCCTTGATAAAATGTTAACCAATAAGCTCAAAAGAGTAATTTACGACTTTTGAGCTTCATCGACTTTGAAACAATACATAGCTGTCTCGGTGACGTGATTTCTTATCACTAACAGTGATTTTTTTATCACAAACAGCAATTTCTTATCACACACAGCCATTTATTATCATATACAGTCCTTTCTTATCAACACAGCGATTTCTTACTACACAAAGTGATTTCTTATCATACACAGCGATTTCGTATTATGCACAACGATTACTTATAATAAATAGTGAGTTCTAATTACACACCGCCATTTCGTATGACACACAGTCACTTCCTATCGCATATAACGATTTCTTATCACACAAAGTGATTTCTTATAAAACACAGGGATTTTTTATCACAAACAGTGATTACTTATCATAAAGCGATACAGTTTTATCATAAGAATATCATACACAGCTTTTTCGTATTACACAAACACGCACGCACTCACACACACACACACACACACACACACACACACACACACACACACACACACACACACACACACACACACACACACACACACACACACACACACACACACACACACACACACACACACACACACACAGTGATTTCTTATCACACACAGCGATTTCTTACCACATATGAAAATATTATTACACACAGTGATTTCTTATCGCTAAAATATTTTCTAATCATTTTGAAAGTTGTTTTAATCATCATAATCAGCGATAAAATCTAGTAAATGAAAACTTTATGCAATCAAATTAGTGTGTTGTCTGTAAAGAAGGCTCTTATGAAAAGGCAGGACAATCTGAAGGAGCTATACGAATCCGTGTTAAAAAGAACATTTCAATTGTTGGAAGAACGAAAAAAGTGACTCAAATTTTGCGAATTATTTACTAGAATATAGTAGATCTTTTAAGTCGTATAATATTATTGTAATCTATAAACACCAAAAATTTAATGGTTAAGAAATTCTACTTGTGAAAACCCAAATTTTAATTTAAAAGAACAGACTAGTTTAACCACTTCCCTTTACTCAAGCGTATTGTTTAGGTGTTTCCCAATCTGCTGCTCATTGCCCTTCTTACAATATCAATTCTTCCTTTTTTTACATCAAAATTCTTCCTTTTTCTTCCATTTTTTGTGTATCCCTTCCAGTTTTAACATAAATTGTATTATTATATAAGCACAATTTTTAATTTTTAACTTTACTATGTCTGAAAGTACCTCACGGTGAAAAGTATGTCAATAAATATAAGTATTTTGTTAGACCATATATTAGTGTCCTAATTGTCCTTGGTATCTTGGAGTTTCACAAAGCACTAAATATGTTTTGGAAAAGTATGTCACTAAATATAAGTATTTTGTTAGACTATATATTAGTGTCCTAATTGTCCTTGATATCTTGGAGTTTCATAAAGCACTAAATATGTTTTGGAAAAGTATGTCACTAAATATAATTATTTTGTTAGACTATATATTAGTGTCCTAATTGTCCTTGAAATCTTGGAGTTTCACAAAGCACTAAATATGTTTTGGAAAAGTATGTCACTAAATATAAGTATTTTGTTAGACTATATATTAGTGTCCTAATTGTCCTTGATATCTTGGAGTTTCACAAAGCACTAAATATGTTTTGGAAAAGTATGTCACTAAATATAAGTATTTTGTTAGACTATATATTAGTGTCCTAATTGTCCTTGATATCTTGGAGTTTCATAAAGCACTAAATATGTTTTGGAAAAGTATGTCACTAAATATAAGTATTTTGTTAGACTATATATTAGTGTCCTAATTGTCCTTGAAATCTTGGAGTTTCACAAAGCACTAAATATGTTTTGGAAAAGTATGTCACTAAATATAAGTATTTTGTTAGACTATATATTAGTGTCCTAATTGTCCTTGATATCTTGGAGTTTCACAAAGCACTAAATATGTTTTGGAAAAGAATGTCACTAAATATAAGTATTTTATTAGACTATATATTAGTGTCCTAATTGTCCTTGATATCTTGGAGTTTCACAAAGCACTAATTATGTTTTGGAACAGTATGTCACTAAATATAAGTATTTTATTAGACTATATATTAGTGTCCTAATTGTCCTTGATATCTTGGAGTTTCACAAAGCACTAAATATGTTTTGGAAAAGTATGTCACTAAATATAAGTATTTTGTTAGACTATATATTAGTGTCCTAATTGTCCTTGATATATTGGAGTTTCACAAAGCACTAAATATGTTTTGGAAAAGTATGTCACTAAATATAAGTATTTTGTTAGACTATATATGTCACTAAATATAAGTATTTTGTTAGACTATATATTAGTGTCCTAATTGTCCTTGATATATTGGAGTTTCACAAAGCACTAAATATGTTTTGGAAAAGTATGTCACTAAATATAAGTATTTTGTTAGTGTCCTAATTGTCCTTGATATCTTGGAGTTTCACAAAGCAGCGATTGCGTTTTCGATAAATAACGATTAAATTACTTTTAAAAAATAAAATAATATTTGACAGCCTCACATATAGAAACATTCCGATCATATACGAATATAAAATGTACAAATTTTGTATGAATGACAAAACGAGAGAATAATTCGTTGTTTAATGTTTAAATAAGAGTAACGGACGCGTGCGACTTTTTGC
This sequence comes from Callitettix versicolor, assembly GCA_022606455.1. NCBI lineage: Eukaryota > Metazoa > Arthropoda > Insecta > Hemiptera > Cercopidae > Callitettix > Callitettix versicolor. Next base: position 20,095,395 of record CM040185.1, on the reverse strand, counting down.
AAGGCGAAAAAGATACGAATAATATACAAAAATATACAGCAATAACTTATTATAAAAGAATGATGTTTATTATAATTACATTATTCAATATAACTGGCCATACTATGTTCTACTTTCATATTTTAAACTGTGAACTATAAATTTAATGATTGAATTCTATCATTATACCTTATTGAAATATTTACAAATGAAACCTACTATAACCGGATTTTACATTACGTACCTAAATTAGGCTACAGTCTACGGTTTAATAATAATTTACGGTTTATTAGAAGCAGTCTACTATTAATAACGTTTTCATATCAGAACTGGCCTAGATTGTCTTATAAAATATTACTGTAATCCATAAACACCAAAAATTTAACAATTAAGAAATTCTGAAAATATGTAGATCTACTTGTAAAAAACCCAAATTTTAATTTAAAAGAACACCTCTCCCTTACTCAAGCGTATTGTTTAATTGTTTCCCAATGTCAATTCTTCCTTTTTTGCCTTCTCCTTCCAGTTTTAACATCAATTGTATTACCTGCACTCTCGTGGGCACACTTTATAGTGCTTTTGTAATTTTGTTTACAGAACTTTTATCGGTTTTAAGTCGGTGTTATTTTATTGTGACGCCGAATGGAAAAATATGAGGTTTGCTGAGAGTTCTCTGGTTTTTCTTAAGAACTAGTAAGTACCCCATGTAAGCAGTTTCAATAACGCGGGGATTTATTTTGGTTCAAAATCGATCGGAATGCATAGTATAATATTATATGACAGATTGTGGAACACTTAAATATGATTTGACAGTAGTTTAGGTTAAAAAATTGTTCAGACCAGATTGTAAAAAGATATTTTAAAAAATTTAAAAAGTTTTAAAAAATTATTAAAAATCAAATATACTAATTTCAACAGCCGTTATTTTTCCGTTTGATAAATATATTTTACGCTAACACATATTGAGTAATAGTTATTTGTTAACACTGTTTAGGTTTTCATTAAACAACCAAAGAAAGCACAAAATGTGTACGTAGTTTAGGTCATGTACGAGTATATAACGTAGTTTGCTTTTGTGCTCTTAACCTACATAACGCCGGAGTTCTGTTAGTTTCCGGACATTCTGTATATAATACAAGTTGCTGACTTGTTCACAGTCTTAAGTAGCGACAAGACTTAGTTCGCCTAGAGTGGTTTAGTGATGCTTAATTGGCAGAATAAAATCGAATCACTAGAAGTGGCTGTCTAAAGAGTCACTTTGGATGTAATAAAGATAAAATTGAAGTAAGGACTTACAGAACGTCAACTTGCCTTACCTCTCATCAGCTGTTACATCAGCTTTGCTGATACACTGAGACAGTATTTCAAAAGCGTTATGAATATTGAGTGAAAAATTAAATTATGACAACTTTCGTTAGCGAATTTCTGTTTGAACTGTATCTGCATGATAAGATTCAGAATCGAAATTTTGAAACGAGCACCGATAAAAATTTTGAAACAGATACGGTATTTAAATGATTTAATAAAAATCATATATTTTGTTACCATCTTAATTGTTACCATCATTTTGAAATGTTAATTTCCGATGAAAAAATATAATCATTTTACCCGTGGTCAATGTTTATTTTTGTATTTTCAGTGCATTATGATAGTAAATTTATTCCGTTTCGATACAGTTTAGAAAGAAAACATCGATACTTTTCGCAACTTTGTTTTCCGGCAAAATCTGTTAAACGATTTCTAAAAATCTGAACTTTATTATTTTTGAAACGTTTCTTGAAAACATCCTTAAGAAAATGAATTTGATTATGGTCAGGTTTAATTTTTTATTTTAAAAGAAATTTGAAACTTAAAAACCGTAATTTTTTTATTTATTTCTGATCTTAAAAATAAAATCATATTTAAAAAAAAATATAACATATTTTTAGAAACTCGCTTCCATCACGTCATCAAAACAGTTAAGTGCCTCGATCACACTTGAACCTAGTTATTATAATATTTCTATTACAACCTCGTCTATTGTTATTAAAATTATTTAGTAAAAATCTTAAAATCTCACGTATTTCTTAAAATATTAATTTTTACCGTCATAACACTTTAGTATTCAATCTTCTTCATTTTATCTTGCGGTGTTTTATCCGTTCCGAATGTTAATGACCACCTTTCTTCCTTACTTTACCGACTGCGTTAAGGAACAGTTGGGTTTAGTTAATCTTTACGAATGTTTGCCAGCACGAAATTCTTCGTCCATCGGGTCTTTCTTTCTGTCTACTATTACTTGAATAATGCTTCACAGCAAACGGTATATTAGATCATCCTCAACACACAACCCAAGTATTCTACCATTCTACCAAGTGTGCATGCACTCCGTCTAAGATATTTTTAGAATGCGCCTGAATCGCCTGAATATCCATATTTCTATAGCCTGAGTGTATTTTCTATTACCTGAATCATTCTTCATCTCTCCACAATGTATAAGAGAGTGTACGTTAACATAGCAGCGTACAGCATAATACGTTTCATACAAAAGGACGTTTGCGTAGGTGGTTAATGAAATGCAGGAAACATGCATTAGCCTATAAAGGCTTAAATACTTACGCTCTCACTGTAATCTGAGCGGAAGTGAAATGTTTGTCTAGCTGTACGAATGTTTTTGTCTATCTGTACGAATATTTGTGTCTATCTGTACGAATGTTTTTGTCTATCTGTACGAATGTTTGTGTCTATCTGTACGAATATTTGTGTCTGGCTGTCGAATGTTTCTGTCTATCTGTACGAATGTTTGTGTCTGGCTGTACGAATGTTTGTGTCTAGTTGTACGAATGTTTGTCTTTAACTGTACGAATGTTTGTGTCTATCTGTACGAATGTTTGTGTCTGGCTGTACGAATGTTTGTGTCTGGCTGTACGAATGTTTGTGTCTAGTTGTACGAATGTTTGTCTTTAACTGTACGAATGTTTCTGTCTATCTGTATGAATGTTTGTGTCTGGCTGTACGAATGTTTGTGTCTAGTTGTACGAATGTTTGTCTTTAACTGTACGAATGTTTGTGCCTATCTGTACGAATGTTTGTGTCTGGCTGTACGAATGTTTGTGTCTGGCTGTACGAATGTTTGTGTCTAGTTTTACGGATGTTTGTCTTTAACTGTACGAATGTTTGTGTCTATCTGTACGAATGTTTGTGTCTGGCTGTACGAATGTTTGTGTTTGGCTGTACGAATGTTTGTTTTTAACTGTAATAATGTTTGTGTCTATCTGTACGAATATTTGTGTCTGGCTGTAAGAATGTTTTGTATATTTGTACGAATGTTTGAGTCTGGTTGTACGAATATTTGTGTCTATCTGTACGAATGTTTGTGTCTATCTGTACGAATGTTTGTGTCTGGCTGTACGAATGTTTGTGTCTGACTGTACGAATGTTTGTTTTCAACTGTAAGAATGTTTGTGTCTATCTGTAAAAATGTTTGTGTCTAGTTGTACGAATGTCTTTAGCTGTACAAATATTTGTGTCTATCTGTACGAATGTTTGTGTCTATCTGCACGAATATTAGTGTCTGGCTGTACCAATGTTTGTGTCTATCTGCACGAATATTTGTGTCTATCTCTACGAATATTTGTGTCTGGCTGTACGAATGTATGTGTCTATGCCTGTACGATTCTTGTCTTTAAATCGAAACTTAGGTCTTAATAGAATTGTTTTTCGTTAGCCATTGAACTTCTGTATGAAGAAGCAAATTATTATAATTTTTATCATTATTTTCGCATAATTACGTAAAAAGACGATAATTCAAAGTTTTACCTATAATTGTGTTTATTGCTTTAATATAAAACTATAAAACCAAACGAAGTTTTTCTTGCAAATTTTTGGCAATTAAATGTTGCCTGCACAAAATACAATGTACAGTCATAACGCCGGGAATTTTTTTTTATAATACGCTAAAAACCGCGATATTTTCCCATCCTTGTTGGTGCACTCAATAGAACCCACCCTTCAAATTTCACCACCTAGGTCCTGTTGAGAACCCCTGCTCTAGTGGATTAAAACTGTTTTTATTTTTAAGGCCGGCTGGTCACCAAATGTGGAGTGTAGTTGCGCTGAACTGAGCGAACTATGCGTTTAAAACCAAAGTGCGCCACTGAAAGCGAAGCGGTGGCACTCAGTTTTGTTTCGCTATTAGTGGCCGCACTTACACTTGAAATAATAGTTTATGTTACATAAAGTCGGATCGGAAAGTAATAAATAAACTAAAAAACAAATGTTTACACTTACAACTCAAAGAGCGTTGCAAATTTGAAAATAGGTGTCATTTACTTAAAGTTATTAAAAAACCTGACCACGGTCGAGTTTGTAACAATACGTTTAGGTTTTCAGTTTCAAAACTCAAATTGTTTTATTAAAAAAAAAAGGTAATACACGGATTGATTTATCTAGGCCTATAACAAAAGCTAATGCGCTTATTTATTGCAATTAAATAAATAAAAAAAAAATAATAAAATTTATTAGAAATATATTTTCGGTTTTTTGTCAGATTGTTTTTGAGCCCAAATATTTTGAGAATTATTTGAAAATTTTCTCAATTTCTCAGCAAACAATATCGTTAGCGTTTTTACAATGTATAACGATGTCTAGATACAGCAAAACAAGTTTTTGTTACACTAGACTTTACTGTGTAACATTAAATTTCGTCGATTGAAAAAACGCGTAATAAAAAGTTCACCGCAATCCGACCACCTGCGCACTCTTGTTAATATGATTTAATCCCGTCCTTTTGGGCGGATTTATTTCAGTTTTGATATTTGATTTAACGAACCATTGTTTTAGTGAATATCAGAGAACCTCGCGTCCGCGTCAGAGCTGCAATTGAAAAACAGAACGCGTAATCCTGAAATATTTTCTGCACGCGGCGCTTTTGTTGGCCATTCAAAAATATTTCGTCGATGCGCTAAAGGGATTTGGATTTATAGCGGCTTTGTTTGCACGTTTACAACATAAACAAGGCTGGCTGGGTGGGTGGGATCCTCCAGTGATGGTATGATTTATGTTTTGTATTTATTACGAGGGTACATGGCTTTCCATTGAACAGAAAACTGAGTACAGAACACACAAAATTTGAATAACAGCAACGCCGAGCAGGATTAAGGCTGTTGACCTAGTTTAGGAATAAGCGCGTGTATTCTCAATATTGGATTACAAGTTTTGTATAAACGGCGGTTGTGTTTGTGTTAAGTACGATTGTAAATGTGCTTTGTTTGGATTAATATATGGTTTCCGGTTAGTCACAGTAACAGTCGTAGTTACTGAAAGTACAGCAGTTATAGTAGCAGTTACTGTCATTATAGCAGTCGCAGTATAAATAGCAGCTAGTGTCAGTCAGAGTTACTGAAACAACAGCATTCACAGTAACAGTTGCTGTCATTGTAGCAGACACTGCACTTACTGTCATTATAGCAGTCGCAGTAGAAATAGCAGCTAGTGTCAGTCACAGTTACTGAAACAACAGCATTCACAGTAACAATTGCTGTCATTGTAGCAGACGCTGTTGCAGTTACTGTCATTATAACAATCGTAGTAGAAATAGCAGCTAGTATCAGTCACATTTACTGAAAAAACAGCATTCACAGTAACAGTTGCTGTCATTGTAGCATACGCTGTTGCAGTTACTGTCATTATAGCAGTCGCAGTAGAAATAGCAGCTAGTGTCAGTCACAGTTACTGAAACAACAGCATTCACAGTAACAGTTGCTGTCATTGTAGCAGACGCTGTTGCAGTTACTGTCATTATAACAATCGTAGTAGAAATAGCAGCTAGTATCAGTCACATTTACTGAAAAAACAGCATTCACAGTAACAGTTGCTGTCATTGTAGCAGACGCTGTTGCAGTTACTGTCATTATAACAATCGTAGTAGAAATAGCAGCTAGTATCAGTCACATTTACTGAAAAAACAGCATTCTCAGTAACAGTTGCTGTCATTGTAGCATACGCTGTTGCAGTTACTGTCATTATAGCAGTCGCAGTCGAAATAGCAGCTAGTGTCAGTCACAGTTACTGAAACAACAGCATTCACAGTAACAGTTGCTGCCATTGTAGCAGACTCTGTTGCAGTTCCTGTCATTATAACAATCGTAGTAGAAATAGCAGCTAGTGTCAGTCACAGTTACTGAAACAACAGCATTCACAGTAACAGTTACTGTCATTGTAGCAGACGCTGTTGCAGTTACTGTTATTATGGGAGTTGCAATAGAAATAGCAGTTAGTAGCAGTCGCAGATACTGAAAAAATAGCAGTTAGTAGCAGTCGCATTTACTGAAAATACAGCAGTCACTGTCACTGTATCGCTGTTGCAGTAGCTGTCGTTTATAACAGTCGCAGTAGAAATAGACAGTTATAAACAGTAGCATTTACTGAAACAACAGCGGTCACAATAGCAGTCGCTGTTGCAGTAGCTGTCTTAGTATCAGTAGCTGTTGCAGTAGCTGTCATTGTAGCAGTCGCAGGAAAATACCAGTTATAAGCAGTTGCCGTTACAATAGATTTCGCGTAGAAGTAGCAGTCATAGTATTTACTATTGAAAGTAGCTGTTAGTAACAATCGCAATAGTAATTACAGTAAAAAAATCAGTTAGTAACAGTCGCAATGGCAGTAGAAGTACAAGTACCTTCTATATCCAGAATAGCAGTTATTAATAATTGCAATCGCAGTTTAATAGTCTATGGCAACAGTTTTCGCAATAAAAATAGCAGTGAACAAAAATCGCAGTCGTTTTAGCAGTAGCATTCGTAGTAACAGTTCAGTCGTATCGCAATAATTGTTGCTGTAGGAGTCACATTAGCAGTAGCAGTTACAGCGGCAATGCCACTCATAGCGATGGTACAATAATTGTAGATTTACTAAAATTAGTAGTAGTAGTAGCAGTAGCTATGACTGAGTAGCAAATAGCTGTCGAAGTAACTGATAATTTCATTTCCAACGTCTATATTTTTAATGTAATTTGAAATAAGTTAAATTACGTAATTTTAGTACAGATTAACAATGCGCGACAAAAACTTTTTAGATAAAAAAATTTAAGATAAAAAAAAGTTTGAATTAATACCATTTTAAAACGGTTAGATGAACTTGCTGGGTAACAAGATTGTCTGACCTATTATACTAAAAATAAATTTGTGCGTCAAGTCTGAATATATATTTCGTGAAAATAAAGTAACGACCGATTGTGACATCTATAAATACGAGTAGTTTTCAGGCTTCTTTAAAACACTCATATATTTTAATTCGATTATCACTAAAAGCGATATTTTTATAGAATTCTAAAAAAAATGGTTCCTAGTTCAGAATCAACGATTACTTAACAATCAACAGTTTATGTCTTACAATAACGGCCACTGCAATCGCTAATATCACGATGGAAATGCGACAAAACAACAAATACCATATAATAGTGCAGGGTATTGTTTCACAGTGGCCGGCTTTATGCTATGTTGGCCGTTGCTTTGATTTAGTCGCTGATCCTTTCGAATTATCAATTCCCATTGACAGGCTGCCGCTAAGTACCGACTGATTGGATTAACTGTACGCCGGACAGTATGTGTTTACTGGTGACGTGAAACTAGCTCACACAAAATAAATCTTGCTTTAATACGTCCTGCAATAATACAAATAAAGAAACACTTATAAACTTTATTCACTATCGTCAGATATATTTTCGTATTTTCAATGGAATTCGAATTTAAAAAAGCAAATTTGAGAACATTTAACGCCATTTAAAACTGTAGTAGAGTTTTGATTTTCCCGGGTAAGTAAGTTGTTTAAACTATTCCGCGCCGATTAAGTCACTTTCCATTGTATATTCTTTAATAAAACTTAATACTTAAGTAAAGTACAAATGCATTGACAGCAGTGTTTTGTGCTCTGTTCATAACTTGTCTTATCTGTGATTTATTCCTTATTCCTATTCAGTCCTTACACGGTATTGTAAGCTTGTACAGGTTATTATTTAAATCAGAAAAAACTACAGTTTCTTGATAAAAACAAATAGCGGACATCTTCAGTTTCAAATAAATTATTAAAATTACGATTAAATTTACCTGTAGAAACCTAAACAATACGTATTTTCCAAATAATGCCAGAGAGATATGGAGAGAGAAAAATAAAATCCAGATATAACTTAAGTTCGTTTTCTTCTTTATCAGTTTCAAATATTTTACATTTTGAAATCTACATTTTTTTCTATATTTACCTAGTGTATTTAAAGTGTTTCACGAAAACTAATAAATAAATCTTATTCTCGAGAATGATATTTTTAAAATCACCATAATTTTTATATATAGCATGAAGTAAAACAAAACATATCGTAAATATTTAGTAAATTTAAGGACTATCCAAAAATGTATTACTATAAACAAAAGTTGTATTACATCTGCGAATATCCGCCCAACACCTAAAAATAACTTGAATAACAACTTGAAAATTTTTCTTGTAAAGTCAAAAAATCTTACGGATACGAATTGAATATGTCTCTTGCCTATCACATGGAAATAATCTTGTTGCCACAAAAAATGTATCATGTTCTATCCCAATAATATCTTCCCTATCACATAAAAACCTCCCTCCTACTTCCTATATTCACCTTCATATCTCCTTAAAATATCCTCCTACCACCTGATAATCTCCCTCCTATCACAAGGAACTTTCATCTTACCACCCAAAAATCTTACTTCTATCACCTGAAAATCTCCTTTCTACTACCCAAAAATCTACCTCCTACCACATGAAAATTCCCTAATACCACCTGAAAATTTCCTTTGTACCACCTCTCCTCTTGAAAAATCTTCTTCCTACTATCTGAAGATCTCTCTCAACTTCCTGATAATCTCCCTCCTACTACCTGAAGATCTCTCTCAACTTTCTCACAATTTCCCTCTTACTACCCGAAGATTTCTCTCAACTTCCTAATTATCTCCCTCCTACTACGTGAAGATTTCTCTAAACTTTGTCATGATCTCCCTCTTACTATCTGAAGATCTCTCTCAACTTCCTGATAATCTCCCTCCTACTACCTGAAGATCTCTCTCAACTTTCTCATAATCTCCCTCTTACTACCCGAAAATCTCTCTCAACTTCCTGATACTACCTGAAGATCTCTCTCAACTTCCTGATTATCTCCCTCTTACTATCTGAAAATCTCTCAACTGATAATCTTCCTCTTACTATCTGAAGATCTCTCTCAACTTCCTTTTATTATCCCTCCTACCATCTGAAGATCTCTCTCAACTTCCTGATAATCTCCCTCCTACTACCTGAAGATCTCTCTCAACTTTCTCATAATCTCCCTCTTACTACCCGAAGATCTCTCTCAACTTTCTGATACTACCTGAAGATCTCTCTCAACTTTCTCATAATCTCCCTCTTACTATCTGAAGATCTCTCTCAACTTCCTGATAATCTTCCTCTTACTATCTGAAGATCTCTCTCAACTTCCTGATATTCTCCCTCCTACCATCTGAAGATCTCTCTCAACTTCTTGATAATCTCCCTCCTACTACCTGAAGATCTCTCTCAACTTTCTCATAATCTCTCTCTTACAACCCGAAGATCTCTTTCAACTTCCTGATAATCTCCCTCCTACTACCTGAAGATCTCTCTCAACTTTCTCACAAATTCCCTCTTACTACCCGAAGATTTCTCTCAACTTCCTGATTATCTCCCTCCTACTACGTGAAGATTTCTCTAAACTTTGTCATGATCTCCCTCTTACTATCTGAAGATCTCTCTCAACTTCCTGATATTCTCCCTCCTACTACCTGAAGATCTCTCTCAATTTTCTCATAATCTCTCTCTTACTACCCGAAGATCTCTATCAACTTCCTGATAATCTCCCTCCTACTATCTGAAAATCTCTCTCAACTTCCTGATAATCTTCCTCTTACTATCTGAAGATCTCTCTCAACTTCCTTTTATTCTCCCTCCTACCATCTGAAGATCTCTCTCAACTTCCTGATAATCTCCCTCCTACTACCTGAAGATCTCTCTCAACTTTCTCATAATCTCCCTCTTACTACCCGAAGATCTCTCAACTTTCTGATATTCTCTCTCTTTCTCATAATCTCCCTCTTACTATCTGAAGATCTCTCTCAACTTGCTGATATTCTCCCTCCTACTACCTGAAGATCTCTCTCAACTTCCTGATATTCTCCCTCTTACTACCTGAAGATCTCTCTTAACTTCATGATATTCTCCCTCCTACTACCTTAAGATCTCTCTCAACTTCTTGATATTCTTTCTCCTACTACCTAAAAATATTCCTAAACCTCTTGCTATTTATATTTCCCTGTAAATAATCCAATAACTAAAACTTTCCTCCATATCTACTGAAAATCTTGTCCTCCTTCAAATGAAAATTAACCGCTTGTAACCTGAATATATCATATACCATTTGGAAATCTCCCTCGTACTACCAGTAAATCTTCTGGTTACCACTAATAATTCTCTCTTTTACCCCTGAGAATTTTCTACCTAACATCTGTAAAACTCTCCTCCTACATCCTTTCGCGGGATTGATCTCCCACTTACATATGGAACTATCAAGCATTCATCTATAAGTCGTGCGTTGAAGATCTCCTTCAGCCTACCATCTGCTAGTTTGATGTTTCTCTTGCGTGGAATCACCAGCATACCGCTTAAGGGATACTCACATTAAACTTTGAGAACTACACTTATATTTAACGTATTGTCGGAAATCAATTGACACAAACGCAGAATAGAAAGGTTGAGGTAGAACGGGACAGTACATTAAGAAATGTGTTTCAGGCGATATGCGCAACGTAGTGACCACAAAGGGAATACAAGATCAATAAGCCGAACGTCCCCCGTTACTTGCAACAACGTTTACTTTCAATTACAAAAATGAAATTCACCAACTTTAATACCTGCCCGACTTTTACTACCATGTAAAACAAGGTTATACATTTTTGATGGTTAATCGATAAATTCTTGTTAAAGTTTCGCTACTTCTTTCACTCGTTTTCCCCCGTTTATTTCAACATTGTTTAATATGTAACATTATTAAAAGAATGTCCGTAGTGAAAACGTGAACTTGGAGTGGCCATCATAGTAAAATCTAGGCCATGAGGCTTTCAAATGAGCACTGAACTAAACTCCAAAATATTTTTTGAGGGATCTTATTAAATTTTGTGTAAGCATGTTGTGTGTGTGTGTGTGTGTGTGTGTGTGTGTGTGTGTGTGTGTGTGTGTGTGTGTGTGTGTGTGTGTGTGTGTGTGTGTGCTTAAATATTTTAGCACGTTCACGTTCGTAATTTTATCCCGTTTTCATTCAAACTTGGTACGGGCCGCCTCGGTAGCCTAGTTGATAGCGTAATAGACTTTCAGCCCGAGGACCCGGTTTCGATTCCCGGCCAGGGCTTGGCATTTTCATACGCTATAAATCATCCCATCGTCTGCATTAGCCCAAGTGTGCACAATAGTCGAACGTTAAACACCAAAAAAAAAAAAATCAAACTTGGTACAAAATTCAATTACGGTAACAGCTAAGACAAGTAGTTAACCAACAAAATTTCTTTTCAACAGTTTCAAAATGGCGTTCATTTCGAATCTTTAAAAGTTCATTACTTCTTTGTTTTTCCGTTAAATTAAGAACTTCAATTAACTGCAGTTGGAGTAATATTTTTGTATTTTGGATGTAATTTGGAAGTTTTAAATGTTAGTAGACTGTACGTTAGATTTTAAATCTGATTATAATGGTAAAATAATAATTTCAAAAAATAGCTTGGCTAAAAAAAAATGACAGTTAGAGAAATAGCCAACAGAAGCTTTGCTATGTTCAATATAATGATCTGCCTTTCCTAGCTTCGTCAATTCTACTTTCGTTGACGCGTTTCGGAGAACCTCCATCTTCAAAAACTATATCTATATCTATAGATACTCTATCTCTATATTCTATATATATATATCTATACTCTATATTTATAGAGTATAGATATAGTTTTTGAAGATGGAGGTTCTTCGAAACGCGTCAACGAAAGTAGAATTGACAAAGCTAGGGAAGGGAGATCATTATACTGAACATAGTCACTATATTCAAAAAAAACATAGTCACTATGTATTCTTCTTCTTTTCTGCTAGGATTATTATAAGAAGAAGAAGAGGAAGAAGATGGAGGAGAAGAAGAAGAAAGAGGAGACGAAAGAGGAGGAGAAGGAAAAAGAGAACAAAAAGGGAAAGAGAAGGAAAAGTTGGAGAAGAAGAAAGAGTGAAGGAAAGGAGGCGTGTGTGTGTGTGTGTGTGTGTGTGCGCGCGCAGTGTACTCAAACACTCACTCTTCTTCCTCGTCACAATAATCCTAGCAGAAAAGAAGAAGAATATAAAAAGAATTTCAACAGAAGCTTTGCATACACTAATTGTTATACAAAACATACATGCTCATTATATATAACACTATTTTAACTCGACTATTGATTTTTCATCTTATAATGTGCGAGAGAAAACTAAAATAATAAAATAAAGACCTTTTTAATAATTTCAAAATTTTAAATTTAGAAAATATGAGTTTGCCAACATTAACTTGCAATAAACAATATGTGCATTTGGTTTTTATATTTCACTATCAATGTGTAAGTTGAAATCATTGACATTAAGCCTAGTTTTATTATCTGTCAGCAATCGCAACTGTCAAAAATGATTATTAAAATAAAATTTAATAGTAATATGCAAGATCTTTCTCTTGTTACAAGCTCTACATCAATTAATAAATATAAGTTTCGTTATTTGTATACATTTTTTTAAAACAATGATTCACTTTGTACAGCTCAAGCATGATGCGAAGTCTATGCTTTTTACCCATCTAAAAATTGCTATATTTTGAATCAAAATGCTACATACAATGAACAGCTCGAGCGTGACTCAAAACCAATGTTTTTTCTCATACAAAAGTGCTATAATGCGCCTAAAATTTAAAAAAAAATGCTTTTGGAAATTTTCTTCCGTCACGTCAACAAAAGAACTGTATGCAGTAATTATTTAAATTAGACACACTTATACAAGTTTAACTAATCTTTATTAAACCATTTATTTATGAATTTATTTTATCTACTGAACAATAAGAAACGTTTGAGCAGTGTTTTTACCACTTTTTTTCTTATACAGTTCAATGTTAATCAAACATTGTGAGCTTGAATACATAAACCTTACCAATTAACTAATTCTACATCTTTGCCATAACCTTCTACCACTATTACCCAGCGTTGTTGGGTTTTACAAATTAGATTGCGAGAACTTTGTGCTTTAAGCTTCCACCCTGATCAGCCCGGGTTGAAGCGTTCACTTCTGAACGTGTTTAAACATGTACAAGAAGCGATGCAACATTAATGCTTCCCGGTCCCGTCTGTGGAGCAACGATGTTCCCTAGGGATCTGTACAGGGATTGGAGCTAGTGTAACGGGGTTGTCACATACACTCTGGCGCAGCCAATAAGCTCTTGTTTATATTGTTAGTGAACTAAGTCAATTGTTGCTCCAAGGAGAGAAGAAAGCTTTTGCACCGTACAACTAGCATTTATTTTTCAAAAAGTACTTTCTTCTTAACTATAAGTCATTCACTCACTCACTCACTGATCGATTAGTTAAGAATTCTCATGGTGGCTTTTGTTGTAGTGTATAAGCAACATACTGGCTTTAAAAAACAGTCTTATAAGTAGTAATATTACTTATTTCGACAAAAATAAACTCGTATTTTAGATTATATTTGTACATTTTAACGGAAGTACACCTTAAGGCCAGGCGGTCACCAAATACGGAGCGAGTGCGCTGAGCTAAGCCAATCGGCAGGACTGAGCGGAATGAAAACGAATGGTAACCGGAAGTGGAGTTACCATATGATTGGAGTAAACGGAAGTAGAGTTACCATATGAATGGAGTAACCGGAAGTGGAGTCAATGAGCCATATGAATAAGACCAAAGGAATTACTTCAAGTAAAGGAAAAAGTAAAAGGTTTTGTTTTAAGTAAAACATAAAAGAACAAAAATTTCTTTCTTTCTATACGAATAATGATTACCTTTTGCTTACCAACAAATCGTTTAGTTTGGAAGTAAAAGTATCAACAAAAGAAAGATTTGCTTTTACTCTAAAGAAAAAAGTTTTGATGGATTTTTTTTTTATTCATATCATTTGAAGGATATGCTTCAGATTTTGTGAATTAATGCTTTTGCTTCTTTTTATTCATATGGCTTAATACAAAGAACGCGTTTCTACCTTTTAAATCTCAATGTTTAGAGCCTAGGCCATGGTAACCTAGGTAAGGATAAGTAATAAGTTTGGAGGCGTGGTCAACGTAGTGGGGTAAACGGAGTCAGCTTCAAACCGAACCTAGTCAGAGTTGAAGCAACGTGGGGCGTAGCTCAGCTCCGTAACGCTTTCAGTGGCCGAACTTGCATTAAAACAATAGGTTAGGTTTTGTTCGCTGCGCTCAGAGCAACTCCGCTCCGCATTTGTTGCCTTTCCGGCCTAACGCGTTTCAATAAAACATTTGTCTGTTATTTGTAGGTGTGATATGGTTATAAAGAATTTGAAAAAAAATGCTGGCATTCAAACGACAGAATTACGTGTGTATGTTACGTTAGAACTTCTTCGTTTTCTTCACTGGTACGCAGTTTGACATATTCCGAAGTAAAAGTTTATATTTATTAAATACAACTGTCAGTAGGTTTTAAATTTGTGTGTTTTCAAGAGCTCTAGAATCAAAACCAGTTATCTGTACACGTTATAGTTTTTATTTCGTCAATTGAAACAGACATACGGAACGTTAAACGAATTTCTGTCTGTTTGATACGATAAATGCCAATTTTGTCCACTTTCCACGAAATGACTCGACGGATTTCCATGGAAACTTGAATGATTGCTAAATACAATAGTTAGTAGGTTGAACGCCATATTATACTTTCTTTTGCCCGTTTGAAACAAAATTTCAGAAACTCGAAAATCTTGATTTATTTTAAAAAGTGTATTTCCACGACCTCTAGCAGACAAATGGGTGAACCAATTAATTGATAATGTTACAATATAATTTCTTGTGTCAAATGTAAGTTGTATAATTACAATACCTTAATGCTCAAGAGTATTGAAAAATATGTATCTTTAAGGTTTTTTTATCCAACAATCTGACTTTACTTTGTTAAAATTAAAATATTCTACCAAAATCAATAACTTTGTTTTTAGTAACAAAAACTTCTCTCCAAAACGTATAAATTGTCTGTTGTTTACATTGAAGCAAATTTTTAAATTAACTTTCGAATAAACCAAATATAATAGTATTTTATATCATTATATTATATCTTCTTATTTTATATTATATCTTTTTTAAAAATCGTAACATTTACCTTTCACGTTTTTGAAAACCTGATTCGTCATCAAAATGAAAGCTAAAAACTGCACCAATTAGCTTTCATATATTTTGAAAAATTCATACTAAATTCAGAAGATAATTTATGAAGATTTAAATGACGATTACGAAAGTAAACTTTTTGGAAATACGATACGCTCCTATCACGTAGCGAGACAACTGCGTCCCGCGATTATATTCTTTTCTTACTGGACAATAATTTTACCTCAAGAAACGGACGAGCAAATTCTCAAAATCCCAAATTGTGGTAAAACAATGTAAATACATATCCGTACACTTGAACGCGCGCGCACACACACACACACACACACACACACACACACACACACACACACACACACACACACACACACACACACACACACACACACACTCACACACGCCTCCTTTCCTTCACTCTTTCTTCTTCTCCAACTTCTACTTCTCTTTCCCTTTTTGTTCTCTTTTTCCTTCTCCTCCTCTTTCTTCTTCTTCTCCTCCATCTTCTTCCTATTTTTCTTCTTCCTCGTCTTCCTCTTATTCTTCTTCCTCCTCTATTTTTTTCATCCACCTCCTACTCTTCTTCTTCTTTTTTTTCCTTACCCTTCTTTTTCTTCTTCTTCCTCCTCCCTTATTTCTTCTTCTCCTCTTCTTCTTCTTCTAATTCTCTTTTTCTTCTTCATCCGCCATCACCTATTCTTTTCTTCTTTTTCTTCTTCTTCTCTATCTTCTGCTCTTCTTCTTCTTCTCACTCCTTGTTTTTTTTTCTTCTTCTTCTTCTTCCCTTCTTCTTCTTCTTCTTCTTCCCTTCTTCTTCGTCTTCTCCCTTTTCTTCTCCATCTTTTTTTCTTTTTCATTCTCTTTCTCTTCTTGTTCTTCTATCTTATGTTCGTACTCTTCTTTTCCTCTCCCTTTTTCTTTCTCTTCCTCTTCTTCTTTTTCTCTTTTGTTTTTCTCTTCTTCAACTCCTTCGTATTCTTCTTCTTCTTCTTCTTCTTCTTCTTCTTCTTCTTCATTTTCTTCTTCTTATTCTTCTTCCTTTTATTCTTCTCCCTCTTCTTTTATTTTCTTTCTCTTCTTCTTCTGTATTTATAAAAAGAAATGTTTGTGTTTACGCATGTGTTTATACAGCCAACTAGGCCGCCTCGGTGGCCTAGTTGATAGCGTACTAGGCTTTCACCCCGAGGACCCGGATTCGATTCCCGGCCAGGGCTTGGCATTTTCATACGCTATAAATCATCCCATCGTCTGCACTAGCCCAAGTGTGCACAATAGTCGGACATTAAAAAAAAAAAAAAAAAAAAAAAAAAAAAAACAGCCAACTAATGACACGCACAGTTTTGAAATTTCAAAGGTAAACAGAATAAGGTCGGACAACAACTCCATGCTGTGCTGGATTCAAAAATTTCTAAATATAATCCGAATTTTACGTTTTCATACGTTTTATATATTCTGACAACAAATATTGCCGTTATTACGTTATTAAGTTAAACACTTTAAAAACAACATATTATATAGTGGAAAGTTAAAAGATATAATTTATTACTTTTTTATTTTCATAAAACACTTCCGCTCTAATGAACCATAAACGTTTATGTAGTTCATAAAACTAGTACGCCTACGCCGGCCATAAAAACCTAACATAAATGATTTACACTTTTACAAGCATGTTGATACCTGATTAATGCGCCGTCGCACCCCTAGTGTATTTAAACAATAAACCGACATTAATATCACTGGTGATAGACTGTTTTACAATACGTAGACAAAAGCATTCCATTGTAATGCCCATAAAGTTTAGATAATTAACGCGGGACGATTATGAGGTAATTTTATGGAACTAATGGGGACTCGAAATGTAAGGGGGGCTATTGTTCGGGTCTTACAGTGAATAGGTCGTGTTTAGCAAACCACTGTGGGCCATAAATTACATTAATGTTGACCCCGGACAAAGGGAGAAAATTTAGCAAACTGAAAATACGCGGAATTCGTTTGTACTGTATGTAGGCGCTGTTCAGCTCTCAGTGCACTCTGGAACTTGAATTGCAACACCCAGTTGTCTTGTACACGAATACATCTCACGAATACACTCAAACACATTAGGTTATAAGTTTATAAAGAACATTGACACTATATAAATTCAAATCATAAACTTAATAATTACAAAACAGGTGATAATCATTAAACATAAATATATGTACGATAATCTCGAACAATAGAAGATAATAATGCAATGCGATGATTTTGAGATATGAACGTTGGGGATTTAAGTTGGTTTGTTAATATCACGAGATAATTTTCTAAATTTGAAAAACAAATCTTGAAATTGCAAAAAAAACTCCAATAAAAGGTTTAGTGATTTTTCGTTGAAAACGAACTATTGTAGTGTCGTCATAGTAAGACCCCGACCTTGATCGTGATCTCAAGGTCACGTTTTGAAGTTATTTTTATATATCGACATTTGATTGATAATTAGTACACAAATTTATTTTGAAAATAATTTTCAAAAATATCGAATTCATCCAACAGTTTCAAAATGGCGGTCATTTAAAAAAAATGTATTTTTGAAAATCTGATTATAACATTGTAATTAGCGTTAAAAACGGCATAAAATAGCATTTTGTGTTTTCAAAATTCGCCAAAATTAATAAATTTGGTTTGCTAACGGTAATTTTTATAATTTCAATGCAATTTTCAAAAATTTTAATTTATAACATGTACAGCTTTCAATGCTGTTGCATATGATAAAATTAGAATTAAAAATATTTTTGAAAATTTGCTTCCAACGCGTCAGCGAGACAGCTGCGTGCCACAATTATTTAAAATCTACTTGAACTTCTAATAGAAATTTAATATTATCATGTTTTGACTAATTATTATCGAATTGCCATTAGAAAACTAGCTATCGGACCTGAGGAAAGTTCGCATTCAAACTTGGCAAAAACGTTTAATTTAAAAATAGCTGAAACTGGTTTTTCTACTCTGGAAAATCCGTTTAACCGTTTCAAAATGGCGGTTATTCAGAATCTTAAAAATAATATTGTTCATCAATTTGTTTTTTTAAATTTCCAACGAATTTTTACTTTTTGGAAATCCACTTCAAACAGATCAGGTGCACATTGATTATTGTAAAATAATAAACCAACTTTTATTCGTAAAAAGACCAATCGTACAATGTTAATATAATATATATATATATATATATATATATATATATATATATATATATATATATATATATATATATATATATATATATATATATATATATATAATAATAATTATAATTATAATGAATAAAAATTATTATTATAATGCACTCTTTTGTATTATTGCATTTTTTATAATTATTTATAATTTTCATGTTGCAATATAAAGGGAAAGGTAAAAATGAATTATTAATTTTCACGTAATAATTACAAATAAGTGATGTATAACACCGAGAATAGTGAAACATAACATTACAAACAATATTGTTCTTTATTGAGAAATACTTTTTATTTTATTTCTTGATAGATATAACAAAATATATATTTAAAAATTGAGGAAACGATTTGATCGTAAAATATTAAAACATTTGGTACAGCCAGCTTTGACAGAACCTGACATTCATTAATATTGATTTTATTTTACCGGAATGACTGAATTGCAGATTTTTCATTTACATTGTTTCTGAAATACAGTCGTACCTTTGTATAACAAGTTTCACGAAACTAAATCATTAGTTTAATATTTCGATATGAACGTAATAAAACGATAACACTTATGAGAAATAACTGAGCGTTTGCTGCTGGTGGCATCTTGCGCAAGTCTTCAAATACAGTTAAATAGATAATTGTACAGTCTACGCTACGCATTGTTCGTAGCGGCAAATAGTCCAATTACTTAACGCATTTTGTAACAGTGACTGTACTTCCACTCCGTTTACATTTAATGGTATATATTTAATCTCTTCATCAATATGCAAAACAACAATACGGGCTACCTATTTTATTTATTTTTTTACAGTGCATCTACATCGAATGTATTAAATATTTCAATCGACAATTCATGATCACTATACGTTCTATAAGTACAGAATTTCGTGCAGCGCAAAAATGAGTTTATTAGCGTAATTTGATTGTGAAAATGAGGTGAGCAGCCTTCAGGTCAGTCCCAGACCGAGAACTTTATATATATATATCAAGTTTTTGGTATATACCAAACTTGATATATATATATATATATATATATATATATATATATATATATATATATATATATATATATATAGCTTTGTGTGGTAGCTCCACACAAAAGCTACCATGGAGGGTATTTTGAAGGAAGAACGCAGCATCTTGAGGAAGATCCTTGGCGAGAAATTAACAGAAGATGGATACAGGTTGCACTCCCGGAAGATCACAGAGAAGATATCGAACCTGGCAGCAGATATCAGAAGAAGGAGGCTTCGGTTCTATGGACACATAAGTAGACTCCCAACAACGAGACTTGCCAACAGAATCCTTAAGTATATACAAGGAGTCAAATCAACAACGTCGTGGATCGCGCAAGTCAGAATAGACCTACATGACGCAGGAATAGACTCAACAGATGTTGAAGACAGGCGCGCATACAGGAGAAAGATGCTCGGTTGGAAGGTCCCAGAGAATGAAATCCCAAAGAGAGCAGGGGTAAAATGGACGGAGGAGCGGAAGAGGATCCATGGGGACAGGATGAGGGAGGTGTGGAGGATTAGAAGGAACAAGACATGAGTCGGAGTGCTTTGCGTGATCCAACAGGGTCTATGCGCAAATAATAATAATAATAATAATAATAATAATAATAATAATAATAATATATATATATATATATATATATATATATATATATATATATATATATATATATAAACTTGCCGCAAAAATCGATTATTAATAATAGTTTCGACAGGCTAATAGTTTCGATAATTACTAATCGATTATAAAAATATTGATTAAATAATAATCATCATCATAGACAGTTCGTAAATTAGCGAAATTCTTTCGACACATTCAAAATGGTGGCCGTTTTTTTGCTATTGGAAGTTTTTTAAAATGTGATTCGTAATCAGCGTTAAAAACTGCATAAATTAGCGTTTCAAATTTACAAAATCCGTTGAAATTGATAAATTTAATCTGAAGACGGTCAGGGTTTAGTTTCGTAATTTCAATGTAAATTGAAAATTTAAAAATGCTAATAAATGCAGATTTTAGTGCTGCTTGTGATAGCGAAAGTAAAATTTTAAAAAGGGTAAGATAAAAAAAAATGCTTTTGGGAAATTCGCTTTTATCACGTCAGCGAGACAGCTTCGTGCCGCTTTAATCCTATTAAATATGATTTATTAAAATTTAATTTAAAAAAACGTTTACAAACAAATCTGACGGCGGTCAAGGTTTAGTTTTAATTTTTTTCTGTTCAGTATTTTATTGTTAGTGTCTGTATTCAAAGCTAACGACACTTCTTGTCCGTCTGTCGCTATGTCCATAACGTTCTTCTTTCTCGTAAACAACGTGACCGATTATTATAAAATTTGTCGAAAATGTAACAAAACCGAAACCAGGAAGCAAATATTGGCGTAAGGACGTATAATATTTAGGAGTAATATAGCGGTGAAATCTTAAGAGTAGAGTTAACTTTTATTTATTTAGTATGGAGTATTATTAAAACTAGCATTAAAACTTATCCGAATGTTTATTGTTTTTGAGCATAAAGAGTATACATAGAGCCGGTAGACCTCTTCAAAAGTTCTAGTTTCATAGTACTCCTCCAACTTTGACTTGTTAAGCGAGTAAATTTTTTGAAAAATTTAAAAACGTAATGACTCAAGTGGTCTTTAATTCGCCCTGAATAGGCTACCGCGGTTTCGAAACTTCACAGTTTCATCTTCAGGCCGCAGTACGAATGGTAAAATCCCTCTGGCGAAGTCGTCACAAAGTTAAATAAAACACTGAAAACAAACGTCACAACTGACTTTAACAACATAAGAGTCGCAGAGATTAGTTTGGCCAAATTAAATTTTGTAGTTTTGTGACTTAAAAAATCGTTTAATTGTTTTAGTGTTGTGACGTGTTGGTTTTGTTAACTTTGTGACGAACTTGCCATAGTACTACGGCCTGAAGATGAAACTTTGAAGTTTCGAAACTGCGGTAGCACATACAAAGTGAGTTAAAGACCACCAGATGGAAGAAAACAGGTCAGTGACTGTCAGAATACATTAAGTTATAATCGTAGTTTCAATCAAAATAAAGACAGTTTTTCGTTACTTTTACATACTTTACGAAACGTTTTTCTTTATAAGAAAAAAATTTCGCCAAATTAAAAGATTTTTTTACTCCTTTTTCGACCTTTTCTAGTGTAAGTGAAATATGATTCAAAAGTAATTTTTAATAGGGAATCAGATATATTTTGAAATAGCACTTAATTATGTTTAGTGCAGACAATACGGAAGTCAGCTGATTCATTCTTAAAAATACTATGTAGTTCATGTTTGAATCATGGCACCTTTAAAATGGTGTTTCAATTTTATTTTATTAGTTTGAAATATTTAAAGTTCTGAATTTAAAAAAACATAAATTATGCATGGATATCTCAAAAAACATTTTCGTTACGAAACAAAATTTTTAAAAAAACAATAATTTTCACCATTCTAACCTGCAAAAGTTAGTATTTAAAATTTTAAAAGTTCTTTTGCAAATTAAAAAAATCAATCTGACAGTTAAATTGTGCTTTCAATAACGTAAAAGTTAAAAAGAATTGCTAAAAATCCGCTTCTATTACGCCAGCAAGACAGCTGCGTGAGCTGTAACATTTTAAATATTTCAAAAAATACTTAAACACTGAAAAAACATAGTTCTATTGAAGAGGGATAGATTGTCTTACAATAAGGCTCTGCATTATGAACTACTTTATATTCAGTGTCTTTACACGTACTGTCTCCGCCCCCGATTTTGCTATTCCAATATGAAATCAATACTTAACACTTGTTTAGCGATTTTCTATTAGAGCGGTCATCGTGTTAAGACCCAGACCTGGGATCTTGAAAAATGCGTCGATAGTGACCTTGTCGTCGCCTAAACAACGTAGGAACTGAGTGACACAACCTAATTCCGCTTACTGACACCTACACAACCACGGTAAAATCCCCGTACTTCTCTCCCGGCTTGGAAACAGCTTAAGCCTGCGAACCTAATTCACGCCTGTCAAACAATACTCACTTCCGATTGGTTCGTAGTGTGCGCGTATCTCAGGTCCATACTACAATAGATTAATACATTTCTGCCCAAGCATTACTACCGACACATCACCTCTCATCTACCGTATACAATAGCTTCATTCTGATTGGTGCATTCTTTCCCCATTTTAACAATAGAATTCGACTATAAATACAGCTCGAAAATCGTTGTTCGTCAGAACATCCAGGCTTACTACCCACTAAAGAACAATCACACACAGCCTGCCAACACCCGGACCAAGTACACGACACCACAACTTGCTCGAGAGGAATTTGAAAGAATTCAGCCAACTTTAAAGAAGAACAAACGAACAGCCCGCTGCCATCCTGGTAAACGCCCCGAGTTCTATTTCTCCGGAAACACAACCTATAAGGTTAGCAATTTTAGTTCGATGAGATTAAAACGTGGTATAAAATTCTATTTTGGTCACAAGTCGTACAATTTCGTTACGTTTTTTAATTGTTCTTAAAAATTCATAATTTTTGCCTATTTGAAAATCTGATCTCATCATCGCAATAAGCGTTGAAAACTGCATAAGTGTGCATTTTATATTTCTAAATTAATTTGAAATTTAATTGACAGAGGGCATGGTTCATTTTTATGCCAATTTAAAACTTCGACATGCTAGGATTTTTATACTTTATTGTAGTTTATAATATTGAACGCAGAGTTTAGAATATAAAGAATTACTTTTTTTAAATCGCTTTTGTCACGTCAACAAGACAGAGAGCAAACTAAAATATACATGAATGTATTCGTTCATGTGAAATGTGCATTAGAACACAGCCACAGACTAAACATTATTGATCAATTTTGATAAAACGTCTATTCTATAAGCACACTAGGAACAATTTTTCATTTTCTGAAAAATTCAATTTAACAAAAATCTGATATTTAAATATAACGATTTTCAAGTAATTTAACCCTCCAAATGCTGATCACATTAGTCTACAATGCTAAGGTATTTTAGTGATCAGTGCAAACACTTTAATAATATAAGAAACAAAACACTTTCTGTGACTGTTAAATAACGTATTATACGTTTTCTTTTGTTCCGTTTAGAGGCAATACAAATGACAACAAAATTGTCCAAATACAAAATCCATTATGTATAAAATGTTTTACAATTTTTAACAAATCTAAACATATAATTTATTTATTTTATTTTATTTATTTATTATTTTATTTTATTTATTTACGTAAAATTTATTTATTTTATAATTTATTTTTACTCATTAAAACACTATCATGAAAATTCACAAATACGCCAATCGCAAATCCGGAAAATTTCAACACCGTGTGCTATTTATTACAACGTTAATATTTTATTGCAAAGATGTGTTTTTACTATTTAGAATGTTAGTTCATTGAAAAGTGATAATTCTGAAATAGAAAGTCTAAGAAAGTATGTGAATACAACAACTGCTTCGCAACGTCACAACAAAACAACAACAAAAACTAAAAGCTGACATTTACAGGTTAGATAACATGTATTTTTAAGCTAACCATAGATAAAATTTAATAAGAAAAGAAAGCACAACCTTCTGAGTATTTCCATAAAATACATGCAGTTTGTACTAAAATTATCAACACTATGTTCATTTTAATAAACCTTCTTTAACTGAATCGCGATCGCGACTTTCGCACTGCGAACACGTGTCTATGTATCGCGATCGTGACTTTAACACTGATGACGCGCGTATATGTATCGCAATCGCGATTTTAGCACTGAAGACACGTGTATATGTATCGCAATCGTGACTTTAACACTGAGGACGCGCATATATGTATCGATATCGCGATTTTAGCACTGAAGACACGTGTATATGTATCGCAATCGTGACTTTAACACTGAGGACGCGCATATATGTATCGATATCGCGATTTTAGCACTGAAGACACGCGTATATGTATCGCAATCGCGATTTTAGCACTGAAGGCACGCGTATATGTATCGCAATCGTGACTTTAACACTTATGACACGCGTATATGTATCGCAATCGCGATTTTAGCACTGAAAGCACGCGTATATGTATCGCGATCGTGACTTTAACACTGATGACACGCGTATATGTATCGCAATCGCGATTTTAGCACTGAAGGCACGCGTATATGTATCGCGATCGTGACTTTAACACTGATGACACGCGTATATGTATCGCAATCGCGATTTTAGCACTGAAGGCACGCGTATATGTATCGCGATCGTGACTTTAGCACTGAAGGCACGCGTATATGTATCGCGATCGTGACTTTAACACTGATGACACGCGTATATGTATCGCAATCGCGATTTTAGCACTGAAGGCACGCGTATATGTATCGCGATCGTGACTTTAACACTGATGACACGCGTATATGTATCGCGATCGTGACTTTAGCACTGAAGACACGCGTATATGTATCGCGATCGTGACTTTAACACTGATGACACGCGTATATGTATCGCAATCGCGATTTTAGCACTGAAGACACGCGTATATGTATCGCGATCGTGACTTTAACACTGAGGACGCGCGTATATGTATCGAAATCGCGATTTTAGCACTGAAGGCACGCGTATATGTATCGCGATCGTGACTTTAACACTGAGGACGCGCGTATATGTATCGCAATCGCGATTTTAGCACTGAAGGCACGCGTATATGTATCGCGATCGTGACTTTAACACTGAGGACGCGCATATATGTATCGCGATCGCGATTTTAGCACTGAAGACACGCGTATATGTATCGCGATCGTGACTTTAACACTGAGCACGCGCATATATGTATCGAAATCGCGATTTTAGCACTGAGTACGCGCGTATATGTATCGCGATCGCAACTTTAGCACTGAGGACACGCGTATATGTATCGCGATCGTGACTTTAACACTGAGGACGCGCATATATGTATCGCAATCGCGATTTTAGCACTGAAGGCACGCGTATATGTATCGCGATCGTGACTTTAACACTGAGGACGCGCATATATGTATCGAAATCGCGATTTTAGCACTGAAGACACGCATATATGTATCGAAATCGCGATTTTAGCACTGAAGGCACGCGTATATGTATCGCGATCGTGACTTTAACACTGAGGACGCGCATATATGTATCGCAATCGCGATTTTAGCACTGAAGGCACGCGTATATGTATCGCGATCGTAACTTAAGAACTGAGCACGCTCGTATATGTATCGCGATCGCAACTTTAGCACTGAGAACGCGCGTGTATGAATCGCGATCGTGACTTTAACACTGAGGACGCGCATATATGTATCGAAATCGCGATTTTAGCACTGAAGGCACGCGTATATGTATCGCGATCGTGACTTTAACACTGATGACACGCGTATATGTATCGCAATCGCGATTTTAGCACTGAAGGCACGCGTATATGTATCGCGATCGTGACTTTAACACTGAGGACGCGCATATATGTATCGCAATCGCGATTTTAGCACTGAAGACACGCGTATATGTATCGCGATCGTGACTTTAACACTGAGGACGCGCATATATGTATCGAAATCGCGATTTTAGCACTGAAGGCACGCGTATATGTATCGCGATCGTGACTTTAACACTGAGGACGCGCATATATGTATCGCAATCGCGATTTTAGCACTGAAGACACGCGTATATGTATCGCGATCGTGACTTTAACACTGAGGACGCGCATATATGTATCGAAATCGCGATTTTAGCACTGAAGGCACGCGTATATGTATCGCGATCGTGACTTTAACACTGAGGACGCGCATATATGTATCGCAATCGCGATTTTAGCACTGAAGGCACGCGCGTATCGCGATCGTGACTTTAACACTGATGACACGCGTATATGTATCGCAATCGCGATTTTAGCACTGAAGGCACGCGTATATGTATCGCGATCGTGACTTTAACACTGAGGACGCGCATATATGTATCGCAATCGCGATTTTAGCACTAAGACACGCGTATATGTATCGCGATCGTGACTTTAACACTGAGGACGCGCATATATGTATCGAAATCGCGATTTTAGCACTGAAGGCACGCGTATATGTATCGCGATCGTGACTTTAACACTGAGGACGCGCGTATATGTATCGCAATCGCGATTTTAGCACTGAAGACACGTGTATATGTATCGCGATCGTGACTTTAACACTGAGGACGCGCATATATGTATCGCAATCGCGATTTTAGCACTGAAGACACGCGTATATGTATCGCAATCGCGATTTTAGCACTGAAGACACGCGTATATGTATCGCGATCGTGACTTTAACACTGATGACACGCGTATATGTATCGCAATCGCGATTTTAGCACTGAAGACACGCGTATATGTATCGCGATCGTGACTTTAACACTGAGGACGCGCATATATGTATCGCAATCGCGATTTTAGCACTGAAGACACGCGTATATGTATCGCGATCGTGACTTTAACACTGAGGACGCGCATATATGTATCGAAATCGCGATTTTAGCACTGAAGACACGCATATATGTATCGCAATCATGACTTTAACACTGAAGACGCGCATATATGTATCGAAATCGCGATTTTAGCACTGAGGACGCGCGTATATGTATCGTGATCGTGACTTTAACACTGAGGACGCGCATATATGTATCGATATCGCGATTTTAGCACTGAAGACACGCGTATATGTATCGCAATCATGACTTTAACACTGAAGACGCGCATATATGTATCGAAATCGCGATTTTAGCACTGAGGACGCGCGTATATGTATCGTGATCGTGACTTTAACACTGAGGACGGCGTGTAAACGGATCGAGATATCTAGAGTTTGTAGGGTTAGAAGAAAACCGCTTAAATCCCTATTTTATTCAAATATTAAAAAAATTTTCTAATATTTCAATATTGGTTCATTAGATTTTGCTTAGGCCTAATTTTTTATTACGTATTTATAATTAAAAAAAGTAGTAAACTAAAAATATAAAACATTACTATAGGAGAGAAAGCCTGAATTGTAAGAAAAACAAAATTAATAAAAATCATTTTCTAGAGAATCGTTTTGCTATTTTTTTACACTTAAAATTCTTTTTTTTTTTAATTGTATTACGCTCACTGTAATGGTGAGTATTCCTACTCGTTGTTTAACTGCTATACTAATAGCGTACAATTACAGTCGTGACCACTTAGACTAATAAAAACGGAGTTACGCCGTAACGGAAGAACGGAAAAAGCCACCAACGGTAGTAATTAGAACTTTTACTTGCGTTCGGGGTTCGAGTTATACAAACTGTCCAATACCTTAGTGCTACCTTACATTTAGTGTGTGTCAACACACACACACACACACACACACACACACACACACACACACACACACACACACACACACACACACACACACACACACACACACACACACACACACACACACACACACACACACACACACACACACACACACACACACACACACACACACACACACACACACACACACACACACTAGCTGTGTATACGTGCGGTATTTTTTTGGGGAATAAAAATTACAGTTGATTAATTTTAAAGTTGACTAACATTTTTTTGCACAAACTACACTAAATCTGTATTTTTTTTACTAGATTATATTTTCTTACTAAAAATCAAGTTATTGTTACTGGTAGAATATAGTAATTTTACAAGATTATCGGGAAAATTATAGTCAGATTATGAGGCCTTAAATACTCACCGCTGAAATTAAATATTATAATCAGTCACGTGATTGTATGAAGTTTGTTTTTTAATCCGTTTTAAACCTTTACGAGAGGAATCTTGGAAAACATTTCGTTAGTGTATCTCTAAGGCACTATGATTTTTTGATCTAGAAATAAAAAAATAAAGAGAAATAATAAAGATAAAGAAAGGTAAAGAGAGATAAAGTTGGTTTTAACTCATTTATTGTAGAATTTCGCAAAACTTGTTTTTGCACCTCTCGAACCCTGTGTACACAAATTTAAACTCTCTAACACTTCATTTCGATGTGACAACTCAGAGTTAAAATGCAAGTTTAATTCAACCCAAATTAAACCATTTAACGGGTATAATTTTGTAAAACCCTCTCTTAGTGCACCTCCGAAGCTTATAATAACATTTCTGCGTATCGAAATTTCAACTCTCTATGCCTTTTAGATCTGGAAGTATAGAGATAAAATATAGCATTCGTTTTTACTCCATATTAACCCTTTATGTGTAAACTTTTTCAAAACTGTTTCTTAACGCGCGTCTAACATTTTAGAGAAAGCTGTTTATCAAGTTGACATGTTTCATTGTAACATATATATATATTTATATTTATATATAGAACTAGATTTAATAACATATATTTTCGTATTTGACAAAAATTAAAAAGGTTTATATTTTATTCCAAAAATTACGCAACGAAGAACATATAACCTATATCATTAAAAAAACATTTCAAATTACCATTATTGTATATTTTATTTTAAATTTCACATTTTTTAAAACATTTTCAAAACATTCTGCGAAGAAAATATATTTTACGAATTCAGTCCAACTATTGTTGATATTCTAACAGCACAACAAGCGTTGATATTTTATTAACTATGCAGTTATGAAATACCGTAATGGAAAACCCTCAGCCACCAATCACTTTAAAATAGCAATAATTTTCATAAAATTATAATAAAACAACGTGTTTTAGAAAATTTTTGTTTTCAGTCGGAAATCAACTTTAAGTGCGGCCATCGTGGTGAGACTGGCTTGAATCAAAACCTCTAGATTGCCATTTTGAAAGCGTTGAAAATGTTCAATCTCGGAACCAATTCAACCGTTTTAAAATACTGGTCATAAACAGTCCTTAACAATTTATAACTGATTTACTTTTTAAATCTTTTTTTTTTTCAACAATACTATTTTTATTGTAATCAGCGATAATTTAGTATTTATTCTCATTGCATTGAAAATACGTAAAACCCATTGTTGCATTTTTAAAATAAATTGATATTTAAATCAGATGTTTACAAAGAGTAAAATAAAAATGTTTTTGTTATGAAACGTGTTTTGTTTTATAAATTTGTTTCTATTGCATAGACGGTAAAGTTGTTATTTGTTATTGTTATATTGTTGTCTGCTCAAAACCTTTCATAACACTTTCTACATTTTTATTAAACTTCAAAGAGTTTCACTGTAAGAGTTTTCAAATTTAACCGTAGGGTTATTTTATGAGACATGGTAAATTTTGGAAATTCCCTTCCATCACGTCAGCTAGACAGATGAGTGTTAAAATTATCAGTTAATTGTTTTTTTTAAGAACTACTCATTAGAAACGGATTTGTGCGTTACTTTTAAAATTCTTTCTTTCCAAACATCAAACAACACACTTTCTACACATTTATAACTAATATGTTTTACTGTAAAGTTGTTTTCTGCCAATTATCGCTCCTCGCTAAGCGATTACCTGAAAGTCAAGGTAGTCAGCGGTCTGTAGGACTTGTGACTGTTGACGTCAGACATCGGAGTTCCCCAGAAATCATTGTTAAAAAGCTGTAACACACTGGTTGTTCCGAGCACATCCGGGTTATGGGTCACTGCCGGCACATCGTCGTGAACAAAGTCACCACTCGAGCCGTTATAGTAGCACGCTAACGACACCACAGACACCGCGACGTACACCACCAAACGCCGCCCCATTACTGACTGATACACCGCGGCGTTGCTCCTTATAACCGGCGCTGTGCGCGTGCGCATTGCACAGCGATACGATCAATTCTTGTAACCTTAAGAATAGTTTCAATTATTATAATGTACTGTTATATTTAAATCGCAATTTTACCTAAAAGTTTTTGCGAGTGAGAAAATGTCATTGTATTTGCGCTCACGCAGCTGTATCGCTTCTTTAAATTAAACAACAAATAACTTTGTTGTCAAACTCTGAATTCAACATCATAATCAGCGTTTAAAGCTGTATTAATTTTCAAATTTTAACGAAACATTACCGCCGATTTTGTTCAAACCTCATAAACCTAATATAAAAACCGACTTTGTTCAAACCTAACACAAAAACCGATTTTGTTCAAACCTAACATAAAAACCGATTTTGTTCAAATCTAACATACAAACCGATTTTTTTCAAACCTAACATAAAAAGCGATTTTGTTCAAACCTAGCATAAAAACCGCCATTTTGTTCAAACCTAACACAAAAACCGATTTTGTTCGAAACTAACATACAAACCGATTTTGTTCAAACCTAACATAAAAACCGATTTTGTTCAAACCTAACATAAAAACCGATTTTGTTCAAACCTAACACAAAAACCGATTTTGTTCAAACCTAACATAAAAACCGATTTTGTTCAAACCTAACACAAAAACCGATTTTGTTCAAACCTAACACAAAAACCGATTTTGTTCAAACCTAACATAAAAACCGATTTTGTTCAAACCTAACACAAAAACCGATTTTGTTCGAAACTAACAAAAAACAGATCCTGCTCAAACCTAACACAGAAACCAATGTTGTTAACAACTAACACAAAAACCGATTTTGTTCAAACCTAACATAAAAACCGATTTGTTTCAAACCAAACACAAAAACCGATTTGGTTTAAACCTAACACAAAAATTGATTTTGTTAGTCTAGCACAAGAATCGATTTTGATTGTGACTCTGGCAAGCTCGACCGTTAAGTACGACGCTTAGCCTATTTATACCAGCCTAATCTTCTTTAAAATCTACATACATTAGCCTTGTAAATTTTCAACGTACATTAAAGTTATGACAATTAAACCATAATCAGTATCCTATAGTCCTGAAAATAACTCAATATTTTTTAATAATCTGTTCATTTGATTTCGCTCAAATTTTAGCCATACGTGAAGATTGATAACAGAAAAACTATGAACGTTTTTTCAGGGTTTTTTTTCAGGAATATAAATTACATTGATTTCAAATCAACTGCACTCATTTTAATTATAAATAAAGAAATTATCAATAAAACCGATTGTTTGGAAATAACTGAAACAGTGAGAGTTTTGTAGTTATTAGCAGTACTTTTTTAATGCAGTAACATGTGCGACACAGCTATGTATAACGAAACTTCAGGTTTTATCTAACCAAAAGACTACTACTACTTCATTATATCTGCTCTGTAAATGTGATCGAGGACGCAGTTCTCTAGCTCAAGTGATGAGAATTTTTATTATTTTTATTAATTTTTTTTACCACCATAATCGGTATTAAAACCTGCATTAATCAGAATTTTTCAATTTTAAACAATAAAATGTTAATGCCAAAATGAGCCCTGATCGCCAAAATTAAAATTAAAATAACTTTTAATTTAATCGTCAAAATTTAAAAAATTAACTTTAACCTATTTTGAAAATTCAAAATGCTAATTTACAGTTTTTAACGTTGGTAACAAGAGTACAATCAGATTTGCAAAAACTAAAACTTTACGATTAAAAAAAATGAAATTATCGCCATTTTAAAACTGTGGAATGGATTTGTTTCGCTACTGCCAACGTAGATTTTCGTGAATAAAACTGAACCGAAATTACGAGCATTCGCATACGAACACACACGCGGTATAAATACAGTTTTTAAAGATTTGCTCAAAAAGAAATCTAGAAATCAGAATCGGTGCTGATTTCAAGATAACGGGTGGGACTCAGTTTCAAAATGGCGGTAATTTAAAATCTTTAAAAATTCATTTAACAGTAATCAGCGTGAAAAAGGCATAAATTAATACTTTGAATCTCCAAAATCTCTTTAAATTAAAGAATATATTTTGACGACGGTAAGGGTTCACTTTATTACTTTCAAGGTAATGTGGAAGTTTATATTTCTTATAGTGTATTTCGTGGTGAAATCGTAATTTCCAAAAGTTTAATGTGACAAAAAATATTTTTTTTGAAAATTCGCTTCCTTCATGTCAGATCAAATGTTAAAAATCGTTTGTGTCGGAACACCCTGAATGCAATTGAAATGTTCGTTTACATTCAGCAGTTAATGAATAAGTCATTAGTAATTACGTGTTTTCAATTTGTTTTGAACTAAAACTTTCTACAGTACAACTCCCGCCCTTAATGCTCGGCCAACAAAATCTGTTCGGATGCACGAAATGTTTTAAATAAATTACAGCTTTCAACGTTTAATGTGTTACCACTATCGATTGATGCACGGGCCGGGCGGATGGGACGTTCTTGGCAGCTACCATCTGTTACGGCTGGCAGCCCGCCATCTTGCCGGCTACAGGGTTGCAGCGACAATAGGGCTATCAAATCACCAAATAAATCTGTCTGCATTTGTCTTTGGTGAAACATTACACTCTTTGTCATATGGGAAATAACAAAGAAAGAATTGGATTTCGGTGGCGAATATATTTCATGCTTCAAAATAGAAAACTTACAACAATTTTGTACACTAATGGCAACTGGTATCTTTTTCAGATACTATAAAGCATAGGCGTATTTAGGAAAGTTTCGGGGGGTTGTAACCCCATTGATAAAACATTTTGCATATTTTTAACACATTTTCTAAAAGTCCAGAGTATAGTTTAGTTAAGTTTTTACGTTATTAGTTGTCTGGCAACAAACTGCAAACCCACTATTAAAGCAACTACTGACTGGCTACACTATTATACCATTCAATATTATTAACGTTTGGATTGTGCATGCTTAGTGAAAAGTACTATACTTTTTCACTGCAGTTATAACATCAAACAAAAAACACAGATATTTAATAAAATGTTTCTTTTTTTACAAGT
Organism: Callitettix versicolor; assembly: GCA_022606455.1. Taxonomy (NCBI): domain Eukaryota; kingdom Metazoa; phylum Arthropoda; class Insecta; order Hemiptera; family Cercopidae; genus Callitettix; species Callitettix versicolor. The sequence goes on along the minus strand of CM040185.1, from coordinate 20,062,053 downwards.
CTTATTGAAAAATATCGTACATTTTAAGATTGTTTAAATAACCTAAAAGTATGTCTTAATAATTACTGAAACTATACACGTTTTCCTTAAAAAAACATAAGTATTTGCCCTCAGAAGGCTTTATAACTCGCCATTTTGCGTCTAACTTCGGATACGTTTCCAATGGAGGACCCTGTACTAATAACTCCCTCCCATTTGACCATCCTACATGCCCCTGTGCTATAAAATACTGGTTGACAACCCGTACTTTGTTATGATACTTTAAATTGTATCGTTAATGGCAGTGAAAAATATTTAGCTTATGATAAAACGAACTAACAATATATAATCCAATGATCTATAAAAACATCTACCATATATCGACAGAAAACATTATAACTCTTGTGCCGGCCTGCCCATATACAGCTGCATTGCAACGATCAATGTCATAATTAAACAATTAATTTTTCCGTTTGAAGAATGCAACTGGAAAAATAACCTTTCTCAGTACCTAAAAAGTTTAGGAATATAGAATCTTACCTAACCTAGGTTCTTTGATGAATCAACTGTCAGGGTTTCAGCAATGTCTTGTCATACATATAACTATATTACAATCTTCCTACATTGTTTCGGACACAACTACACTTGATAACAACACAAGAACGAACTCTATTATATTACCTATCAAAATGTTTCCCCGACATAATGTTCTAAAATCCTTTCCTGCCCCAATTTGTTTAACCCAAAAAAGAAAAGGAGAAGTGTACGCAAAACTGTTCACTTAACCCGTAGACTGTCGATCAGTTGTTCCCCAGCACAGCCTGGCGGGACTGTCCTCTTGGTGCTCCAGTCACTTCCCGACGTACAGTTGGTACCAAACAGCCCTCCGGTCCCCCACGATTGACCGCGACCTACATTTTCCCCAAGCTTTTTATCTAAACTGCTGTTCCGTACCTTGTTTATAACAACAGGCAGTATGTCAGTAGTTTCACGTTTTTCTGTGTCTTTGTCAATAGTGTTTACTCTTTGTTTGTACCCTCTTTACAATATTTAAGACTAGTAATTAAAATTTGAATTTTAATTCCTAACAAGTACATGTGTGCAAATTTGAGAACAACGGAAAGAATACTTTAAATTTCTATTTTGGACAAACATGAATACTTTTTATTTTATAGATATATAATTACATAACATAAGGAACAAACTGATAAAGAATATAGAAGAAGAGGACAAATATAGTAAGAATGGGGTATACAGAATACAGTGTGGATGCGAGGACATAGGACAAACGGGACGAAAATTTAGAACTAGGTTTAAAGAACATGTAAAATCATTCAAATACGGCAAAAATGATTCAAATTATGCGTCACATTTAATAAAAGAGGGACACATATCTCGAGAAATAGAAAACTCAATGAAGGTACTATATATGGCAGAAAAAGGAAGACGTATGAATATTTTAGAGAACTTGGAAATTTTTAAATCTAAATTAAAGGAAAGAAAACATAATAAATGAGCAGATATCGTCGCAAGCAGATATTATGTTTAAAAATCTAAAAATTTTCAAAAATTAACAAGAAGGACGACCGTTGAAGAAAAAGTTTGAAAGGAGCCAATCAGAAGCGAGCGAAATCGTATGATTTTGAAGAGCCAATCAGAAGCGAACACGTTAGGTTTAATGTACACGTGTTGAATAGAGGAAGGGGTATGAGGTGGAGCTAGAAAATTATAAATAGGATGAGCCATAATTTTGGTAACCAGTATAGTAGTTTTTGAAGATGGAGGTTTTCCGAAATGCGTCAACGAAAGTAGAATTGACGAAGCTAGGGAAGGCAGATTATTATACTGAACATAGTGACAAAATCCTAGTAGAAAAGAAGAAGAATATAAAAAGAATTTTTATTGTTTTTCTTTGCAATTCAACAATAGACAATGTGTTTATGTTTTTTCTAAAGTTCATATTTTAATATCAGTTGGCCTAACAAGACGAGATATTGGCATTAAAACCTAATTCAAAGAACAGTAAGCTTCGCAGTGTATTCTTAATTAATATACAGACATTTCCATTACAGAGCTCCTAACTTTTTCCGTCAATCTAACCAGTAACCAAATATTTACGAAAAATATTAATGGGCCATTTTTATTGGAAATTGTATGTTCTTTTTCCGTGAACCGATCAAAATTATGATCGGTTTGACCATTCAGCCAGTATTACAGCAAAATATCCTGCAACTACACAACGTTGAATCAGAGCTCGCCTTCTTGAAACGAAAGTGAATGAGAGATATCTTTTACACACGTCTTTCGGGCTTCAAACGAGGTACAATCGCACCAAATGTCGAAACAATCAGCCAATGCGTTTCATTAAAATTGTAAAGGCCAGTCAGATGCCGTAATCATGAAACGAAAGAAAATAGAACACCATGCCTCATTTTGGGCTTCATACAAGGTACTTTTGTATCAAATTCAAAGCAATCGTTCAATGCGTTTTGCCAAAACTACGTACATAAACAAACACATAATCCAAATGCCGAACGGTCGAGTTGAAATAGAGAATTTGCTTCGCTCGGTGAAAAACATTATTGGCAATAATTTCAGTATCAACCCTACCTCCTCGATGTTCACGTCAGGAAACAAATAAACCAGAAGCTAACGTTCTCGTTAATTGTTGTGATTAAACAAGTCTGCTAGCTGGAATATCGGAACGGAATTCCACAATATTGGGGCACGTGCGCTGAAATATTTGATATCTATACGTCAAGCAACAAATAAACCAGAAGCTAACGTTCTCGTTAACAAGTCTGTAAATATCAGAACGGAATTCCACAATATTGGGGCACGTGCGCTGAAATATTTGATATCTGTACGTCAAGCAACAATTAAACAAAGTAACATGTAAAGAAAATGTGATCGTGAAAACAATCGATCTTGTGATTTCGGTCCGTTAGCCGTCAAAATGTTTTGTTTTTTTTTTTTTTAGCTCTGGAGAATGATGAAAGTCTTTTAGAGCAAAGTTTGAAAGGTACTGATAATACCAGACGGCCACCAATGCGGAGCGGAGCGGACTACACAACATAATGTTTTTAGTAAGTGCGACTACTGAAAGCGTAACAAAGCCGAGCGGAGTCAAGCGGCGTCGCTGTACTCTGCTCTGCGTAACTTCGACTCTGTCTAGTCGGTTTTGTAGCTGACTCCGCTTCCCCCACCACGCTGACCACGCCTCCAAAGTTATTGTTTCTTGTTGCCCAGGATACTGTTGATAGGATAAAACGCGTTCGTTAAACTGAATGAAATCCGCTTCCGGTTGCCGTTTATCTTCATTCCGCTAAGCTCAGCGCTTTGGCGGGCGTCCGGTGTAATGGTGAAAAATCTCCCAACGGAATCTGTCCAAAGCTTGCACCAGCAACGTGTGGACAGGCCGTGAATTAGCAAACTTGCGTGACAAAAGCCTTCGTCATTTATTCTGAATAGAGAAGTTTGGTCAATACTTTGAAGTAATGTGCTGCATTTGTTTTTGTTCTACGAGACCAAGAGCCAGTCAACTACACTGCATAAAGTCCAACTTCCATCAACTTTCCTGCTTACTCAGATACGATTTGTGAACTGTCTCTTCTTTTCTTTTCCTTACCGTCTTCTGACTTTTCATTTCGGAAGCTGGACGATGAATCAGTTTCATCGCAGGTAGTATTTCTTGAAAACATAAAGTCTCCATCATCTTTAAACAAATTCAAAAATGTTTGTTCCAAGAGACACTGAGCGCTGCGCTAATCTTCAATACACTTATTAAAGTAGAAGGTCTTCAGTAACAATGTCATGAAGCTGTATCCATAATCGTTTTTGACAAGATTATGGAGGTTGGCCGCTACATCCACTTTCTCTACATTCGAACGTTTTAGCATCAATAAGCAAACATTTTACCGATTCGATGAACAATAATCGATAATTCGTCACGTGTCAGAAGCTACAATGAATTTCCAGAACTTTTGAGACAGTTTATTTCCTTCTAAGACTCTGTCTATGCGGATTCTCCTCGTACAATCGGATCGACAGCAAATATGGCTTAAAGAAGTTCATCCTGTAAGCTACTATTTCCACGTCACTTTCAAACATTGAATAATATATTGCTATTTTTATCGTGTAAAAGGAGAGCTTATTTAAAAAAATTAACTTCCATTATAAGAAAAACATGAATACAAAAACCAAACTGTATCTGTAGATGAAGTTACGCCTAAACATTTTTGTGAAAATGAATTTAAGCCATAAATATTAATTATAAAGTATCCTATTATACTTTATATTAAACTTTAATTGCGTATAGTAATTACTTTCCTCCATAATTATGTCGTAATGTAGATTAAATTGATTAATAGACCAATGTAGTTTTTTATTATATTTAAGAATTAAACAAATGGTATTCACTGATTTACTTAACAGTTTTGGGAAGAGTTTTGGCATAATATTTCAGAATGTTAGGCTTCTCTCTCTCTCTCTCTCTCTCTCTCTCTCTCTCTCTCTCTCTCTCTCTCTCTCTCTCTCTCTCTCTCTTTCTCTGGGAAATCAAGTTACTTTTCACTGGGTGATAGGGGGTAGAGTGATGAGAAGACAGACCTACTGGCTTCATTTGGATCTGCATCTAAATTTATCGGATCCGATCCGGCTTTAAGGATCTCTCTATCGTTGGCCGGGTCTGCTATCAATAGGTGGATTAACAAGCAACATCAGACAAGATGGGACAAACATTCATTGGCGTTCCCATAGCAGGCGCATCTTAGATAATGTGGTCTTAGAAGTCCCATGGAGGACTTCTTGGGCAGAGCACAACTCACAAAAATCATGAGTTCATTACTGAGGCAGTACATGAACAGGATAGATATGCACAATGGAGAAACCGTGTATAAGGTTATGCATCAAAGAGGAAGAAACTGCAGAACACATAATTTATGACTGTGAGGCTCTTGCTAACAGGAGGATAAAGGTTTTTGGTTTTCAAAATCCCAGGAACCTTCAGCAGGATGAGCTGGTCTGGTCAGTGGATTGTAGGAACTTACTAAGGTCACCAATCTGCTTAAATAGTATTAAGAGTTGCACAACAGCGGATTACAACAACGGATATTAAGGTCCGTCGATCGTAATGCCTGGAGTTTTATAAGCCATTCCTCTATTATATAATCTAATCAATTTACGTTGCAACGAAGAAATACCATATATCACCTTTCGTCACTGATACAAATCACTTATAACTTATAGCACAAAAGCACACTGTCCCTTCTTACCGACCTCAAGAAGTAACTGATATTTACATTACTAATTAACTGTTCAAAGCCACCGGACAAGTTACAAATACTACACTCAAACTAAAATTCTCAGCACAGGCACTGCACTTTTATATGTACAAAAAATGGCATATTACATTTTGGATACCACGCCATTATATTATTTAAAAAACGTATCATTTCAGTAATCTGTACCTAATAATCAAATTTAAAATATATATTGAAATATTGTTTACAGTTGACATTTCATTGCGAAAATCATAACTCAATCATAAAAAGATTTTTACGAAGCTGTTAAAATCAATTACTTCTTAAAATAGTTTTTCAGTTAGTCGAGAATCTAATAAAAACAAATCGTTATTATGTTAAAACATTTTTTTTGACAAAACTTGAGTAACTTTTATTGTTTCTATTATTTAATCAAATATATTTACAGAAAAAATTCATTTTGTTCTCTGCATGCTCATCGCTCATCGCTGATAGGTGAAACATTTTAAATGGGGAGTTCGTTGTTATTTCTGTACGTTACTTAAAATTATGTTTCGAAAACATCAGACAAATGCTTGTTTTTATCAAAAACAAAAACAAAAAAACTGTTTAACATGTTTTTAGTGCAAGAAAAATAAACAATTTACAAGATGTTTATAAAAAATAAACGTAATGTCGAAACTGATTCATTTGTTATTGAGATAATTTCAAACATAAAAAAATAGAATGAGCTATTAGAATCTCCATCCTGGTAAGACCGTGTTATAAGCGTTACGTAACAACCATTTCAAAATGGCGTCTATCCCAAATCTTAAAAGTCTTACAGCGGTTAGGGTTTTTTGTAATTGTAATGAAGCTTTAAAATGTAAACTGCTAACGTATGCATAGTTTACCGTAACAATTATGGTGCAATCAGATTGTGGTGGTGCATTATTGTTTAAAAATCAGATTTTACAAATTATTATTGAGAACTTCATCACGTAAGCGAGACAGATGCGTGCTGCCATTATTACTTCAATATCAACGGTTTCAAACTTTCAAACATAATAGCTATTTTGTTTTATAATGGACTAGCAATAAGCTTACATACGGTGGGTCATGTGATCAGATAAATCCGCCATTTTGTTACAATCTGTTCTGTGTGTGTGTGTGTACGAAAATATGTACGTGTTAATTATGCATGTCTGTGTCCACACGCTATGCACTGAAATAAATCAGATTGAACACACGGTTATCTGTTTCCAGCGGTTATACACACGGTAAAACGATTGTGGCACGCAACTGTCTCGCTGACGTGCCGGAACGGGATTCCACAATATCAGGGCACAATGAGCTGAAGGATTTAAAAATTATTTCGTTATAGTATGGATGGAAAATGTTTTACGTAAATCTTAATCATATCATAATTCAGAAAGTTTGTTTGTTTGTTTATACGTTAATTAATAAATCCCTTTAAGTAAACTTACCATAAATAACAGACCATTAATTCAGTATTCTAAACGTAGACAGATTATCAATAATTCCTTTTACAGAAATTTTTTCAAATTTTAACTAAACACCAGTTCTTTGGAATGTTACGATAAAGGATCCGCGGCAAGTAATATGAGTTTGTATTTATTAAAGATCAACGTAACCCAGCTGTTCATATATCTCCTGTGTGGAAATGTCTTGCGAAGTTTGTTTACAATAGCTTAATTATTAAAAAAGAAATTTAAACTATTGAGCTGGCATGAGCAGACTTAAGTCAGTTGTTTGCTGTTGTCTTGAAAACACACTTATTCTGATTACAGTAATTGTAAGCTTTTCTGTAGCTTTTCGTTTTCGTTTACTTGTTAAATTACGGTTTCCTGATTACATGTATGTATGACCATTTCTGTTTCTGTTTCTGTTTGTGTTTGTGTCTTGTGTTTGTGTCTTGTGTCTTGTGTCTTGTGTCTTGTGTCTTGTGTCTTGTGTCTATGTTTCTGTTTCTGTTTCTGTTTCTGTTGTTTCTGTTGTTTCTGTTTCTGTTTCTGTTTCTGTTTCTGTTTCTGATTATGATTTCTTTTTGACCATTCATTGAATCTGCCCTGAATGTTTGTTTTCAGCTTTATGTAATTTAACATAGGTCTTGGGAAGTCTACTATTAGGTTCTTGTTGCATGTTTAATTTTTTAGGCACTTAAAAGCGAGAGTTGATTTGTTCTCTTTAGAGTATTGTTTTTGTACACACCACTGATAAAAAATGTTCAAATAAACAGCAATAATAATAAGAACTTATCGATTTCAAAACAGAAAGTTACATTTCCTTTAAAAATACAAATGTAAGCCATGATTTCTACGTATATTTTATCCGATATTAAAACGTAAAATTTTAAAAACCCTTCTACTTAACGTTCTTACGCTAGCGTTGCATTACAAAACTCAGTATTACGACCTGATGTATTTACCTTACTTGTGTTTCACCTTACAACACAACACATCTCTTACCGGGTAGGGATGTTTAACCTGAATTCCAACGCTGTCGTGGATTTATCTTTTGCAAGGGTAGACAATATTTCCACCCTTAACTCGCAGTTGATGCAGGTTTATTGGCTTACATAATGTGGCTCGATGAATCAACCCCCAACACTCCCTCCGACCCTGCGCCGTACCAGCGGAGAAGGGATTTGAGCGGTAAAACTTTTGTGGCTTTCAAAAGAAACGAATCTTGATTTCTGAATCAATATTAATGTCTTTTTGATGACGCATTGCTTTTAATTTGAATGCGGTAGATTATTTTGTTACAGAAATTTTTGTGGAAATAGATTTTCAAACATCTACTGGAGGGTTGTTACTTTTTCAAAATACCAATTTGGAATTAAAAAAAAAAAATAAGAAAAAAATTGACATTGAAAATAACTCACTTGTAAATAAATTGTAATTGTAAATAAATTACGTGAAATTGTAAGAAAATATTATAACAAGTGTTTAAGAATAGCATAATAGATTGTGTCATAAAATACCAAATCTCTAGAGATACTATAGTTGGATTTATAACAAAAGAGTATTGGAAGAAGCGTTTAAAAGTTCTTAGCGCCCAGCACTTATGAGATCTAACAATGCAGCCTAAAGCACAGTTTGAAACCAAAATTTTTGTAATTATGGTCATTAGTGAGTTAAAAATAGTACGCTATATTTTTTAAAATTTATTTCTACGAAAAATAAATTTATACCAAAGACTCGTCGAAATGAAACTTGGTATACCTGTCACGCTTGGTAACCATTGATACTGATCGGCTCTGATCAGAGTAACAGCTGATCGGGGCTTTGAAGTAACTTCGGCTATGTTCGGTAACGTTCGTGCCATTATTCTTCTGATATAACTTCAGCTATAATAGACATGTCGGTGAAATTCCATGAAAACTGTGCTGTAGATGCAACTATCATAGTAAGGCCATGAAATGGGCATCAATACTACGGCCTATAATACTAATTTTTAGGCTTCGATGAATATAATAATTATTTTTTTAAGAACAAAAGTTTATTTTCGTAAAATCTCGTACAAGTTCGTTAGCGTTCAAAACGATTTAATATAAAAACAATTAAAAATCTTTAAATATTATAACTTATAATTTTTAATGTTTTTTGAAAATCTGATCTTACATAATCCGCAAATAAAATAGACTTTAATATTTTAAATACAGTAACAAAAAAAATTTGATAATTTCATATATTATTGATAGCAAACGATCAGAGTACTTTCTGATCTTATGTAAAATACAAAATTAATTGGCACATTTATATTAAATTATCATATTAACTTTTCCGGTAAAACTGCGTTTTTGGTCATTTCGTAAATTTTGTTATTTTTTGCACCAAAACGCTTTAGTATATTCCCGATATTAATAATCAAAAATTCAAAAGGGCGGAAACAACGGGAAGTTACAGAAAAAATAAAAATATTTGTAACAAACATAACCTGAAAATGACCACCGACCGCTCGAAAGTACAAAATGTTTTTAATCGCAAAAACGATAAATTAAATGCGTGTTCTTATTAATGAAAAAAATAAAATCGTGTTCCTTAAGAACTTGGCAACTAACTGTGCTATGCTGTTGAATGTTTAACTCAGTTGTTGGGTATATAACTAATATTTCTTAAAAGATAATAACCTTTGTAAGCATATAGTGTTATTGCGGTGTATATAAAACTGCACCCGCTTTGTAAAATTGGGGAATTCTTTGCTTAAATTTGTATTTAACTTGAAATTCAGTTAAATATTCCACGAAGTGGGGTTTTTCTACGCCAAATCATGGGATCGTGTGTCGAACTTCAGGCCAGCATCTTTCGAAAGTGGCGAATAGAAAAGTTTCCAAATAACGACATCCATTTTTTTTAAAGCGTTTTTTCACAAGAACTGTGAAAATAATAAATGATTTATTGCAAAGTGATAACGCGCATGCGCAGTACTTTGATTAGTGATTTTAGCGTATTAATCTTGTATAGTAAATCTAGTATGTTCCATGCAAAGTAAACACCAATGACGTCAGAATATAGTTCCGTAATAAATCGTAATTTATCGTAATAAAATTAATCTTCCGAGGCTTAATATCTCTCAACGAAATGCTGTAGTACATAATAAAAGCGAATTATACAGAAATACGACTTTTCCATTTAGATAGAAAATTTAAAAAATTATACTCAACACCTTAAAATTCATATTCTGAATATCAATAGTATTTGAAAATTTAAAATACTAACTTATGCATATTTTAACGAATATTTTTTTAGTTTGAAACAACTGCCATTATGAAAGTGTTTGGACTGATTTTTCCTGATTAATGACCTCCCCCCCCCAGACATAGAATTTTCTTCCAAGTTTTCACCCAATCGTACCACAATTGCGAACTTGGGAGCGGTAATATACTCTGAGCGAGTCCTTACCATAATGGCCGCTCAAATAGATCATTTTCAAACTTAAATTCGCTAAAATACATTGACCCAGCCGACAGTCTAAACAATGAATATCTGGCACAGGGAAGGATAAATTGCTAAAACGAAGAATGCAACCGCGACGCTATCTGGCGGCACTTTGCGGAACTGTTTCAAGGAGGCTATATTAATACAGAATTATTTTATACGAAAAATATTGCATAAACTTTTAATGAATCTCACATCTATACTTTTTTTGGTCCTTAACTGTTCGTTTTTTTGAAACTTTTTAACCCATAAGCGTACCATGTAAATCACATTAATAATGACAGTTATTGAAAATAATATCTTTAATCTGTCTCTGACGGAATAGAAGCAACCTTCAAAATATGAACATACAGTACTTCAATGAACATTAAGCACTATATGTCGAAACATTATATCATTTTTAGCTAACAATAAACCGTAAATTGTTGGTGTATTACCAGTTTTACTTTTCTAACAGTATCATCACCTATACATTATTTGAATTTGTCTCAATATATAAAATGTACAGAGCGTTTCATTAATACGCGAACGTAATTCTTTTTTGAGATTGTAATTTAGGTTAAAATAAAGAAATTAGTTCCTACCAACATTACAGTATGTCCGGAAACGCTTCATCGCCGATTATCCACCATTTTGTTTTTTAAAATAAATAATTTATTCATCCAAAACGACGTAACCGATTTTGATGAAATATTCCACCGTAATTGTAAATTATAAGAAAAACAATAATCATTATAACTTTAAACGCTTAGTGTTAAGATTTTATTACGTGCCCATTAAAAAAATTCCAAAATATGTCGGTAATAACGGGAAGTTCACGAAAAATTTAAAATAAAAATGACCCGCATAACCGAAAGTGAGTAACGTGTTTCTCATCGTGAAAAAGATTAATTTAATGCATTTTGTTTAACAATGAAAAAATATAAACTTAAAAAACCTACTAAACAAACTAACTGACACGGTTGTTGGATAAAGGACCTATTTAATTAAACTAACTCAACCAAAACTAACAAAAAGTGGCAAATAATAAAGTTCACGACTAACTGCTGCCACGGCTAAGCAAAGTTAAGAACTAGTCAATGCATTACTATCAATGTATTGACAATGAGATTGTGATAACGCGCTTCAACACGTTTGACTTTGATTTTCGGTGACCTTGGCGTAGTAAATCTAGCACGCTCAATGCAATGTAAACGCGACATGACGCGTCACAATATAGTTCCGTTGAAAACGACATAAAATGATAATTTATCGTAAAAAAATTAATTTACCTTTTACTTTAAAAATAAAGTATATAATAGAAGGAAAAAATATATGTACATTTTAATGACTTTTTAATAAGTGATCTCAGATCAGAACCGGAGCTATATTTCAAGGTTCCGGAACGGATCGTACCACGATGGCTGCTGCAGTAAACTGTTTCTCACAAATAAAAATTAGCAATAACGCTCTTTTTAATGTTGAAATCAGAGTTTAAATATTTATAAACCAAATATTATTATAACGAAACGTTTTTCAAGTTCCCTTCCACCATGTCAGGCAGACAGCTGTGCGAAGTAATTCTTTACATTGTAATTATGTCGCTAATCCATTAATAAAATTAACAAACAAATAAATTACGACTGTCCTAACTGGAGCGCGTGAATTATCCGAGCGTGTACAAATGTCGTTCAGTTATTATAATGACAATCATTCAAATACAGAATTTCCATTGGGAAAATGAGCTATTGCAACGGCCATTTTGATAAGACCCAGACCCGAGACCTAGACACGAGCACTGATATTGACTTATAATTCTAACTAATAAATGCAAATTAAGATGGTGGAATCAAATTTTCAAAAAAATATGTAAGACTTCAATTACTAATACATTTGCATAATAACCAGCTCTCGTAAGGATTTTACCATTAGTGAATGTTACTGCTTACTACGCTTGCAGCTGTAACTCTGTATGTGACCCTGAATCGAATTAATAAGCATACCTCAAGTTAAACTAGAAACGATTGTTTTCTATTATCAGCTGTTTGGTAAACAATACCTGTAGGCTATTTGTTAGAAAATTTAGCTGCAAAAACAGCTGATATGCAATGACCTTCGTTCAGTTTTCCTCACGGCTTCCTTAAGTGACATTATTTTGTTTTAATTTTTTTATAAATAGCACAATTTTGTTTAGGAATTTATTAACGTTTATTTTACAAATTAAAGTTGTGCAATTAATTTAAGTAATTAATTATTAAATAACTTTAAATCAATAATTAATAGCAAGGATTTAAAGCCTAAGTAAAAGTATTAAATGATAAAGTATTGACTTCAAGATCAATTTTAAGGGGTCATAAAACTTATATATGTAAGTTTATGTATAGGCCTATAGATGTGTGTGTGGGAGGCACGCGTGCGTGTGTCCGTGTTCACGTTGCAGTTTTGATCTAGTTAAATTTGATTTAAACTTGACGCACAAATCGAATATGTGAATAGCATTGACAAGATTATTAATCAAAATAAAATTCGTTCAATAGTTTCGAAATAGAGCCTTTTAAAATTATAAGAAATTAATCAGCGTTTTAAAAACTGCATAAATTAGGATTTTGAAATTTCAAAATCCGTTGAAATTAAGATTTTTTTAACATCGGTCCTTTGTTTATTTTCGTATTTTCGATGTATTTTGAAAGTTTAAAGCGTCTATGAACGCAGATTTCTATTGCCGATTGTGATATTGAAATCAATTTTTTAAAATGATAAGATAAAGAAAAAAACATTTGGAAATTCACCTCTATCACGTCAATAAAACAGCAGCGTGCCGCAAGTCTTAAGCAGTTAGGAACGGACTTTCATACCAGCCTGTATTACCACTGCGGAAAAAACAGTAATTCACTCGACAGAATGTTTTTAAAGCAACCCCTCAACGCAATTCAATGTACACAGCTAAACCTACCCCTTCTACTCTCATGGGGAAGTTTAGTTGAGATAGCAGTCGAAGCCTTACATCTTACAGTAAATTTTCAGTGTCATGTCTTACGCCATAATACATTATGTACACACACACACACACACACACACACACACACACACACACACACACACACACACACACACACACACACACACACACACACACACACACACACACACACACACACACACACACACACACACACACACACACACACACACACACACACACACACACACACACACACACACACACACACACACACACACACACACACACGCACACACACACACACACACACACACTCACACACACACACACACACACACACACACACACACACACACACACACACACACACACACACACACACACACACACGCACACGCACACGCACACGCACACACACACGCACACGCACACACACGCACGCACGCACGCACGCACGCACGCACGCACGCACACACACACACACACACACACACACACACACACACACACACACACACACACATATATATATATATATATATATATATATATATATATATATATATATATATATATATATATATATATATATATATAGTTAATTCAGGTAGCCCATACACGAAAGGTTTACGCATTAAAAATATTAATTACTGGTATAAAACATTACACAATCAAAATTAAGCCTGTTTTTTTCTTAACTAAGAAAATGGTACCGAAATATAAACAAACCAGATCTGCATTTTCTTATAAATCTATCTACATGATTAGTCTCCAGGTAAGTGGACAACTATAGAAATCAAATATATGCAGGGCACCAAAAAAAAAACCCCACTCCGTGGTTCCGGTCCTTAGGCAAGGCTATCCTGAGGTGAATAAAGTCCAACATTGTCTGAACGACATAACCCAAGGTGTTCGCTCCGGGCCGAAGACTGAAAGACACTGGGGGCATATTCAGTGTATTTTGCGAGGCCTACTGTGCCCAAGGAGGAACCCAGTAGTATTTACTCCTTATGTCTTTAAACAGGTTACTGGAGAAACGGGCTATTAGAATTCCGTTACTCGAGGGTTGTCCGTAAAGTGAGGTTCCCAAGGGGCTATAGCCGCTGCGAACTTTGTTACGAGGGATCCGGTGACCTTGTCTTGCAACTTGGTTCCTCCACTCCCAATCCCCACTCCGCGATCGGTCTGCGACTCTCAGTCTTGGCTTGGTAGCCGTTAATAATGGAGTTGCCTTTTCTGTCTCCCAACAGGTGCGAATTACGCTCTGTGATTCGTTTTTTGTGTGTAAAAAACACTGCGCCGGTGGACATTCATATCCAACTGTGTGAAGTCTGCGAAGAAAAATGTATGAGAATACTACACGTGCGCAAATGGTGCAGAAAATTCAGAGACGGAAGTACAGACGTTCATGATGAACAGCGTTTCGGACGAAACGATTGTGAAAGTGGAAAACACAATGCTAAACTAGCGAAGGTTGACTGTTCGGGAGCTGTCCGAGATGATCCCTGATGTCAGCAAGACCTTCATTTATAAAATTTTAGAGTATAGCAAGGTTTGTGCAAAATGGGTCCCAAGCAGACCACAAACGGCAAAAGATTGATGCGGCCCGCAAATTTCTTCAGGTCTACGAAACCGATGGCAAGAAATTCTTAGACTTCATTGTCACTGGGGACGAGACCTGGGTACACTATACGATATCGGAAACGAAAGAAAAATCACGTAATTGGAAACACCCAGAGTCGCCGAAGCCGCGGAAGTTCAAACAAACATTGTCTGCAAAGTCATAACAAATGAGTTTTGGGACAGGAAGAGGTTATTGTTGTGCGAAATCATGGATACCGGCACAACAATCAATGCTGATCGTTAATGTGTGACGTTAAGGAACCTTCGCCGCGGGATTCAAAACAAAAGGAGAGATATGCTCACGAAGGGAGTTTGTTTCCATCAAGACAACGCTCGTCCGCACACCGCCCGTGTAACAACTATCTCATCAACCAATTTGGATGGGAAACTGTCACACATCCGCCCTACAGCCCGGAGTTAGCCCCAAGTGGTTACCATCTCTTCCCTAATTTGAGGAAACACGTAGGTGGGACTCATTTCAGTACCGGAGAGAAGCTGAAAGAAAAGTTTGAAGCTACCTTCGCGGCGCATAGAAGTTTGTATGCTTGAGAGTTTTTCGACTCAAGCATACAAAAGATAGTTCACCGTATGCAAAAGTTCATCGATCTCAACGGCGATTATGTCGAAAAATAGAAAAAAGTGTAAGCTTTAAAAAAATGCATTATTCAATGCAAATAAACATGTTTTTCATTGTGAAAAATTATTGGGAACATAATCTGCTAAATCTGAAAGATCATAACATCCGATAGGACAGTAGTGGACAGAGAGTTGTATAGAAGGTACTGCTTTTCTGTTGTCAACTATGAAAGAAAAAGATTGAAGAAGTTCTCGCCATAGGCGAGACGGTCCTTCCTAAAAGGAAAGGCGTCTTGCTTGAGAGGATAAGAACCACGCTAAAGTTGGGTATCCAAATGAAGCCAGTCTCTTTGGGTCTAGAAAGATTTAGTACTGAAACGGCGTAGTGGACCCTCTCAGAACAAACACGTTATTGCTGGTGGCTTATCGGAAACTGGTGTTAAAAGATTGCCAACGCAGCTTACGCCGGAGGATGTTGGTGCTGCGAAGAAGGCGAACCTGTGTATGTCTAGCACACAGGTATGTCTCCCAGTGGGTTTGTAGGGAACACCTAAGGCCATGGGAGAGAACGGATGGTTTTTTTCAGTCAAAGAAGATGCTTATGGGTCCAACTAAGTCCTTCATAGGCGATTCCCTTAGGCTGTGTAGAGTGACGCAGTTACTGAACATCCCGCAGTCATTTGTACAAAATGGGTTTTTAATTACATAAATTTTGTGTAGAAAATGTACGCTGCGGAAACATATCAGCATGTAATTTTTCACTGCCCAGCTTCGAACAGGAAACAATATGAATTCTCAGTCACGCTCTGGAGTGGGAGACAGACGATAGAACAAGGCAAAATTATCAAAAATATCGCACGGTTCTATACAAATCTGAGATTGAATTGCAAAGGATAAACGAAGGAGCACAATAAGCTACATAGTTGAGCGGCAAAACCAGAATCTGAAAGTTGTCGACCTCTAGTAAATACACACACACACACACACACACACACACACACACACACACACACACACACACACACACACACACACACACACACACACACACACACACACACACACACACACACACACACACACACACACACACACACACACACACACACACACACACACACACACACACACACACACACACACACACACACACACACACACACACACACACACACACACACACACACACACACACACACACACACACACACACACACACACACACACACACACACACACACACACACACACACACACACACACACACACACACACACACACACACACACACACACACACACACACACACACACACACACACACACACACACACACACACACACACACACACACACACACACACACACACACACACACACACACACACACACACACACACACACACACACACACACACACACACACACACACACACACACACACACACACACACACACACACACACACACACACACACACACACACACACACACACACACACACACACACACACACACACACACACACACACACACACACACACACACATATATATATATATATATATATATATATATATATATATCTGTATATATATATATATATATAGAACGAGAGACGTAAATAAACACTTTCGGAGATCAGGGTTCAGAATAAGAAACCATTAATTCAAATTTCACAACCTATTTTTTTGCACGATCCCCTTACTTCCTGTATACTTCGTATAGAGATATGGTTAGAACCTCAAAACGGTCAATGTTCAAACTACAATAGCAAATGGAAAACAGAAAACAGTTAGTGGGTTAATTAGGCTTTTAAACCGATTCTTTTGTCCACTCTAAAAACTCGTAAAATCTGTGACTAAATTGCTGGCGTGTTACAGATGAAATAAAAAGTTCATTTCTGTTTTCCATCACAAAACTTATAATTTCTTTTACGACTTGCGAAGCAATTTCCTCTGCATGACGTATACAGTACGTATGTGTTTACCGTGTGCTGTACAGACACGATTGTTAATAAATTTACATGGATGTTGCTGTCCGGCGTACAGTGCTACGAAGTTCTGAAACACATTTCTGCTAAATAGGTCAGCACAATGAATCAACTGTGAACACAGCGCTGAGTCATTGCGAAAGTAACTGCATAACTGTTGCAGAAATGGAATCATAGTTTCGTGATGGCAAATAAACGAACGCAAACTTCTCGAAACTTGCAGTAAATATTTTAACGACATTCCAGTGAACCTTCGACTAAAAAAGCATAACGCTCAATTCGCCGTTTTACGAGAACCTGTTTGTACAACGTTTATACAAAACCTAACGTTAAAATATATCTCCAAACATTCAGAAGCTGTAAAGCAATGGAAAATCTGGAAAATTGGTTTAACTTTGCATCCACAAATACTGTATTGTAAATACTTTACCGAATTTCTATATGAAACTAAGATTTTGGAGTGGCCGTTGTGGTAAGACTCAGACCCGGTACCTCGAATTGGACGCCGATCCTGACCTCTAGTTCACTTTTTGAGGGATCACTATAATTTTATAAATTGTGTGTGTTTGTCTGTATGTATATGTGTGTGTGTTTTTTTGTTTTTTTGATGCTAAAAAAAGGTGGAAAAAATCTTTTATAGACTACCTGGGTAGGGTACGCACTACCTCAGAGCATGGGACTCAAATTAGCCTAAGTTCAAACTCAAGTTAAGATATATTGTTACCTACTAGAAAAAACCACCAAAAGCATTCCTCTTCTGTAAACCCCCTACGGAAACGCAGCCAGGCATTACTTCGTGGGAAGGTGGACTGGCTGACCGCCTACTCTTCTACAGCTTTGGCTCTCCTTTCTCGATCCTCAGACCTCAACCTCTTCATGGCGACTGCAGCGAATGTCGCAATGTCCCTCTAGTTGACCTCTGAAGCCATCATTGTCGCAACCAGACTTTCCGGTGTAATGCTGCCTGGCAGATATGTTTGCAGTTTCATCCTTCCTCGTTGAATCTCCGAAACCGGAAAAACACATGCTCCGCGTCTTCCTCCACTGCTGGAAGACAAAGGGGACAAGCCGGGTCTGTTTCCAGCCTTAAACGGAACAAGTAAGCTTGGAAGCAACCATGCGCAGTGAGAATCTGTGTGAGATAGTAATCCACCTCCCCATGATTCCTGTTGCACCAATCCTGGATGTTACCTATGAGTTAGTATGTCCATCGTCCATTTGTTAATTCGTCCCACTGTCGCTGCCATGTCCCCAGGGTCCGATTTCGCTCCTCTGTAATTGCCATTGTATGACTATACCGCGGCTCAGCATTTCGCTTGCGCCGTCAGCCGTCAGCTCCATTGGTTGTTTGCCCGTCACTACGCATATAGCGTCGTAGGAAACTGTTCGGTAACCACTCAACGACACGCAGCAACGCACGGCAGTGCACCGCATTCACCTTGCACGCATAACTCGCGACCATCAGAGCCTGGCTCCAAATCGGCGCTCCTTAAAGGAGCACCGAGCTTACTACCCCAGCCAGGAGTCGGCGGCGTGCCTGTCGTGGACCTCACAGATTCGGCATGAGCCTGCAAAGGGCTCCTGCCACGTTCGCCCTCTTTTCATTAACTGCCTTGAGATGTTCCCTGAAATCGTTCCCTGTGTGTGTGTCTGTGTGTGTGTGTGTTCGTGCGTGTGTTTGTGTGTGTGCGTGTTTTTGTGTTTGTGTGTGTGTGTGTGTGTTTGTGTGTGTGTGTGTGTGTGTGTGTGTGTGTGTGTGTGTGTGTGTGTGTGTGTGTGTGTGTGTGTGTGATTGAAATTTCCGTATCGTTACAGATGAAAATCGTTGCAAATTAATAGTTTCAATAAGCTGGTTGCAAACAAATTTACAAAACTGACCTACTTTTTATATCGCCTAATTTATAACTAGACGTTTATATGCATTTATTTAACATATAATATTAGTTTCCATGGCAACGGCAACAAAATATAATTTTCGTAACAGTTGTTTAATAACAATAAAAATAATAATTAAAAATTATGTTCTAATATTTATCTCTATAGTAAAATATTTAACAAAAGCAGATATTTCACGGCCCACGGATTAGGTAAAAGTTTCCACTGTGTGGTTATAAGTTTGTTTTGAATTAAAGAAAATTCGTTTCAACAAAATTTCCATAATTAGCATAAAATCACAAATGCACATTGCACTTGGGTCTACTTGAAGAAGCAGAGTTAATTGCTTGCATTGAAGTAAGTATAATTTGGTCTCTTGAAAGTTAGCAAAGTTACTTTACCACTTCGAAAAAAACTTTCCGCTTAATAATAACAATAAGCAATTGCGGACAACTCGAAACTAACTCAGGTAAAAGTTTAATGGAACTGCTAAAAAGGGAATAAGTCGGAAATAAGTTTGACTTTTTATTTCATTTTATGCGCACAGTAATTAAAACATTTAAAGAAATAACCTTACTGTTTGTACTATTGGAGAATGTCCGTTGGAAAATGAGTTATTGGCGCTGGTCATCATGGTACGACCCGGACGCATGACCTTCAAATTTGGAATCTATGGAACAAGTTTTGAGATGTCTTTAAGAAATCGAGATTGAGATAATGGATTAAAAATCGATTACAAGATTTGAACCATGAAACATACAGACAGAGGAAGCAAAGAAGAAACTAAGGCCATCTATTGAGAAACGCTAAAACTATTTTTCCACGTGCAATTTTAGTTAATTAATTAGAGCAAAATAAAGCAAAATTTTATCTGCGTAATTATTGAACATTGCATTGTCATCGGAAACAAGCAAGTGTGCAAAATCTCAAGTCGATTGGATGACGGAAAGTGAGTTGAAAATCGATTACAAGATTTGAACCATGAAACATACAGAGAAAGCAAAGAAGAAACTAACACCATCTATTGAGAAACGCTAAAACTATTTTTCCATATGCAATTTTAGTTAATTAATTAGAGCACAAAAAAGCAAATATTGATGTACCTAATTATTGAACATTGCATTGTCATCGGAAACAAGCAAGTGTGCAAAATTTCAAGTCGATTGAATGACGGAAAGTGGGTTGAAAATCGATTACAAGATTTGAACCATGAAATAAACAGAGGAAGCAAAGAAGAAACTAACACCATCTATTGAGAAACGCTAAAACTATTTTTCCACATGCAATTTTAGTTAATTAATTACAGCATAATAAAGCAAATATTGATGTGCCTAATTATTGAACATTGCATTGTTATCGGAAACAAACAAGTGTGCAAAATTTCAAGTCGATTGGATGATGGAAAGTGGGCTTAAAAATCTATTACAAGATTTTAACCATGAAACATACAGACAGAGGAAGTAAAGTAAAATTAACGCAATCTATTGAGAAACGCTAAAACTACTTTTCCACATGAAATTTTAGTTAATTAATTAGTGCACAATAAAGCAAAAATTGATGTGCCTAATTACTGAACATTGTCTTGTTATCGGAAGCAAGCAAGTGTGCAAAATCTCAAGTCGATTGGATGATGGAAAGTGGGTTATTTTTTTTGCGGCGAAAAACCGTTAAGGTTATCATCGCCGTCACGCGAAATGAAAGTATAAAAAACAATTAACAAAACTTTACTTAAATAACAAGTAAAAATAAATTAAACAAAAATTTAAATAACAGGTAAAACTATATTACAATAACGAATACTTAAAACTAAATAACAATGAATAAAATTTAATAACAATTCGTCAAATTATATATAAACATAACAGAAATATTTAGGGAAAATAAATAAATAAAATAAAATATAAAAGGGATGTAAATTGTTCTTGAAAAATAAATAAATAAATAAAATGTAAGTACAATGTACAAAGCAAAATTAAGAATACAAATAATAACAATAATTTAAATTTTATTTAAAAGATTCAAGCGACGCAAGAATATTAGTACTCGGTCAATAGCAATAGAATCATATTTTAATATTTCCTCTAAATTGACACCTAGTCCACATAATCGGCGCATGTTCCTTAGACCGTTACAATCTCGCAGAACATGTTCGATGGGGGTTGAAAATCGATTACAAGATTTTAACCATGAAACATACAGACAGAGGAAGAATGTTAAGAAAGAATGTGTAATAAAAATGTGGCTAAATTATTAACAATCCAAATGCTTTCTAAACTGATAATATTGCTTTACAGTAATATGTTTAAGAAATTATTGTTGGATAACTAGTTTTAGGAGGAATCGAATATAGAATAGAAAATCTGTGATAATTCTATGTATACCTTTCGCTCATGTATAACACAGTAGTATTTAATTAACCCACCCTCGCCCGCAGCAGCACCGTAGCTAATCCAGTTATTCACCTACACCGCGCTACGTACAGTATCGTTCAATACAGGAAATTAAACCAATCACTCGGGCCAGACACAAACACGTATTAACGATACCGTATCGTCAAGTACTCGTGACGTGAGTCAAACTTTGTAATCAGCTTATTGTCGCCTCTCGTCGACACCAATGTAATACGGCTTCTGTCGGCTTTACTTTGGCGATTTTAATAAAAATTAAACGTGCCGGACTCGAAACTACAGCTTCCATTAATCGTGCACAAAGTGAAATGATAAATCTCGCTGTTACACTCTGCAATTAAATAAAAAATCCTTTATTCGTTTATGTACGTAAGCATACATTGAATAAACGACGACTAATAACAGAATAATAATCGAAGCACGTAGCTGCCAACTCTGACGTGATAGAAGCGAATTTTAAAAGTGTTTTTTATTATTACAACATAGCCACCGGACCACATATTTAAATAATTAGGATTATGACCTATTTTTCCGTCTAGTGGTATATTTACTCACCTCGTAAAGGCTGGCGCGGAATGTCCAATGCCGGGCAGTCCGGAATGTAACGACATACGAGTTGCACGTATCGTTTGGCCAAACCAAATTCTACCGTGTGTATTTTAATCGTGTAATTGTGTTTAGTATTTGTGACACGTGTTTTCAATGTTATGTTTAACTTTGTGATGACCTCAACAAAGGGGTTTGACGTTTTGTATTACGGCCTGAAGATGAAACAGTAAGGTTTTGAAACCGCAGTAACCTTTTCGAGGTGAGTAAATATACCACTAGACGAGAAAATAGTTCATAATCCTAAGTGTTTTTTAGTCTTGTTTTTGAAATTATGATTTCACCGTCATAATCCAACATTAAAATCGGAATACATTAACATTTTAAACTTTCATACGACAATGAAAATATGAAAATGAACCCCGACCTCCGTCAAATTTAATTTCTAAATTTTAAACAATTTTTAAAATTCAAAATGATGATTTATACAGTTTTTAACGTCGACTACTACAATGACATTAAGTTTTAAAAAAAACGTTTTATGTAAAAAGCGTTACAAATTTTCAATATTTGAAACGGCCGCCATTTTGAAAATGTTGGACGAATTTTGCTGGTTAATGAACTTGTCCAAGCTCTCGTAAAAATCGTTTTTTGTGCCTTTCGTAAAGTACGTCGAAATAAAATTGCGAACGGGAAAGTGTGTGTGTGTGTGTGTGTGTGTGTGTGTGTGTGTGTGTGTGTGTGTGTGTGCGCGCGTGCGCGTGCGCGTGCGCGTGCGTGCGCGTGCGTGTGCGTGTGCGCGTGCGCGTGTGCGTGTGCGTGCGTGTGTGTGTGTGCGTGTGCGTGTGCGTGTGCGTGTGTGTGTGTGTGTGTGTGTGTGTGTGTGTGTGTGTGTATCCCGTCCAATTGTTCATTTCTCAATGTAAAATCTCTATCAAAAACTAATAAACTATATAACTGATTCAACACAGTTGAGTCTATTCATAAATAGATACATTATTAACCCTCCCCCTACCTAAAACGTGTTCTACGTTAGGATTACATATAGCCTACCCGGGTCTTGGAGCTTACCAAGATGTTCTCTCAAATACCTCATTTCCTAATTGAAATTCGCTTGTAACATCAAGCAGGAAGGTAAAGACTGGTTAATTAATTAAATTTTAGATACAACAGCGCTCCCAGCGACAAATATTTAAACTACTCTTATTATTACGTCTGCATTGCTTTGTTTGAACAACCAACTTTGGAGTTTTTTTCCATAAAGTCTTGTTGTATTTTTAACACCTAATTCGGAATAAGAGAATATACAACTCATTATACAGTAGTTTGTTTGAAGTGGTAATTTTATATTGTTAGTTGTACTTTAATTGCTTACTTTAAATAAAGATTATTTTTACCTCCAATGATGTCTATATAATTCTGTCAAGTCAAATAAATATTTTCTGAGACGGTTAAAAGGTGGTTGAAAACTTATTTTAAAGAAAGATTTTTTGTGTTTAACGTCCGACTATTGTGCACACTTGGGCTAATGCAGACGATGGGATGATTTATAGCGTATGAAAATGCCAAGCCTCGCCGGGAATCGAACCCGGGTCGTCAAGGTGAAAGCGTAGTACGCTATCCACTAGGCCACCGAGGCGGCTTTTTAAAGAAAGAAATGTATACATTTTTTTAATTACACACTTAGGAAGTGTTATAAAGAGTGACGTTAACATAAGAAAGAAATGGTAATGATTTGTTGTGTTCAATAAAATTGAGAATATTGTGTCAAATAACAGCTGTTTTATATTTTATTTGTAGTATATTTTTTTACTGAGGTCATTACTGTACTTGCTATATACAGGTGATCTGCCACTGGATGAAGAAACTACAGTGGCTACATTTGCGGATGACACTTCTATACAGCTGTTGGCGTTAACGTTATAGAAGCAACTGAAAAACTGCAGAAAACTATCCTTAAAGTTAATGTGTGGTCCAAACCGAATTTCAAAATAATCGATCAATGCGTTTTGCCGAAATTGCAAACACTCGTCATTATTAAATCAGAAGCTGCCTCGTGAGACGGAAGCGAATGGGACAAAATATTACACTTTTGGGTTTTATGCAAATAAATTTTTACCAAATTTCAAAACAATCGATCGGTAGGTTTGACCAAAACTACGTATAATGGCCAATATAAAGACAGCAGTTTTAAAACGGATGTGAATATGTAAAATCTTACACTGTAGTTTATTATGTTAAAAATTTAAAAATGATGTTTTTATAAATTTGGTAACAACACGGCATGTGAACATTAACTAGACCTAATTTCATTATAACTCCAAATAAAAAAAACTTTTTTTCTAACTTTCATTTGGGTACTTATTTAATACTTTACCAACTTTTTGTTTATTATATAGGACCGCACTATTTAAAATATTTTAGGAATAGAAATTATATATGTGATGAAATAAACAATGATAAACAATTGATCCAAACTAGGCTATTTTATACAGTTTTCTTAAGTTCTTTAATTTTAAATATTTACAATGCATCCCATTAAATATTTAGTTAAGATCTCACTAAATATTACTGTTAAATAGTACTCAGTCAAATATATAGTTCAAATCAGAAAATCAGGAAATTAAGAAAGCGATGTTTTGTATTAAATAAACAGACTCACTGCCGTAATGAAAACGAAAGTTTAGGGAAGTTGACCTACGACGTACACAAAACAATTTTCGCTTCAATCTCTCTGCTGTTGGCAAGAAGAGAGACAGAGAATGCCATCACCCCTATATCTGTCTCTCTCTGAGCTGCAAGTTCAGAAAAAACATACAGCGCTGCCTGTCGGCGGGTCCTTCAAGTAGCGTTGTCGGCCGAATAAAATGTGCTGACTTTTTCATGCAAGAAGTGTCCTTATAGATTCTGTATTCATTGGTGTTACTAAGTTGGTCTTTGAAGGTGGTATTCAAGAGCTTTTGCCATGACTTAACAAATGTTTAGATATTAATAGCGACAAGTTGAAAAGTAAAGAAATGCTCATATTTTCATTTCCAGTAAAAGTTATTTTCGTAAATAAAGTCTTTATAATATTGTTACAAAACTTAAAAATAACTCCCGTATATAACTTTCGTAATTTATCAATATTAGTGACTTTTATAGAATAAGTTTTGAAGTGTATATATTTCTACGAGTAAGCAAACCTGCAATTGAAGATTGTGTTTTCAAATTCCTGGAATTCCAATAACTTATTTTCCAGTTAAAGATCACTAACGCAATTCAACTGGGCATACACGCAAGCAGTTTATTTCATGAAAACACTTCAATTTACAAAATCGTTAAAGGACATTGTAATTTAATGTATGCAAATATATTTAAGTAAAATAACTTATTCTGTTGACAACAAATGAACGTACTTTTTTTTACAATAAAAGTAAAGTTTCTTGATAAATTTACCAAAGTACCGCCGTGTTACTACGAAGTTTTTCCGACCAACTCCGTCGCCTCATAATTCAGACTAATGATAAAAGCAAAGAAAATATAAATATTCTTCAGCAAAGCTAATTAAAAGTTCTATCCAAGGAACTGCAGTAGTTAACAATCAGGTCGTTGTATATAATTTGGTTTGCCATCTTGGCGACAAAGAATAGCGAACAAACTTTCTATTATAGAAACGTCTGCACGTGTTATGACTAACTACATTTAAAACCTTGTTTATATTAATTAAGTAAAGTGTTGGAAAAACACTGCACAGACTTTCTCGTATTCAATTACTTGCTGGAAAAAACCGGTTCTGAAATGCTACCGAAAAAATAGGAAAATCGGTTGATTTCACAAAATTTGCTTTATCAAATTTTGATCATACAAGAAAGATGTGAACTGAAGCTGGTGTATATAATTATAAAAACAAACAGTACGGTTTCGAAGTAAATAAATAAATCCGATATCGGATATCCGATAAATTCGAAAAAAATAAATCCGATATCGGTAATGATAAATTACTTTATGGGTCGATGTGGCTAAGGCATCGGTTAGTCAGCTGCGTCACTGAACCGCGCACCTAAGGGTTATTAGTTCGAGCCGTAGCTACTTCCGTTGCTTTTCGCTTACTGTTAACTGATACCTAGTTTTCATTAGCCTAAACGGCATAAAATATAGACGCTAAGCAAAAAAATATAAATTTCACATTATAAGAAACGTTTTGTTGTAAAATGAGTTATTGGAGCCGCCATCATGGTAAGACCAAAGCCAAACCTTGAAATGAGCACCGTACCTGACATCGTTTTGGAGAGTTGTTAAAATATTTGTATAAATATAAATACAGTTAAGTAAATATATATATTTATTTATTTAAGTGTGTGTGTGTGTGTGTGTGTGTGTGTGTGTTTTAGCACGCCCGTGTTTACAATGTTGGTCCTATTTAATTCATACTTGCAACAAAAAATCGAACACTTCTAATACCTTGATCAATTTGGTTAATCACAAAATTCGTTCAACAGTTTCAAAATGGCGACCATGTTTCATCTTTAATTCGTAACTGTTTTGTCGTAAACATTTTTTTTGAAAATGCAATAAGAACATCGTACTCAGCGTTATAAAACTAAATGCATTACTATTTTGAATTTTCGTAATGATTTTCTATCAAAAGTGGTTCATTATAACACAATTAACCAATGGTTGAACATAATGGTTCATTATAACATAAGTTGATAAATTAACGTACGTTTGTGCACAGTGTTTTCGCTTTCTAATTTAGTGAATTTGTAATGAAAAATGAGCTATTGCACACACACACACACACACACACACACACACACACACACACACACACACACACACACACACACACACACACACACACACACACACACACACACACACACACACACACACACACACACATATATATATATATATATATATATATATATATATATTATTATTATTATTATTATTATTATTATATTATTATTATTATTATTATTATTATTATTATTTGCGTATAGACCCTGTTGTATCACGCAAAGCACTCCGACTCATGTCTTGTTCCTTCTAATCCTCCACACCTCCCTCATCCTGTCCCCATGGATCCTCTTCCGCTCCTCCGTCATTTTACCCCTGCTATCTTTGGGATTTCATTCCCTGGGACCTTCCAACCGAGCATCTTTCTTCTGTATGCGTTCCTGTCTTCAACGTTGTTGAGTCTATTTCTGCGTCATGTAGGTCTATTCTGACTTGTGCGATCCACGAAGTTGTTGATTTGACTCCTTGTATATACTTAAGGATTCTGTTGGCAAGCCTCATTGTTGGGAGTCTACTGATGTGTCCATAGAACCGAAGCCTCCTTCTTCCGATATCTGCTGCCAGGTTCGATATCTTCTCTCTGGTTTTCCGGGAGTGCAACCTGTATCCATTTTCTGTTAATCTCGGGCCAAAAATCTTCCTCAAGATTTTGCGTTCTTCCTTCAAAATATCCTCCATGGTAGATTTTGTGTGGAGTGCTACCGTCTCGCTTGCATATAATACCTCCGGTTTTACGACTGTGTTGTAGTGTCTGATTTTTGTGTGCGTCGACATACATCTCTTATTGTAGATATCACCACACCAAAAGCGTGGCGTTATACCAAAAGCCCTCTTCATTCTCAGTAGCCGAACCCTTTGCGCAGCTACTGAGAATATTATATTGCTTAATATAATATTATAAATTTTTCTACCCCTCATAAAGTGAACGATTGACGCTCATTTAAAGATTTCGGAAATAGGTCTTACGTCAGTGACCACTATTATAGTTATATCTAATTTTTAATAAAAATTAACAAAAATCAAAGTATTGGATTAAAAAATGAAAATGAATTTTAAAATAACGTCTGTATTACGTAGTTGGAAGTGTTTATTTGCACCATTGGCAGTCTGCGTACAAATGACTGTACACAAGTATTACTATCTAAGTGCTAGAAGGGGCTTTAGTGACGTCAGCATGATTGCGTATTGTGCAGTTAAACAATAGGGTTGATGAAACTCAGTAGCGATAAGAGATCCATTCACTGCAGAAATAATTCACCTGTTATTATGAAAAACCGCTGTATAACTTATATATATATATATATATATATGTGTGTGTGTGTGTGTGTGTACTGGTTTTACACAAATGTTTGTTTTGTTATATTCGACTGCTTATAAATAGGGATAACGTTTTATAAGGAATATTAAAACTAAATATTAATTAAGGCCATTAATTATAATATTTTATAATTAAGAACAATCTTTGCTGCTTCGGAACAGCGTTTAATACTTAAAAACACATTTGATATTTTAAAACAACATTTTAATATCTAGTACAACCTCAGACATTTGGGAACAAACTTAAACGTTCAGCAACATATTCTGGAACTCTCTAATAACCAATATTACTTAGGAACAATATTTTATATATATAGGCACGTCTTATAATACTTATACTACAGAAATAACGTGTGATATTTATGAACAACCGTTGATAAATTTAGAAACAAGCTTTGATAATTAGTTTCAAGCTTTCATACTTAAGGCTAACATTTGGTACATAGGAACAATCTATGATACTTAATAGCAATGTCTGATAATTCAGAACAACCGTTAGTACTTAAGAATAAGTACTTAAAGAATAAGAAGTACTTTCGTACTTCGGAACATTTGATGCCAATGATTTTTTTAATAATAATTAGGAACTACATAAGAATCATATTATCATACAATAACATGATATATAAGAACAACCACTGATAATTATAAATAAGCTTTGATGCTTAACTTTCAAGCTTTCATACTTCAAAACAACCTTTGATACTTATTAAGACACAATAATATTTAGGAACAACCTATGATACTTACGAGTAATCTCTAATACTTCAGAACAACTCTTATTACTTAAGAACAAGCTTTTATACTTATAAACAACATTTGATACTTAGGGATATGCTATAACACTTAGAAATAACATATGATAAGTACTTAGAAACAACCTGAAATACTTAAAAGCAATCTCTGATACTTCAGAACAACCGTTAATACATACGAACAAGTTTTCTTACTTAGGAACAACATTTGATACTTAGAAACATACTAGAATACTTAGGAACAACATATGACAGGTACTTAGAAACAACCTGATATACTTAAAAGCAATCTCTGATACTTCAGAACAACCGTTAATACATAATAACAAGTTTTCTTATTTAGGAACAACATTTGATACTTAGAAATGTACTATAATACTTAGGAAAAACATATGTCAGGTACTTAGAAACAATGTGAAATACTTAAAAGCAATCTCTGTACTTCAGAACAACCGTTAATACATAAGAACAAGCTTTCTTACTTAGGAACAACATTTGATACTTAGAAACATACTAGAATACTTAGGAACAACATATGACAGGTACTTAGAAACAACCTGAAATACTTAAAAGCAATCTCTGATACTTCAGAACAACCGTTAATACATAAGAACAAGCTTTCTTACTTAGGAACAACATTAGATACTTAGAAACATACTATAATACTTAGGAACAACATATGACAGGTACTTAGAAACAACCTGAAATACTTAAAAGCAATTTCTGATACTTCAGAACAACCGTTAATACATAAGAACAAGCTTTCTTACTTAGGAACAATATTTGATACTTAGAAACATACTAGAATACTTAGGAACAACATATGACAGGTACTTAGAAACAACCTGAAGTACTTAAAAGCAATCTCTGCTACTTCAGAACAACTGTTAATACATAATAACAAGTTTCCTTACTTAGGAACAACATTTGATACTTAGAAATGTACTATAATACTTAGGAACAACATATGTCAGGTACTTAGAAAAAATGTGAAATACTTAAAAGCAATCTCTGATACTTCAGAACAACCGTTAATA